>SRSE01001205.1:0-600000 GCA_005024645.1 Planiliza haematocheilus
TAAGTTGGGTATTGTAGCAGGATGAGATGCCCCATCCTGGCCCTCATGTGAGTAAATGTGCTGCTTGGCTCCTCCCTCCCTCCACTAACCAATTAGTGTATGGGGTTGCACTATATAGGGGGGCGGTGTTCACTATTTCGGCCTCTTGCTCTTTGGCTTTGAGGTCCGCCTACTTCCGGTTTGCCTCACTTCCGCCGACTCGTCGTCACCTGTGCAGGTAACGTGGTGGTAGCTGCTTCGCTTAAGGTCTCTGCGTGTAATGTTTTGTGCATGTCACTTAATAATGGCTCGTCTGCATGTAGAAGTCCGACAGTCCGTATGTGACCGGCCCACAGAAAGCTCCCCAAATATGCTTGGCCGTGGTCGGCTGCAGTAGATCAGGACGGCTAATAGAGTATGAAGCCTCTAGCTTCTCATGTGGTCTGACGCTGCCTGATCGGTAAGGTTGTCAATCCCTCTCAACCTTTTGCATTAACTGTTTTTAATATTAATTTACTGTATTTCATTTTTTTTATAGGAGACTGGTGAGCAGTGGGACCCTGCAAAACCACTGCTGCTTTGCTCTGCCTTGCTCTGTGCTGTTTTGCGTTACTTTGCTTTTCTGCTTAATTACGGTTTGATTTACGTGACTGTGCGGGAACTACCCTCGGTGGCGCTGCTTCGCACCTCTCAGCTATTGACGTGATTCAACTGTAGCCTCTGGGTGCTGTGCCGAATTGCTCGCCTCGGTGTTGGGTTCATTTCTTCATTTTTGTTTATTTGATTTGATTTGATTTTGTTTTAGTTTTGTTAATTGTGATAAATTGAAGTTTATTTTCTTTAGTTGGATTATTTTTGTTACGCTGCATGCGGGCACGTTAAGTTATTGCAGCTGGTTTCTATAATTTCTAATGGTTATGTGTATTTCCTTTTTGAATTATATAGATTTTTTTTTGTTTATTATTGGCAGCTACGTTTAAGTTTAAATTTGGTTGCTGCCACTCCTCAGTAGTTTTGTTTATTGGTAAATTCTTTTGGAATTTTTTTTGGTTATTTTGAGGTTCTTTTTTAACATTTCCCCTTCTCCTTGCAGGTGCTGGTAGTTTACAGTGGTGGCCCCGGTGTCCTGGTGGTGGTGTCCCCTTAATGTGTGCTGTGTGACCCTTGAGCTTTCATTTTTCTTCCTTTTCCCTGGGATTCCACACCCCTTGCTCCCACCAGCCTCTGGTAAACTCCAGCCCTGCTGATGTACATCCCTCTTTTAAATCTGTTTTAGAATGGATATGTTTTAGTAACGTGTATAATAAAGTGTATGTTAACTGGAACCACGTCTCCTGCTCCTTAAGAGAACGAACCTGATCGCCTTACCTTTTTTAATTGGTACAAACGTGAACTATTTCCTTGGGCGAAATTCCCAAGGTGGCGTTGTCTGGCTGGTTAAATGATATTTACTCATAGTACCTCTCCCACTCGAACGTGTGTCGCCACAGTATATTCAATCTTCTTGTTAAATGGGACATTTTTCCGGATCTGGCTGCGCGCAAACGCGCTACTGCTTCTGCCGTATCTGTCATGCCCGTAACTTCCGTTCCTTCGTTTTCTCCAGAATCGGACATCTTTTCACAAAAAACAAATTTCCAAAAAACTACAAAAAAGGTTTCTTCCTGCGCTTAATTCGGCAGTACTCAAAAAGTTCAAAAATAGTCCATATTGTTTCAAAAAATCAAAGTCAAGTCTCTCTCATTCAAGATCTGCCGCGGTTTAATTGCTTCCTTTGTTTCTGCAGACCGTCGGCTTAATTAGTCCAAAAACAAAGATTGCGGTAAATTTCCGCAAAAACCATTAACCAAAATTGTTTCTAAATTATTCCAATATTTTCAAACGAAAAAAGTTTCAACGAACCTCCAACAAACTTTATTTCTTCCAATTCCCACGCGTTAGGCCGACATGTCCTATTGTCTCCTTGCGCACAGGTCCACAGGATTGTTCGAGAAGAATCCACAGCAAGTTCTTTGACGAATGTAGTGTCTTAAACAGGTCCTTTAAATCCAACGTCTGTTTTAATCACTTGAGGAAAGCGGGTGATGCATTGTTCTGACTCGCAACTCAGGCCAAAGAAATCCAGGAGAGTGAGAGATGACTTAACGTTGCCGGTAATTTATTGCAAAAGAACAAAAGTATAAAATAAATATACAGTGGTATGCAAAAGGAGTCCAGTTTCAACTAATAGAATTAATTAGGCTGCAAATCAAAGACCAAACTATCAAATGAAGTTGCGGCGTTCTCCACGTGTTGAGCTGAGTTGGCTGAGCTGAGGTCAAAGAACTGTGTCCGCTGCCCCGCCTTCCTCGCGTCATGTGGTCACAGCCCATATTTATACAATTCATCACCTATAGAGGGTGCAGGCTTTCAGAATCAAAAAGAAAACATAAATCATTATGAAAACATAAAAAACTTCAATGCGGCTCCTACAGTAAGAATAAAATAAGATAAAAAGTAAAAATACAGCTGTACAAATATATACATAGAAATGAATAGTTAGCAGCAAACCTTTTACACAGTGAAAGTAGAGGTACAGACAGTCCATGTACCAGGTGGGTGGGGTCTGTTGCAATGCCTTACTACATTAACCTTTATGTTATTATTAGCTAAATGTTTTGTCTGTCAGTCTTACCAGCACGTAGGGAACAGAAATCCTGAATCTTTGCCATTTTCTGCGTCCAGCTGACTTGGTTGCTATGGTTACAGATGACTGTTTCATTCAACAGGTGGACACGGAGGGAAGCTCCAGAGTTGGTGACCTTTGATTGCTCTCCTCCCTCCTGAGAGCAGGTTTTGGTGTCACATCTGAAAGTGCTGCCTGAAGTGATGTCTGAGTCCTCTGTGCTGCAGGTCACAGTGAGGTTACAGGAGTCTGAGCTGATGGACACAGAGTCTGGATTCAGATCAACTGGAGACACTGGACCTGATGGAGGAAAGTAGGTGGAGGAGGTTTAGAAACATGACAGCAGATGTTCTCTGTCAGTGTCTGAAATGTTAAGAAACCTACCTTGAACTGTGACCATGTATTCAGCTATTGTTTGTTCTGTATCCCCTGTCATTCGTGCTGTATAAACTCCACTGTCTGCATCTTGTAGATTCTTCAGTTTCACTGAGTAATTTTCCACAGAGAACTCAACCCTTCCAGTATAACCTTCAGAGACTCTTGATCTTCCACCAGGTGAATATGTTACTAAAACATTACTTGTATTAAGTTTCCAGACAAGAAATAGAAATTCCTTTGGAGCATTGTCCATGACTTCCAGAAGTACATCATCTCCTCTCTTCACAAACACAGGAGTCACAGCACTGGACCCTGTAAAACAGTAGATACATGATAATGAAAAATAAAACTCTAACTCAATATACAGCATAGTTTTTAATGTCAATACTTTATCCTACATGTTTGCTCTTCATCCTTCATATTTAACCATGTGACACCTTTTCAGATGTGTCTGGTTGAGGAAATCAAGCTCATGCTCCACCTAAAGACACTTGCACTGCCACTGCAAGGACAGCAGAGGGGCTGCAAGGGGACGGAACGTTTTTTCTTGTTCCTGCTGACAACTATTCAATGTGTTCAAAGCTTTACTTGAAAATCAAAGAGGCAAACCTCTTTCTACAGTATATTAATAACTTTGGTCACATTTTGCCCCATGACAAAGAACTCTTTACATTTCTTTACACCTTTGCACAGTTTCTTCTCTTCCACTTTGTCATTTTTCCTCTCTCTCTGCTCTTGTTCCATCTTTGATTCTTTGCTCCATCTGTCCATGTCTCAAAATGATCTCAAGCAGCCTCAGCTATTTACTCATAGTTGCACACGTGTTCAAAAGACTTCACTTTATCATAGGTGGAGGAGGTTTAGAAACATGACAGCAGATGTTCTCTGTCAGTGTCTGAAATGTTAAGAAACCTACCTTGAACTGTGACCATGTATTCAGCTACTGTTTGGTCTTTATCCCCTGACATTCGTGCTGTATAAACTCCACTGTCTGCATCTTGTAGATTCTTCAATTTCACTGAGTAATTTTCCACAGAGAACTCAACCCTTCCAGTGTAACCTTCAGAGACTGTTGTTCTTCCACCAGGTGAATATCTTAGTAACACATTGCTTGTATTAAATCTCCAGACAAGAAGGTCAAATTCCTTTGGAGCATTATCCATGACTTCCAGAAGTACATCATCTCCTCTCTTCACAAACACAGGAGTCACAGCACTGGACCCTGTAAAACAGTAGATACATGATCATTAAAGATACGATTCTTTCTTATAACATTACATGTTGATTTAGGTCTAACTTGTTCAATATAAAGAACCAATTCTTATAAAACTTCTTAAACTTTTTATATTTTTGCATTTACATGTTGGTCCATTTGTTCATGATTATACATATAAAGAAATATAAACTACGGTCATCTTCTCTTTTCTGATATAACAACACACTCTTTTAGGTTGTTTGGGTGCAGTAAACAAGACCTAGTTCAAAGTTCAGTTCACAGAGATAAGAGTGAACTAGTTCAAGTTCATAGTTCACATTTTTAATTTTAAAGTTCATAGACTCCAAACAGTTCACTTTCATTTTCTCAGATTTTTTTATTTGTTTTTTTTTTTGTTTTTTTAAAAATAAGCAACTTCAAGCTACAGTATTCCTTTTCAATAGCGCGTGATATTGTTTACACCAGGATCTTTACTGCCTTTTTGAATAACCATTGACTATATATACTAAAAAATAACTCAAATAAATGTGTACCTGTGGCTTCAATGCAGAGCATCAGTCCAAGTATCACAGAGAGAGAGAGAGACATGGTAGAGCTTCTTGCTTTGTCGAATGTAACAGTGTGAAGTGTTTTCCACCAACCACTGCACAACAAGATACAGTATTGACATCACAATGTTTTTCTGGTTTCGTGGTGTTTACTCGTAAATGCACATAGGTCAACTTCCCTCCTCCAGTTAACTCTTAACACACTTTTTACTGCTTGAACTCTTTTGATGAAGATTGAAATTAATTCAGCTATAAAACTATTTCTAAACGGAGCAAGTTTTCATCATGAATACTATCATCTTCTAAAAATCCTCCAGGTTTGTCTGTATTAAACATGTGTAGCAGTATGAGGCATCTCCGCTCTTGAATGCAACCTGCTGCTAATGGGCCCTCACAGGGTTTTTATGGCCAATCAGGGCCTGAGGCTAGGCCTAAGCTCTTTTCTGAGAGTCGTCTCTATTTGTCTATCCACAAATATATATGGTTAGTGTGTTGATAAGCCTTTTTGATTCAATGTTTTTATGAGAAGCCCAATAATTGTCTAATTTTGTCCAGTTATTTTCTTACAAAAGTATAATTACTTTTGTTTAATATTTAATAAAACTTTTGAAACAAATGAACAAAACGGTGGAATCAAATCCACCATGAGCATCTGTCCTGTACACCACTGTCTACTGTCTTAATCAGTCAGCCACAGTCTGTCCCCTCTCTGGCTTTACATAATGGTACGATCCTAAGTCCACATGGTGTGCCCATCAAAACAAATCCTGCCCCTCCTTCCTCACACAAGCAGAGATGACAGCTACAGGGGAAAAGAACAGTGGAGCCGACTCCTAACTGGTGAGAGCCGGCTATTCTGATTCATTACCAAGCATCAGCTCTTAGAGTCGCTTCTCCCTCTGGGTCTTTGGTCACTGTTTATAGTTATTTACAGCAGATGTCGGCCCATTCATTCTACACTTGGGTCATCCCAGCGTTATAGAAATGAGATTTAAGGCTCTTTGAAGGGAGCCGGATCTTGAGGATCCTTTCAAAGAGCCGTTCAAAAGACTGGCTCATTGTTACAATCGTTTATTTTTTAGAAGTCAACCAGGGGTAACTCGTTTTCATCAAGGAAGCAATGACTGGTAGCAAACATTCCACAAGGTGGAGTCATATCCTCACGCTTTAACAATGAAATCACTGGTTTGATTTTTCCCTCAACTAAAAAACTTTGTGGCACAAGAAAAACTACACAGGCTACAGATAACTTTCACACAAAACAACTTTAGTGCAAAAATTCCCAAACAAGGTAACAATACATTCATTCATTCATTCTGTTCTATACCTGGTTGTTTCTGTTAAGGGTCGCGGGGTCTGCTGGAGTCTGTCCCAGCTGTCATCGGGCGAGAAGCAAGGGTACACCCTGGACAGGTCATCACTCCATTGCAGGGCTGGTAACAATACAGAAGAATATAAAAGTAATAAATAAAAATAAACAAAATGTACCATGTATATAAAATAATATGAATAAAACTAGAATAAAAATCAGGACATGATAAAAATGGGAATGCGAAATAGTAGAACTATCAGAAGAATGTTAACAATAACAAAATTAAAGACATCTCTGAAATAATAAAGCAGTTGCATCTGTTGCAGGTTCTACTGCCTCTCCTTCTTGTCCTTTGGCAGATTTGAGTTAAGGAAAGTGATCTATCTAACTTTTGTCAGCTTGAGGCGACTTCTTCTCTCTGATAATATTTGTCCTGTCTTAGAGAATACTGTTTCAGATGGAACCGTTGTTGTCACTAAACAGAGCTTCTGACTTTGGTAATGCTGGGGTCTCTGCTGTGGGGTTTCTGGTTGTTGCTGCTCCAGCTACCTGCTCACAGGTGTGTGAGATAGAACAGTTTAATAATGAGACTGTGATATTAGACATCCTCCTGAATTAAAAAAAATTTATAGCTGTCACCTTTACCTGTTCATGGAAACAACTCCTAACAACTGAGTCTGCTGCACCACTGTCTTTCTTTATTGATTGTTATTTTCAGTTATTTTGTTGAACTGATTCAGGTTGTTTCTGTTTAGTTTGATGTAGCTTTATGATCCATCATTTAATGTTACACATTATTTGGTAATTGTGTCTGGTATTTTACTTCTATTGTTTACTTTATTTTCCATATTGTAAATTTAATAATTTGTTTTCCTTCATTTTGGATTTTTCTTGGTTGACTTAAAGTATAATTTTGATCACGGTTTATGATCCTGTTTGTTGTTTTGCTCATTTGTCAGATTCGATTTGTGTCATGTAAGCCCCATTAGTTTTACTTTCTTTCCCTTTCAGTTGCTGTGAGTCCAAGGTGGTGGTCCTGGTGTCCTGGTGGTGGCCTCCCTGTTATTGGGTGAGAAAGTTCAGCTCCTATAACCCAGGCTGTGTTTACTCGTCCTGAAAAATACACTTACTGAAAATATTTAAATGTTTGTGTGTGTGTGTTTTTTTTTTTTTTCATTCATAGAAAATTTTATGATGACATTGCAAAGACTGGAATATACATAGTAGCTAGTCAGAAATTTATATTAAGTATGTGTATTTGTGATTAGGATGATATATCAAAAAAAAAAAAAAAAAAAAGTTTAAAAAAGGCAGCTGGACTTTTCAGAAGATGTTTCACCACGTATCCAAGAAGCTTCATAAGTTCTGAACTGCAGTCTACAAGTCCAGTTGCCCTCTTTAAACCCTTTTTTGGGATATTTGTGAATAGGACTGAAGATGATTAAAAGTTTTATGTAAAAAAATAAATAAAATAAAATAAAAAATATTAACATGTGCTTTTCCTATGGCATTTTTGAAGAGGACACTTTTGTCCCTTAATGGTAAAAATAGAGTATTGTGGAATTACTTTTTGAAATATCAAAATTTGTTAAAAACTACACACCTTCGCCAAATATCATAACAAAAAGCATAACCAACACTACGTAATCAAAGAAATAAAACTTTAAAAAGACACTTTTGTCCCTATCAGGGCGTTTAATGTTGAGTAATAACACATCCCCACATCACAGCCGCCTTATCAGAATGAACCACATTTGAGGTTTACTGTCCTCTACATTGTTTATTTTATATATATACTTAATGTATTACAGGATATATATATATATATAGCATGTCATATTTAACCTCAGGTTTCAACAATATGAGCAGAAAGACAGGTGAGAAAGCAGAAGTGGTGATACCTTGTTTTCAAAAGCAGTTTTGGTCTGACAATCACCTTCATGAACAAATATGTAGAGGCTTTTATCATGTCTCATGTAAATACAGTGTAAATTTATGAAATATTTCTTGGGCTTTTCAATGTCAAAACATCATGTTTACAGTGTTTCTTGTCTCTTGTCTCTGTTTCTTGTCTCAAGCTTGTTGGACTCTTGTTAAGTGGCTCTGATCTGGAGTCTGGGGCCCCACCAATCTGTACAGTGTTTATTGCTTATATTCATTCCAAACGATTTTACAATTTTAACTGGGCCCCATGAATATTGTTGTTTGGGGATTTTTCCAAATGACATCCTCAACCTGCACAGGTAACTTAAAGAATTTCACTAGAAGACATTGAGCTCTATGAACATTTGATTAGTGGAGAACTGTTTATTCTTGTTTCCTGATCTTCTCCATGAGGTGGACACTGATGACGACAGACACCATGATGATCAGACCAACAGAGAACACGACTGTCTTCACCAGACAGATGGAGACACCATCAGAGAGACCTGCAAACATGATAAAAGTGTCAGAGCAAAACCACAACAGGTTCAGCTATGTTCAGCAGATGTTCTCTGTCAGTGTCTGAAATGTTAAGAAACCTACCTTGAACTGTGACCATGTATTCAGCTAATGTTTGTTCTTTAGTCCCTGTCATTCGTGCTGTATAAACTCCACTGTCTGCATCTTGTAGATTCTTCAGTTTCACTGAGTAATTTTCCTCAGAGAACTCAACCCTTCCAGTGTAACCTTCAAAGACTCTTGATCTTCCACCAGGTGAATATGCTACTAAAACTTTGCTTGTATTAAATTTCCAGACAAGAAAGTCAAATTCCTTTGGATCATTATCCATGACTTCCAGAAGTACATCATCTCCTCTCTTCACAAACACAGGAGTCACAGCACTGGACCCTGTAAAACAGTAGATACATGATAATGAAAAATAAAACTCTAACTCAATATATAACATAGTTTTTAATGTCAATACTTTATCTACATGTTTGCTCTTCATCTTTCATATTTAACCATGTGACACCTTTTCAGATGTGTCTGGTTGAGGAAATCAAGCTCATGCACCACCTAAAGACACTTGCACTGCCACTGCAAGGACAGCAGAGGGGCTGCAAGGGGACGGAACGTTTTGTCTTGTTCCTGCTGACAACTATTCAATGTGTTCAAATCTTTACTTGAAAATCAAAGAGGCAAACCTCTTTCTACAGTATATTAATAACTCTGGTCACATTTTGACCCATGAATATGATTTGTCTCACATTTTATATACAGACATTGAGACATTGACTTGTAAGACTGAGTACTGAAGATTTTTAGTTGGTGCATTTTATTTTCTCAGAACAGGAACAGGAAGCTGAGTTATTGTTTGCAGAGAGAAGTCAGAAGTGTCTTTCTAAATAAATGCACATAAACAGATGTGCTCTCTTGGTCCATCTGTTCATGATTATACATAGAAAGAAAGATAAACTACTGTCATCTTCTCTTCTCTGATAGAACAACACATTCTTTCAGGTTACATGTGTGTTTTACTAATCATTAGATAAAAACTCAATCAACTTGTGCCCCTACTGCTACTTTTATTAATCCAAATAAAGAAGCTGCTATCATTGCTGTTCCTGTTCTCAACATTTAATTAGTCAGTGTTCTTGTCCTACCTGTTGCTTCAAGGCAGAGCATCAGTCCAAGTATCACAGAGAGAGACATGCTAGAGCTTCTTGCTTTGTTGAACAGAAGTGTAAACAGTGGAAATAGCTTTGAGTAACCACCACACCACAGACTACAGTCCCCTCCCTCACTGATGTATTTTTAAGTTACACATCATCATCATGCAGAAGTGAAACTGAACATGTGAGACTTTTTTTCCACCTTTTTAAATTAATCACCCAATTTCGTGTGAACCATATTATTTGAATTGATTAATTTTATTTCATTCACCAACGTTTATTGAGATTATACTCAGAGGTGTCTGGTATAACTCTGATCAGCTGTTCTCCATCTCTAGATGAGTCAGCTCTGAGCTTGTCAATCCTGCTTTCTGAAAATGGATCCCATGAATATTGTTGTTTGTGGATTTTTCCAGATGACATCCTCAAAAATAATTCTCACCACAAGCATTTTATTCACAGAGTGAGCCCATGCATCACTGGGTACAATCACTGGTTGATCATAATTTCTGCTTTGTTCAGGTATATAACAGTATATATATTATGCATGCTTTTGTGAGTTTAACTCAAAGATAACAGTGATGAAACAAACTAAAAGCAGTGCTATAAGAGAAGAAAAATCCACAGGTAACTTTAAGATTTTCAGTGGAAGAGATTGAGCTCTATGTACATTTGATTAGTGGAGAACTGTTTATTCTTGTTTCCTGATCTTCTCCATGAGGTGGACACTGATGACGACAGACACCATGATGATCAGACCAACAGAGAACACAACTGTCTTCACCAGACAGATGGAGACACCATCAGAGAGACCTGCAAACATGAGAAAAGTGTCAGAGCAAAACCACAACAGGTTCAGCTATGTTCAGCAGATGTTCTCTGTCAGTGTCTGAAATGTTAAGAAACCTACCTTGAACTGTGACCATGTATTCAGCTAATGTTTGTTCTCTATCACCTCTCACTCGTGCTGTATAAACTCCACTGTCTGCATCTTGTAGATTCTTCAGTTTCACTGAATAATTTCCCACAGAGAACTCAACCCTTCCAGTGTAACGTTCAAAGACTATTGGTCTTCCACCAGGTGAATATCTTACTAAATCTTTGCTTGTATTAAATTTCCAGACAAGAAAGTCAAATTCCTTTGGAGCATTATCCATGACTTCCAGAAGTACATCATCTCCTCTCTTCACAAACACAGGAGTCACAGCACTGGACCCTGTAAAACAGTAGATACATGATCATGAAAAATAAAACTCTAACTCAATATACAGCATAGTTTTTAATGTCAATACTTTATCCTACATGTTTGCTCTTCATCCTTCATATTTAACCATGTGACACCTTTTCAGATGTGTCTGGTTGAGGAAATCAAGCTCATGCTCCACCTAAAGACACTTGCACTGCCACTGCAAGGACAGCAGAGGGGCTGCAAGGGGACGGAACGTTTTGTCTTGTTCCTGCTGACAACTATTCAATGTGTTCAAAGCTTTACTTGAAAATCAAAGAGGCAAACCTCTTTCTACACTATATTAATAACTCTGGTCACATTTTGCCCCATGAATATGATTTGACTCACATTTTATATACAGACATTGAGACATTGACTTGTAAGACTGAGTACTGAAGATTTTTAGTTGGTGCATTTGATTTTCTCAGAACAGGAACAGGAAGATGAGTTATCGTTTGCAGAGAGAAGTCAGAAGTGTCTTTTTAAATAAATGCACATCTACTTTTATTAATCCAAATAAAGAAGCTGCTATCATTGCTGTTCCTGTTCTCAACATTTAATTAGTCAGTGTTCTTGTCCTACCTGTTGCTTCAAGGCAGAGCATCAGTCCAAGTATCACAGAGAGAGACATGCTAGAGCTTCTTGCTTTGTTGAACAGAAGTGTAACAGTGTGAAGTGTTTTCCACCAACCACTGCACCACAAGCTACAGTCTAGTCATCTCTGTGTTTTTCCGGTTTCATGGTGTTTCCTCTTAAATGCACATAGGTCATCTTCTATTATTTATATATACAGGTTAGTTATATGGTTTAATACAGTCTCTTCTCCTTCTGGTTGTCATAGCATGTCATACTTTAACTGAAAGCTGAATATGTTTCAACGTCTCCTTCCTCAGGGTCTGGCTGCTGGGTGGGTCCACTGCTGCTTTGTATTGGCCACTTGGTGCAGCCAGCGTAGTGTGTCAGACTGCTAGCATGCTGCCTGTAGGGCTAATCCTTTACTTGATGGTTTAATGGATGAAAGAGACCTATTTATCTGTTTCTTTCCTTTTCCTCATGATGCTTTGAATTTAGTCTTTAGATTCAGATTTTGTTATTTTCATTTATTTTGTTTAACAGATTCAGGTTAGGTTTCTGTTTAGTTTGATCTAGTTTTATAATTCATCATTTAATCCAGAATCCTTTATTGTCATTATGTGAGAACATAACAAAATGTTGTGCAGTAGCTCCTGCCTTAAATAGTGCAATATAAAAAGACAATAGAATAGGCAACGATTTTAACTATAAGAATAAAATAAGATAAAAAGTAAAAATACAACTCAGTCAAACGGATGGAGGGAATTTTCATGGAAGAACCAAATAAGATATTTCATCACGCCTCGGATTAAAAGTAAACAGCTTGAGGCACCTCAGATATGTTGGAGACAATGTGACCAAATCGATCCTGACCATACACATGTTTTTTGGAGTTGCAGTAAAATCCAGCCTTTCTGGGAGGCTGTGCATTCAGTAATTTGTGCGGTCTTAGGATATGAGATCCCTAGCTCATGTCTGGTTCTGTATTTGGGTCATATGAGAGATGTTATTTGTCCGAGAGACCAATACTTGGTTAGGATCTTACTGGTTGCTGGGAAGAAGGCAATCACCAGAAACTGGCTTACGACAAATATCCCGGACTATGAACAGTGGAGGACGATTGTGGACAACATTCAGGATATGGAGTATCTGACATTCAAACTGAAACTTCAAGAGGATTTATTTCAAAGAAAATGGGAAAAATGGTTGTTGTATAGATCTGAAAAAGGAGAATAGGGAAGGATGAACTTTGTGTACCCCTGTCGTGTCTTACTTTAGTTACCTTTTATTTATTTTTTTTTATTTTTTTTCTGTTTTTACTGTTATTCTTTTGCATTGTCTGACCATATTATTTAAATGTGCCATATATATATTTGTTGTTTTCTATTGTTATATGGTACTGTTCCATACTTGAACATTATTGTATACATGTGCAATCCAAAATAAAGACAAAGTTAAAAAAAAAAAAAAGTAAAAATACAGCTGAACAAATATATACATAGGAATGAATAGTTAGCAGCAAACCTTGTACACAGTGAAAGAAGAGGTACAGACAGTCCATGGACCAGGTGGGTGAGGTCTGTTGCGATGCGTTACTACATTAACCTTTATGTTATTATTAGCTAAATGTTTTCTCTGTCAGTCTTACCAGCATGTAGGGAACAGAAATCCTGAATCTTTGTCTTATTCTTCATCCAGCTGACTTGGTTGCTATGGTTACAGATGATTGTTTCATTCAACAGGTAGACATGGAGGGAAGCTCCAGAGTTGGTGACCTTTGATTGCTCTCCTCCCTCCTGAGAGCAGGTTTTGGTGTCACATCTGAAAGTGCTGCTGATGTCTGAGTCCTCTGTGCTGCAGGTCACAGTGAGGTTACAGGAGTCTGAGCTGATGGACACAGAGTCTGGATTCAGATCAACTGGAGACACTGGACCTGATGGAGGAAAGTAGGTGGAGGAGGTTTAGAAACATGACAGCAGATGTTCTCTGTCAGTGTCTGAAATGTTAAGAAACCTACCTTGAACTGTGACCATGTATTCAGCTATTGTTGTTTGGTCTTTAGCCCCTGTCATTAGTGCTGTATAAACTCCACTGTCTGCATCTTGTAGATTCTTCAGTTTCACTGAGTAATTTTCCACAGAGAACTCAACCCTTCCAGTGTAACCTTCAGAGACTGTTGATCTTCCACCAGGTGAATATGTTACTAAAACATTGCTTGTATTAAATTTCCAGACAAGAAGTATAAATTCCTTTGGAGCATTATCCATGACTTCCAGAAGTACATCATCTCCTCTCTTCACAAACACAGGAGTCACAGCACTGGACCCTGTAAAACAGTAGATACATGATCATGAAAAATAAAACTCTAACTCAATATACAGCATAGTTTTTAATGTCAATACTTTATCCTACATGTTTGCTCTTCATCCTTCATATTTAACCATGTGACACCTTTTCAGATGTGTCTGATTGAGGAAATCAAGCTCATGCACCACCTAAAGACACTTGCACTGCCACTGCAAGGACAGCAGAGGGGCTGCAAGGGGACGGAACGTTTTGTCTTGTTCCTGCTGACAACTATTCAATGTGTTCAAAGCTTTACTTGAAAATCAAAGAGGCAAACCTCTTTCTACAGTATATTAATAACTCTGGTCACATTTTGACCCATGAATATGACTTGTCTCACATTTTATATACAGACATTGAGACATTGACTTGTAAGACTGAGTACTGAAGATTTTTAGTTGGTGCTGTTGATTTTCTCAGAACAGGAACAGGAAGCTGAGTTATCGTTTGCAGAGAGAAGTCAGAAGTGTCTGTTTAAAACAGTTTTCTTAAATTATAAACTCACAGTGATGCTTCGTTTATAACATTACATATTAATTTAGATCTTAATTATTTGTTCACAGTTTATTTCAATATAAAGAAGCCATTCTTCTAAACCCCTCCCTCTTTTTCTATCTGTGCTCTCTTGGTCCATCTGTTCATGATTATACATAGAAAGAAAGATAAACTACTGTCATCTTCTCTTCTCTGATAGAACAACACATTCTTTCAGGTTACATGTGTGTTTTACTAATCATTAGATAAAAACTCAATCAACTTGTGCCCCTACTGCTACTTTTATTAATCCAAATAAAGAAGCTGCTATCATTGCTGTTCCTGTTCTCAACATTTAATTAGTCAGTGTTCTTGTCCTACCTGTTGCTTCAAGGCAGAGCATCAGTCCAAGTATCACAGAGAGAGACATGCTAGAGCTTCTTGCTTTGTTGAATAGAAGTGTAACAGTTGAAATAGCTTTGAGTAACCACCACACCACAGACTACAGTCCCCTCCCTCACTGATGTAATTTTAAGTTACACATCATCATCATGCAGAAGTGAAACTGAACATTTGAGACTTTTTTTCCACCTTTTTAAATTAATCACCCAATTCCGTGTGAACCATATTATTTGAAGTTTCCACTGATTAATTGTATTTCATTCACCAACGTTTATTGAGATTATACTCAGAGGTGTCTGGTCTCACACTGATCATTCTCCATCTCTAGATGAGTCAGCTCTGAGCTTGTCAATCCTGCTTTCTGAAAATGGGCCACATGAATATTGTTGTTTGTGGATTTTTCCAGATGACATCCTCAAAAATAATTCTCACCACAAGCATTTTATTTACAAAGTGAGCCCATGCATCACTGGGTACAATCACTGGTTGATCCTAATTTCTGCTTTGTTCAGGTACTGCTATATACTGTATATCATGCATGCTTTTGTGAGTTTAACTCAAAGATAACAGTGATGAAACAAACTAAAAGCAGTGCTATAAGAGAAGAAAAATCCACAGGTAACTTTAAGATTTTCAGTGGAAGAGATTGAGCTCTATGAACATTTGATTAGTGGAGAACTGTTTATTCTTGTTTCCTGATCTTCTCCATGAGGTGGACACTGATGACGACAGACACCATGATGATCAGACCAACAGAGAACACAACTGTCTTCACCAGACAGATGGAGACACCATCAGAGAGACCTGCAAACATGAGAAAACTCGGTTTCATCAAGGAAACAATGACTGGTAGCAATCATTCCACAAGGTGGAGCCATATCCTCACGCTTTAACAGTGAAATCACTGTTTTGAAACTTCCCTCACCTAAAAACATAGAGACACAATAAAAACTACACAGGCCACAGATAACTTCCACGTAAAACAACTTTGGTGTTAAAATTTACAGAAAATACAGAAAAATACAAAATAATAAATAAGAATAAATAAAATGTACTTATATAAAATAATCAGAACAATGTTAACAATAACAAAGCATAAACGATAAGTGTAAACAAAATTAAAGACATCTCTGAAATAATAAAGCAGTTGCATCTGTTGCAGGTTCTACTGCCTCTCCTTCTTATCCTTTGGAAGATTTGAGTTAAGGAAAGTGATCTATCTAACTTTTACCAGCTTGAAGCGACTTCTTCTCTCTGATAATATTTGTCCTGTCTTAGAGAATACTCTTTCAGATGGAACCGTTGTTGCCACTAAACAGAGCTTCTGACTTTGGTAATGCTGGGGTCTCTGCTGTGGGGTTTCTGGTTGTTGCTGCTCCAGCTACCTGCTCACAGGTGTGTGAGATAGAACAGTTTAATAATGAGATTGTGATATTAGACATCCTCCTAAATTAAAAAAAATTATAGTTGTCACCTTTACCTGTTCATGGAAACAACTCCTAACAACTGAGTCTGCTGCACCACTGTCTTTCTTTATTGATTGTTATTTTCAGTTATTTTGTTGAACTGATTCAGGTTGTTTCTGTTTAGTTTGATGTAGCTTTTTGATCCATCATTTAATGTTACACATTATTTGGTAATTGTGTCTTTTTTGTCTTTTACTGTAAATTTAATAATTTGTTTTCTTTCATTTCGAATTTGTCTTGGTTGACTTAAAGTATAATTTTGATCACGGTTTATGATCTTGTTTGTTGTTTTGCTCATTTGTCAGATTCGATATGTGTCATGTAAGCCCCATTAGTTTTGTTTTTTTTTCTCTTTCAGTTGCTGTTAGTCCAAGGTGGTGGTCCTGGTGTCCTGGTGGTGGCCCCCCTGCTCTCTGTTATTGGGTGAGCAAGTTCAGCTCCTATAATCCAGGCTGTGTTTACTTGTCCTGAAAAATACACTTACTGAAAATATTTAAATGTTTGTGTGTTTTTTTTTTTTTTTTTCATTCATAGAAAAATGTATGATGACATTGTGAAGACTGGTATGAAAAAGTTTGGGCACCCCTCTAAGATTTCATAATAATTTGCTCTAACTTTATAAAAGACGATCACAGCAACAAGATTTTATTTCCTACAGAGATGTAGACATTTGAGTGTTTTCCAGACCAAAATTCTTAGAATATCATTACAAAGTTTTATTATAATAAATTAAAATGTAAAAAATGGTATGTGCAAAAGTTTGGGCACCCTTTTAATCACATTGATTTCAAGACCTGTAGGGATTTGTAGCTGACATGTTGCAGCCCAAAACTGCTTTGATTAGCTTGTGAGACCTTCAATTACAAAGACAAAACCAATCATGAAAAAGGCTATTTAACAGAGGCAGTTGCTGGCTGTGCTTGTCCTAGGCTCCTGGCAACATGGGGGCATCGAAACAACTCTCCACTGACCAAGAAACTAAAATAATTCGTTATCATGAATTAGGAGAAGGGTACAAGAAATTATCAAGAAGGTTTGGGATGTCTATTTCCACAGTCAGAAATGTGGTGCAGAAATGGAAGGCCAGAAGAACAGTCCTTGTGAAGGAAAGATGTGGTAGGCCAAAAATAATACTGGAAAGACACAGACGAAGGATGGTTAGAATGGTCACAGACAAGCCACAGACCACCTCCAGAGAACTACAAGAACATCTGGCTACTGATGGTGGAGTTGTTCATCGTTCCACAATCCAGCGCACTTTGCACCAGGAAAAGCTCTTTGGAAGGCTGATGCTCAAAAAGCCTTTCCTGAGTGTTCGTCACAAGAATAGTCGCATGAGGTATGCAAAAGCACATCTGGACAAGCCAGAAGCATTTTGGAAAAAAATACTGTGGTCAGATGAGACTAAGATGGAGTTATTTGGTCAGAACAAGAGGAGGTATGCATGGTGAAAAAAACACACTGAATCCCATGAGAAGAACTTATTGCCTACTGTGAAATATGGTGGAGGGTCCATCATGTTATGGGGCTGTGGCTAGCACAGGGACTGGAAACCTTGTTAAAGTTGAGGGCCACATGAATTCCTCTCAGTATCAGCAGATTCTTGACAAGAATATTCAAGAATCTGTCGCAAAGTTGAAGCTACGCCGGGGTTGGATTTTTCAGCAGGACAATGATCCCAAGCACTGTTCAAAATCCACCAAGGAATTCATGCAGAAGCACAAGTACAATCTTATGGAATGGCCATCCCAGTCCCCAGACCTCAACATCACTGAAAATGTATGGCTTGATTTGAAGCAGGCTGTTTACGCACGGAAGCCAAGAAACCTGACTGAACTGGAGGCCTTTTGTTTGGAGGAATGGGCCAAAGTACCACCTGCCAGACTTCAGGGACTTGTCAGTGGCTATAGGAGGCGTCTACAGGCTGTTCTTGCAGCAAAAGGAGAGTCTATTAAATATTAATGGAATTATTTCTTTGGGGTACCCAAATTTAAGCACATGCCTATTTTTGTTTAAATATACTTAAAAATGTTTCTGTTGGACCAATGAAAATGATTTCACTACTGCGATGTTTCTGTTTCCATTAGGTATGACATTTGTTAAAATAAAGTTGGTGCTTCAAAAGCTCAGCAAGTGACAAACTGATGCAATGATTTTCCTAAGGGGTGCCCAAACTTTTTCATACCACTGTACATAGTAGAAAGTCAAAAATGAATCAAGTATTTGTGATTAGGACTGTGAAGGTTCTCAGTCATCCAGGTCATGATATATCAAAACAAACAAACAAAAAAAAGGGTTTAAAAAAGGCAGCTAAACTTAGAGTTCTTCAGAAGATGTTTCACCACGTATCCGAGAAGCTTCATAAGTTCTGAACTGCAGTCTACAAGTCCAGTTGCCCTTTTTAAACCCTTTTTTGGGATATTTGTGATAAGGACTGAAGATGATTAAAAGTTTTATGGAAAATAATAATAATAAATTGAAAAATATCAACATGTGCTTTTCCTATGGCATTTTTGGAAAGGAAACTTTTGTCCCTTAATGGTAAAAATAGAGTATTGTGGAATTACTTTTTGAAATATCAAAATTTGTTAAAAACTACACACCTTTGCCAAATATCATAACAAAAAGCATAACCAACACTACGTAATCAAAGAAATAAAACTTTAAAAGGACACTTTTGTCCCTATCAGGGCATTTAATGTTGAGTAACAACACATCCCCACATCACAGCCGCCTTATCAGAACGAACCACATTTGAGGTTTACTGTCCTCTACATTGTTTTTTTTTTTTTTTTTTTTTTTTGTATGTACATAATGTCTTACGGGATATTTATAGCATGTCATATTTTAACTGAAGGCTGACCTCAAAATTGATGTTTCAACAATATGAGCAGAAAGACAGTACAGACCAGAGAGAGGTGAGAAAGCAGAAGTGGTGACACCTTGTTTTCAAAACCAGTTTTGGTCTGACAATCACCTTCATGAACAAATATGTAGAGGCTTTTATCATGTCTCATGTAAATACAGTGTAAATGTATGAAATATTTCTTGGGCTTTTCAATGTCAAAACATCATGTTTACAGTGTTTCTTGTCCTTGTCTCTGTTTCTTGTCTCAAGCTTGTTGGACTCTTGTTAGGTGGGTCTGATCTGGAGTCTGGGGCCCCACCAATCTGTACAGTGTTTATTGCTTATATTCATTCCAAACGATTTTACAATTTTAACTGGGCCCCATGAATATTGTTGTTTGGGGATTTTTCCAGATGACATCCTCAACCTGCACAGGTAACTTAAAGATTTTGACTATAAGAGACTGAGCTCTATGAACATTTGATTAGTGGAGAACTGTTTATTCTTGTTTCCTGATCTTCTCCATGAGGTGGACACTGATGACGACAGACACCATGATGATCAGACCAACAGAGAACACGACTGTCTTCACCAGACAGATGGAGACACCATCAGAGAGACCTGCAAACATGAGAAAAGTGTCAGAGCAAAACCACAACAGGTTCAGCTACATTAACCTTTATGTTATTATTAGCTAAATGTTTAGTCTGTCAGTCTTACCAACATGTAGGGAACAGAAATCCTGAATCTTTATGGTGTCATTTGTCCAGCTGACTTGGTTGCTATGGTTACAGATGATTGCTTCATTCAACAGGTGGACATGGAGGGAAGCTCCAGAGTTGGTGACCTTTGATTGCTCTCCTCCCTCCTGAGAGCAGGTTTTGGTGTCACATCTGAAAGTGCTGCTGATGTCTGAGTCCTCTGTGCTGCAGGTCACAGTGAGCTTACAGGAGTCTGAGCTGATGGACACAGAGTCTGGATTCAGATCAACTGGAGACACTGGACCTGATGGAGGAAAGTAGGTGGAGGAGGTTTAGAAACATGACAGCAGATGTTCTCTGTCAGTGTCTGAAATGTTAAGAAACCTACCTTGAACTGTGACCATGTATTCAGCTAATGTTTGGTCTTTATCCCCTATCATTTGTGCTGTATAAACTCCACTGTCTGCATCTTGTAGATTCTTCAGTTTCACTGAGTAATTTTCCACAGAGAACTCAACCCTTCCAGTGTAACCTTCAGAGACTCTTGGTCTTCCACCAGGTGAATATCCTACTAAAACATTGCTTGTATTTAATTTCCAGAAAAGAAATTGAAATTCCTTTGGATCATTATCCATGACTTCCAGAAGTACATCATCTCCTCTCTTCACAAACACAGGAGTCACAGCACTGGACCCTGTAAAACAGTAGATACATGATAATGAAAAATAAAACTCTAACTCAA
This sequence comes from Planiliza haematocheilus, assembly GCA_005024645.1. Lineage (NCBI taxonomy): Eukaryota > Metazoa > Chordata > Actinopteri > Mugiliformes > Mugilidae > Planiliza > Planiliza haematocheilus. Next base: position 20,475 of record SRSE01001205.1, read on the forward strand.
TATACAGCATAGTTTTTAATGTCAATACTTTATCCTACATGTTTGCTCTTCATCCTTCATATTTAACCATGTGACACCTTTTCAGATGTGTCTGGTTGAGGAAATCAAGCTCATGCACCACCTAAAGACACTTGCACTGCCACTGCAAGGACAGCAGAGGGGCTGCAAGGGGACGGAACGTTTTGTCTTGTTCCTGCTGACAACTATTCAATGTGTTCAAAGCTTTACTTGAAAATCAAAGAGGCAAACCTCTTTCTACAGTATATTAATAACTCTTCGCCCCATGACAGAGAACTCTTTCCATTTATTTACACCTCTGCACAGTCTCTACTGAAAAAGGTGAGACTTTCTTCCACTTTGTCTTTTTTCTTCATTTGTTCACAGTTTATTTCAATATAAAGAAGCCATTCTTCTAAACCCCTCCCTCTTTTTCTATCTGTGCTCTCTTGGTCCATCTGTTCATGATTATACATAGAAAGAAAGATAAACTACTGTCATCTTCTCTTCTCTGATAGAACAACACATTCTTTCAGGTTACATGTGTGTTTTACTAATCATTAGATAAAAACTCAATCAACTTGTGCCCCTACTGCTACTTTTATTAATCCAAATAAAGAAGCTGCTATCATTGCTGTTCCTGTTCTCAACATTTAATTAGTCAGTGTTCTTGTCCTACCTGTTGCTTCAAGGCAGAGCATCAGTCCAAGTATCACAGGGAGAGACATGCTAGAGCTTCTTGCTTTGTTGAATAGAAGTGTAACAGTGGAAATAGCTTTGAGTAACCACCACACCACAGACTACAGTCCCCTCCCTCAAGTCCTTTAAGCAAGTCTGAATGTGACAGTGTGAACCAACATGAACACTATCATCTTCCACAAATCCTCCAGGTTCATCTGTATCATACATATTTGGTATTTATGTCTTCTTAATATGACCTACTTATTCTGTACACTAATACAACACACTGGTCATACAAACAAAGGAAACCTCTGCTCAGCTGTGTCCCTGGTGCTCCATTCCTCAGTCTATAAAAGAAGCATGTATCATGCTGCCACTGATCTGATACAACAACACATTCTTACAGGTTGCACATGTGTGTTACTAATTTTAACTTTACATGTTAGTCGCTTCTTCTGTCCCTGATGCCTTTGTTACCTTCTGTGTTAATTTGCCAAAACAGATTCTGTAAATTCTTGATGTGCTGCATGCATCTCCTTCATGAATATTTATATGAAGTTCCTCTTCTGTTGCTGTAATGAAGCTTCCTGTTCTGCTGTTTCTCTGTGACATCTTCATTTGTCTGGGGTGAACACAGACGTGTCCTCTGTTCTCTGTTGTCAATATTAGGAAGGTGGTCATAATGTTGTGGCTGAAAAAACTCTGACAGTGATGCAGCCCCTTGTAGAAAAGAAGATGATGTGAACAGAACTCAGCACTGAGGTTTATAGATGTGACAACGTGTTAAAGGAAATGTGGAGTTGTTGGTTGATACAACACATCACATTCACCTCGTCACACTAAACCACAGTTGAGGTTTTTCTGACCTCTTTTATATATACTTAATGTGTTACAGGATATATATAGCATGTCGTATTTTAACTTAAAGCTGACCTCGGGTTTCAACAATATGAGCAGAAAGACAGTACAGACTACAGAGAGTCGTGAAAGTAGAAGTGGTGACACCTTGATTTGATAAGGATTGCGAAAAACTACTTTCGGCCTGAGAACCAACTTCATGAACAAATATGTCTGATGTAAATACAGTGCAGATTTACGAAACGTCTCTTATGCTTTCAGATGTCGTAAAATCATGTTTACAGTAGTAAACTCTAGTTGTCTCCGTTTCCTTTCGATGGTGGTTTACAGGTGAATGAATGGAGGGTTGTACGCCTCATGATCTACACCTGGACCTGATGTCCTCTGTCCCATTAATGAAATGTCTCCTGTATTCTGTAGCCTGTGTACTGCCCTCGGTATATACTGTATACTCCAATACCACTTGACAGTTAGTGTTACGTGCCAGATGGGGGCAGCACGTTTTTCTTGTTTTCCCTCTCTGTCTCTCTCTCTCTCCCCCTCCCCTGTGTGTTCAATTGATTACAGGTGATTCCACCTGGGACGTCTGGAGTCTGCTGATTGGCCGGTTCACCAATTGCCACCACCAGGACTCACCTTATATGGAGCCAGCTACAGCCTCCCCGGCCTCTACTTCCCTTGCATCTGATTCAATGCGACATTTGCTTGTGCTTTTGTTGGTTTGTGTGGACGTCTGGCCACTTTGTTTGGTTTATTTCAGTTGTGGTGGAAGGTGCGGACCAGAGGTAAGATCGGGGTACCCTTTACACCCCATCACGTAGGACTCCTTTGTTAAATACACTAGGATTATTGGTTGGTGCCACCTTTGTAGTTTTGACAACGTCTTTTGTAGAAAAGATAGTTAGGCCCTTTTTGTTTTTTGTTTTTTATATGGCAGAGTTGTAGCCAGGCCTAGTTTTGTTTTATTGCTTTCATTGATTTGGCACAACCACGTGGTCCAAACCTTCCCCAGTGGTTTTTTTTTTTTTTTTTTTGAGGAGATTTTTGTTTAGTCATTTTCTTTGTATTTCAATAAATATTGTTAAAATTGTTACCCCAAGACCCAAGCAGTGGTTGTATTGTGTTTGTCCCTGACTTTCCCCTGGACACACCTAGGGACGTAACAGTTAGATAAACTCCTTTCAGACATCACGACTCTGAAGACAGTTGTCCATTGTCCACAGGTTTATTGACATCATAGAAAAGGGTAAAACTGCAACATACAAACGGCATAATGAATTAAAAAGATAACAAAATATTTGTCCTTTCATACTGTATTTAAACAAACACAATGTAAATATACTGCTTCTTCAGTTACTAAATTGACCTGTATTTAACCACTGCCTTCATGTATTTATTGTACTTTTAACAACATATGCACTTACAAATCTTCATATTTTGACACACTTTTAACTTATCATCAACTATTTATTCATATTTATTTATATATAATCATCCCTATGAACTTAAATAGCAGTCACGACAGCTGTGATTGTAAATTATGGTGACTCAATGAATTCTTACATCAAACTTCACAAAACTAAATATAAACTCAAAACTAATGATCTGTGATTAAAAACAACATTCAAACAAATACTACATACCAACGATGCTATCAATGGCGTAAGATGTTTGTAGATTCAACTGGATTGAGAAAAACAATTCACAGCTCACAGACCATGCCTGGTTGTCCCTTTCCACTTCCTGATTCTGGAATCACATGTCTCCTAAGTCACTCCTTCTACTCCTCTACTCCTTGACTCTCAAAGTGACAGCAATGCAATTCAGAAACATAAGAAATAACTTGAAAAAATGCAAACAAACTCATAACATATCACATTAACATTTGTAACAAAACAGCCTGACTCACACTCTGAGGGGAGTTTCTTGTTTGTTGTCTCAGGCTTGTTGGACTCTTGTTAGGTGGGTCTGATCTGGAGTCTGGAGTCCCACCAATCTGTCCTGTGGTAACTGCTTGTATTCATTCTAAACAATTGTATAATCTTAACTGGGCCCCATGAATATTGTTTTCTGGGGATTTTTCCAGATGACATCGTCAAAAATAATTCTCATCACAAGCATTTTATTTACAAAGTGAGCCCTTACATCACTGGGTACAATCAGTGCTTGATCATCATTTTTGCCTTCATTCAGTTACTACTATATTTATTATGCATGATTTTGTGAATTTAACTCAAAGGTAACATGGATGCATTCATTTTATAAAGAAACAAACTTAAAGCAGTACTATAAGAGAAAAAAATTCAAAGGTAATTTCCACGATAAAAGATTGAGCTCTATGTACATTTGATTAGTGGAGAACTGTTTATTCTTGTTTCCTGATCTTCTCCATGAGGTGGACACTGATGACGACAGACACCATGATGATCAGACCAACAGAGAACACGACTGTCTTCACCAGACAGATGGAGACACCATCAGAGAGACCTGCAAACATGATAAAAGTGTCAGAGCAAAACCACAACAGGTTCAGCTACATTAACCTTTATGTTATTATTAGCTAAATGTTTAGTCTGTCAGTCTCACCAGCAGGTAGGGGACAAACATCGTGAATCTTTGTCGTATTCTTCATGGAGCTGACTTGGTTGCTATGGTTACAGATGATTATTTCATTCAACAGGTGGACACGGAGGGAAGCTCCAGAGTTGGTGACCTTTGATTGCTCTCCTCCCTCCTGAGAGCAGGTTTTGGTGTCACATCTGAAAGTGCTGCTGATGTCTGAGTCCTCTGTGCTGCAGGTCACAGTGAGGTTACAGGAGTCTGAGCTGATGGACACAGAGTCTGGATTCAGATCAACTGGAGACACTGGACCTGATGGAGGAAAGTAGGTGGAGGAGGTTTAGAAACATGACAGCAGATGTTCTCTGTCAGTGTCTGAAATGTTAAGAAACCTACCTTGAACTGTGACCATGTATTCAGCTATTGTTCGTTCATCTAGACCCACTGTCATTCGTGCTGTATAAACTCCACTGTCTGCATCCTGTAGTTTCCTGAGTTTCACTGAATAATTTTTCACAGAGAACTCAACCCTTCCAGAGACTGTTGTTCTTCCACCAGGTGAATAGTTCACTAAAACATTGCTTATATTAAATTTCCAGACAATAAAGTCATATTCCTTTGGAGCATTATCCATGACTTCCAGAAGTACATCATCTCCTCTCTTCACAAACACAGGAGTCACAGCACTGGACCCTGTAAAACAGTAGATACATGATAATGAAAAATAAAACTCTAACTCAATATACAGCATAGTTTTTAATGTCAATACTTTATCTTACATGTTTGCTCTTCATCCTTCATATTTAACCATGTGACACCTTTTCAGATGTGTCTGGTTGAGGAAATCAAGCTCATGCACCACCTAAAGACACTTGCACTGCCACTGCAAGGACAGCAGAGGGGCTGCAAGGGGACGGAACGTTTTGTCTTGTTCCTGCTGACAACTATTCAATGTGTTCAAAGCTTTACTTGAAAATCAAAGAGGCAAACCTCTTTCTACAGTATATTAATAACTCTGGTCACATTTTGACCCATGAATATGATTTGTCTCACATTTTATATACAGACATTGAGACATTGACTTGTAAGACTGAGTACTGAAGATTTTTAGTTATTGTCACAGATCAGGAACAGGAAGCTGAGTTATCATTTACAGAGAGAAGTCAGAAATGTCTTTTTAAATAAATGCACATAAACAGATGTGCTCTCTTGGTCCATCTGTTCATGATTATACATAGAAAGAAAGATAAACTACTGTCATCTTCTCTTCTCTGATAGAACAACACATTCTTTCAGGTTACATGTGTGTTTTACTAATCATTAGATAAAAACTCAATCAACTTGTGCCCCTACTGCTACTTTTATTAATCCAAATAAAGAAGCTGCTATCATTGCTGTTCCTGTTCTCAACATTTAATTAGTCAGTGTTCTTGTCCTACCTGTTGCTTCAAGGCAGAGCATCAGTCCAAGTATCACAGAGAGAGACATGCTAGAGCTTCTTGCTTTGTTGAATAGAAGTGTAACAGTGTCAAGTGTTTTCCACCAACCACTGCACCACAAGCTACAGTGACGTCATCTCAGTGTTTTTCTGGTTTCATGGTGTTTCCTCTTAAATGCACATAGGTCATCTTCTATTATTTACATAAACAGGTTAGTTATATGGTTTAATACAGTCTCTTCTCCTTCTGGTTGTCATAGCATGTCATACTTTAACTGAAAGCTGACCTCAGATTTCAACAATATGTTTCAACGTCTCCTTCCTCAGGGTCTGGCTGCTGGGTGGGTCCACTGCTGCTTTGTATTGGCCACTTGGTGCAGCCAGCGTAGTGTGTCAGACTGCTAGCATGCTGCCTGTAGGGCTAATCCTTTACTTGATGGTTTAATGTATGAAAGAGACCTATTTATCTGTTTCTTTCCTTTTCCTCATGATGCTTTGAATTTAGTCTTTAGATTCAGATTTTGTTATTTTCATTTATTTTGTTTAACAGATTCAGGTTAGGTTTCTGTTTAGTTTGATCTAGTTTTATAATTCATCATTTAATCCAGAATCCTTTATTGTCATTATGTGAGAACATAAGGAAATGTTGTGCAGTAGCTCCTGCCTTAAATAGTGCAATATAAAAAGACAATAGAATAGGCAACGATTTTAACTATAAGAATAAAATAAGATAAAAAGTAAAAATACAGCTGTACAAATATATACATAGGAATGAATAGTTAGCAGCAAACCTTGTACACAGTGAAAGAAGAGGTACAGACAGTCCATGGACCTGGTGGGTGGAGTCTGTTGCGTTACTACATTAACCTTTATGTTATTATTAGCTAAATGTTTTGTCTGTCAGTCTTACCAGCATGTAGGGAACAGAAATCCTGAATCTTTGTCTTATTCTTCATCCAGCTGACTTGGTTGCTATGGTTACAGATGATTGTTTCATTCAACAGGTGGACACGGAGGGAAGCTCCAGAGTTGGTGACCTTTGATTGCTCTCCTCCCTCCTGAGAGCAGGTTTTGGTGTCACATCTGAAAGTGCTGCTGATGTCTGAGTCCTCTGTGCTGCAGGTCACAGTGAGGTTACAGGAGTCTGAGCTGATGGACACAGAGTCTGGATTCAGATCAACTGGAGACACTGGACCTGATGGAGGAAAGTAGGTGGAGGAGGTTTAGAAACATGACAGCAGATGTTCTCTGTCAGTGTCTGAAATGTTAAGAAACCTACCTTGAACTGTGACCATGTATTCAGCTATTGTTTGTTCTTTATCACCTGTCATTTGTGCTCTATAAACTCCACTGTCTGCATCTTGTAGATTCTTCAGTTTCACTGAGTAATTTTCCACAGAGAACTCAACCCTTCCAGTGTAACCTTCAGAGACTCTTCGTCTTCCACCAGGTGTATATCCTACTAAAACATTGCTTATATTAAATTTCCAGACAAGAAGGTCAAATCTCTTTGGAGCATTATCCATGACTTCCAGAAGTACATCATCTCCTCTCTTCACAAACACAGGAGTCACAGCACTGGACCCTGTAAAACAGTAGATACATGATAATGAAAAATAAAACTCTAACTCAATATACAGCATAGTTTTTAATGTCAATACTTTATCCTACATGTTTGCTCTTCATCCTTCATATTTAACCATGTGACACCTTTTCAGATGTGTCTGGTTGAGGAAATCAAGCTCATGCACCACCTAAAGACACTTGCACTGCCACTGCAAGGACAGCAGAGGGGCTGCAAGGGGACGGAACGTTTTGTCTTGTTCCTGCTGACAACTATTCAATGTGTTCAAAGCTTTACTTGAAAATCAAAGAGGCAAACCTCTTTCTACACTATATTAATAACTCTGGTCACATTTTGCCCCATGAATATGATTTGTCTCACATTTTATATACAGACATTGAGACACTGACTTGTAAGACTGAGTACTGAAGATTTTTAGTTGGTGCATTTTATTTTCTCAAAACAGGAACAGGAAGCTGAGTTATCGTTTGCAGAGAGACGTCAGAAATGTCTTTTTAAATAAATGCACATAAACAGATGTGCTCTCTTGGTCCATCTGTTCATGATTATACATAGAAAGAAAGATAAACTACTGTCATCTTCTCTTCTCTGATAGAACAACACATTCTTTCAGGTTACATGTGTGTTTTACTAATCATTAGATAAAAACTCCACTTGTGCCCCTACTGCTACTTTTATTAATCCAAATAAAGAAGCTGCTATCATTGCTGTTCCTGTTCTCAACATTTAATTAGTCAGTGTTCTTGTCCTACCTGTTGCTTCAAGGCAGAGCATCAGTCCAAGTATCACAGAGAGAGACATGCTAGAGCTTCTTGCTTTGTCGACTATAAAATGCAACAATGGAAACAGCTTTGAATCAACCACCACACCACAGACTACAGCCCCGTCCCTCACTGATGTAGTTTTCCAGGTCAAACCAAAGTTTCACATCATGATCGTGTGAAAGTGAACATGTGAGACTAGTTTTTTTAACTTCATCATCAAAATCAATGTGAATCATATCATTCAAACTTTTAATTCATGACTTGTGTCTTTCATTCACCAACGTTCATTGAGATTATACTCAGAGGTGTCTGGTCTAACTCTGATCATTCTCCATCTCTGGATGGGTCAGCTCTGAGCTTGTCAGTCCTGCTTTCTGAATATCGACCCCATGAATATTGTTTTTGGGGGATTTTTCCAGATGACATCCTCAAAAATAATTCTCACCACAAGCATTTTATTTACAAAGTGAGCCCTTTAATCACTGGCTACAATCAGAGGTTGATCAGTAACACACACCCTGTGGAGTGACAACATTTATGTTTACCTTGAGTGTTAGGTGGCTGAAGAAATTCTGAATAGCCTTGAAGTGTTGCATACATTTCCTTCATCATGAAACTTTATCAAGCTTCTATTTGTAAATGTTATAAATGGTGCTTTTTAACATGTTGCTGGTTTGTAGAGAAAAAAAGAAAAACCTAGATTAGCAGGCATCAGGCTTAACACAGGAAAACTAAGAGTAGGAGGAGCCTGGGAGATGAGGGCAGATCTAAATGGACAACTTATTCCAGCCGGGATAGCTCGCACCCGACTACGGCCACATTGTTTGTTTGTTTTGTGGTTCAGTCCACATCAACGGGGCAAACCATGGTAGATTTGTTTGTTTGGCTCGTGGTTCATAAAAGAACTAGGCTAATGATTGAAATATTAATTGTTGATAGACATTGAATGGAGAGGAACACAGGGTTTTGAAGTGGCAGTGTGGATGGGGGTGACTTCAGGATGCTGGAAGTCACTGTAGCCTTCTCAAGGCGTTGTGGGCATAACTTAACAAAACATTGGTGAAGGGAGGTGCCCACTGACATGCTGCATACTGCTGTTGTTTAGGCCAGGTTCCTGATGCCTTCATGTTGCTTTGTAGCTATGGTTAGCTGCTGAGTGGATCATACAAGCCAGCAGCATTTAGTTAGCTTATGATTCACAGTGTCTGAATTATCCTCTGCTGCTCTGTGGGCATACAAGCCAGCAGCTTTTACTTAGTTCATGTCGACTGTAGGTTAATCGTCATATCACATGACCATAGGTTTGTTAGGGTTTCTCAGTTGAACAGGGCCTCTAAATGTGTTTTGCCTGGGATTTTGGCACAAGGGACTGTAACATCTTATCCTGTGTATTACTGAATAAGTCTACAAGTCCAGTTGCATTTTCTGAACCTTTGTTGCAAATAACTCTTGTCACATTTCGCTAAATGACAGAGAACTCTTTATATTTCTCTACACCTCTGCACTGTCTCTTCTTAAAAAGGTGAGACTTTCTTCCACTTTGTCATTTTTCTTATACCACTACATATTAGTTTAGGCCTTAATTTGTTCACAGTTTATTTCAATATAAAGAAGCCATTCTTCCAAAGCCCTCCCTCTTTTTCTATCTGTGCTCTCTTGGTCCATCTGTTCATGATTATACATAGAAAGAAAGATAAACTACTGTCATCTTCTCTTCTCTGATAGAACAACACATTCTTTCAGGTTACATGTGTGTTTTACTAATCATTAGATAAAAACTCAATCAACTTGTGCCCCTACTGCTACTTTTATTAATCCAAATAAAGAAGCTGCTATCATTGCTGTTCCTGTTATCAACATTTAATTAGTCAGTGTTCTTGTCCTACCTGTTGCTTCAAGGCAGAGCATCAGTCCAAGTATCACAGAGAGAGACATGCTAGAGCTTCTTGCTTTGTTGAATAGAAGATGCAACAATGGAAACAGCTTTGAATCAACTACCACACCACAGACTACAGCCTCGTCCCTCACTGATGTAGTTTTCCAGGTCAAACCAAAGTTTCACATCATCATCATGTGAAAGTGAACATGTGAGACTTGTTTTTTTAACTTCATCATCAAAATCAATGTGAATCATATCATTCAAACTTTTAATTCATGACTTGTGTCTTTCATTCACCAACGTTCATTGAGATTATACTCAGAGGTGTCTGGTCTAACTGATCATTCTCCATCTCTGGATGGGTCAGCTCTGAGCTTGTCAATCCTGCTTTCTGAATATGGGCCCCATAAATATTGTTGTTTGTGGATTTTTCCAGATGACATCCTCAAAAATAATTCTCACCACAAGCATTTTATTTACAAAGTGAGCCCTTTAATCACTGGACACAATCAGTGGTTGATCAGTAACACACTCTGTGAAGTACAACATTTATGTTTACCTTCAATGTTACTTGACTGAAGAAATTCTGAATATCCTTGAAGTGTTGCATACATTTCCTTCATTATGAAACATTAGCAAAGCTTCTGTTTGTAAAGATTTTACATGGTGCATTGTTTACATCATGTTGCTGCTTTGTAGTTTCCATCATTTCTGCCTTTGTTCAGGTACTGCTATATTTATTAAGCATGATTTTGTGTTTTTAACTCATTGACAACAGGGATGCATTCATTTTATAAAGAAACAAACTAAAAGCAGTGCTATAAAAATCCACAGGTAACTTTAAAATCTTCACCAGAAGAGATTGAGCTCTATGAACATTTGATTAGTGGAGAACTGTTTATTCTTGTTTCCTGATCTTCTCCATGAGGTGGACACTGATGACGACAGACACCATGATGATCAGACCAACAGAGAACACAAAGGTCCCAGACAGATGGAGACACCATCAGAGAGACCTGCAAACATGATAAAAGTGTCAGAGCAAAACCACAACAGGTTCAGCTACATTAACCTTTATGATATTATTAGATACATGTTTTGTCTGTCAGTCTTACCAGCATGTAGGGAACAGAAATCCTGAATCTTTGCCATTTTCTGCGTCGATCTGATTTGGTTGCTATGGTTACAGATGACTGTTTCATTCAACAGGTGGACACGGAGGGAAGCTCCAGAGTTGGTGACCTTTGATTGCTTTCCTCCCTCCTGAGAGCAGGTTTTGGTGTCACATCTGAAAGTGCTGCTGATGTCTGAGTCCTCTGTGCTGCAGGTCACAGTGAGGTTACAGGAGTCTGAGCTGATGGACACAGAGTCTGGATTCAGATCAACTGGAGACACTGGACCTGATGGAGGAAAGTAGGTGGAGGAGGTTTAGAAACATGACAGCAGATGTTCTCTGTCAGTGTCTGAAATGTTAAGAAACCTACCTTGAACTGTGACCATGTATTCAGCTATTGTTTGTTCTCTATCCCCTGTCATTTGTGCTGTATAAACTCCACTGTCTGCATCTTGTAGATTCTTCAGTTTCACTGAGTAATTTTCCACAGAGAACTCAACCCTTCCAGTGTAACCTTCAGGGACTCTTGGTCTTCCACCAGGTGAATATCCTACTAAAACATTGCTTGTATTAAATGTCCAGACAAGAAGTATAAATCTCTTTGGAGCATTATCCATGACTTCCAGAAGTACATCATCTCCTCTCTTCACAAACACAGGAGTCACAGCACTGGACCCTGTAAAACAGTAGATACATGATAATGAAAATTAAAACTCTAACTCAATATACAGCATAGTTTTTAATGTCAATACTTTATCCTACATGTTTGCTCTTCATCCTTCATATTTAACCATGTGACACCTTTTCAGATGTGTCTGGTTGAGGAAATCAAGCTCATGCACCACCTAAAGACACTTGCACTGCCACTGCAAGGACAGCAGAGGGGCTGCAAGGGGACGGAACGTTTTGTCTTGTTCCTGCTGACAACTATTCAATGTGTTCAAAGCTTTACTTGAAAATCAAAGAGGCAAACCTCTTTCTACACTATATTAATAACTCTGGTCACATTTTGCCCCATGACCGAGAACTCTTTACATTTCTTTATACCTCTGCACAGTCTCTTCTCTTCCACTTTGTCATTTTTCCTCTCTCTCCTCTTGTTCCATCTTTGATTCTTTGCTCCATCTGTCCATGTCTCAAAATGATCTCAAGCAGCCTCAGCTATTTACTCATAGTTGCACGCGTGTTCAAAAGACTTCACTTTATCATAAAGTAGGTGGAGGAGGTTTAGAAACATGACAGCAGATGTTCTCTGTCAGTGTCTGAAATGTTAAGAAACCTACCTTGAACTGTGACCATGTATTCAGCTATTGTTTGTTCTTTATCCCCTGTCATTTGTGCTGTATAAACTCCACTGTCTGCATCTTGTAGATTCTTCAGTTTCACTAAATAATTTTCCACAGAGAACTCAACCCTTCCAGTGTAACCTTCAGAGACTGTTGTTCTTCCACCAGGTGAATATCTTAGTAACACATTGCTTGTATTAAATCTCCAGACAAGAAGGTCAAATTCCTTTGGAGCATTATCCATGACTTCCAGAAGTACATCATCTCCTCTCTTCACAAACACAGGAGTCACAGCACTGGACCCTGTAAAACAGTAGATACATGATCATTAAAGATACGATTCTTTCTTATAACATTACATGTTGATTTAGGTCTAACTTGTTCAATATAAAGAACCAATTCTTATAAAACTTTTTATATTTTTGCATTTACATGTTGGTCCATTTGTTCATGATTATACATATAAAGAAATATAAACTACGGTCATCTTCTCTTTTCTGATATAACAACACACTCTTTTAGGTTGTTTGGGTGCAGTAAACAAGACCTAGTTCAAAGTTCAGTTCACAGAGATAAGAGTGAACTAGTTCAAGTTCATAGTTCACATTTTTAATTTTAAAGTTCATAGACTCCAAACAGTTCACTTTCATTTTCTCAGATTTTTTTATTTGTTTTTTTTTTTGTTTTTTTAAAAATAAGCAACTTCAAGCTACAGTATTCCTTTTCAATAGCGCGTGATATTGTTTACACCAGGATCTTTACTGCCTTTTTGAATAACCATTGACTATATATACTAAAAAATAACTCAAATAAATGTGTACCTGTGGCTTCAATGCAGAGCATCAGTCCAAGTATCACAGAGAGAGAGAGAGACATGGTAGAGCTTCTTGCTTTGTCGAATGTAACAGTGTGAAGTGTTTTCCACCAACCACTGCACAACAAGATACAGTATTGACATCACAATGTTTTTCTGGTTTCGTGGTGTTTACTCGTAAATGCACATAGGTCAACTTCCCTCCTCCAGTTAACTCTTAACACACTTTTTACTGCTTGAACTCTTTTGATGAAGACTGAAATTAATTCAGCTATAAAACTATTTCTAAACGGAGCAAGTTTTCATCATGAATACTATCATCTTCTAAAAATCCTCCAGGTTTGTCTGTATTAAACGTGTGTAGCAGTATGAGGCATCTCCGCTCTTGAATGCAACCTGCTGCTAATGGGCCCTCACAGGGTTTGTATGGCCAATCAGGGCCTGAGGCTAGGCCTAAGCTCTTTTCTGAGAGTAGTCTCTATTTGTCTATCCACAAATATATATGGTTAGTGTGTTGATAAGCCTTTTTGATTCAATGTTTTTATGAGAAGCCCAATAATTGTCTAATTTTGTCCAGTTATTTTCTTACAAAAGTATAATTACTTTTGTTTAATATTTAATAAAACTTTTGAAACAAATGAACAAAACGGTGGAATCAAATCCACCATGAGTATCTGTCCTGTACACCACTGTCTACTGTCTTCATCAGTCAGCCACAGTCTGTCCCCTCTCTGGTTTTACATACTGGTACGATCCTAAGTCCACATGGTGTGCCCATCAAAACAAATCCTGCCCCTCCTTCCTCACACAAGCTGAGATGACAGCTACAGGGGAAAACGAACAGTGGAGCCGACTCCTAACTGGTGAGAGCCGGCTATTCTGATTCATTACCAAGCATCAGCTCTTAGAGTCGCTTCTCCCTCTGGGTCTTTAGTCATTGTTTATAGTTATTTACAGCAGATGTCGGCCCATTCATTCTACACTTGGGTCATCCCAGCGTTATAGAAATGAGATTTAAGGCTCTTTGAAGGGAGCCGGATCTTGAGGATCCTTTCAAAGAGCCGTTCAAAAGACTGGCTCATTGTTACAATCGTTTATTTTTTAGAAGTCAACCAGGGGTAACTCGTTTTCATCAAGGAAGCAATGACTGGTAGCAAACATTCCACAAGGTGGAGTCATATCCTCACGCTTTAACAATGAAATCACTGGTTTGATTTTTCCCTCAACTAAAAAACTTTGTGGCACAAGAAAAACTACACAGGCTACAGATAACTTTCACACAAAACAACTTTAGTGCAAAAATTCCCAAACAAGGTAACAATACATTCATTCATTCATTCTGTTCTATACCTGGTTGTTTCTGTTAAGGGTCGCGGGGTCTGCTGGAGTCTGTCCCAGCTGTCATCGGGCGAGAAGCAAGGGTACACCCTGGACAGGTCATCACTCCATTGCAGGGCTGGTAACAATACAGAAGAATATAAAAGTAATAAATAAAAATAAACAAAATGTACCATGTATATAAAATAATATGAATAAAACTAGAATAAAAATCAGGACATGATAAAAATGGGAATGCGAAATAGTAGAACTATCAGAAGAATGTTAACAATAACAAAATTAAAGACATCTCTGAAATAATAAAGCAGTTGCATCTGTTGCAGGTTCTACTGCCTCTCCTTCTTGTCCTTTGGCAGATTTGAGTTAAGATAAGTGATCTATCTAACTTTTGTCAGCTTGAGGCGACTTCTTCTCTCTGATAATATTTGTCCTGTCTTAGAGAATACTCTTTCAGATGGAACCGTTGTTGTCCCTAAACAGAGCTTCTGACTTTGGTAATGCTGGGGTCTCTGCTGTGGGGTTTCTGGTTGTTGCTGCTCCAGCTACCTGCTCACAGGTGTGTGAGATAGAACAGTTTAATAATGAGACTGTGATATTAGACATCCTCCTGAATTAAAAAAAATTATAGTTGTCACCTTTACCTGTTCATGGAAACAACTCCTAACAACTGAGTCTGCTGCACCACTGTCTTTCTTTATTAATTGTTATTTTCAGTTATTTTGTTGAACTGATTCAGGTTGTTTCTGTTTAGTTTGATGTAGCTTTATGATCCATCATTTAATGTTACACATTATTTGGTAATTGTGTCTGGTATTTTACTTCTATTGTTTACTTTATTTTCCATATTGTAAATTTAATAATTTGTTTTCCTTCATTTTGGATTTTTCTTGGTTGACTTAAAGTATAATTTTGATCACGGTTTATGATCCTGTTTGTTGTTTTGCTCATTTGTCAGATTAAATTTGTGTCATGTAAGCCCCATTAGTTTTACTTTCTTTCCCTTTCAGTTGCTGTGAGCCCAAGGTGGTGGTCCTGGTGTCCTGGTGGTGGCCTCCCTGTTACTGGGTGAGCAAGTTCAGCTCCTATAATCTGGGCTGTGTTTACTTGTCCTGAAAAATACACTAACTGAAAATATTTAAATGTTTGTGTGTGTGTGTTTTTTTTTTTTTTTCATTCATAGAAAATTTTATGATGACATTGCAAAGACTGGAATATACATAGTAGCAAGTCAGAAATTTATATTAAGTATTTGTATTTGTGATTAGGATGATATATCAAAAAAAAAAAAAAAAAAAGTTTAAAAAAGGCAGCTGGACTTTTCAGAAGATGTTTCACCACGTATCCGAGAAGCTTCATAAGTTCTGAACTGCAGTCTACAAGTCCAGTTGCCCTTTTTAAACCCTTTTTTGGGATATTTGTGAATAGGACTGAAGATGATTAAAAGTTTTATGTAAAAAAATAAATAAAATAAAATAAAACATATTAACATGTGCTTTTCCTATTGCATTTTTGAAGAGGACACTTTTGTCCCTTAATGGTAAAAATAGAGTATTGTGGAATTACTTTTTGAAATATCAAAATTTGTTAAAAACTACACACCTTTGCCAAATATCACAGCAAAAAGCATAACCAACACTACGTAATCAAAGAAATAAAACTTTAAAAAGACACTTTTGTCCCTATCAGCGCGTTTAATGTTGAGTAACAACACATCCCCACATCACAGCCGCCTTATCAAAATGAACCACATTTGAGGTTTACTGTCCTCTAAATTGTTTATTTTATATATATACTTAATGTATTACAGGATATATATATATATAGCATGTCATATTTAACCTCAGGTTTCAACAATATGAGCAGAAAGACAGTACAGACCAGAGAGAGGTGAGAAAGCAGAAGTGGTGATACCTTGTTTTCAAAACCAGTTTTGGTCTGACAATTACCTTCATGAACAAATATGTAGAGGCTTTTATCATGTCTGATGTAAATACAGTGTAAATTTATGAAATATTTCTTGGGCTTTTCAATGTCAAAACATCATGTTTACAGTGTTTCTTGTCTCTGTTTCTGGTCTCAAGCTTGTTGGACTCTTGTTAAGTGGCTCTGATCTGGAGTCTTTGGCCCCACCAATCTGTACAGTGTTTATTGCTTATATTCATTCCAAACGATTTTACAATTTTAACTGGGCCCCATGAATATTGTTGTTTGGGGATTTTTCCAGATGACATCCTCAACCTGCACAGGTAACTTAAAGAATTTCACTAGAAGAGATTGAGCTCTATGAACATTTGATTAGTGGAGAACTGTTTATTCTTGTTTCCTGATCTTCTCCATGAGGTGGACACTGATGACGACAGACACCATGATGATCAGACCAACAGAGAACACGACTGTCTTCACCAGACAGATGGAGACACCATCAGAGAGACCTGCAAACATGAGAAAAGTGTCAGAGCAAAACCACAACAGGTTCAGCTACATTAACCTTCATGTTATTATTAGCTAAATGTTTAGTCTGTCAGTCTTACCAGCACGTAGGGAACAGAAATCCTCAATTTTTGTCTTGTTCTGAGTCCAGCTGACCTGGTTGCTATGGTGACAGATGATTGTTTCATTCAACAGGTGGACACGGAGGGAAGCTCCAGAGTTGGTGACCTTTGATTGCTCTCCTCCCTCCTGAGAGCAGGTTTTGGTGTCACATCTGAAAGTGCTGCTGATGTCTGAGTCCTCTGTGCTGCAGGTCACAGTGAGGTTACAGGAGTCTGAGCTGATGGACACAGAGTTTGTCTTCAGGTCAACTGGAGACACTGGACCTGATGGAGGAAAGTAGGTGGAGGAGGTTTAGAAACATGACAGCAGATGTTCTCTGTCAGTGTCTGAAATGTTAAGAAACCTACCTTGAACTGTTGCGATTTTTGGAGCATCATCCCTGATTTTCTGAACTACACCATCTCCTCTGACCACAAACACATCAGTCCCAGCACTGGGCCCTGTAAAACAGTAGATTTATAATAATCTATGTATGTAACACAATATACAGCATAGTTTTTAATGTCAATACTTTATCCTACATGTTTGCTCTTCATCCTTCATATTTAACCATGTGACACCTTTTCAGATGTGTCTGGTTGAGGAAATCAAGCTCATGCACCACCTAAAGACACTTGCACTGCCACTGCAAGGACAGCAGAGGGGATGCAACATAATGTTTTGTCTTGTTCCCGCTCACAACTATTCAGTGTGTTCACAGCTTTACTTTGTTGGGACCTGAACCTGCTGGTGAGGTATGAAAACTTACCACGTATTTTTAAGTTTTCTACACGTTGATTTGCTTGTCTTGGAGACAAAGGCAAGCAAGAACTCTAAGTGCTACAGTCCTACAGATTTGAAAACAGACTCAGAAGTTATCATTGGCTGACAGTGGCATGTGATCTCTGAGGTCATCAGGTCATATAAAAGCCTCCGCTTGGCCATTGTTTTATCTTGTGTTCTCCTGGACCCTCAGCTGCTCAGCTGCAGCTGACTACCTCAGGTAGTCTGCTAACAAAGAGCAGCTACTCCAGGCCTCTCCTTAAAGCATGCAACATGACAGCATGCTGAGAAATCTGCAAGTTCTCCAACCAACAGAAGGTTTGCAGACTAAACACCCAACCAACAGGAGCCACACAGCTAGTTAGCACCGAGCTGCTAACAAGTTACCGTAATTTCCTGACTATAAGCCGCTACTTTTGTCACTTGCTTTGGACCCTGAGCGAGACAGGTCAGGTCGAGCCAGGTAACGAGAGAAAAAGAAACCAAGTGAGCCCAAATACAGTACGAGAGCTGCTTTTAAGTCAATGGAGATCGATTTGGCTGACTTTTCTGGTATAGTAGGCTGGTTACTTTGATACAGTAAACGTCCGTGTAACTGCACCTTTACTGCCGTGTTACAGGCAAGTACTTTTAAAAACTAATTAAATTTAGCCATTTAACGTTGTTGCCTTGTCAAGCGTTGTAAGCTTTGTTTTTGTTATACTGTACTACTACGGTACTATGACTGCAGGAAGTGCACTAGGAGAGCACCGATTGTTTGATTGATTGTTTTAATTGTTTGTTTGATTGATTGATTGTTTGACTGACTGAAATATTTATTGTGTTTCTCAAATGTAAATAAATGGGACGCTTTGCGTTTCCAAAAAGTAATTTCTGTCCCGTCAATCCCCCCTCGAAGAAACCCTTACGGTAATTAGGCATTAAAACACCAGCGGCTTATAGTCGGGTGCGGCTTATAGTCGGGTGCGGCTTATATATGGATCAATCTGTATTTTCCCCCAAAATTTAGCTGGTGCGGCTTATATTCAGGTGCGCCTTGTAGTCCGGAAATTACGGTACTTCAAAGGATTTGAACGAGAATCCAGTTTCCCTCCAATGTTTGCCATCAGAAACACACAGCAAAGACTTTCAACTTTCCCCAGCTTGGCCCTTCCACCAAGAACCACCAGCTACAGGAGCAAACCCACCAGAAATGGATTTTTCCACCAAATCTGGTAGTATGACCTGCACCTAGTCAAGCTAAGCTAAACATAGAACTAGAAACTTTGATTTGATGTGATATTTGTTTTTATTGAGTTGTTGTGATCATTTAGTCTTAGGGTTAAGTTGTTAAGTTGATGTTACTTTAGATTATGCAACACATAAACTCAGGCTCTGTTGCATGCTAAACTAAAAATCCATCCTCTTACCTGGCACCTCATAAAACATTCACATTCCACACATGCACTCTATCTCCGTGTCTCTATTTCATCAGCCATCTTGTTTTCTAGGCCTCTAGGCCTCAGCAGCCATATGCCCCATGAATATGATTTATCTCACATTTTATATACAGACATTGACTTGTATGACTGAGTACTGAAGATTTTTAGTTGGTGCATTTTACTTTCTCAGAACAGCAACAGGAAGCTGAGTTGATGTTTGCAGAGAGAAGTGAGAAGTGTTTATTTAAATTAAAAACTCACAGTGATGCTTCCTTTGTATATTTGTTCAGGTCTTAATTTGTTCACAGTTTATTTCAATATAAAGAAGCCATTCTTCTAAACCCCTCTCTCTTTTTCTATCTGTGTTCTCTTGGTCCATCTGTTCATGATTATACATAGAAAGAAAGATAAACTACTGTCATCTTCTCTTCTCTGATAGAACAACACATTCTTTCAGGTTACATGTGTGTTTTACTAATCATTAGATAAAAACTCAATCAACTTGTGCCCCTACTGCTACTTTTATTAATCCAAATAAAGAAGCTGCTATCATTGCTGTTCCTGTTCTCAACATTTAATTAGTGGGGCTGTGCAAGCACAGCCCACTACTGACCCCCATATAGCAAAGCTATAGGGGTCAGTAGTGTTATTGCTCACTATTGTTATTGCTCGCGTCTATTTTTATTATTATTCCCACGGATTTTCGGTCGCTAACTCCTCCCGCACAGTTCATCGCACATACACGAAAAATACATCAAAACGTGCGTATCGATCGGGGCGGGTGTGCTATTATTCAGTTTCTCCAGGTCGGAAGTATTCGCGACATAGTCGCGAATATTGTTTTTTGGGGGTTTATAATGGGTGTGTATTGCGCGGAATGTTCGCGCTAGAGTGAGAGGCCCATCAGTTAGAGGGCGGGCTGCTCTGAAAAAATTTTCAAAATATTTTTTTAAAACTGTGATTGCTTCCACAAATTTCACTCTACACACAAACTTTTCTCCAAAGTAGTAGTCATACTTGTCCTGATGCCTACAATGTGTCTACCTAACCGATAGGATTCACAGTTTTTGAATGAGAAGCCTAGAAGTGAGGAGTGGACAGCCTAACTGCTCCATAGGACCCAATGTTAATTCAGCAAAGTTTTTCGTCACAAAAGTTTAACGGACGGTAGTTTTCAACTCGCTAGAATGTCCACTTTTTTTACACTAGGAAGAATAAAAAATACATGTCTGTGTTCATGGAAGCCTTGTGGTAGTCACTGTGAAAAAAGTTTGTGAGTAACTGGTTTACGTTTTTAGTAAATGGCAGTGGTTCGAGGGAGTGGTTCTGTGCTTCTTGGTTAATCAAAGCACCTGCGCAGCAGCAGTTAAGGAGGGGGAGGGTATGGAGTAAAATTAGTCTCAAAATGCTCACAAATGCATGTTCCATGATCCACACGTGAAACATGACATTCACAAATGCGTACAACGATTTGTGTGTGGTACTACGATTAGTGTGTGAATTCCGGGTGTCACAAATGCGTACTGAGCTATCTGAACGTGTGTGATTGTTTTGCAAATCACAAATCAGATCGTCCAACTTCACAAAGCTCATCCTTTTCCTTTTCAAAAGACTTCCTACGCTTACGAGAGTCTAACCCCACGCATACGGATCGGCAGATACGGACAGATCAGGCTGCGCACGCACACGGAGTTTTGAGACTATTTTCACGCTGCTCAGATCCGCAGATCCACAAATGCATGGTGCCTTTAAGTGTCATCGGGAAAATAGGAAATCTGGGCTTTGGGCGAAGTGATATATATCTTTCCTTTAGGGAAAATTAATCTTTACTAATATAACCTGCTTCTACTTAAGTTACAACACTAAACTCAACTGGATGAGATGATTTGGTCATATGTACAAGAAGAACTGGATCTTTAAAGTGAGAAAAACAACATGATGAAATCTATCTGTGAAGGTTCTTAGTCATCCAGGTCTGGTCAAACCATTGGTCTTCTCTGGCTAAGATTTGGACGTTGTTATCCTCAGAGGAGTGTCCTTTGTCCTTCAGGTGTAGGTGGACCGCTGAATCATTACCTGATGAGCTGGCTCTCCTGTGCTGGTACATGCGTTTATGGATGGGTTGTTTAGTTTCCCTAATGTATAAGTCTGTACACTCCTCACTGCACTGAATAGTGTACACCAAATTACTCTGTTTCTGCCTGGGTGTTTTGTCCTTAGGGTGGACCAGTCTCTGTCTCTGGGTGTTTTGTCCTTAGGGTGGACCAGTCTCTGTCTCTGTCTCTGGGTGTTTTGTCCTTAGGGTGGACCAGTCTCTGTCTCTGTCTCTGGGTGTTTTGTCCTTAGGGTGGACCAGTCTCTGCCTAAGCGTGTTTCCTGGTTTGAAATAAACTGGAATACGGTGATTTCTGAAAATCCTCCTGAGTTTCTCGGACACTCCAGCCACGTAGGGGATTACGATGTTTTTCCTCTTGTCGTTCTCCTCTCTGTCCCTTTTGGGGTATCTTTTTGAGCCTTTCACAAAGGCCCAATTAGGATACCCACATGTCTTGAGTGCCCGTTTTATGTGTTTCTGCTCCTTCTCCTGGTCATCCGGTCTTGTGGGTACCGTCCTTGCTGGCGCGTTCTGATGACCCCCAGTTTGTGCTCCAGGGGGTGGTGGGAGTCAAATAATGAGTGCTGATCAGTGTGGGTGGGTTTCCTATATACTTCAATGTTGAGGCTTCGGTCTTCTTCCACATGCACCAGGCAGTCCAGGAAAGCCAGACTACCCCCGCTGATGTCCTCCTGAGTGAACTTGATGTTGCCGTCCACTGGATTGATGTTCTCTGTGAAAGATCCCACTTCATCCGTCTTGATTTTAACCCAAGTATCATCCACATACCTGAACCAGTGGGTGGGGTTGTTTCCAGTAAACGAGTTCAGGGCTCTGGTCTCGACCTCCATGTAGAGAATGGCCACAATAGGTGACACTGGTAACCCCATAGCACAGCCTTGTTTTTGCCATTAAACTGGAAATAGGTGGTCGTCAGGCACAGATCGAGTAACCCGCAGAGTTGGTCTGGGGTGAGAGCGGTCCTACCAGCCAAGGAGTCATCCTTTAGTAGTCTTTCCCTTACTACTCTTGAGGCTTCTCTGGTGGGGATACACGTGAAGAGGGAAAACAAGGAAGTTTTTCAGGAGGAGTTCCCATTTAAACCTCAGACTTCCCACCAGTCCCCTAGAACTAAAGAAGTTACTCGGATGAGTGGTGAAATGTCTTCTCTAAAAGTCTACAAGTCCATATCCTTTCAAAACATATTTCTAGATTTCATCATGTTGTTTTTCTCACTTTAAAGAGCCAGTTCTTCTTGTACATATGACCAAATCATCTCATCCAGTTGAGTTTAGTGTTGTAACTTAAGTAGAAGCAGGTTATAGGCCTATTAGTAAAGATTAATTTTCCCTAAAGGAAAGATGTATATCACTTCGCCCAAAGCCCAGATTTCCCATTTTCCCGATGACACTTAAAGGCACCATGCATTTGTGGATCTGCGGATCTGAGCAGCGTGAAAATAGTCTCAAAACTCCGTGTGCGTGCGCAGCCTGATCTGTCCGTATCTGCCGATCCGTATGCGTGGGGTTAGACTCTTGTAAGCGTAGGAAGTCTTTTGAAAAGGAAAAGGATGAGCTTTGTGAAGTTGGACGATCTGATTTGTGATTTGCAAAACAATCACACATGTTCAGATAGCTCAGTACGCATTTGTGACACCCGGAATTCACACACTAATCGTAGTACCACACACGAATCGTTGTACGCATTTGTGAATGTCATGTTTCACTTGTGGATCATGGGACACGCATTTGTGAGCATTTTGAGACTAATTTCACTCCATAGGAGGGCTGTTTCCCGCTCTGTCTCACTGACGTCACACACGCGCACACACACACAGAGGGAGCGAGGCTTGGAAAAAAAAAAGGACGGAGCGAGGCTTGTGGCGCATATGCTAACATATGCTAACTTCGACGGAAGTTAGCATATGTTAGTTAGCATATGTTAACATATGCCAACATGCTAACATATTAGATGTCCCTGTACTGCTCTCGGTCTCTCTCTGAAAAAAATAAAATAAAAATAAAACCTCCGCTCTGTCGCTCTGATCACTGAGGGGCGGGGCTGCTCTTCACACACAGCGAGAGAGAGAGAGAGAAAAGAGAAACGCAGCGTGTGCAGCGGCAGCAAAGAGGAGTTAAGTGATCTGTGGAGACTGGACGACAACACGTGTCAGTGTAAGTGAAATAAAACCTTCACAAGTTGAAAGTCAACAAACATAACCTCCTTCGCAGAGGCAATAAGTACCACTAGTTCAACAAGCATAAACGTGCATCATGCCACACAGCAAAAGGACTGCGCAGCGGACCTGCCGCGGATGTATGTCGGCTTCCGGAACGGACCCGTATCGGGGTCCAGATGCACTCAGGAACTCCGCCGTGGCTCCGCACTGCTCCGCATCCGCGATTAAAGCCTCACCTCCGCCGCTGGTCCGTTTGGGACCCGCAAATTGATACATACATCCGCTGCGCAGCGGATGTATGTATCAATTGTATGTATGTATCAATTTGCGGCCCGGGTCCGTTTTGGACCCGTTTATCTCATTTTCCAAATCCCTTCTGTTCATGTTGTAGGATAAACTAAACTATAGGACAAAAAAACGAGGCTATCACTGGGCTTAGCCTGGCTACTACAGCAATAGTGTAATCTTAAATCTGCATTGCCTTGTATTTTTAACCTAACAATATTGTCAACAGAAAATGTTCAAGTCATGCATTTACTGTACAAAAGTGATAGCTCAATGGAAATATAAAATTGACATTAACATTTATGAAATGTTATAGGTTATAGTCTATGTTTTTGTTAGGTTACTACATTCATTATGTGGTCAAAACCTAATTTAGTGCTTTATACAGGCGCCAGGTCGGTGCAGACAAAAAATATGCCATCTATTAGGCTACAACTTCAGTGAAATGCTGCATTATACACAGCTAAAATATCAGAAACTGGTGAACGACAAGAAGTTCAATAAAAATATGTTTTAATTATTATTCCTCTTAGCCTAGGCCACACCTGACACTATGACCCCTCCACTCCATTTTTACATGACAGTCACAGGCTGCCAAAATATTATGACCACTTCACTCAATACAGGACTATATTAGGGTGCCAGAACATGACTCTATGACCCCCCCCCCCCCTTTCCCCAATCAGTTGGGATTTCTAGAATTATCCATGTGTTAAGTGTGTTTGTGCCCAACATAACTTCACCGCTAATATATGTTAACTATTAGCCGACCAATGACTTAGCCTGATGCTGGCTTTCAGGTGGAGCTGGGAGGGGTCTGCTGCATGTACTACTGACCCATATAGCAAAGCTATAGGGCCAGTAGTGGGCTGTGCGAAGCACTACTACAGCCTCTGCAATAGCAACTGCGAGGATAAGATTAGGTGAAAAATTGTAGCATGTTAGCATCGTAGCATCGTAGTGTTGTATCATGTCATCTTAGCGCAAACTGCTGCCGACACAGCCCCACTCTCGCGATTTCCCGCAGGGGAATTGTCTAGTTAGTCAGTGTTCTTGTCCTACCTGTTGCTTCAAGACAGAGAATCAGTCCAAATATCACAGAGAGAGACATGCTAGAGCTTCTTGCTTTGTTGCATAGAAGTGTAATAGTGTGAGGTGTTTACCGTCAACCACTGCACCACAAGCTACAGTCTCGTTGTCGCTGTGTTTTTCCGGTTTCATGGTGTTAATTCACACAAATGAACTTCTCTAATCCATTGAACTCTTAACATGCCCTTCATTGCTTAAAACTGTAGGACTTTACACATTAGTCAGATCTTCCCTCGGTGCTCCCTTTATTAATTCATTGCTGTTCCTATTATCATTTAATTAGTAAGTGTTCTTGTTCTACCTGTTATGTAAATAAAGTCATATTGTAAAATCTTTTCACAGTGTGAAAAGTTTTTTCTACGTTGAGCCCACAGAGAATGAATTTCGTCAGTGAGACGGAGACCAATCTGTCAACCAAACACGGACGCATTTAGCTTTGATGCATCATCTGCAATTTAATGATTTACAAGCCTAACCTTTCCCAATCCACAGACCTCAAAGCCATGAAGCCGTACAACAGATCGCTTCCTGCTTTATTCAGGCAGGAACGCCAACATTAAAACATCCAACTGAAACAAGACTGTTTGCACATCTCTTGCCAGTTTTATGCTGCCAGTTTAGTGTTTTATGCTGCATGGGTTCTTTGAAAGTACTTTAGAGGAAGTGCTTTAAGGAACTGAATGCAATGAAGCTGTGATCAAAGCCAGGCAAAGAAAGCTGAACAGACTGGTGACATGGTCAGTTTGTGGCCTCATCTGATGCACCTCTGCACATTTAAACTATCTGTTGACGGTTTTCACTGATTAGATGGGCAGTTTTAGACAGTGACTTAAGCAATTCATCACTGAGCTGTTTTTTTTTCTTTTAGACAAACCAGTCAACTTTAGCACATCATTTTATACTCTTGTGACACACCTTTAATTAAATCTTTTTAATATTTACCCACTTAGCCTCTTAATCTACTTGAGAAAGTCAAAAGACGGGTCAATAATGAAAGCAAACATAATAGTCATAAAATAGTCTTAAGCGTAGATTCACATCAGATTTACTTACTTTATCTTTTTGTGTGATTGTAACCATATACATATCATATTGGTATTTTATAATGGCAACCAGATGCAGTTCTGTTTGGGTACATTTGAAACCTATAGGCAGATTTTTCCAGTAAATAGTTCATGACAATCTGAACAATCATCCTCCAATGACATGTGTAAGATGTATCAGATCTAAACAGTGTCACATTTGGACAGTTCAGTTAGAGGAGGACCAGATTGATTTACAAGTCTCTGTGGATATTTGTGGGTCAGTGTTTGCCCTTTTACCACAGTGCCCACTTCCTCTGCCAAACTGTATACACCACAGCAACATCTTAATTCATTTGCTGGTCTGCTTTGTTTTTGCTGTTGACTGGGGTGATGAGGAGGTGAAGGAGACAGGAGAGTCAGAAACTTTGCACTCGGGACATTGGACTGCTGGCTATCAGGATTCGGCCACACTACCTGCCTCAGGAATTCTCGCATGTTATCGCGATAACTGCGTACATCCCGCTTCCGCCAATGCTACAATGGCCTGTGAGCTCCTTCACACTGCAGTGTCAAGGCTGCAAACATTGCAACACCTGCAACACCCCCACTCACAACAAACCCTGGGTGACCCCTGAGCTGAAAGCCCTACTCAACGAGAAGAAGAGAGTCTTCACATCTGGAGACTTAAGAGGATTCAGAGCCAACTCAAAAAGAAAATAACGCAACCCACTGCCCTCCCCCACACCCGTGAACCATCAGTCTGTATCTCAGCCACTTCCTCTCTGTACTGTGGAAGACTTCCTGTGTGGTCCCAGTACCAAAGATCACACACGCCAGGGAGCCCAACCACTCCAGACCTGTGGCTTTAACATCTCACCTGATGAAGACCATGGAGAGACTGATCCTGAACTACCTCCAACCCCTTGTGAGCCCGAAGCTGGACCCCTGCAGTTTGCCCAAACAAAGTATTGAGGTGGATGATGCTGTCATCTACTTGCTGCACAGATCCCTTTTGCACCTTGAGGAGCCCACAGGTACAGCTGACTACATGGACCATCGACAACCTCACAAACAGACCTCAGTATGTGAGGCTTCATGGCTGTGTGTCTGATGAGGTTCTCTGCAGCACAGGAGCTCCACAAGGAACAGTACTCTCTCCATTACTCTTCTCCATTTACACCTCAGACTTCCGTTACAACACAGACAGCTGCCACATCCAGACGTTTTTGGATGATACAGCCATCGTTGGACGGGTAACGGACAGGAACAACCTGGAATGCAGGAAGGTGGTCGAGGACTTTGTCGAATGGTGTGCGCATAGTCACCTTCACATCAATGCCACCAAGACAAAGGAGATGGTGATTAACTTCCAAAGGAAGGCAGCACACACAGCGTCGGTGAACATCCAGGGTTTGGATATCAACATCGTGGATGGCTATAAATACCTGGGTGTTCACCTGAACAATAAACTGGACTGGTCAGACAACAACCAATGTCCTATACAAGAAGGGACACAGTGTCACCAATTAACCTAACCAGCATGTCTTTGGACAGTGGGAGGAAACTGCAGTACCCATTTCAAATTAATTTAGCAATTTGCTACATATGAGAACAATATGTAAGTAAAATCTTATTCTTTTACTTCTTCATTATTTTCAGGTTAACAAATTTTACAAAGTTACACAAACAGGCCTTAAGACAGTGCTTCAAGTTCATGGATGCACCTTTACCTTCATAATGCTCCATTCAGAGGTACGTATTCCCAAAGTAATCTCTAATGAAGCACGACATTTCCCGCTTGTTAATTCCTTGCTTTAATACCAGTATTGTGTTCATAAAGTAATCATGTTAAAGTGTTCCTTTCCTCCCTTCACTCATCAGTCACTAAAACCACAGTTTTGTCACCTTGCTCTGAATTATTAACGAGTCGATGGAGACACGCAATGCATGCAGAAAGCATTCAGGCAGAGCTCGGGCAGTTTCATTTCACTCCAGTGACCTTGTCACAAATATATGGACCTGGACCTTTGGTTGAAAGAGCTTCTCAAAGTCGCTACTGTCTCATACAGGAGATGAGAGGGGTTGTTCCTGATGTTGGACAGTTTAGCCAGTGGAGCAGGTCTCCATCAGCTGCTCCACTGACTCCACAGGACAATCCAGGATAGAGCTGGCCCTCTTGAGCAGTTTGCCCAGTCTATTCTTGGCCCTCTCTGTGATTCCGCCACACCAGCAGACCGCAGTGTAGAAGGCTGCAGATGAAACCACAGTGTGGTATTATTAGCAAAATGTTTTGTCTGTTAGTCTTACCAGCACGTAGGGTACAGAAATCCTGAATCTTTGCCATTTTCTTCATCCATCTGACGGACCTTTGGATGAAGTCTGTGCATCACACCTGTCGTTGAGTAGAGAATCTAACTCATCCCTGCACCCACTGAAATTCTTGCTAATGAATTCAGGGAAGCCTGGGTTTAGGCTCTGTGCAAGGGAAGAATTAAATTGGGGGTTCTCCATTGTTATGTGAGATAGAGGTGTCAAAAACAACAACAGCAAAGCACTGGGGTTACCAATGCTATGCTAAGTAGCTATGTAGCTTCTAAGGCTAGAAAGGTAGCTATTGCACCATCTAGTGGCTCTAGTGGGCACAACAAATTTGGTAACAAAGTAAATGCAAATTTACTCACCAAAACTCAGCATGCAATAACTGAAATGCAGGGCCGCTCTAACAGTTAGAGACATGATTCTTAAAGCTAACTTACTGGATTGCATGGTAGTAACAGCTAAGTATATAACTTTATGTTTCACAGGGCTGGCAGCACACTGTGGCTCTATCTCAGACTCCTTCCCAGTAATGGCCAGCACAAGTTCTTTCACACAGGGCCAGTGGCACTCTGTGGTTTTATTCAACAGGGGAGCACTTAAATCTACAGGGAACAGCTTGACTGGATTGCATGAATACAGAAATTCTTAAGATTAAGAAAAGTAGGTTCAACTTGGCAAGCGGCAAAAAAGACTTTTAATGAGGCACAATGGGGACCTAAGATGGTAGTTATTAATAATCCATTATTAATAATTTATCAATTTATGAATAAACTAATTATCACCACACTGCACCTGTTTGTAAGTACAACTGGATATCTACACTTGTAATAGACTAGTGGGATTGAACGTTTATTTTTGGATTTGGTCAAAATTATGCTGAAATTAATATTGCACAATTATGCATAATTGCCAACAGTAATCACACCTCACACGGGGCATCATTTAAGTTGGGTCAGGGTACTATAATTGGATCTGTATTACTAGATCACCTCGGGGGGCACCACCCTTCCAGGAAGGGAAAAGAGCCAATTAATCAGTCTTATTAATTACACTAAATTGTCATTTTGGATTTCTGATTAATAATTAACTTAACTATAATTAAAATTACCACGTTAACAACTAGTTAAGGTGAAAGAATATGGAGTTCTTCACAGCGTAGAGGTTGGCAATATTCTCTCTTGTGCATCATTAAACAGACAACAGGTATGTTTAAAAGACATTTATTAACAAGAATAAAAGTAAACACACACACCCACACACAGCTGTATAGAGTACACTGTAGTTAGAGCTAGTGCAGAAAGAAGTCAGAAGCGTCTATTTAAAACAAATAATTTTCAAAAAGACTTCTTCAAACTCACAGTTTTCTTAAATTAAAAACTCGCAGCGATGCTTCCTTTATAACACTACATATAAGTTTAGGTCTTAATTTGTTCAGTTTATTGCAATATAAAGAAGCCATTCTTATAAAACCCTTCCTCTTTTTATATCAGTGCTCTCTTGGTCCGTCTCTTCATGATTATACATAGAAAGAAAGACAAACGACTGTCATCAACAAACTAAAAGCAGTGTTATAAGTGAAAAAATATCAACAAGTAACTTTAAATTTTCAACTAGAAGACAATGAGCTCTATGTACATTTGATCAGTGGAGAACTGTTTATTCTTGTTTCCTGATCTTCTCCATGAGGTGGACACCGATGACGACAGACACCATGATGATCAGACCAACAGAGAACACGACTGTCTTCACCAGACAGATGGAGACACCATCAGAGAGACCTGCAAACATGATAAAAGTGTCAGAGCAAAACCACAACAGGTTCAGATACATTAACCTTTATGTTATTATTAGCTAAATGTTATGTCTGACTGTCTTACCAACATGTAGGGAACAGAAATCCTGAATCTTTGTTGTATTCTTCGTGGAGCTAATTTGGTTGCTATGGTTACAGATGATCGTTTCATTCAACAGGTGGACATGGAGGGAAGCTCCACGCTTGGTGACCTTTGATTGCTCTCCTCCCTCCTGAGAGCAGGTTTTGGTGTCACATCTGAAAGTGCTGCTGATGTTTGAGTCCTCTGTGCTGCAGGTCACAGTGAGCTTACAGGAGTCTGAGCTGATGGACACGGAGTCTGGATTCAGATCAACTGGAGACACTGGATCTGTGGAGGAAAGTAGGTGGAGGAGGTTTAGAAACATGACAGCAGATGTTCTCTGTCAGTGTCTGAAATGTTAAGAAACCTACCTTGAACTGTGACCATGTATTCAGCTATTGTTGTTTGGTCTTTATCCCCTGTCATTTGTGCTGTATAAACTCCACTGTCTGCATCTTGTAGATTCTTCAGTTTCACTGAGTAATTTTTCACAAATAACTCAACCCTTCCAGTGTAACCTTCAGAGACTGTTGATTTTCCACCAGGTGAATATACTACTAAAACATTGCTTATACCAGATGTCCAGTAAATAAATCGAAATCTCTCTGGAATATTATCCATGACTTCCAGAAGTACATCATCTCCTCTCTTCACAAACACAGGAGTCACAGCACTGGACCCTGTAAAACAGTAGATACATGATAATGAAAAATAAAACTCTAACTCAATATATAACATAGTTTTTAATGTCAATACTTTATCTTACATGTTTGCTCTTCATCCTTCATATTTAACCATGTGACACCTTTTCAGATGTGTCTGGTTGAGGAAATCAAGCTCATGCACCACCTAAAGACACTTGCACTGCCACTGCAAGGACAGCAGAGGGGCTGCAACATAATGTTTTGTCTTGTTTCCGCTCACAACTATTCAGTGTGTTTGCAGCTTTACTTTGTTGGGACCTGAACCTGCTGGTGAGGTATGAAAATTTACCACGTATTTTTAATCTTTCTACACGTTGATTTGCTTGTCAAAGCTTTACTTGAAAATCAAAGAGGCAAACCTCTTTCTACACTATATTAATAACTCTGGTCACATTTTGCCCCATGAATATGATTTGTCTCACATTTTATATACAGACATTGAGACACTGACTTGTCAGACTGAGTACTGAAGATTTTTAGTTATTGTCTCAGATCAGGAACAGGAAGCTGAGTTATCGTTTATCGTTAACCTTATTTAACCTTATTTAGCCATTCTTCTAAACCCCTCCCTCTTTTTCTATCTGTGCTCTCTTGGTCTATCTGTTCATGATTATACATAGAAAGAAAGATAAACTCATGTCATCTTCTCTTCTCTGATAGAACAACACATCCTTTCAGGTTACATGTGTGTTTTACTAATCATTAGATAAAAACTCAATCAACTTGTGCCCCTACTGCTACTTTTATCAATCCAAATAAAGAAGCTGCTATCATTGCTGTTCCTGTTCTCAACATTTAATTAGTCAGTGTTCTTGTCCTACCTGTTGCTTCAAGGCAGAGCATCAGTCCAAGTATCACAGGGAGAGACATGCTAGAGCTTCTTGCTTTGTTGAACAGAAGTGTAACAGTGTGAAGTCTTTTCCACCACACACTGCACCTTAAGCTGCAGTCGAGTCATCGCTGTGTTTTTCCGGTTTCATGGTGTTTCCTTATAAATGCACACAGGTGACCTTCTACTATTTGTATTAACAGGATATGTATATGGTTTAATATAGCCTCTTTCACTCTGGTTGTTATAGCATGTCATATTTTAATTGACCTCAGGTTTCAACAGACAGACACTACAGACCAGAGAGAAGCGTTAAAGTAAAACTGGTGACACCTTGGTCTGATAAGCAGTGACAGAAACTAATTTCGGCCTAAGAACTAACTTCATGAACACATATGTGGAGGCTTTTGTCACGTCTGATATAAACTCAGTAAAGATTCTTGAGACAGGACTATGTTTTATGGCCGTTATGTTCAGGGGTGCAGATCCGATGTCAGGATAGGTGGAGGGGGCACAAAAGTGTGAATTTTTTTTTTTTTTTTTTTTTTTTTTTTTACCAGTATACAACTCATACCATGCCTCCATAAATCACAACTATGTAGAGGCTCGCCATATCATTCATTAATGTTTTTCATAAACAGGATAACTCTGTCTGCTGTCTTTCCAGAATCACAGATGCTGCACCGGTCCTTTGAAAGTACTTTAAAGGAAGTGCTTTAAGGAACTGAATGCAATGAAGCTATAATCACAGCCAGACAAAGAAAGCAGAACAAACTGGTGACATGCAGTGTTGGGCAAGTTACTTCAAAAACGTAATACATTATGTATTACTTGTTACTGTCATTTCAGAGTAATTTGTTACATTACAATATTACTGTCTCTGAATTGTAAGCAATTACACTACTACTGCATTACTTTTAAGTTACTTTCACCAAAATAACTGGAAATATATATTTATTCTAAATGTATCTTAACATGCGCCTAGGCTTAAGGCTAACAACAGAAGAATAATGGGCTCAGTTTAAAAAATAAAGGAAAGAAATTGTATTTAATTGAGAAGATGAGGTAGAAACAATACGTGCAAAACAAACTTAAGGTCAATAAATGTCAAAAAAGCAACCCCTAGCAAGCTAACCTCCCGACTACCAAGAAGAAAAATGTTATCCAATCACCAACGGTCTATTTATGTTATCACTCAGCACCAACATATCACAGTCGTTAGCAACAGCCCTAACTTTTACTGTTGTTATTGTTCAGTAGGAGTTTGCTAGCTGAGGTTTTTTGTTCTCTCTCTGGTAAGCTAATAGCGCAGGTTGTCAATAAACCACTGTCCACAGTTTATATTAAGCTTTTGGTTTGTGCATCTGTGTTGATGTTAAAGCCAAGGTTTAAGACTAGTAGGCCTATCTACAGAGGACATTTACAGCTTGATTTATAATTTGCACAGAATTTTTCTCCTCTGCTGATCTCACGGTGGTATTGGTGATAGTATAAATACAAAAAACACGAAATTTCAGGTTAAAATGCATTGTAAAGCGTGTTCCAATTTTTTTGGAACGCCTTACATTACTGCATTACAGCAAAAAACCAAAGCATTACAGTAATGACACTACTTCTGTAACGTGTTACTCCCAACATTGGTGACATGCTGGTCAGTTTATGCCCTCGTCAGATGCACCTCTGCACCTTTAAACTCTATCTGCTGATGGTTTTCACTGATTAGACAATGACTCAAACAATTAATCGTTAAATGGGGAAAGAATGTGACCTGGATCAAATCAATGGATTTTCTGTTAATCAAGTTGTTAAAAACAAAAAAAAGGACATAATTTGCTTGTTCCAACAGCTCTGGTGTAAAGAGTTCCAGATTTTCTGTTAGATATCACTGTGTTTTGTATTTCTGTGGGTTTCAAGCTGTTTTTTTGAGTCAACACACAAAACAGTTAACACATCATCTTAAACTCTTGTGAAGCACCTTTAATTACATCTTTTTGATAAAATTCACATCAGATTTACTTTATCTTTCTGTACTTTAGCTTCTTGTACCATATAAATATCATATTGGTATTTTATAATGCCGGTTCTAATCAGGTACATTTGAAACCTATAGGCAGATTTTTCCAGTAAATAGTTAACTAACATTACAGAAAAGTCCAAACCTCAATATTTTAGTAGCTATACCTTATTTCACTGGTGGTTATGTGTTGTTATGTAATATTTTAATCACTTTAGCCAATTCCCATTCTCTCCCCTTAAAGTATAGCACATAGCCAGGGCTGTAGTTTAAAGTTTGTCAGCCCTGGGGCCCCTTCCCTGTTGACAAGCTGTGCCTCTGACGGTGGCAGCCAAATTCATCATTTAGAACTAGAGGACAATTTGTAATAATAATCATCTTCCAAAGACATGTGTCGGATGTCTCAGATCTAAACACAGTCTCACATTTGCACAGTTCAGTTAAAGGAGGATCAGTATGATTTACAAGTCTCTGTGGATGTTTGTGGGACAGTCAGTGTGCATTTTTACCACAGCGCCCACTTCCTCTGCCAAATTGTATACAGTACGGCAACATCTTAATTCATTCGCTCGTCTGCTTTGTTTTTGCTGTTGGCTGGGGTGATGAGGAGGTGAAGGAGACAGAAGGAGAGTCATTGTTATTTTTTCAGGTTGTAAAAAGTCTGCATGGGAGCTTAAATCTCAAATGGGTCCATATATTTGTGTTACTGCCTGCATTATGTAGATGGTAGCATAACAATGTGCATGAAAGTTTAACAAGGTCACCGGAGTGAAATGAAACTGCCCGAGCTCTGCCTGAATGCTTTCTGCATGCGTCGCGTGTCTCCATCGACTCGTTAATAATTCAGAGCAAGGTGACAAAACTGTGGTTTTAGTGATTGATGAGTGAAGGGAGGAAAGGAACACTTTAACATGATTGCTTTATGAACGCAACACTGGTATTAAAGCAAGGTTGAATTACCAAGCGGGAAGAGTAGGCAACGCGCCAAAGCCAAAGAGCCCTGGACTTAGTGCGGATCGGAAATGTTGTGCTTCATTAGAGATTACTTTGGGAATACGTACGTCTGAATGGAGCATTATGAAGGTAAAGTTGCATCTGTGATCTTGAAGCACTGTCTGAAGGCCTGTCTGTGATAAAAGATTAAGATTTTACTTACACATTGTTCTCATATGTAACATATTGCTAAATTAATTTGAAAAGGAGGGTGGCACAGTGGTGTGGTGGTTCACACTGATGCCTCACAGCCAGAAGCTTCTGGGTTTGAATCCATTGGGCTGAGTGGGGCCTTTCTGTGTGGAGTTTGCATGTTCTCCCTGTGTCTGCGTGGGTTCTCTCCGGGTTCTCCAGCTTCCTCCCACCGTCCAAAGACATGCTGGTAAGCGTTACAAAAAATGAATTTGAAAAGAAGCTAAAACAATGGCACCTGGTAGTTTATTTAGTTCTAAACAACTGGTGAAAGTTTAGCTTTTTGTTTATCCACCTGAAGCTCACATGACTATAGGGTGCATGCGACATCTTCAGATTGCAGGTGACCTATCAAGTGAGATATCTGAACCAGTGTTTTTCAACCACTGTGCCATACCCGGTTTCGCGTAATTGATCTAAAAAACATTTTTTGAAAACTAATTAATTAGACTATATAAGATATATAAGACTTTTTTCTTTGTCTTTATTTAATTCAAGACACTTTGAGAAAAATAACTTTATATTGTTAATATATGAAGAGTTTTTTTTAACATTTTCGGTTGGTGGTGTTCCTTGTGATTTATTCAGTGGAGAAAAAAAAGTACCATGGCTCAAAAAAGATTGAAAAACACTGATCTAAACTTCCCAACAGTTGTTTAGAACTGAACAAGTCACGAGTCTTGAAATCTTAAAGTCACCTTTGTTTCTAGATATAACATAACCCAGATAACTGAGAATCTTCAAGTGACTTTGTGTTACATTGCAAATTTGTCCATAGGATGTACCTTATGCCAGGAAGTGGCATTCAATGAAAATCATTTCATCTCCCAATTGTGAACTATTAGGTGTCCTGAGGTGCTTAGGTGTATGTAGTAGTAATACCTAGGTGTCACCGGACTCTTACTTTAGGTGACATACTTGGAGCTGTGGTCCCAAACTCACCGATGTTGCTTCTAATTAATGACAACTCCCCTCTAGATCTGTCCCTGCAACAGAGACGTGTTCTGAGTTTGGCAGCCTCCACAT
This sequence comes from Planiliza haematocheilus, assembly GCA_005024645.1. Classification (NCBI taxonomy): domain Eukaryota; kingdom Metazoa; phylum Chordata; class Actinopteri; order Mugiliformes; family Mugilidae; genus Planiliza; species Planiliza haematocheilus. The sequence continues at coordinate 56,148 of SRSE01001205.1, forward strand.
TCCCTGACCTGGCAGCAGCGGGCCAACACCTTTCTTGAAATAGTTTTGAGAGAGTGTTCTGTTGCCTGAATGCATGGAGCCGGCCTTAAAACAGACAGCGTCCAATATGATAGACTGTAAAAAGTGTGTCATGAGTGCAGATATTTATTTATCTATTATTTTTTGTTCCCTCTGAGAGAGACCTAGGGTGGAGGTCGCTACTTTTTGCCGCCAGTGGGGTGTGGGTGTCTTATGTCTATATTTTACCCCAGTCACTGACAACAGGCTTCAAATTCCAAGCCTAATTTGTAATCGTGTCTTATCCAAAGTGTCTGTCTCTTTCCTTGTGTCTCTGACCTAACCGACCGCGTCGGCACAGTCACACCAAGGACGCCTATTAAAAGTCACTTTATCCTCTGGTTCGGTAATAAATAATTGCCAGCATCCCTAAATTAAACACCGTCCTCTCCGCCGACCGCTGCAGTCTTCCCTGCAACCACAAGATGGCGACAACATGAAGGAGGACAGAAAAAAAAAATCTACGAAAAAAAAAAATAAAAACCCACCTGACAACTTCTCTCTGCCTCCAGACACAAAGCCAGTGACATCATCTGCGGAGGGACAGAGGGTGCGCGAAGGACAAATGTCTTGAAATGCATTACATCATTCTCCACTAATATGATAATATATCTCAAAGCGCCGAGCGCGGTGCCAAGCATGAGAGGGGCCATAATCCATACAACTGCCGCTTCAAATGTGAACAAGGGGATGAAATGGGAGTGCTGCTGAGGGAAGGAGGGAGGGGGGGTCGGCGCTGGAGTCGGGAGAGCGGCGCTGAAGGTTATTCCAGACATTATTCCTCCATGAAAGCGGGAGACACACCGAGAATAGGACGTCTAATGCTCCCTGTCCTTTCATTTCTTTCCTTTCTTTCTTTCCTCTGCTCTTTCTTCTTCACCATCATTTGTGTCATTCACAGACGGGGAGAAATGGTGAAGAGGAGGAGAAGAGAAAAGAGCAAAGATGGGTGAGGGAGAGAGAGTAGAGGGGGAGGAGAGGAGGGAGAACTGAAACAGTGGAGGAAGGATGAAGAAGACTTGAGGGAAGGCGCAGCAACGTGAAAAGGAGGACGGAGAAAAGGAATCAAGACGCGAAGGGGGAGGATGAGCGGGAAGGGGAGAGGAGAGGAAACAGGAAAAGAGAGACAGAGAGGGGGAGAAAGTTGAGGAGAGAGGACAAGAGAACGGAGAAGAAGGAGCAAGGGGAAGGGGAGGGGATGCGCCGAGAGAAAAAGTGACCCGACAAAAAAGGGTGAAATGGGAAAAATAAAAAGATCAGGAGACGTTTGGAAAGCTGTGGGATGGGAGATGGTTGCATGTGAGGTTAGGAGAGGCAGAAGAGGAGGAAAGAAAGATGAAGAGAGGAGAAGAAAGTGGGGGGAGGGGGAGAGGGAGAAGCTTTGAAACTTTAAAGGAGAACTCAGACGGGGAGGTGAAAAAGAGGCGGCAACGGAGGGGAGGAGAGGAAGGGAAAGGGTTAGAGGAGGACAGGCAGGTCAGGGAACAGAGGAAGAGGAGAGGAGAAGAAGAACAAAGAAGAACGGGCAAAGGGGAAGAGAGGACGAGGAGGGATGGATGCTGGAGAGAGACGGGGCTGAGGGAGAATGAGGCCGGCGGTAGAGGTGAGGAGGAAATGAGAGGATGCATAAAACATATGAAAGAAGAAGAAGAGAGTAACGAGGACGGGACTGAACGGAGGAAGATCCAGACTGATAGATGGACAATAAAAGATAAGGGATGGGAGGAGACAAAGTAGACGAAGACGAGGGACAGAGGACGCAGGGGCGACTGAGACGTTTGGTTCGACTTCGTGCGCCGCCGTCTCCGTTCAGGTGAAAACCACATGTGGCGCCACTTCTTTGAGCCGCAGGCGGACGTGCAGGTCGAACAGCAGCGCAAAATTACAATTTCATAAATAAATTCATAAATGAGAGACTTTTTATTTCCTCCGAAGTTCTTACGAAACCGTGTCTTCTTTTATTTTCTGTAATACTGTGAAAAAATAAGTATACATAGAATTTGACAACAGAAAACAAAAACATGAAAAGAAAAAAAAAACTTCAATAATATCTGGTTTTTGTACAGTTGTTGTTTTTTTTCTTTCTTTTTTTTTAACCTGACAAAAGAAATAAATGATAAACAAGTACTCGAACCCAACGTGAGCATAATACACAAGATATAGGGATTTAAAAACCAAGAATCAGAAGGAGTATGGAGAATATATATATATTCGCAACACGCACGCCGTCCCGTCTGCCGTGGCGATGGACTCGTCCGCCTCACACGTGTTTTAAGTGCAGCATGGATACCTTCTCACATCGTACGCTTACAGATTCGTGTCATTCACTCGCTTGTCCCGCTTCTTACTAGGGTTTGACTGACATACGTTTATTTAACATGAAAACTACTGGTAATTTGATACATTTAACACAATTAGTTGTTGCTTTTTAAGCCAAAATGCCAAAACAGATCTTGTAAGAATCAAACGTAAATAGAATATGCCGTAGTTCATCTTTTAAAGCAGAATAAAGTTGTAATTCTTAACATTTTTTTGCAGCAGTGGCAGAGCAGCTAGCCTGATAATTAAACTGACCTGTTGCTGACAGGCTAGGCCTCATCGGTTCTGTTGTAACACGACCCAAGATGACAACAGTGTCAGACACACCACCTTAAACGCTGGGTAATTTTTGACATTTGGTCCTTTCTGTAAAGGCGTCATTACGGTTGCTAAAAAGTGTGGTGTGGCGCGGCCTAAAGAGTCGCAGGATTAGTGGAGCATCCGTCACTCTATGCATGACTTTAAAGTCTCGTTATGTCACCTTGAACTCCAGCTGTCATGAATGGGAGCTTAAGCTTTGGAGGCATAACATTATGACCACCTTCCTAATATTGTGCAGGTCTCAAATGTGCCTCCAAAACAGTTGGGACTCATCAGAGAACGGTGTCTCGGCAACAGAATGTTGTTAGTGGGAGTCTTTGGGTCCTGTGGGATGAAGGGGAGCAGCCTCCTCTGTGGATCATCCCACAGATACTTGATCAGTTTGGGATCTGGTGAATTTGGAGGCCAGGTCAACACCTTGAGATGTTCTTCATGTTTTTTTTTTGAAGTTGTTCCTTTTTGAAGTGTTTTTGTGGCTGCATCCTGCTGGGGATGGCTGCTGCCATCAAGGAGTGTCATTGCTATGGGGTGGGGGTGCCTGGTCTGGTCTAGGTGGGTGCTACATGTCTAAGTAACATCCACATGAATGAATGAATGAATGCCAGGTCCAAAGGTTTCTGGATTGTCACAAAATGATCAGTGTTATTTACATCTCACTGTCGGTGGTCATAATGTTGTGGCTGATTGGTGTATATCTGTTGGACATTTTAACATCTATGGAGCCAATCTTTTAGAGCCAACCTCAAGTGATCATTTGAGGAACTCCAGTTTTGAGTTTAGCTCATGTTGCTGAAATCTCCAAATCCAAAGACGGAGCAGGATGCAGCACTAATCATCCAGCTTCAGCCCTTTTTATTTTAGTTTTATTAATATACCCTACAGCTCCATAAAATGTAGTGAGGGTTAATAATAAAACTGAGCTCTTACTCAACCTTTTAAGTTATGCTTGTTTAAGATGGTGATCAGATTAAACGAACCGGGATTCACATTATACCAGGAGAGCAGCCAGAATAAGATCACAAGTACTGCTGTTTCTGCAGGGTGACTAGTTGCAGTTGCTATGCTTGCTTCTGTTTTGTTCTCTTTCGCCCCGGCCGTCAGTATCTCTGGATACCGGATACTGACATTTTTAGTTGGAAATCAATCTGCAGCAGCGGCCACAGGCAAAAACACCGCTCCAATAAAACCTCGTGCATAATTTAAATGTGACAGTTCACAGGCCAAAGACGCATTTACAGGATCACCCCCCCAAAATTGAAACCATCGTTCTTTCGCATTAACTTCGGACTTGTCATAATGAAAATGTTCCATAACTGTCGCACGTATTCAGCGGAATTAGCACACTGCTGCGTTTAAAGCAAATTATGGTTGTTGTTTTTTTGCACAGAAACGACGACGTTAAATACTAGAGCTTGTAAATTAAATCTAATCAGATTAAATGCGGCCGCGGTCAGGAGTCATCTCCATCATACCAGCAGGTGACGACGTGATGATATTTATCAGTCAAACCCTAATTGTTACAGTCCAGCAGCCAGCACGCACTCACCCACACACGCATTTGCATACTTAATCACAATAAACACAAATGTCTGCTGCATTTGTTCGTCTGCTTTTTTTTTTTTTATATGTGCACAGTCTTTTGGCACTGAAAACTCCAAAAAAGGTTTAAAAAAAAAAGAAGAAGGGACGCTGAGCCACTTCTCTTCGCACTCTTGGCCCGAGATGGCACGGCACAGCACAGCATGCAACAGAGCGGTTAGCTGCGGGTCTGGCCTGGTTCTAGCCCGGGCTGGCCTAGTTGAGACGGAGTTTTGGCTATTTGCGGCCTGGCTGAGGGAGTCGCTTTTTTGGCCACAGACGCACACGAGCCCTCTCTTATTTCACTGGGGTTGATTAATCAGACACCCGGCTATCTGACGCGGCGGAGATAAAATACTGCTTTTAAACCTTTTCTTCCAAAGTAACACCAAAAAAAAAAAAAAAAACAGGAATAAAATACAGATTTTCATAAAGAGATCCCAAAATAAATAAACCGTGGATGGAGCTCGTGGATGGAGATATATATTCTTTAAAACAAACAAAAAAAGAAACTCATACCCGACCCCTCAACACACATACATACGTTTATGTAACCTAGACACATATACCTACGCCATATGATATGAAATTTGGAAGAAAGCTATGAGAGAAAGGTTTGTGATAATGTGGTGATATATATATATATATATATATATATATTCATATATATACTTTTTTTCTTTACGTGAAGACAGGTTCAAACTCTAAATTTGGAAGCTGATAGGTGGCGGCTATAAATACGACACAGGTGGAGAGAGTACAAGCTCACGTTAGCGGTGAGCGGTACGTATGGAAAAGAGGGAGAAAGACACAAAATACCAACCGAGTGGAGTAAACACTTCCACATCCCCTTCCAAATCACTTTTTTTTTTCTCTCTCCACTGCAGAACCGACTCCAAACATCTGCTTTGCATTTTTGGCAACTGTGGTGTCTTTTACATATTTATATGCCCCCACCCTCCCCACCCACCCTCCCTGACTGCCGACGGACCGTAAATAGTTAAGAGGTAATGACTAAGTACCTGGCTGGCCCGGCCGTGTATTTGCTGGCCTCAGTACCTCGTCTGTGTCAAATTTACTCATTCCGCGCAAGGTCATGATGACACTGCAAGTCCGATGCAAAATACTGCACGGCTACAACTCTGTAAAAAGCTTGTAAAGAGGTAATAGTATGCAATACCAAGGCTGCGATGACCATATAAATTTAAAAAGGTGCCCCATCTGCCGTTCTTTCCCCTTCCCTGTGTAACGGTTTATATGTTGACCTTGGAGCTACAAGGTTTCGTCTGATATATGGAGCGCTGCGGCTCTGGTTTTCCTTTTTCTCAGTGTTGATTCAAAACTGAGTCAATAAATACAGTTTTTTTTTCTTTTTTTAACAGCCCCTCAGCACACAATTACCATAATATACTGTGCGGGGTTGATGGGACGGCCGATAAGTATAAACAGTCGATGATTACCTCTGGAGGGGCTGAGATCTCTGGCTTCACGGTGCAGCCTGGGGTCTCATCATCTGTTCTCATTTTTAACTGCTTGAAGATGTAGGATAAAGATGCAACCGGGTGGATCCATATTGCTGTCTGCCCGTCTCTGCCAAGTAAAGCGTGCTGTATCTGCACTTAAGAAACGGGAATGTTGACGCAATTCTCAACGTCCAAAAAATGAGTAAAAGAGGGAAAAACCTTATAACTTCAAGGCCGTTTTGTAGTAGTGTGACTGTACAATGACAGGTTGAAGCCAGTCTAAGCTTTTTACAACCCTGACCTTATTTCTGGCATAAAACACGACCGTTTACTCACCCATATAACTAAGCGTATATCCGTATAGTGGGAGTCAATGGGGCACAAAAAGCAGCCTCTACGTAACGCATTATCTGCTGCAAAACTCCCAGACTTGCAGGAGTTTGTTGTTCTTTGGGCAGCTGTTCCTCTCTCTGCCTCCGCATCCTCCTTTCAACGAGCTCCTCATCCGTATACTCTGGCTTAAAACAGTGAGGACGTCCATCAATAGCAAAGTCGTCGTCCACAACCTCAGAATTGGAAAAATATTCAGCCATGTTGCAAAAAAACTAGCAGTAGCAAATTACAGGTAAACAAGCTGACCGTCACTGGTGCATGCGGCGCTCAGAGATGACATCATCCAGGTCAGAGGTTAGTAGGTCAATCTACAGACCCCAGATGATGGTAACAGGTAACTCTGGACTCAATTGGGAATAGCACTAGTGTATCATAACAAAATATTGGTCAAATTAACGAGTTTCGTGGCAGATAATGTGTTATTTAGAGGCTGCGTTTCGGTGCCCCATTCACTCCCACTATATGGATACACGCAGATCTAAATATCGTCCGAATGACTCCTTATGACACTAAAGCTATATGGGTGAGTAAACGATCGGATTTTATGCCAGAAATAAGGTCCAGATTGTAAAAAGCGGTAATTATGATTTAAGTGTAATTTATGACTCTGCAGGATAGTTAGCTACTCCGGTCCGAGCCATTTACACTTGAGGCTTGTCAGTCTGGCTCGCTCCGTAACAACGCCTAGCAAACACTAGTCGACGCTGTTTCTTTTTGGCTGGTCGGGTTAATTTTTGCTTCTACTTACTGCTTCACTTTCAACAATGGTGACCGAAACTTTCACTGAAATTTCCTCGAAGTGTTCCATCTTTATTGATCCAAAACAATCAATTTGCGGAGATTGAGAAGCAGCTGGAAATACTAAAGTGAAAATACGCTGCTACCATTTGGACCAATCACAGCTCTTCCAGTTTATCGCTGTGCCGTGTAGTCACATTTCAGGGGAGGTGCAAGTCAGGCTACGGCGTTAGCGTCTGCGTAGGGTCGCCAAAGAATAAACCATCTATAAATGTGAAAATATGTGTGATTTTGATCATAGAGAAAAATGTATCTGAAAACTTTAGCAACCTTTTTAAATATTGATCATTACAAACCTCAATGGGACTAAACGGCCAATCACACGTACCAAACGCTGACACAACATAAAGGAAAAACCTGGGACACGACACACCACCAAGCGCTCTGCTGCAGTGAGGAAACCAGCATACGTACGCATACTCCAAATGCACAAAGTACCTTATGAGCTAGATAGAACCCCCTGGACCTTCACTTTGATATGTTAGACCACATTTAAACCTTCTCGACGCTTACAAAATTTACAGCTCAAAAGTGAGCAGCTGCTTTTTCTCCATCCATCGCTCTGAATGTCGTCCACGTTTTGAAAAAGGCAGTCCAGTCAGAAGAACTGGAAGTCAGAGAAAAGAGTTTCAAGCCGAACGAATATATCCATCGAAGGAACTCGCCCCGGCTGGATATTTATCGTTTTGGAGTGAATCTCTTCAGGTTTTCTAATTTAAATCTACGACATCCACTTTTTAAAAAACAAACAAAACAAAAAAAACGCCATCCGTCTCTTTTCAAAGGAACGATTCCGATAACGATCACATTGCCACGTACACATTAAAAAGTGAGTGTCACCCAAAACGCTGAACCTTTGGTCCACAACTCCTTATAAAAATATTATAAAATGCTTCTGAATGCCATTTTTTTTTTCTTCATACGTTTCCGTATAAATATGGAAAAAGAAATCTACTCTACTGTGCAAGTGAGAGAAACAAATACTTTTTTTTTTTTTTGACACTTGAAGGTAGGGGGAGGTATCTTTTTGTACAAATTGCAGAAATTCATTGAATGAAAAAAGCACTCCCGCCACACCTCGTTTCACAAATACTGCTTATAGCATTGACCTCCGGGGAAATTGTTCAGGTATAGAAATGCGCCGTGATGATAAAAATGAGAGATGAGGAGGCAAAGGAGCATAGAGACGCTTGCTACCGCTCCTTTCTTCTTGCGTTTCATGTACAAAATCTCCTCGTCCGGAGCATCTCATTGTCCACGCTTTACAAAAGAAGACACACCTTAAGAGTTTGTGTGTGTGTTGGCACATAAGCATTGGCACTCTGGTCACTCACTGTACCGCCTTAAGAAGCTTTGTCCCAATTAAATCAAGGTAGATCTGGTAGGAAATGGCCATTGGGCAAGTTTTTAGCGAGGAGAGGGGATCAAAAAGTGCCAGGTATATTTATAGTCCAAGCTGCCCCGTTGCTGCAATACATGGAAACATTTTTAAAGATTTGTCTGTGTTCGCGTGTAGGAGAACATGTGTGAGAGTCAGAAAATGCAAAAAGTGTTTCTAACAGAGAGGTTTGCTGTAGGTCACCATATCACAATGTACAAGGTTTGTACAAGGAAACAACTTTAAAATGACCCAAATCTCCATTTGCACTTATTTACAGAGATGTGGTGGGAGGACCGTGTGATTCAGGGAGATGGTCTAACAGCAAGGTGAGGACGGCAGGAAGAGAAAGGTCCCTCTGCATCTCCAGAAGCTCCTCTTCTTCATGTCTTCAAAGTGCTCTTCTTCTGTTTTTTTGTCTCTTGATTGTGGCTCTCGCTGTTGCTCTCGCTGGAGTAAATGCTCGTCGCTTTGCATGTCGTAGCCAATGTATTGCTGCTAACTACATTATATATGACTTATATATGGCGCGGTGTGTTTAGTGTCAAATCCCATGCAGTGGCTGCTATGGAAACGAAAAACCAAAAATGTTTATGTATCGACGGGTGGATTTTCTTCTTGAAAGTATTTTTGTGTTCAACAAGTATGGCTGTCGCAAAAAGTCCAAGACCGTGTACATCCGCTTCTCAAACATGAGTCTGCATCCGTTGTGTGTGTCTGTGGGAATAGTCAGAGGGTGGAGATGAGTACGAGAAGCGAGTGGAGCTTCCGTACTTTCCCAGCCCTGTTTCAGGACTCTGTTGTCCTGGTCCCGGCCCTGGCCCCGGTCCCGGCCCTGGCCCGGTCCCTTGTCCCGTTGGATACATCTCATAGGCTGGCCCTTCCTCTATTGGTGGCGCAAAGCCCATGCGGTAGCTGGGATACTGGGAAGGGTATCCGTAGTTGTCGTACGGCAGTTGGGTCGTGCTGTCCAGCATGCCGCAGTCTCCCGGGTAATCTCCAGGTGATTGAAGAGCCGGATTGGGAGGCGCCTGTTGGCTCTGTGCCGCCCTGGTGAAGGTGTTGAATTGGGCGTAGGTGGCGTGGGACATCCTGGAAGGCGGGCGCGGGTCGTAACAGCCTGCCCTTGAGCCTGGCACCCCGCTGGGGGGGACCGCACCGCTGGTGGCGGCTTGGGGTCCGCCGGACGTGGCACCGGCCGGTCCGCTGTTTGGGTTTGGAGAGCGGAATTCTCCCTGGTAGTGGATGACTCGAGACTGGGGGCGCGCCTCGTCGTGGGTGGTGGCTCGGACGTTGTAGTAGCCGTTGGTTGGATCCTGGGATCGGGCAAGAGAATATTAGTCTTGTAGTCATCTCTGTTTCTATTGTTGGACATGAGAAGCTATAAGAATATCAATTTAGACATGTGTAGAGACAATATTTTCTTCTGTGCGATGTGCTCGGTTTTAGCAAAAGTGGGTATATAATAAAGTCTGTAATGATGCCAATCATAAAAATGACAAGGAACACTAGGATTTTACTCCTGTAACAGAATAATAAGAATAATAATAATAAAAAACAACAAACACATAAAAATGAATAGATGTTAAAGGTGAACTGCTATTTTTTTTACAACCTGGACCTTATTTATGGCATAAAATATGATCTTTTACTCACCCATATAACTTTGGAGTCATTCGGACAATATTTAGATCTGTGTATATCCATATAGTGGGAGTGAATGGGGCACCAAAACGCAGCCTCTAATTAACGCATTATCTGCCGCGAAACTCACCAATATTTTGTTATGATGCGCTAGTGCTATTCCCTGTTGAGTCCAGAGTTACCTGTTATCATCATCCAGGGTCTGTAGATCGACCTACTACTGTAACCTCTGACCTGGATGATGACATCTCTGCCACAGTCGGTTTGTTTACCTGTAATTTGCTACCGCTAGTTTTTTGCAACATGGCTGAATATTTTTCCAATTCTGAGGTTGTGGACGACGACTTTGTTTATGATGGACGTCCCTATCCTTTTTAGCCAGAGTACAGTGGTCCCTCGTTTATCGCGGGAGTTACGTTCTCTATAAATAACCCGCGATAGGCGAAGTTTGCAAAACCCCTCACTACACACTTTACACACTTTTCTCAATAACTTCAAAGATATCAAAGATACTGTATATGTAAATTTGTCAAGGTGAACGCATTCTGTACTGTACAAGAGAGGAGGAGACTGATTGACAATGGTCTACAGTCCCTTAGCCAATCAGGACGCAGAAAACAATGCGCTGTAAAAAACAAAACAAAAAAAAACTTGCAAAATTGTACAAAAGTTACAGTGAGGGACTACTCTATACGGATGAGGAGCTCGTTGAAAGGAGGAAGGTGAGGCACAGCTGGCCAGGAAATAGCACTAGCATATCATGACAAAATATTGGAGAAAGGGACGAGTTTAGCGGCAGATAATGTGTTATTTAGAGGCTGCGTTTCGGTGCCCCATTCACTCTCACTATATGGATATACACAGATCTAAATATCGTCTGAACGACACCAAAAACTAGAATTATATGGGTGAGTAAACGATTGTATTTTAGGCCAGAATTAAGGTCCAGGTTATAAAAATAGAAGTTCCCCTTTAAAACTACACTATAAGTAACTAACAGATCAGTTTAAAAATGAGAAATACTAGAAGTAACTACTACTACATAAATAATTCGTTTCGCATATTATTTTTTTTAAATTGCTCAGTTTATATATTGATATTGTCATTCTGCGGTGAAATGCTTGGCGATATCGGTGCTATATCTGCATGCTATGTAATAATGGTGTATGAGTGATGCAGCACGTACGTAGTACTGTATGTGTATGACCAGGGAACTTTATGAACTTTTCCAGGATAAACTTCCTTACCAGGAAAAAAAACATTATAACGGTTGCCATTCACGTGAGCCAGAGGCATCATGATGCTTAAAAATGCATGATTGTAGGAGAAACCTGCTCAGAAGACAGGTTCATATGTACGAGCCACACAAAGTGGGTGCATCCCAGAACTATTTAGGACAAAGTAACCAAAATGCAAATTTCCAGGAAACTCTGTGACACCCGCTGGCTGTTGTTGTTGTTATGAAAAACAGACTTTTTAACTGCAGCGTTAATGCTGGACCTGAGGAAAGAGAACACCTACCAGAAACTGAGAGATGAACATGATCACGAAGCTCATGCACCATGCAGGATACAATGTCAAAGATGCCGCAGATAAGTGTTTTCCCTTGCGAAACCCCCAGCGTCAGCATGCCAAAACGTCTTTGCTGAGTCAACTCACCTTGAGCTCGTACTCCTCCCGGGTGTCGCTCTCGCTTCTGATGTCCTGCTTCAGGTCCATGTCGTCTTTGAACGGCTGAGTGGAGGGAGAGAGGGAAACAGAGGGCAGAAACTAAACCATCAAACAACGAAACACACACACGGAAAGAGGGAGGGTGAGAAAGGAAAGGAGGAGGAAGAGAGGGAGGGGAGAGGAAAACAGAGTTTCAGGTTTTTCATCCCAAAGAGAGTAAAGACGAGAAACGTTTAGTTGTCGGGGGGAAAAAAGGGGGGTTTGTGGGCCGAGCTTTAAAGGACGGCGTCAGAGGAGTTTCGTCGATTAGATTCTTCGGGACTTCAGATGCTGAGCGCTTTTCTAAAAGGAACACAATTAAGTTAAAGCCAGAGTGTGTGTATTTGCATTTTGCCGTGGTGGGTGGCAGTGTGTGTGCTGTCGCTTCAGTTTATGTTGTGCATTTAAGTGTATCTCCGTTCCACTGTGTGAGTGTGTCTGCCTCCAATCTGTACGTTTAAGGTCTTGACACATACGCCTCCTCTCCGCGGCCCCCGGTGACTCGGATGGGTGTCTACTTACGGAGTACATGGCCTTGACCATCCGGGTTGCCGTGGAGACGTTGGTTGCCTCCTCCTCCAGGCTGTGGGTCTCTTTGTTGACCGTCTCCACCTTGATGTCCGGTTTACCGAGGGTGACACCTCGGCGGCCTGGAAGGGAAACGTATTCCAGGTCAACATGAGCGTGACGGAAACAACTAGACAACACAATTTGAACTCTGAAATCGAGATGTCAGAAAATAGTCCTCTGTTTGTTTGTTTTTGTTTCTTTCCTCTGTTTGACTAAGTTTAAAGGTCCCACTTCTTCCTACAGCACCTCCTTGTGGTAGCTTTAAAAATGGCACAGTCACACACATCTATCGTCCTATTGTCTAAAAAGCTTTATCGTTCAGAATCACACACACAAATATAATATACTGCCGACTTCAGTATTTCATAATGCTGGTTTTGGTTAACTTACACTTACACTAGTTTTCTCATTTGCAGTAACATGAGGTAAATCAGTCTGTATATAAAAGATGGAAGCAGTCACAGTAACGTCAACCATTATTTTTGTCCTGCACAATTTTGAAGACCTGAGCGTTTGGTCGTTGCCAGAAGTAGCCAGAAGTGACCATATTTGGACAAGAGGGAGGAGCCTGGGATAACCTGAGGACATCCTTGTGAATAATTGTTCTTGTCTGTTATTATCGTTTGGACTTGAGATCATCATTCATTCCCGGTTCAGAGTAGGCGTCTGATCAAGTACAGCCCAGATGTGTTCTCTGATGTGATTTTTTTTATTAATTTTTTTTATTGAGGACGAATGGGGAGGCACCTTGTGTGGGCTTGAGACAGCCAGGTAACCCATGTTGCATTTCCTGTAACACTGCCCTCCAGAGTCTGTACCTTCTCAAACCGAGCATGTAAGTTTGTTGCCAGCACTAGCTTCGATAAACTCAAACTGTCGTCCACTCTAGCCAAGACATTCATTCATTCATTCATTTTCTGCAATTGCTTGTCTTCTGGGAGGTTGCAGGGTCTGCTGGAGCCTATCCCAGCTGTCTTTGGGCGAGAGGCTGGGTCCACCCTGGACAGGTCTCCAGTTTATCTCAGGGCTAACACAGAGAGACAGACAACCGTTCACACTCACACCTACGGCCAATTTAGAATCACCAATGAACCTAACCAGCATGCCTTTGGACGGTGGGAGGAAGCTGGAGAACCTGGAGAGAACCCAGAACCTTCTTGCTGTGAGGCATCAGTGCTAACCCCGTCTTAAACTGACATCTACTGAATTATGGAATTATTTTTCAAAGGAACATGAGTACAATAGATAAAAATAAGTGAATAAAGCTAAATATATGCTCATGACTTGTGGAAAAACTTTCAGTTTTTCATGAGAGAACTTGAAGACTCGATCATTTCTGAAGCCACGCGGCGAACATATGTGGCGTTGCACTTTCCACGCTGCTTTTACTTTTTGGATCTCTACCACAGCCGGAACCCTTAAAAGCAAAGATTTAAATCTGCAAAGTCTTGAGCTGCACCATTGACAACAAATGAGCGACTGTTTATCTGGAGCCACAACGATGTTTGTTGGGGTTTCTATTTCCAAACCACATATCTTTTTTTTTTTTTTTTTGTAGCTGCGTTATCAGCTCTGAACCAGAAAATACACTCTTATCCCCAGAAAATCCCTCTGGGGACTCTGCCAGTCACCTTCGCTGTCTTCCCTGATTCTTTATTTGCTCTGGAGAAGCTCAAACTAAACAACTAAAAGACGTCACGTGTCTTTGAGCTCTCTGTTCTCTGCTCCCTGCTCAGCAGCTCTCTCCAGCAGGAGCGTGGCTCGTGTTCATAAATACTAATTGGATTGCCGTAGGCTGTAGAAATAACATATAGGAATTCATGATTTAAATGCTATTCACCCTTTCTGCTCTGTTATTTGGGCACTTTATCCACAAGCACAAGTGGCGTATAAATATGATAAATAAAAAATAATCGTACAATTCAGTATCAACAGAATAAAAGGGGAAACATACAGTAGGCGTTTTGTGGCAGGTTGCCATATTATATGAATATTCATTAATCTCATTTGAATAAATGCTATACGACTGGCACATGTCCCTTTCTTCTTGGAAAGGCAGGATGACAGATAGGGATAGAGTGGATGAAAGAAAGGCTGACAGACATGCCCCTACACAGCAACGTCAGCGAACCGGTGTGTGCACTCACTGCCTTTGCGTTGGCAGTAGAAGAAGATGGCGAGCGCCGCCAGAAGTACAACCAGCAGCAGGCCGAAGAGGGTCCAGATTGCCGTTTTTATTCCCATCGACATAGTATCTGAAAGAAACACAAGCAGAGGAAGGGCTGAGGTTGAGGGACAACTGCCGCCTCTTTGTCGATGAGAACCTGCGCAGCTGCGTCGTCTAAGAACAAATTCTCTTGTGTTCTCGCTTAATGTTGAATCTCCGAGCGCTGGCTGTGTTGATAAGGCATGCTAGTCAGACAAGGGATAAAAATGCTTTAAGTGCGCATGTAGGGATAAATCCGAGCTCTCTCTCTCTGTCTTTCTTTCTCTCTCTAAGATGTTTTGGTAGATTTTCTAAAGCTGGCAAAATCTGACAGCTGAAAGAATGAATGTCAGATAAGACCGACAGAGCATGAAGAATCCATTTTCTCAATGTGATGTGACATACCAAACTCTCATAATAAAGTATAACCATCCAGAATAGACCATCTATTTGTCCTCCAGCTGAGGCCGCTGCTTAATAATCTCACTCAAGGACACGTCTGATTGAAAGAAAGAGAACTGCATCTTTTCAGGGACATTAAACGGCCGACTCTGGATTTTTTATTTTCTCGTAAACAAAATGCTCTATGGAGAGTTTCGCATTCAGGAGCAAGACAATTACCTGCATCGCATCTGAATCGGTACGGTTTGATCAGATTTCACTGAGAGCGACCGAACATCCCAACAGCTCTCATCTAATTGCGGCCTGAATTGCTTATGTCTGACTGGTGCACAATAGCACATGACATCACCTTTTATAAGCTGAGCCCCCCCCTGAGGCGGTGAGAAAACCGCAGGTGAATAAACTAATACAGAAATCTCATAACGGAAATAACTCAATTTGGTCAAGCAGAATGCGATTACGCAAGGTAAGCAATTCATCCGCGGTTTTAGGGGAGCGGTGCCTACGTGATGCGTCCGTTTCGAAACTTTTTCAAATTGCAGCTCGCAGCTTCTTCTCTTGCTTCTATTTAGACATTTTTCAAATGAACATTCATGATCGTAAAAGAGGGCTGCGCAGTTTTTCTTCTGCAATTAGCGAACGACATCTTTTTTGAAACGTGTGCACAATGCTCACAAATTCCGTTTATTTCTGTTTCCTTCCCTACTTTTTCCCTACTCACGTCAGTGTTTCATCTTACGTAGCTGTAACCGAACTATAAAGCAGCACAGTAAGTATGATGTGTACATGCTAATGCATACTTTTATATATATAATATGTATAGGCCTACATAAAAATACAAAAGAATGTCTGTAGTCAAATAACAGCATTGTGATTGAGCCGGATAAAACTGCATATAAGTCGTTTACTGCGTTTGATACTGGGTGTCTGTGGAGACGCTTTTTGCATATCTAAGACGTCACTTTCAAAAAATGCACCTGCAGTTACCACGTGCTGCCACAGGGGCCGCCAGAGACAACGAAACTGAGATCTTCCCACTTGTTATGACAGTATAGTGCTCAAATAAAAAATTAAATTTTTAAGTGCCTCTAGTGCAGGGGTGTCAGACTCATTTTAGTTCGGGGGCCACATATACGGCCCAGTTTGATCTCAAGCAGGCCGGTAACTTAAAAATATAATAACCTATAAGTAACGACAGCTCCAGATTTTTTTCCATTTCTTTTAGAGGAAAGAAGAGCAAGTCAATTTGGAGAATTTTTACGTTTAATAAACGAAAAAAAAAAGTTAAAAAATTGAGAAATATAAGAAAAATAAGTGCAATTTGTCCATATCACTGTCTGCTGTTTAGTCCTCAGTGTTGTGTTCTGTCCACTTCTATTATTAAAACAATGGACAAATTAGGGATAGCAGTTATGTTCATTAAAAACGTACTTCTATGTAAGTTTCACATTTTGCAAATTCATGTTGCAGGCCAGATTAGACCGTCTGGTGGGCTGCTTTTGGCCCCCGGGCCGTATGTTTGACACCTGTGCTTTAGCGGTCCATAATAACTTCACATAAACACTTTAGGCTGGATATAAAACAATGTATGCGAGGATTACAGCAGGCTACACGGCCACTGAGCACATCTTCAAACCTCGCTCCTCAAGAGTGATGATCATGGTGCCTGGTCCGAAAGAGTTCCAGGCGGTGCAGTTGTAAGGGGAGTGGAAGTCCGACTCCATCACATTGTTGATGGTGAGGGTGGAGAGGACAGCGCCGCCCTGGGATGGAGGTTTGCTCTGCTCCACCGTGTAGCGCTCCATCAGGGTGCCTTTCTCCTTCTCCCACACGTTCTCCTTCCACGCCCAAACCTGCAAGAGACATTTTACAAGGTATGTATAGCAGTACATTATACATTTCTGTGAAACGTTTAAAACCATCTGCGGCCATTTTTTTTGTTTTATCTGCTACTTAAAAGCCAATTAAAAGTTTCAAGTTCAGCGTGCATGGAAACTTCTGCGATTATAAACCTAATCAACACGTCTCCTTCAAGCAGACTGAAGTTCTGTATTAATGTAATGAAGACCCCATCACCTATATTTCTTAATTAGATATTTATCTAAAATCCACTCCTTTCTGCAGCAATTATCCGATTTAACCTCAGGGCGAAAAAATAAATAATGCTAATTTCTCTTTATCTTATCTCACTTGCGTGCAATAAACTCACAAGAGTAAACACTCAGCAAGCAGATGGGCTGGTGTTAAGGAAGGTTAAGAGAGACCGAAGCGAGTCTGGGCAGGAAATATATTTTAAGCAAAAAACAAATTATATCCTCACACCCTCGGTAGCTCGGCTCCGTCTCCAGATGCAGTATTATGCGGCTAATTAAAATCTGTGCAACAACTTTTTTGTGGCTGGAGAAGAATGAAACTGCTCATAAATAAATCACGGCGGACACAGAGCGTAGACACGGGCGATAAAATCCCGAGCAGGTTTTTCCACTTAAAAAATGCTGAGGCAGAATTTTAAGGGTATTAAATATACATATACCCGTATGTTGGGCTAATGTACCTTTTAACACCGCTTGGAAAAAAAATAATAGATATATAAATATGTCACCAAGATTCAGTGAGGGACACATTTTTTTAAAAAAGCTTCTTCTTTTGGACGGTCCCTTTCTTTATCACTCTTTCTCACAATGACTACGTTGCACCGGCTCTGTCTATATCCCCGTCCCTCTCTCTCTTTCTCTCAGCGTCTCATTTCCTCCTTTATGGACACACACACACAGCATCATAGTCCATATTTTATAAGTCCCCGTGTCTCTGCATTAAGCTGAGACTATAATGTCGTATCACATTATACGCTCTGAGCTCCCCGGCAGTGCAGCGGGGGGCCGGGGCTTTCTAAAAGCTCTGATTTCTGTCATGTCGGCACCGCACAATTGGATAATTGACGCTGAAAGGTACAAAATTTTACTCTCCCTCATCTCTCTCCCCCTCTTATTTCAATCTCTTTCACCCCCACACTCTCTCTTTCTCCCTCTCTCTCACACACGCTCATTCAAGCCTTCAAACTCAAAAGGCGTTGGTGGATTTATTTCTGCGATTTATTTTATTTTTTTCGCCTCTTTCTGAGGTTTATACCACAAGCCATACCACAGACTTATATAACTCTCACTTTATATCAAACTGAAACTTGATCAAGTCCTGCACTCAGTAACTTTAGGTAAAGGCCGGGATGAGAAACGCTTGTGCTGCTGCGGCAGATTCGGGGCGATATTCAATTACCGTTCTCCTGTGCCGAAGCAATCTGCGAGAAAGCTTTGTTTTAAAGGTTTGCACTTTGAAAGGGATCGCTTTGCGTTTTCGTTCTGGCTCGTTGGTCCGATTCATATAAAATCAGCGTCGTCTGGCTGCTGTAGCCGTAGACGGCTGTCTCTGCGAGAGGCATTAAAGCTTCCACGTGTGGATTTTTATTTGGTCTTTTTCGCTCTTGGTTAAAGGGAACACCTTTGACCCGCAGCACTCGATATCACTCAATAGAGCAGTTTAAGAAGGGAAAACGTTTGGCTAGTTCACACAAGATTCAAACCTCAGAGAAACAGAGCTCAACATCGTCTACATAGGATGTATCCAAGCAACAGGTTGGTAAATTCCTTCGGTGGCCAAAAGTAGCAGGAAACTAGGTCTTGAAGTATTTGTCTTGAAAAAAGTGAAACATGCTTTCCTGCACATTTATTGTTCCTATTGTAGGGTTACACCTTGTGTGATGCTGATTTTTTGTGGTATTCAGTAAAACACCACCTATAGACAGAATAATTTAACCCCAACTGATGCAATGAGTAGCTTCTCATTTCTTAGACAACCATGTCTAAAGACACATCCTGTGGTCGTGGAGAAGATGTTAGTCTGTTTGAGAAGGGTCTAATCATTGGCATGCATCAAGTAGAGAAAACATCTAAGGAGATTGTAGAAAATTAAAAACTGGAAGAATAGTGGAGAACCATCAAATTGGTGAAATCAAATCGAAGATAACCAACAGTAGAACCCAGGTCTATGTTTAATAGTGAAAGTAAGAACATTTCTACACGTACAATGTGAAGGGAACTCAAGGGATTGGGACTGAACAGCTGTGTAGCCTTAAGAAAACCACTAATCAGTGAAGCTAACCATAGAAAAAGGCTTTAGTTTGCTGGAGAGCATAACGATTGGACTCTGGAGCAATGGAAGAAGGTCATGTGGTCTGATGAGTCCAGATTTACTCTGTTCCAGAGTGATGGGGGCATCAGGGTAAGAAGAGAGGCAGATGAAGTGATGCAGCCATCATGCCTAGTGTCTACTGTACAAGCCTGTGCTATGGGGCAGTGCTATGATCTGGGGTTGCTGCAGTTGCTCAGGTCTAGGTTCATTAGCTGACTACCTGAATATACTGAATGAGCAGCTTATTCCATCAATGGATCATATTCCAAGATGACAATGTCAGGATTCATGGGGCTCAGATTGTTAAAGAGTGGTTCAGGGAGCATGAGATGGATTGTTCCACCACAGAGTCCAGACCTTAACCCCATTGAGGTCAGTGGTCAGACTCTCCATCATCAATACAAGAACTAGGTGGAAAATTAATGAAACACTGGATGAAGATATATCTGGTGACGTTGGAGAAGCTTATCGAAACAAAGCCACAGAGAATGTGTGCTGTAATTAAAGCTAAATATGGTCCAACGAAATATTAGAGTGTGTGACGTTTTTGTTTTTGTCTTATTAGATTACTTTTCATATTAGAAAACACATATTTAATTAACTCACCCAAGACCTGCACAACTATAAACCATGATATAACGCTATAATAAACATGTGGTGACACAGGAAGCCGTGATTCAATCCTCAACATCTCACCGGGACACGAGTACAGTTCTCGCATGTCTCCTCTTTTCACTTCAGCCAAACACTACGGCAGCTGTTTTTCGATGAGTCACACCTTCCACTACAGAGGGGGAACGGATTGTTCTCACATACCCATGACACAGTTGGAGAACAATGCTGCTTGCGCCAGAGCTGTTTGAGCCAGTGACACAGGTTGAACGTAAGAGGGGAAAAAAAATGGTTTTGTTTTCAGGGCGGGCGAGGAGCTGTGATCGGGGTTTCTCTCTGAGGCAGATGGGACCTGAAAAGGTCAAGCCCCTCTGCAGCAGATTACAACTTCCCAAGCATGGACTTACAATCTTGTCGGGTGGGGGGGTGCTGGCGATATAACACTTGATCTCCCCTCGCTTCCCTCTGACGGCGTACTGAACTGGATTACTGGAGATGATGGGTGGGCCTGAGAGGGCGAGATAGGACGAGACAGAGAGAGACAATAAATGCACAGGGAGGGATTAGGACAATAAATCACGTTTCATTTGGAAAAAGTTTGGGAGATATAAATCAGGAGCGCGGGCACTGCCGTCATAAAATGAGACATCCAGTGAGAAGATGGAAATAAATATATATTTTAAAGACGCTATATTTGACAATGTGAGCTATTAAACATGTTCCTTGGCACAAATGACTCATCAAATCTCCGAGAATCAGTATTATAGGTCCCCTGAACTGCCCACTGACCGATAGGCTGTTAATTTATCTCCAAGCGGGGCTAGGATGGAGGGAGCGTCAGACGGCGCTGATGAATGATCGATTACGTTGGCTCGTACTGTAAGTATAGTTGTGTTTGTGCTTAGCTTTGTGCCTGCGTGAAGAGGTAGTTTCTCAAACAGACACGGAGGGTTTTAAAAAAAGGGGTTTTAAAAGAAAACCTGCAGCGCTGTTGCTCTTGGTCTCAGTGAATGAAAGAATGTTAACACAGCAACTGCAGCCTCCCCATTCAGTAATGAGACGAGGCAAAATAAATGGACGTAACTCTGCGTGGACGTCCATCTCTCTGCGTGGACGGTAAAACAAGGACGGTAAACTCAGATCATGAGTTTGATACTAAACCATGAATCCAAAGCTGTTTGTTGAGCCTGTGTTGCAGGACTTTGGTTGGTCGGATGGTGAACAAGCTCAGCACAACTGGACGTTAGGTACACATCATCATTTCCAACCAGATGTGATTGCAAGGATGTGCCAATGAAGATTTAAGAATCATTTGCAAACTCCCCTTTCATCGCTGCGTTTTTGGTTGAATATACATTAATCAGCCACTACATTAAAACCACTGACAGCAGAAGTGAATAACATCGATCGTCTTGTGACAATCCAGTGTGCTGCTGGGGAACTTCTGGACCTGGCATCCATTGGTGTGGATGTTACCCACCCATAGCACCCACCAAGGTGGGGTCAATCAAGGAGAATAGGGATGCACCTGGAGACAAATGTCCATTTAATTGTCCTGATCACAGCTCTCATAGAAGAGTTATGCAAGCTCAGTGTCAGAATAACTATTATATGCAAAATAAAAGCAGTTTACTGTTTACTGGCACCAACCAACAAAGCTGTTAGCTTGTTAGTGCATTTTGCATTGTGAGCGAGGAATACCATAATGTATAATAACCAATCAGGCATAACATTATGACCACTGACAGGAGAAGTGAACAACATTGGTCATCTTGTGTCAATTCAGTGTTCTGCTGGGAAACTTTTGGATCTGATATTCATTCATTCATTCATGTGGATGTTACTTAGACATGTAGCACCCACCTAGACCAGACCAGGCACCCCCACCCCATAGCATCAGCCATCCCCAAGAGGATGCAGCCTGACACAGGAACACACCCAAAAACGCCTTAGGAACAACTAAAAACTTCACAAGGTGTTGACCTAGACTCTAAATTCACTGGGTTGCAAACTGATCAAGTATCTGTGGGGTGATCCACAGAGGCCCCTCCCCTTAAAGACCCTCGACTAACAACATTGTGTTACCAGACACCACAAGACACCCTCAGGAGGACCATGTCCATTCGCCGACAAGTCACAACTGTTTAGGAGGCACAAGGGAGACCTACACAATATTAGGAAGTAGTCATAATGTTATGCCTGGTCGGTGCATTAAGTACTTATTAGTCTCTCTGCCAGGTAGACAGTAATAATGAGCCTGTGTACATTCAGCAGCTTCAGCTATCAGTGGGCTACGGGCGGATGATGCATGCTCACAGAGGGATGCCAGATCAAACAAATACATCACAGAGGTCAGTGTGGTTTAATTGTTCGTCCTCCATGTTTAACACACATGCAGCCCTTTCTTTGTGCGTAGGAGGACCTGTTCTACATGTTTTATGAACTCGCTCGCATCGGCGCTGTTATTAATAGCAGAGCAAGCGGACGCTAACTGACCGTTGACTGTGAGCGTAACCTCTGTCTCTCCCACTCCGATCCGGGGGACGATGGCCTTGCAGACATACTGGCCTGCATCCGCCTGGCTCACCGACTTCAGGTGCAGCTGGTTGTTGTTGCTGAGCACCTGGAAAAACGTACAGCAGCAGGTAAATAGGCAAAAATAAAATAGCAGAATATTAGGTTTGAGATTTAGAGAATTGAGCTAGACAGATGGGGTTAGATCCTGAAGAAAGGGGGACGGAGGGAGGGAGATGTATATTTAATTCATAAAACATGTTGATTTACTCAGCAGGCTCCATTAGTGTTTTTTTTCTCCTCAAGCCTTTCTCAACTTGTTAAGCATGAATTAAAGATTTAAGATGCGAAGACGGAGCCTCACGACTAAACGTCTGCATTACAAGTGAGAAAACATTTATGAAGTCTGGGTTTTTAATACACGTCCATTTCTATTCTGGGGATGGAGCTACTTGAAAAACAGCTGCTCGCACGTAAACATTTTCCCCGGGACGTCAATAAGACATGAGGATTT
The DNA here is from genome assembly GCA_005024645.1 of Planiliza haematocheilus. Taxonomy (NCBI): domain Eukaryota; kingdom Metazoa; phylum Chordata; class Actinopteri; order Mugiliformes; family Mugilidae; genus Planiliza; species Planiliza haematocheilus. The sequence continues at coordinate 78,812 of SRSE01001205.1, forward strand.
AATGGCGCGGCGGAGTTCAAAGGTCAACGTGGGGGTCGGGGCTTTCGTTCTCACCATGCTGGAGCCCTTTTTGGTCCAGGTGAGGGTGAGAGGAGGGTTTCCAGACCACTTGCAGTTGAGAGTGACGTCAGAGTCCACGTCCACCGTGACTGGCCTGGGCTCCACGACCAGTATAGGGCCAACTGAAAGACAGTAAGAGGATTATAACGCCTGCACAGAAAAACACAGGCAACTGCAGTTATGAATCATACTGACAAGTTAGAAAAATACAAGAAAGAATCTTATAAGCAATTTTTTCTGCTTTCATTTTTTGTATTAAAATGCACACATATATATATATAGACACTGCCTGGCCAAAAAGAAAAGTCGCCACTGGAAAAAAGGTTGTTGCATTCATTTTTCACCAAGATCTTGTATTGATGATGGAGAGTCTGACCACTGCTCAAAGCTTCTCCATCACATCCCAAAGATTCTCAATGGGGTAAAGGTCTGGACTCTGTGGTGGAACAATCCATCTCATGCTCCCTGAACCACTCTTTGACAATCTGAGCCCCATGAATCCTGACATTGTCATCTTGGAATATGATCCATTGATGGAATAAGCTGCTCATTCAGTATATTCAGGTAGTCAGCTAATGAACCTAGACCTGAGCAACTGCAGCAACCCCAGATCATAGCACTGCCCCATAGCACAGGCTTGTACAGTAGACACTAGGCATGATGGCTGCATCACTTCATCTGCCTCTCTTCTTACCCTGATGCCCCCATCACTCTGGAACAGGGGAAATCTGGACTCATCAGACCACATGACCTTCTTCCATTGCTCCAGAGTCCAATCTTTATGCTCCCTAGCAAACTGAAGCCTTTATTTCCAGTTATCCTCACTGATTAGTGGTTTTCTTAAGGCTACACAGCTGTTCAGTCCCAATCCCTTGAGTTCCCTTCACATTGTACGTGTGGAAATGTTCTTACTTTCACTATTAAACATAGCCCTGAGTCCTACTGTTGGGTTTCTTTGATCTGATTTCACCAAACACTTAAGTTATGATCATTATGATCAATCAGGATTAATATCCGACCACATTTCTTCCTGGAAGACGATGGTTCTCCACTATCCTTCCACTTTTTAATAATGTGTTGGACAGCTCTTAACCCAGTTTTAGTAGTTTCTTCAATCTCCTTAGATGTTTTCTCTGCTTGATGCCAGTGATTTGACCCTTCTCAAACAGACTAACATCTTCTCCACAACCACATGATGGTTTAAAACATGGTTGGTCTTTAAACATGGTTGTTCAAGAAATGAGAAGCTACTCATTGCATCAGTTGGGGTTAAATAACTTGTTGCCAGCTGAAAGATAATCACCCATGCAGTAATTATCCAATAGGAGGCTGGTACCTACTTGGCCAGGCAGTGTATATGTATATATTCTGATCATTTATGTTAGTTAAAGTTATAGTTTGGAAAGTCTGAAGGTACTCTAAACATACGTCCCACGCAAGGATCAACAGAATTTGAGTAATTACTCCCACGTCCAGTAGGAGGAGAAAGACATTATACGCTGCAGCTTTAACTCTCATTGTCTCACTGAACATTTTCTACACATACAGGAAACAAGCGCCACAAGGCTTTGTCGAACCGAATTAAACCGAGAGAGCAAAACACGAAGCTGCCCTCCTTTGCCAATTTTTTCCGCACAACACAATACGTGCTTCTTCAGACGAATAAGACCCGCTAACGAGTTCGTATCGTCAGGATCCCGCTCCACTCACAGTGCACGTCCACGAGGATGCTGACGTTGGTGCTGCCCACGGCGTTGCTCACCCGGCAGGACACGGGCTCGGTGAAGAAGGAGTGGTCGGCCGTGGTGACGAACACGCTCTCTTTGGCCCCGTCCAGCCGGACGCCGCCTTTAGCCCAGCTGAGGGCGAAACACGGGACTCCCATTAACGCCTTTTCAAGCAGCGCAAATTATTGTTATGTCGGCCAGTTAGCAGGAGATTTCTAAGGGAAAATGGGTTTTTGTGATGTTTCGGTGCAGAGCCAAATGTTGGATTATTAGACAATGAGGGTTTTTATGTTATCAATTAACCTCTTGCATTTATAGGGCATTGATTTCAAAACCTGAGGGAATGATTACAAGAAAAAAAAAAAACCTCTTCCTTTCTGTTATTCATGCTCCACATTGCCAGAGCTCCAAATCACATTGCACATCTTTCGCTAAGTGACACTTTAATACACACTCAGCAGGCTTAGTGCCCTCGTATCTGGCAGTGCTCCCACACTGGGACCCTCAGGTGGAGTCTCGAAATCCCAGATTAAAAACATTATGTTAAAGTCCGGCAATTTGCAAGTTCTGCGCTTCGGGCCTGTCGCTCGAGATAAAAGTCAGTGTTTAACTTTACAAATATTCAATACTTTCTGCGATTGTGTTCTCTAAGCAACGCTGCGTTTCAGGAACAGTTCCAGAGGAGTCGATACGAGCAGGCTGGGATAGATGAGAGAAAATCTATTGGCATTAAACATCTGATTATGCTGCTAATGTAGCACTGCAGAAAAAGTTCCAAAACAACCTGAACTGCACATAAAGCAGTATACAAAATACTGTACGTTAGAAGTGTGTCCAGACCTGTAGCTCATGATCTGAGGGTTGGCCGTGGCCTGGCAGGTGAAGGTAACTCTCTCGCCCTCCAGAACAGAGCGGGGCTCGATGGACAGCGTCACCGTGGGCGGGTCTGCACGGGGACAGACGCGTATTCAGTCTGAGTTGTGAACATGAATTACAAACACAAGTCACACAAGCTGAAGCTTTCACAATAAAATCCGGCCTCTGTGCTCCGTACGAACACACTCGCCGTGGCTCTAAATCTTTGTCGCCGGCCGAGCCCTTTCCCTTTTAGGGTGGCAGCCTCGTGGGTGACGTGCACACTAGGCAAGTGTGTTTGTGTTAAGAGACGGCGTTTTTTTTTTTTTTTTGAAGGGAATGTGTGAGAGCGCTGCAGCTCTACGACTGCACAGGATCAGACTTTACACAGGTTAGAGTGTTTGCTCCGTTCAGGCATAACATTATGACCACCTTCCTAATATTGTGTAGGTCTCCCCTGTGCCTCCAAAACAGTTGTGACTCATCATAGACCAGATATGGGCCTTCTGACGGTTTCCTGTGGTGTATGGAAACAAAATTTTGGGCTTTTGAGGGGAGGGGCCTTTGTGAATCATCCCACAGATACTTGATCAGTTTGGGATCTAGTGAATTTGGAGGCCAGGTCAACACCTTGAGCTGTTCTTTGTGTTTTTTTTTTCTTTAGTTGTTCCTAAACTGTTTTTGTGTGTGTGCCTGGGATGGCTGCTGCCATCAAGGAGTGTCATTGCTATGGGGTGGGGGGTGCCTGGTCTGGTCTAGGTGGGTGCTACATGTCTAAGTAACATCCACACCAATGAATGAATGAATGCCAGGTCTAAAAGTTTCCCAGCAGAACACTGAATTGTCACAACTTGGTCGATGTAATTCACTTCTTCTCAGTGGTCATAATGTTATGGCTGATCAGTGTATAGCTCTCGCTCCCTTCTCCTTCACATTCACCGTGGAGTTTGTCGCTCGTACAGCTAGCCTCCAACCAGAAGGTTCCCTACAGCACTTCATCTTTGGGTCAGTCACACCTTGGACTGGATATTCAATCTACAGTAGCTTTGTGTCCCATTACACCTTCAGTACTTCAGCTGCACAAAGCTTTACTCCTTTTGGATAAAGTTATTTACTTCTAATTGGATGCCAAAAATAAAAAACACACTCAAGCTGCAAAATCAAATTTGGAACAAGTCCAGGTTTAAGAGGCTGTAAATTCGTGTACTGCATACGGCAGATGTGTTATTTTCTGCTGGTAACCGCTTCGCGTTGACAAGCGCCGGGACGGCTCATTAAAATATTGGACTGATTCTGCAGCTCATCAACACAAAGTCAGCTCCAGGCACTGGAGCGCCGTCTGAGCGGGGAAGGAGAGCAACGCACGGTGGACGTTGAGGGTGATGGTGGCTCGTTTGCCCATCGGCACGGCGGGATTGCTGGCCACGCAGGTGAAATTGCTGCCGCTGTCAGTGTCGACCGGCGTGATGGGCAGGTAGCTCCTGGTCGTCACCCTCTTCCTGTCTGGCAACACCTCCTGGGGGGGACAGGGAGGAGGAGAGGGAGAGGTGTCATTCAGGAGAGGGGAGAACTTATTAAGGCGGAGGAAACTGAAGATATAGGATAAAATAACGGCGGTCCTGTTGAGAAATGCATCTACAAAGTCAGTGGAAAGAACACTGGTACCACTTCCAGAGTGGTGCAAACGCGTGGTCACTAACGCGGTAATACGAGAGCAGCATGTAATATGCATGAGCATTCAAAACACAGAACTGGCAGTGAGAGATGTAGAAACATCCGAGTGCGTGACTCAGTGTTTGCTGCTGCCGCTGCTCCCGCCTGCGTGCATACGATATTGTGCGAGCGCATGTGCAGGCGTGAATTTCATGCGTGTAGGAGAGGAGTACACGGCGCAGGAACGCGAGGAGTCTGGACGTAGGAGTTGAAAGGGCCAAATGTTAAGAGCGTGTGTGCAAAGGTGTCACCGAGTGCCGTGCTCCTGCGCCTACGAGAGCCCGTGGCTGCGGGTTAATTAAACATGTCTTGGATCTTTGTGTCTCTTTTAAGTTGTCACGACCGACTTGAAAAGACTTAGCGGTGTCTGCATGTGTGTGTCTTGTGTCCACGCATTAGCCCATTAATTAGCTGCCCCTGCAAACTTTCTTCAGTGCGTCAACTGAGCTGCTTCTCTGAGGATCAGGCACTTCACAGACACTTTGATCTAGTGAATTTGGAGCCCAGGTCAACACCTTGTGCTGTTCTTCATGTTTTTTTTGAGGTATTCCTTTTTTGTTTGTGCACCTGTGTCAGGTTGCATCCTGCTGGGGATGGCTGCTGCCATCAAGGAGTGTCATTGCTACGGGGTGAGGGAGTCTGATCTGGTCTAGGTGGGTGCCAAACATCTAAGGTCTAAAAGTTTTCCAGCAGAACACAGAATTGTCACAAGTCGGTCGATGTTATTTACTGCTCCTGTTGGTGGTTTTAATGTTGTGGCTGATTGGCGTAGCTACGTGACAAAAGATGTGTAGTTCTTTGTCAAATTTCCATTTAACCAGGCCTCATAAAGTCAGTCATCTTGAGTACAGTTGTGGACATAGACGTTAAAATCGTCTCCTCGAGCGATTATTGCAAAAAGTGTTTTTAGTTTCATCCAAACAGTCCAGAGACTACCCACGCTGGGTATAATGGTGTTTCTAAATTGGCTGTAGGTGTGTGGATGTGACTGTGAGCAGGTGTTGGTCTCCTCTGATAGACAACTGACAGCCTGTCCCACGTCTCTACCCTGCAACAGATAATGGACGGACGGCGGCGATGCATTTCAGTGCGCCTTCAGTGCCGCAGCTGAAAGTAAAAGCTGTCATTTCAAGACACAGAGTGCTGTTGGTTAGTAGAACACAATCAGCATTTTGCGATTCAGTAAATATTTGCTGATATGTCGGCGTCTTGTCAGCCGAGAACGTGCAGAACTTCGCGTACATGGCTGCAAGCGCTGCATGCTATTTCCCTAATGCAGGACTTGAGGGCTGCTGTGTGGCCTGAGGTGTACATAATCTACTTCCCCTTCGTAACGTGCCCACGGCAAGGAAATAACAAACACACAAACAGACCGAGGAGCAGATTGTAAACATTACAATTCCCATTACAAACTGTTTGAAAGCCATTAGTAGATGTGAGGTTTTGCAGATCTCATTTCAGCGCGATAAACTCGTCACACATTTATGTTTGCTTTACAATGCGTGACTACCCCACCACCACCATCGCCGCCACCACGCCACCCCCTCCGTGCACATGCTGCTCTTTACATGCGTGTATGGGTGCGTGTATGAGTCACCGTGGACTGGTGAGCTCCCTCCACAGCCACTCCATCCTTGGTCCACTGGATGTGGGCTGCAGGCTTGGCCCCGCGGGTCACGCAGGTCAGGTTGAATGGAGTCCCGGCCATCAGCAGCAGCTCCGGGGTGCCCTCCACCACCGGGTCCTCGGGGGGTACTGGAGGAGAGACACACAAGGCCGCACTTTGAAAAGAGACATTTATGAGTGTGCACTGATGCGTGAGGAAAATATAAAGCAGTGCATGCGGTATAAAAAGGAAATACAACTTTTCATATAGAGCGCATAAAAAAAGGCCCTTCAAAGTGTCGTTATCTTTATTTGTAGTTTCAACGTTTCTGTATAACGTCTAGTTTCTTTTTCACACTCAAGACCAAATTAATAATATGAAGTTTATAACTGGTATATAACATAACTTCTTTAATTTGGAGCTATGTTTAAATCTAAGATGTAACTTAGCATCTAAAAAGTTTCTGTTTCCGGTACAATGCAATTTCAGAACCACAAGGATGGTGATTTAGATCATGCAAAAAGACAGGAAACCATGGCAGATGATACTGTAATGTGACGGTTCGGTGTGTGGGGGTTGGATCACTCTTTTTAAGAGGAAACGGCAGAATGGAGACGGATAACTTTCTCAAGCAGCACTTCATAACATCTTCACTTCCTTGTTCGCACTTCTCATATGACTGAACTAACCAATCAGAAGCTAGGACTTAGATTAAGGTAAACGTGAGGGAATCAGAAAGGCAGATTCAACTTAACTGTCTTAAAGATGCAGTTGTAAATATTTAAACATGTAAATATGTAAACAATAAATGTGTAAATAGTTAACTGATCTACATTATAACATTGTAAATGCATTTTTAGTAAATTAAATCAAACATAAATATTAACTTTTGAGCCTTAAAGCTGTCAAATATGAATTAACTTCACTTCTTAACCTTACAATACGTTATTTAGAGGCTGTGTTTCGGTGCCCCATTCACTCCCACTATATGGGACGCAGTGCTATGCTGGAGCTAAATATCTTCTGCAGGACTAAAAATGGCACCATATGGGTGAGTAAAAAGTCATATTTTAAGCCAGAAATAAGCTCCAGGTTGTAAAAAAACGGTAGTTCACATTTAGTAACTTTCGCTCTTAGCAAATCCATGGTACGGGCCACATTGGACTCTCTTGTGGACCAATTTTGGCCCACGAGCCATATGTTTGACACTCAATCTTCATAAAACATACTCTTCACATAGAAAAAACTATCAACGTGGCGTCATTTCATCTGATACAGCTCAGGTTAAACAGAAAAGCAAAAAACAAAACATGCAACAACGGCTAAACGCTTAATGAAAATCAGTAAAACGACTCCTGCAGCTGCAGTTCACTCACTGAGCACATTCAGCTTGGCCCTTCTGGAGCGGAGGGCGGCCTCCGTGGCCTGACACTCGTACAGGGAGTCATCAGCGAGCTCGGCGTGGGAGATCTCCAAATTGTACTGGCCGATGTCCAGAGCCCGGAGCACGCGATACCGGGGCCAGGCTGCAAGACACAAGCACCGACCGGAGGGTTGCAGTTAAGAGACGGAGAGAGCAAATAAAAACACAACACACTGTGATTCATTTACTTGCTGGGAGTTCTCGTTTCGGTTGCCTCACATGTCGTGACACATCATATATATATATATATATATATTTTTTTTGCACGCAGCGAACGACCTGGAAAACGTGAGTTATTGTTTTGAACGTGAGGGAGTGAAGGAAGAGGGCCGTTAAATGCTGCGATTACAGCCGTGACTCATCGTGATGGCACCGCATTCACAAAAAGATCAGCGTCTGAGGATATCATCTTCATTTTAGGAATACGGTGTGATGAGTTTCCTCACTGAAAATAAAATGTATTGTGGGTTATGATTTATTTTTTTTGTCTATTTCTGAAACTCGCCAGCCTGGATTTGTCATGGAGGGGATTCTCTTTGAAACTAACCATAAAGGCAACTGCTACCTGTCCAAATTAATAATAACAACAACACAGCTGCTAAAGAATTGACTGTAAAGGTTATTTAAATTGATAATTCATTACAATTAATGCTTTACACAGACAATTTCCTTAGTAACAGTGGGGGGGAAAGACACTCATACGACAAGCGTTCACTGTGTTGACATGCGGATCATCTGGAATAACAATGTCACACGTTTCCTGGAAAGAAATGTTGCTCTTGAATATTTTAGCTGTTGTTTTTCCACTGCAGTGTGGCGCGCCGACAAAATCTCATCCACCAGCGTTGCAGCAGCAGCGAGCTGGAGATGGATATTTCCACACCTCTGCAGATAAAATGAAGCTATCTGGAATGTGCAGCGGATAACTGAAGACATTCATTTCATTTCTGTGAACTAACCCTTCCAAGCATAATTCTTAAGGTGCGTGGCATATTCTAATGAAAGGCACGGAAAAGCAGTCGAGCTCCATCTCCTTTGATTCAGTGTCGGCGACTTTATTTCCGTCCTCTGTTTAACTGCGCGGCGGAGGACTGACACCTGATTTGTTTACAAGATAAAGCAGATGTAAAAAGCTCTCGTGAAAATGGATAAATGCCGAATCACAAGTGTATTACATCAGTCGGAGACGGAGAGCGGCAAATGGGACGCGTATTTATGTGGAAATGTCAAAGCTTTTTATCGCGACGCGCAGATAACACTTAGCATTTATTTCGAAAGACCTCCCCGCATTAACCACGGTATCTGGGGAGATCATGATTGGTATGTCCTCTGCAAACAAGCAACGCAGAGGGAGGTAAAGAATGCAGGAGTGCACACAAACACACACACAAACACACTGTATTGCCGAAAGTATTCAGTCACCCATCCAAATAATTGAATTCAGGCGTTCCAATCTCTTCCATGGCCACAGGTGTATAAAATCAATCACCTAGGCATTCAGACTGCTTCTATAAACATTTGTGAAAGAATGGGTCGCTCTCAGGAGCTCAGTGGATTCCAGTGTGGTGCTTTGATAGGATGCCACCTGTGCAACAAGTCTGAAATTTCCACAGTCAGCTGTCAGTGGTATTATAACAAAGTGGAAGCGAGTGGGAACGACGGCAACTCAGCCACGAGGTAGAAGGCCATGCAACACGACAGAGCTGGGTCAGTGGATGCTGAGGCTCAGTGCGCAGAGGTCGCCAACTTTCTGCAGAATCGGGGTTTGAGAACTGAGTCACGGGCGAGGAGAGGTTAGGTGCGTCTATATAGGCAGGTGCGGGTAATTGGGTGTTTGAGGCCTGGTCCTGTTCCTGAACCTCAGTTATTTAACTCCACTTGTCTGACTGCATTGTGCCAAGGGTTTGTGGGTACTGAATGGGCATTGGCTTGAACTTCCCATGTTGTTTCAGTTGTGACGCCCATGTGGGGCGTCAGTATGAGCCCCATAAAGGGATATAAGTAGGCTAAGTGGGCATAAACAGGACAACAGACCCCACATGGAACCCATATGGGCAAACACATGGAAACTGCGGAAAAACCCAATTGGGACCCTTGTCAGCAGCACAAATTTAACCCTTATGGGCCCCACATGCCTGCGTTGCACTGGTGACTAGTTCAGGGTGTACCCCTGCCTCTCACCCAATGACAGCTGGGATAGGCTCCAGCAGACCCCCGTGACCCCTCAACAGGACTAAACCGGTATAGAAGATGAATGACTGAATGAATGAATGGGCCCCACATGGACATGCTGGCTGGGTTATGGTGTGGGGTTGTTGATCAGGAGCTAGGCTTGGCCCCTTAGTGACGGGAACTCTGAATGCTTCAGCATACCAAGAGATTTTGGACAACTCCATGCTCCCAACTTTGCAGGACCAGTTTGGGGATGGACCCTTGATGTTCCAACATGACTGCGCACAAAACAAGATCCATAAAGACATGGATGATAGAGTTTAGTGTGGAAGAACTCGACTGGCCTGCACAGAGTCCTGACCTCAACCTGATAGAACATGTTTGGAATGAAGTAGAGCGAAGACTGTGAGTCAGGCCTTCTGGTCCAACATCAGTGTCTGACCTCACAAATGCACATCTAGAAGAACGGTCAAAACTTCCAATAAACACACTCCTAAACCTTGTGGAAGGACTAGAAGAGCTGAAGCTGTTATAGCTGCAAAGAGTGAACAGACGTCATTAAACCCTATGCATTAAGAATGGGATGTCAGTTAAGTTCATATGCATGTAAAGGCAGATGAGTGAATACCTTTGGCAGTAAAGAGTATAATATATATACACAGCAGGGCGCTATAGTAATACAGCTAGACACAAACAGCTGAAGGATTTTTTTGTACAAGCACAACTGCCACATATTCAATAACGCCAAATCAACTCCTGCAACATACACAAACAGCAGTTACACTAATTAAAGCCCCCCTCCCTTCCCTTTTATTTTTATTCCCTCCCTCCACGTTTGAACCCTCGCCTCCCAGACAAAGAGATAATTGAGCGTGACGTCCCACTAGGGGGCACTCATTGATCCTCCGTGTCCAATCCTAACATGACATCATGGATTCAGATGGGCAGAGAGGGAGGCAAGCAGGCGAGCAATTGGGGTGCGGAGGAGAGAGGAAGAAGGTGGGTGGGGTGGAGGAGGAGGAGGGAGGAGGGAGGAGGGGGGGACAAAAGTATTAGTGGAGATTACATCATCCACTCCAGCACCTCGCAGCATAGCAACCACAGAGGTGAAAGCACCCCGGGGAGAGAAGGAGAAGGAGGAGGAGGAGGAGGTTGAGGATGAACAATAAACTGCCACCACTGATGCCTGCAGGTAGTGAGTTATGTGCGCTGCTACATGTAAACAACATACATAAATTCATACGTACAACGTTGCAGGGCATTGATCGCAGCATTAAAAAAGGGTTTGGGGTTGTTCCTGTTTACGCGAGGAGGTCGTGAAGCCGATCTCTCCTGCATGTGTGTGGGTGAGCAAAACCGCAGGTAGAAATTTGCAGCACAATCTGCACGCCCACACTGTCATCAGCAGCTGTATATAACCATACGGGCCACATATTATTATTAATAATAAGGATAATAACCTTCTTAAATCTGCACCGTCTCATAGGATCACAATAAATTATTTGCACTTGTTAAAAACTCACAGGCTGCGATGAAATGACGTGATTTGATGTGAACGATGAATGGCAGCAGAGGGAGGCGGGGATGGATTTAAAAAACAACAAAGAAAAGCAACAGAAGGTGATGATAGACGGTTCGAAAAGCAGCGACGGAAAGAGACAAAGAGGACAACATGTTTATCAAATGTGTTTGTCTGCGGGACCAGGCGTGCACAAGGCTGCAAGGACAAAGAGAGCATTACAGACGGAGACAGAGAGAGAGGAAGAGGGAGGGAGACAGAGAGCAGGAGGTGGGAAGGAGGCAGGAGAAAGAAGGGGTGAATTAAAATAAAAAGAAATAGAGGAGACACACATACAGGTGGAGGGGATGGAGATGTAAAGATGAAGGAAATAAAGAAGGGACGAAAGACAAAGAGACAGCGAGACAGAGGGAGTTCTGTCTGACCTTTACCGAACCTGTAAATTAAATTGAGTTGAACACAAGATTCACATCACATGTCAGACCATCACTTGTGCGACTGTGTGTGTGTGTGTGTGTGTGTGTGTGTGTGTGGGCGGTCGGGTTGTGTGTGTGTGTGTGTGTGTGTAGGCGGTCGGGTATGTGATGTTTTTGTGTGGCATCACGTACAGTATCTTTCTTTGCAGATGAATTTACAGCGCCGTGATGAGTGGTTTGGAGCTGAAAGTATGTGCTAATGTAATAATGGTAAGTGCTAATGCAGTCTTTTTTTTCCTTTCTTTCTTTTTTTTTTCGTCTCTTAACATTTCGTCGAGTGCGGCATTAAATTTGCGCGCTGAAGTGATTCTCTTGGGAATAAATGCTCCCTTCACCGCCTCCTGTCACGAAACGATTTGGGAAATATAAAACGTGATGAAAGCTTTGTTTTGTGCTCCATCCATCCATCTGTTTTTCTCAACCTTGGCATTAATCTGTGTGTAACTTTGGGTCAAATATCAGCTGATAAAATAGAAGAAGCCTAAGTGAAATCCAGATTAGATCCCCCCCTAGAACCTCCCCGACTGGACTCAAAGGCGGAGCAGCGCCCCTCTGAGCTCCCTCTGTATCTCTAAGAAGCTCTTTTTGGCTGTAGCCTGTAATCGCATTCTTTCGGTCACTACCCAAAGCTTATGACCACAGCTGAGGGCTGGAATGGAGTCTGATTGTTAAATGGAATAATTTCCTTTCCATCTGAGCTCCCTCTTTTCGTGCGACGTCTACACGGCTGACCTCGAGATGCTTCATTTAGGGAAACAACCCAACGTGGAGGCAGCTGTTCAACCTTTTTAAGCCATGGCGTCAAACCTGGAGAGGAGAATCTGAGGGTCAACAGGACAGATAACGTCCTCGCGCGGCCGTGAAATCGTGGAAATCTAACAAGTGGGATTATAGCGGCGAGGGGGCAATCCTGACGGAGGCCCGGCTACGCGGTTATGGCCCTGATGCCCCACCGCTCCCGAGCACTCCCCGCAAATCTCCCCGAGACGTAGTCGTAAGCCTTCCTCAAATCTTCCTTCAGAACTGAAGCAGCCAACTCCCATCACCCCTGCAGTAACTCTGCAAGGGTGAGGAGCCGGTTCAACGTAGCGTGACACAATAATGCCCCGAGCCTTCGGCATCTAGGGGAATCTCCTCCACACACACACACAAAGTGACTCGCTGCTGAAAGGCTTCTTAACTACCTCTGAAACCTCTGTTGGGGTTCAGGAGTTTTCCTTTAAAGTGCTCTTCCCATAATATCCCACGTCTGGATCGGCAGCTCGCGTCTGTTGCTAAACACAGCCTCTGCCAAAACTAACTTGCCCTTGCCGACCGGTCGGGGAGTTTGCCAGATCTTCCGACCGAATCCTCTCCTCCTCCACCTTCTCCGTAGCCTCCTGAACTGCTTATTTTAATTAAATATACGCGTCCGCTACCACCACCACCACAGCTGCAGCCCCTTTTGGCCTGCTGATACACATCTGCTCTACTTCAGGAGGTCCCTGGGCTAACTATTAACTAGTAGCAGCAACCACAGGCTGCCTTGTTGAAACATTTAAGCATGTTCCCGCAGCAAGGAGCGTAATTGGAGAGACGATTAGAAAGACTATGGACTTAGCGTGACGTCCAGAGGTGGCAAACGTACTCACATTCTATACTTAAGTAAAAGTATGGATACTTGTGTAAAAAATATTCTGGTAAAAGTAAAAGTACTGATTCAACTCCTTTATTCAAGTAAAAGTAAGAAAGTAGAGGCTCTGAAACGTACCTAAGTAAAAAGTAAACAATTCATCCGTAGATAATTTTACAAAATGAAAAAGTTCTCGCAAAATAATCCAGACCTAATCGACCAGATGTCCTGCATGAGCATCTGGATAATTTTTAATAATAAACTGAGGGTTGTTGTTTTTAAACTGCTAGCTAGTGTTAGCTATAAACTATCAAAGCAGTGTGTTCCCATAGCATTGCTAACGTTGTAAACTAGCTTCCAAAAAATACTCAAAAAGATAATGATAGCAACAGAAACAACGCCATACCTCAATTAATGTATTTCACATTAGACCAGTAGTTCTCAAATAGTGGGGTCAGGTGGACAGCGTCGCCGCCATATTGGAGGCAGCTCTGTCCTGCGAACCAATATGAGTCAATGGAATGAACTTTATTAAATTACTTCTACAAAGTACTATAAGCATAAGCACACACCAATGGATATATTCAGGAGACCGATAGGAACCAAAAACGTCTGATTACATTCTGAGTAGTTAATGTTACAGACGTTGTTTTTGGTTCCTATCGGTTCCCTGAATATATATGTTCATGTGTGAATGTGTAAATGTATTGGCTTACAGCACTTTGTACAAGATGCTCAATAAAGTTCACTCCATTGACTCGTATTGGTTCGTGGGACAGAACTGCCTCCTCCAATATGGCGGCGACACTGACGCACGGTCCTGCGCTCAATGAGGCGTCTATGGGCTAGAGAAGTCGACGATGCGCTTCCTGTTTTCTTCTTCTACTGTTTTAAAGAGGCAGACTGTTGATTAGTTTGAGCTCTGCTGTCATCTAGTGCCTCCTCCAATATGGTGGCGACGTTGACGTATCGCAACAACGGGCCAACCCGCTCAGGCGTCTATGTATATGTGTCTATGCCCTAGTCATATCCGATCAAGTCACGTCTTTTACGTCTTTTCATCCGTGGAGGTTAAAAAAGTAACGAGCCTGTTTTTCCAATGTAAGGAGTAGAAAGTACAGATATCTGTGTACAAATGTAGGGAGTAAAAGTAAAAAGAAATACTCAAGTAAAGTACAGATACCTGAAAAATCTACTTAAGTACAGTAACAAAGTATTTGTACTTCGTTACTTGTCACCTCTGGACGAGTCACCAAGAAGAACGAGCAACTGCACTCGACATCAAAGCTAAAGATGGATGGTTTAAACGACGAAAAGGCAAAATCTGAAATTACTAGAATGCACGAGAGGTCGTTTTGATGCCAGGATCTGTCGGCTGCTGCAATTATAAATCGCTGAAACTGTCGGTGTCAGCATTCAGGGAGCCACAGTGGTCAAATGGATTTGATAATGCGGTGGACGTCTTTCTTTGTGCATGTCTGAGTTTCATTCCGCTCGTGCAAAAGGAAAATAAAAACTCTTCTCTTCCCGTCGTGGCTCTGACCCTTTGACTGCGCTCGCTTTTGGTTGCATGTGATATCCCCCCCACCCCCTCCTCTGTAAAACCAAGCACGCTCTGCTGTTGCGCGCACACACAGTTAAGTCGTCTTGGATGCGCGTGTCGGCTTAAAATGTAAATGCGAATGTGCGTCTGCTTTTGTCAGCAGTGTGAGGGATTTTCTCTAATTCAGCATGATATACAGGACTCATTTTTGCCCTGATTGTCACTCACACGCCTCTTGGTTCTTTGCTCTCTCGCTCACGGTGCAGCCTTCGTTCCTTTACAGTTTTTTTTTCTTTACATTTTCAGCCATAACAGCTTTTGTCAAACCTGAACCGAAACCGTGGCTGAGTTATTCCCCTTCCTCCCCCTTTTTTCCCCACTCACCTCGAAGACCTTCTCCGACGCCGAGGGCCAGGCCGTCCTTGGTCCACTGGACGATGCCGCTGTAGTTGAAGACCACGCAGGACAGCACCACCCGTTCCCCCAGCACCACTGACTGGTCCGCCGGCTCCTGGGAGAAACGAACGGCCCACGCTGCAACAAGAGGGACAGAGAGGAGAGATCAATTTTTAAGTTCCTTCCGCCGCGACCCGGCCATCTTTTTACTGCAACGAATCTAACTCCAAGGTCCCTCACCGCTCTTATTGACCCACGCTTGTTCATACATCGGCTGTTGGGGTAATTTGTTGAGTGCTCTTATTGAGTATATGGTTTTATTGTCCTTTTTATTATGAGTGTATTTTTATACGAGTGAAATCTCTCACGGGGAGAGTGAAGTTTTGAAGTGCGCTTATTTATGCACATGCCTGAATGGAAGCACACAGGAGAGTTTACTGATTTTATTACATAAAGCAAATGCTCTCTTTTCAGCCGGACTAGAGCTGAGCGGCTCTCGTTTGCACATTTGTCATTCCTCTACGTCTTCTGCCTCCGCTTTGCCTCCTTATTGCCCCCTTTTCAAGCTTCTCCCTGGACTTTCCTGAGGCTTATTTGCGTGCGCGCGCTACAAAGGATTTTGCTTACACACACACATTTCCCGCAGCAAAGTAAGCCTCTCGGCCATCGCGGGCGCCATTAAAATACACAGATATAAAAACTACAAGTGTAGCGCGACGCATACATTAGTGCTCTCGCACAAAGAGAAAGAAAGTGTCAGGTGGGGGAGGCGAGGCGCTAAACCCGCCCGCTGTTTTCAGCCGTTTGCATCATCAGGTAAAATTGTTTCATATTCCAGAGAAAGTCTTGCAAGAAGTTAATTAAGGCAAAGGGAGGGAGGGCGAGAGAGAGAGAGGCTGCTGTAGATTGCACGTGCACGGCGAATTGTGCACGTGTGCACACACAGTTGCGCGTCAGCTCGCACAGCTGGGAAAAAGCCGGCGCGCGCACACTTCCACAGACTTTAGTGTTTGTCTTCCCGTGGGCCATTCTGTTCTTGGATCATGGTTAAAACAATCCTATTAGCTAATTAAGGCAAAACTGGTTAATAAAGCAGGCCATGGCCCCGAGGAACGCGCCTCAGCGGGATTCAACCACAAAGGTGCAAACAACGGGGAGATTTACTGATTTGTCAGGAGGATTACATGACATGTCACGTAATTTGCGCAGAAGGCTCCTTTACTGAAGGGCTCCACGAGGGGAGCTTTGATGTTTTTCGTCAACTCTCCTTTTGAATTCTGACTCGGGAAGACAACTGCCGCCACTGTGAGCTGATGGCTGCGTTATTCATTTGAGTTTTAAGGGGAAAATCTGCCTTAAAAGCCCCTGACTGCTGCCGAAGCGTAGCTGTTATTTTTCCGGGTAAAAACGCAAGATGATGATGCAATGAGGAGATATTCTTCTCCAGGAGGCTGGCTTCAAATATTCACACTATTTACTGTGTGTCAGGTCTTTATCTTTAATGGTATTTAGCATTTCTGGATCCCTGGTTGTGGATAAGTCAGACTCAAGTCATATTTTCAATCCTGGTTTCAAACTGACTTTACATTTTCACCATATATTAACGGCCTCTTATTAAAGTCACCATGATGATTAAACACTGAAACGGGCCCAGTTTCGATGCATTTAGGGAGTTTTATAGAATACGGCGCCCTCATATTTTCCTTCTCTGCGGCATAGCTTCAAGTAAAGGCAAAACTGCTCATAAAACAGTGGCCATATAAAATAAAAACACTCCTCGGGTGCTGATCCAGCCAGATCCAGGACAGTTACTGTATATAATTTAGTATGTTAGGTAAAACACAAAGCCCCCCTAAACGGGGGGCGCTGTGGGGTAGTGGTTAGAGGCGCAGCTCCCAGGGTTCGCCTCCCGCCGTGTCCGTGACTGAGCAAGCATCTAACCCCCAAACTGCTCCCCGGGCACGGCCCTTTGAGGCTGCTGCCCACTGCTCCAACTGTACACACTACTCTGTGGACACATGGATGGGTCAGACAGCAGGAAGTGAAATTCCCCCATTGCAGGACAATTAAGGGATTCAGTTATTATTAAAATAACTCAGTGACACAAATTAAATTATGCACAATAACCCAAATTGCAATGCACTTACAAGTTTCATGTTCAGTGTCATGGTGCAGCAAAGTGATCACCGGTGTCACCACGGTTCAACATGAGACCGTCAAAGGTCAAATGCATCAAAAAAATACTTCCACCATTTCTAAAACTGCATATTACAACTACAAAGATGACACAAAAATACTGAATTAATGGAAAATATCCCCTATTTATGAATTTATATGATTAAAAATGTTGAAAAATGTTTTTCTTCCTTAACCCTCGTGCTGCCTTTGGGGTCTCTTGGACCCCGAGTGAATGGACAGACACATAGAGGGCTGGATGTGGTAGCGTGGCCCGAAGAGGTGAAAAAGATCAACCTAATCGAACTCGTGGTCCCACGGGAGGAGGGGTGTGAACAGGAAGAGCGCCAAGACCTGCTGTTCCTGGTCGAGGTCGCCGTCAGTCGGTATGGAGAACGTACACAGCCACTGGAATGACAGGGAAGGAGAGGAAGACTGCAGACCGGAGGAAAGGGGAGGCAGCAGAAAGGGCCTCTGGCTGGAGAGAGGAGGTAAGGTGGACACCAGGAGGACCCACCATCGGGACAATGTTAAAACAACCAATGAACAATGGATACCGCCTGCATCGCCAGGTGAATTCGCAATCTAAGGATCCCAACTATATAACCAGACTAGCTGAGACAAAACAATGGGAGTAGTATCCGCTCGTGACTCCTAAAGCGAGGAAGACGAAGGAGCTGCTGAGAAGTGATATCCTGCTGACATGAGTGATTTACATGTGGGTCATGTTATGCATGATTTATGCAAAATTAACAGCTATTACGACGAGCACGGGCTTTCGCGTGTCTGACTCGGCGCAGAACAGCGCGCGGTCCTCCCGGGACAGGCTGCGGTGTGTTTACTGGGACAGAGGAAGAGGGGGAAATGGTGACAGAAAGACAAAAAGGAGGAGACAGGGAACATTTCTGTTTGTGCGTCCTGATATTTGAGCATGTGTGTGTGCGTGCGTATACGTTTTGTGCATATTTGTGAATATAAGTGTGTGTGTGTGTGGCCTGTCAGCCTGCAGCAGGGACTCAGATCGCAGAGGAGAGAGCTGCACTGACAGAGAACAGAGATGTAATTAACCCTACGGGATACCGACACACACACACACGCACGCACACACACACACACACACACACACCTCTATCTCTCTCTCCCTTCATTCTCAAACTCCCACCCTTCGTCTCCAGTTTCAGACCGTTTATCTCTTCTTCCGACACTTTCTTCTCGGCACCTGTGCATTTTTTTTCCCCATATTGTAAACTCCGTTCTTTTTATCCGTCTCACTCATCCCAGTCTCTTTCTTTTTTTTCCCCCAACAAAGCTTTTATATCTTGTACCATCTTGCTCATTTTTTCCCCTCTTTGTCTCTCCTCCTCCCCTCCCCGTCTTCTTTCCCTCCCTTCCCTTCCCTTCTCACCTCGCTGCCCCTCTGGTTCTCCAACATCGCTCTCATTATCTCACTACATATCTGAACATCACTTTTTTTCACCCCGCCTGTTTTTTCTACAACTCCCCCCCCCTTCCTTCTTTTCCATCGTTCTTTCCCCCGTTGCAATTTCCTCTGTCAGTTTCAGCCTCCTCCTCCTCCTCCTCGCTCAATCTTTCCTTCTTTCCTTCCCTTCATCTTTACATCCCCGCATCATTACCCTGAGGGGTGATGGTAGGTATTACTTCTCTCTCTCGCTCTCATTGCATAATGACCCAGTGGTACAATAGACACAGCTTCCCAGTAAAAGCCACGGTGCCTAAACATATTATCCTTTATGCCTTTAATATCTTTTATTCATTCTGGTCCCCTTTGTCCATCAGGCTGGGCTTTCATAAACATCAATACCAGTGCTGTCTAACTACACCCATGCAGTTTATACTTCTAGGTATGAAGCATGCATACATGTGTCTCTGTGTTACCCAAAAACCATTATGTGCAAACATGATTTTGATTGACACCAAAATCACGTGTAGCTTTTAACACAGTCTTGCATCAATTCATGATATGGTCATGAAATGTCATCAGCTGATTAGTGCGGCAGCCCACTTCCCGGTAGAAGTGGGCTGCCGTGGATTTGTGGCAAAGTCGGTCATTGCTCTGCTGAGTGAGCTGGGCATACGAGGAAGAAGCCAGAGGACTGCGGTTAGCAATATGTCCCGGGCAGCAGAGAGAGCCAGTGACTGGTTATGGGTGCGCAGGAAGCATGCTAGCTGGGGAGCTAACTAAGGTAAGGATGTAGGCCGCATGTAGGCCGCATGTAGGCCGCATGTAGGTCCCAGTTGATTTGTTTGTTGCTTGTCACAGATTTGGTGGTTACGCGCTTCAGCTTGCATCAACGGAGCGGAGCATGGTAGATTTGTTTGTTTGTTATGGATTTGTTTGTTTGTTATGTGCTTCAGCTCGCATCAACGGAGCGGAGCATGGTAGATTTGTTTGTTTGGCTTGTGGCTATTAGTTTCCATACTAGTTGTTGATAGACATCGAATGGTGAGGAAGAGAGGGTTGTGTAGTGGCGGTGTGGAGGGGGGTGATTCCAGGACGCTGGAAATCACTGTTAAGCCTTCTTGAGGTGTCGCGGGCCTAACTTAACGAAACATCGGTGAAGGGAGGTGCCCACTTGAAAACCCCAATGATATGCTGCATACTGCTGTTGTTCAGATCATGTTCTCATGGTATTTGGTAGCCATGGTTTGCTGCTGAGCGGGCCATACAAGCCAGCAGCGTTTAGTTAGGTATGTTTTACAATGTTTGAGGTATCCTCTGCTGCTCAATGGGCTTACAAGCCAGCAGCCTCTAGTTAGCCTAGGTAGAATATAGGTTATTGGTCATATTATATGACTGTAGGCTTGGTAGGGCCTCTTAGTCGAACAGGGCCTCTAAACGTGTTTTGCCTGGGAATTCGGCACAAGGGATTGTAACATCTTGTCCTGTGTATTTCTAAATGTGCATAGAAACATAGATTGGTTCTGACATTCATCATAACTATCAAGGTAGGTAGGAGCCAATGGTAGCAACAATCACACCAAACCTTGAGTCTCATGTGGGACTATTAACTTTTAGTCTAAACTTTTATCTTAGGCCTCGTCCACACGTACCAAAACGATCTTTTCCCCCTCCTCCGTTTTCCCTGGCATCGTTTCAAGAATATCTGCGTCCACACGGATCCGTCTCAACACGACTCAAAACGCTACTTCATACTCCAGGCCTATAGGTGGCGCTGTTTCAGTTTCAGAAATTCACCAAAAACGGAGAGGAAGAGGTGGAGCATGCGCATAAAGCTTGAGCGCTGTTTACAAATCGGCTTTAGAAGAAACCAAACTCAAGGAGAAATGATATTTAGCCCTAGTAACCATAATAGGCTCAATATCTTCTCCAGCAGGAACACGAGCATGTAGTCCACCATTGTTGTTGATGTTGTTAGGAGACGTCTCGTGGGAGGTGGAAGGCTGCTCGAGGGGTGTGGTGATGTCATCATCGCCGTCCACACGAAAACTCAAGAGCTGCGTTTGCGAATTTTTTCACCCTGGGACCAGGTTTCAGAAAAGTGCGTTTTAAGGCAATTCATTTACAGGATTTGTTTGGACGATCGGCCAAAACGATGCAGAACATCTGCGTTAAAACCAAAAAGCGTCTTTGTGTGGACGGGGCCTCATTTAGCCATTTATTTTATTTACTGCAATAAAAAGAATCCAGTAGAGTCTGACAGACGATCTCGACTTTGCGGATGACGTCACACTGCCTTCACATACACATTGTGGACGGAGGACCAGAGGAAGAAGTAAAGGCAAAAACTGGGAAAGCTAGAGTAGCATTCAACATCCTAACCAAGATCTGGAAAACAAAAAATGTCTCTCTCAAGACCAAGCTGAAAATCTTCAACTCCAACATCAAAGCAGCACTGCTGTAAAGATCCAAAACATGGAAGAACACCACTGGCATCATAAGCAAGCTGCAGATATTCATGAATCACTGCCTAGGACGCATCATTGGGATCTTCTGGCCAAACACAATCAACAACATCGCTCCGTGGGAACACACCAACCAGGAACCAATAGAAGTACAGATGAAAAGGAGAAAGTGGACACACTGAGAAGAAACAACACAGCGAATAACCAAAAAAGCACTGGCAAGGAACGAACAGGGCCAACCGAGGGTGAGGTCATCCCAAGAACATCTGGAGAAGAAGCACAGAGCAAGAGTTCAAGAAGGACAGGCTGAGGTGGCAACAGCTTGAGAAGATGGTCCAAGACAGGCAATGGGTGGAGGCAATTCATCAATGGCTTATGTTCCAAAAGGAATTCAAAGGCTTGAGAAGAAGATTGTATTTTTGCTTCTGTGAAGTTGAGTGGGCTCCGTGAACCAAGATTTTCATCACTGGTAATGATGCTGTGTTGTTGCAGTCATTTAGTCGTCTTCTGTAACTGCTTGTTGCTTCTTTAGCTGCTCATTGGGCACCAGTCTATCACAAGGCTCCTCTCACACCTACGGCCAATTTAGAATCAATAATGAACTTAACCATCATGTCTTTAGAGGGTGGGAGGAAGCTGGAGAACCTGGAGATTAGAACCCATGTAGACACATGCGAACTCCAAACAGAAAGGCCCCAGTCGGCAAGTTTATTCAAACCCAGAACCTTCTTGCTGTGAGGCATCAGCGCTAACTGCTTGTATCTTGAATCTTTCATCTTCTCATTGGCATTTACCAACAACGACGCTAAGGTTTAGGAAAAGATTGTGGAATGGTTTAAAATAAAGCCTTCCAAAGTGGTTCAGTACGGTGGCCTGGAGGTGCAAATCAACATTACAAAACATAAAACACTTTTACAAATTCTGAAACAAATTTACATTTCAGAAAACAAAACTACAAGTCTTAAAACAAAGTTACATTTCAGAAAACAAATTTACATTTCAGAAAACAAAATTACATTTTAGAAAACAAAATTACATCTCAGAAAACACATTTACAAGTTGCAAAACAAAATTACAATTCAGAAAACAAATTTACAAATTTACAAGATGCAAAACAAATTTACATGTGTACAACCCCGGGGTTGGTACATTCCCTTTCCGGTTGATGTTGGCCTTTTTGTAAATTTGTTTCTGCAGTTTGTCAAAGTGTTTTGCCACTTGTAAATGTGTCTTGGTGTTTGTAAAAGTGTTTGGTGTCTTGTAAAAGTGTTTGGTGTCTTGTAAATTTGTTTTCTGAAATGTAAATTTGTTTTGCATCTTGTAAATTTGTTTTCTGAATTGTAATTTTGTTTTGCAACTTGTAAATGTGTTTTCTGAGATGTAATTTTGTTTTCTAAAATGTAATTTTGTTTTCTGAAATGTAAATTTGTTTTCTGAAATGTAACTTTGTTTTAAGACTTGTAGTTTTGTTTTCTGAAATGTAAATTTGTTTTAAGACTTGTAGTTTTGTTTTCTGAAATGTAAATTTGTTTCAGAATTTGTAAAAGTGTTTTATGTTTTGTAATGTTGATTTGCACCTCCAGGCCACCGTAGTTCAGGTATGGAAGTTAATGTCATTTGAAGACTAGGCTACATATTTTTGTCGCTAAATGAGAATGTTGTTGGTCAGCAACACCTCCAAGCAGTGTAAAATGTAGTTTTCCTTTGTCAAAAGATGTCATTGAGGTCAGATAATCGCACGTAACCATGAAAATTAAGGAATGACTGCTCAGTTGGTAAAAGAAAATGAACAGATTGCTATTTTTGCTACTGACAGAGACAGAAACTATTTTTACAGCCACTAGATGTTGATACCAGTTAAATGTGAACAAAGGTCAGTTTGGGCTTTTCTTGGGAAAAGGTTCAGGGACCAAAAACAGTAGTCGCTGTTACAAAACTGCTTCTTTCCTGCAGTTCTGGCCCCAGTGATATAAAATCGTTGTGTATACCAGTGTCTACTACTACTGGCGTCAGTGGCCCCTTAATGTTTGTCACATTCCCTTTAGCTCACATGTGTTTTCTGGCAGAAGCGAATCTTTTGGCTAACTTCATATTTCCCCTTCACTCTTTGATAAGTCTGAGGATCACAAAGAAACAACACAAAGAGGTCAGCTGACATCCATCCAGGAAACAATCAGCTTCTCTTCACTGCCTCTTCTGCTGCAGACTAAACAGTAATCCTGCTCGCTCGCATTAAATATAATATAAACTCCCGTGCGCCGCTCTCGCTGGAATTTTAAGTTAACATGAAAAGGAAGGAAGTCCTTGCAAAACAGAAAGTCACTTGACATTTTAACTGCCCCGACTTCAAAGTGTGATGTCTTGTCATCTCATTAGACATGGTTAGAGAGCACACTGAGGAATGCGCCCGCTGTTTCCCAACGGCTGAGGACCTCTAACATGGCTGCCAGGGGCCAAATACAATTTCCTGCAAGCGAAACCAATACTATGTTGGAATGAGCAGACAGTTTTGTGAGGTTTGTAACCCTAAACTGCAGACCTCCACACCACAAAGCATTCATCGTCCTAACAACTCCCCCTTCTCCTCGCCTGCCCCCCCCCAAAAAAACTGCCACGCTGACCCTCTCCTTGTATTCATGTCCCAGTTCTGCCTCTGGGCTACGGCTCGCTCCCATTTCAACAACCACACACCACTTTCAGGCAGGAGGGGAACACTGCGTTTGTGTGTGCGTTCGGGTATTGTTCGTGTTTACACGCATGCCTGCATGCATATCTGTCACTGCTGTGTTGCGCATGCCGTGTGCATGCATTTGCCATTTCTGAAAAGGCAGAAAAGGGCAAAGTGTGGACGGGAGCGTAAAAAGAAAAAGGTGTTCGCCCGAGAGAGATAGAGAGAGAGAGAGAGAGAGAGAGAGAGAGAGAGAGAGAGAGAGAGAGAGAGAGAGGAAGAAGAAGTCTTGTGTATGTGTGAGTAGATGAAAAAGAGAAGCTGAAGAGACACATAATAAAGTCTTTGTGTATTTTTCTGACATTTGTAGCTTGAAATTTGAAAACATGCATGACAAACCATTATTATAATGCAAATTCTCAACGCTGGGTTTCTTGGACAGTAAATAAGAATTTCCTGCATCATTACCGGCTCAGGTTTTGTGTCATTGCAGAAAAGGAAATAAGGGTTTTCATACTTCTTGAGCTGTTAAAACATCTGTCAGTAACAGAGGATGAGCTAGACTTTTTCATTGTTCATAGAAATCCTAAAAATTATCTATTTTTACCCGTCACTTTAATTTTTTAAAATGATAATAATGACATTAAATAGCACTTACTTTTCATTAAATTTAAGTACTTTTTCAGTATTGACAGTATTGACTTTAAATTGTAGGACCGAGACTGCTAACAGTCGTGGTATTGTAGAGTTGAAGTACTTCGGTGATATGCTAACGCTTTTATGCTAACTCTTTTATGCTAACTCTTTTATTTTGCACAATTTGGACATCAAGACTTCCATCAGGTAGATTTTGAAAATAAATTTCGCCTTCCATCAGTCCTAGCAACG
Source organism: Planiliza haematocheilus (assembly GCA_005024645.1). Taxonomy (NCBI): domain Eukaryota; kingdom Metazoa; phylum Chordata; class Actinopteri; order Mugiliformes; family Mugilidae; genus Planiliza; species Planiliza haematocheilus. Next base: position 103,530 of record SRSE01001205.1, read on the forward strand.
TGCTTCATCCGATTCCTCCATTTTGCTAGCCGTTTTGCTAGCCTGTTAGCTGCCGTTAGCTGCACAGACATATATACGTATATATTGTATATATGCCGAGCTCTGGTGTGTGCATCAGTGTAATCGGTTCACCAGGAAATCGCGCACTGGTGAAAGTTTAGCGAATGCAAACTGCGATTAGAGACAAGAGACAATTAATAAAGTCACTCGCCACCAAGTGGTCAGGGGTGGGAATTGCAATCTGTCAAAATAACAGATGGCCTTCAGATTTTTCCGTCACAGTTTCAAAAAAAGCGGTCGACGGAAAATGTTCGGTTAATGCGACCCCTAGTCGGTAATGAAATGTTAGACATGTTCCTCTGAACATATTTAATCTTTCATGGCTATTTTTTTTTAAACCGTCAGCCAGAATCAAACAGAATTTTCAATGTGCAAAAATGCTTGATCGAGAGGCAAAACGGTTGAATCCGGTTTTATTTTTGCCTCATGGATGCGGCAGCATCTCAGGACATTACTCTGCAGCCAGAACATAATGTGAAAACAAGTAAGGAAGAGTAATAATAAACTCCTGGTGTCTGATGAATCTTCAAATTCTTGAATCTATTGCTCAAACCACATCTAGACCTGTGGCCTGTTTCGAGAAACACTGAAGCTGCAGTTTGGGGATCTGTAGAAAGCAGGCAGTTCTAGCACATCTCTTTTTTGAAAACCTGGCCTCTGAATTTCATCATCAGCACAGCCCCTTGCGTATCCGCAACTCCGTGGGGCTGTTTCTGGTCTGAACATCTGCTGAGAGGGAAACTCGCGGCGCTGGCATGAAAAAGGAGCGTCATCAAATGACAGCAAAGGCAGGCGAGATGAATTATGGAGGCAGAAAGCAGAGTCAGTCTCAGAAGAAACAATGTTCAAATGCATCGTTTCATCTTATTAGATCCACTGGTTAATTGCGGCGCTCCCTTGTTAATGCCGCGGCGCTGCTCCTTTCCCTTTCAGAAACGCGTTCGCGGCTCCACACGTGAAGCTACAGGAGCTTTCTGTCACATTACAAAGTCATACGTCCCTCCAGTCATTTACAGAGAAAGGTCAGATTGCAGCGACCTGTTTGTTTCTGTTTGGCCACGAGCAACGGCTGCATCAGTCCTGCGGGACGGCATGTTTACTGCCGCCTTGTTTATTTGATGTTTGGGAAATCATGTAACATTCATGCCCTCGAAGAACGCGGCATTTTAACCGGCGGAGACGTCCACGAGAGCAGACAGAGAGAGACGCACACAGGGGGACGGACACGGAGATCATAACCGTGTCCCGGTTCGCTCTCTCTCGGTGTGTTTGCTGTAAACAGTAGCTCTGTGATTTCCCAGTGTCCCCTCTCACCACCTAACGCTGCTTTTATTTCTCCTCACAAACACTTCCAGCAGAACAGAGGAGCAGCGTGACGCCGACCGCAGAGGAGATGCTGAGCAAACCAAGCAGTTATTGGAAATCTCACACACACACGCAGGATCAATTACCGCCGTGCAGACGCAGAAGACACACACACTCACACACACAGCCGCACGCAGGACTCACGAGCACACGACTACTAAACTGCGCACACACACGCATTCAGATATAATGAACCAAGAACAGATGAACTGAGACAGCACGCAGGGACTGAAACATAGGATTCTTTTTTCCTGTCCTCTGCTTAGAGACATAAACAAACGCTTAAATATTTATTTTAGAGGAAAATCTGAATCTTAAGGATTACATCTGAAGCTGATGCTGCATCTCTATGTCTACCTCTCTAATCTACGTCATTTGTTTTCCTTTACTGGCAGGAAACTGTGCATTTGGTACATTTAAATAAAAAAAAAAAAGGAAAGTACAACAAAATGCATGTAAGTACAAGGTCAGCCATAACATTATGACCACCTAATATTGTGTAGGTCTCCCTTGTGCCTCCGAAACAGTTGTGACTCAACAGAGAATGGACATGGGCCTTCTGAAGGTGTCCAATGGTGTCTGGCAACAGGATGTTGTTAGTTGGGGGGGTCTTTGAGGCGAGGGGCCCCTGTGGATCATCCCACAGATACTTGATTAATTTGGGATCTAGTGAATTTTCTTAGTTGTTCCTAAAGTGTTTTTGTGGCTGCATCCTGCTGGGGATGTCTGCTGCCATCAAGGAGTGTCTTTGCTATGGGGTGGGGGTGCCTGGTCTGATCTAGGTGGGTGCTACATGTCTAAGTGACCTGAATGAATACCAGGTCCAAAAGTTTCCCAGAAGAACACCGAATTGATACAAGATGGTCAATGTAGTTTACTTTTCCTGTCAGTGGTTATAATGTTTTGGCTGATCGGTGTATGCGGTTTTATTACTGCACCTTTCACTTCCAAAATAACTGTAGAATTCCACTGGAGACAAAGATCAACTTTTGAGTTCATCTTCTCAATGTTCGTGCAGCGTGTCAGATTTTAGCAGAAGAAACTACTTTTTAAAATTCTTCTTCCTTTTTCTTCACTTCAGTTACAGCAACTCTTAAGGACGTTTCTAACTGACTTTCTTAAACTCGTGAGTCATGCACGAACACGAATGTGACCTGTGTAACTACATGTATTTGGATTTCCTGTGTGAGCTCATTCTTTGTGGGGAAATGCGTCATCGTTTGTGATCTGTATGTCAGCTCTGCTCACGAGTCACTTTAGCTAAACTGTCTCCGGGTTCACAGTTTTTTATTTTTATTTTTGTGCCCTCTTTCTCTCTTTTGCGAACATAAACCCGCCCACGCGCGCGTAGGATCAGACGTTGCGTTCGGGAACGGCGTCGCACTGAAGTTCAGCTTTGTCAGAAAAGAGCGCCGTCTAATCATCACTGTACTGCAACCAACCTGATTATGCCGCGGAGGACTTCAAACAACCGGGTTGCGTTAGTTTGACTCTTTTCCAGAAAACACGCAGCACACACACACACACACAGAAAGAAACGCATGCAAAAATACACACAAACACACTCTTTCCCCTGTCTTCCTGTCTGCTTCTCCCTGCAGCACTCTCCCAGTCTCTCTAATTGACTTCTGCTTTCTTACACTTCATTTTATCTCTTATTTCAGTTTTATTTCCCCCTTTTTTTATGATCCCCCCTGTCTTCAATTATTCATCCTTCTCTCTTTCTCCCTCTGATTTCTTTCCATCTGGTCTCGGTGATGTTTAATTCACCTCTTCTTTTGGAGAGGGGGGGGGGGGGGGGGGGGGGGGGGGCTGCTGCTGCTGCTGCTGCTGTGCGCTGTTAATTGGTTTTTAAAAAGCGGTAAGTACACACACTGACATTCGCACGTATGCACTTGCACACACACACCCGAACGCACACGCCCTCCCCTCCCCTCCGCTGTTAAAGCACACTGTACATGTCTGCAAGCATTAACATCACCAAATGAGCACAGAGTAAAAAAGCATGTGAGAAGAGGAGGGCAATTGTGTTTGTGTGAGTTTCTGTTTGTGGGAGTGTGTGTGCGCATATGCGTGTGTGTGTGTGTGTGCAGTGGGGGGAGTTGTGTTTGTGTGTTTGGTGTGTTTTTTGGTGCATGTGAGAGCGAGTGCGTCTGAGTGAGCAGGTCAATGCTGTGAATGTTGCATTCGATAAAAATTAGACCAAGTGCATGGATGAATGTGAGTGTGTGTGTGTGTTTGAGCTTGTACTTCTGTCTTTGTGAGGACCCAGTGGAAACATTGCAAATCAGGACAGCTTCGGAAAGCGAGGACATTTTGGCCGGTTCTTCATTCGTTAAAGCCTTTTTTAGGGTTAAGACTCGGTTATAGACTCGGTCCTGATAGGGATAAGGATTGAGTTAACCATAAACATGTAATTATGTTTTAGGTTAACGTCAATAAGGTCAATAAGGTCCTGACAGTTCAACGAGGACAAATCATGTGTGGCTCTCTGTCTAGCTTCCAATAACCTGTGAACATTTTTTGCAGGGGGTAGAGAACATGAACGCAAGTAAGGATGTAATTAAAACACAAAAGACGTAGTTCATGAGAGAGAGTAATGTGGAAATCATGCTCACAGAGGAGGTGGCATATTAATGTTTTATTCACACTATATGTCTTCAGTCATACTCATACTCAATCCAGTAGGGTATGATCACCTTTCTATAACAGGAATATCTGTGTTATTAATGTTAATGCACATGACTGCACCTTATTAATCCTTCCTATGTATATAATACATATTATATATGTCTCTATTTCTTATACATTTGTTCATTTGGAAATTTTGCAAATACTATTTAATTTTACTACAATTTTAGTTGTAATTTAATATAATTTTAGATAGTTTCTTTTTTTTTAACTATCTCCACCTGTTTCTTTTGACTAGTGTTTCTCAAGTGTTTTTTTTTTTTTTTAATACAACTGAGCTTCTGTGACAAAGCAGTTTCCCTTGTGGATGAATAAAGTCTGAGTCGACTCCCCATACAACCAATGTGGTTAATGTTATGTGGCGAATATAATTGTGTGATCGTCCGGCGCTGTTATCCGTGGCCAAAACAGTCATATTAAAAATGACTTTATGAACTAATTGAACGGTGCTGTAATGTTTAATTTCCACGGGCGATGTAGCAACTAGAGATGGTGAAGGGAATTTTGAGAGATGAAGTTATGGCGACTACACTAAAACTTATTTTGTTACAAGAAATATTCCAGAGTTTGTTGCTTTGATTGTACTGGGTTTTTTTTTTTTGTGATGAAGCATTGTTTAAATATCACATTATCTTTACCATTCAATGTTTAGGAAAGAAAATTATTGAATATTCATACAGCACTGCAGAATAACAGGAGGGCGTGTTTAAGGTCAGGGAATTTTGGAGATAAAAATAGATGATGGGGTGATTGCCAAATGTGTGTCTCAATGCGTGTCCATTGAGACACAGAACCAGAACTCATACATGTAACTAACTAGATAAGCAAACGAGTGACTGCAAGCCTATGTGTTTGCATATCCTCTGCATTCCCAGACAATGCTGCAGCCACATCATTAACCACATCCTCTGTCTCCAACCTGGACATCAGATCACAGGAATGGAATTAAGTCGGGGGCAGATTAGTCATTATCCAAATAATGACCGTGCTCACCAATGGCTGTGTGATTTCCCCTTCAATAAGAATCGGTGATGTGAACTCCACTGAGGCAGAGGAGATGAGATTTTGCTGTGAAGTGAAACAGTGAAGAGAGAAATAACCTCTTTGTAGTCCTCTGAACAAGAGGACAAACAACTGCAAACAGGGATATGGATAATTTAATGTTAATGATGTCGGGAAAAAGAAAAGGGTTGCAAGGAAAAATCGAGGCAGCCTCGGCACACGAATGAGATGTTTATATGGTTTAAGGAAACTGTTAAGTTATAGTGAATTTTCATGGAGTTGCTGCCGTAATGCAGCAGGAACAAAAACTGGGCTGCCATCCAAGAACCAGAAAACCTGAATGTAAATGTCAACTTTTATGCTCACTCGAGGTAAAAAAAGAAAGGTCTGCAGGTTAAGAAATCCTTTGTGAGATGTTCTGTGTATATTGTGACTTCCCACTGATGAAGAAATACACATCTCATACCATGAGCTGTAGCTGTAGTCGGGACCCTTACAGTATGTAAACGTGCAAACCTTGATTTCCACCTTAAGACTGAAAGCATGATATATCACTTACACCAGGGGTGCCCATTACGTTGATCGCGATCGACTGGTAGATCATGAAGGTAGTGCTGGTAGATCGCTTACCGTTGGAAATTTCTTTTTAGATGTTAGTCTAAAACACAGTTACTCAATGCGCGGCTCGCCAGCCAGAACTATGCCCCGCCTTTTGATTTTGCACTGCCAATGTGGCTCTTGTGAAAAAAATAGTGAGGATCACTGGTCTAAAACATCCATTGCAACTCCAAAACAAACAAGACAAACATTCATCTTTAACGCTGTAACAACAATCAATATGAATATTAATATGGCTGTTAATATGACTATATAGAGGTAGATCACTTTGACTTGGTCATTGCAAAAGTAGCTCACAAGCCAAAAAAGTGTGGGCACCCCTGACTTACACTGTCTGACACAAAAGCATGATAACAACCCACCAAACACAAATCAGTTCTTGAAAGTCGGTTTGAAAATTCAATTTATTTTTCTTCAACGCGGCTGATGGAAACGCAGGTAATTTGCATTTCATTTTTTCTCCCCCCGCATTTCAAAAAATTCCCTTCCCTTCCCACAGCGACTGCCTGACATCTTTGTCGCAGTTCCTTCACTTCTTAATGCATAGATATACAGTAATAGAGCTGCGTAGAGACGGGGTGAAAGCTTGCCAAAGCTGTGCGTTGGAGGCCTTTTTTTTTTTTTGCCAGAACTTCACAGCACAGCACCATTCAACATTCATCATTTTTTCCTCTCTGATGTCAGTGCAAGATACCTCAACTACTACAGACTTTGAAGATGTGATCTCTGCGTTGCAAAGAATGTCAAATATATGAAAAAGGGGCCTTTCAGGTCTGCGCATGCTAATTTGGACGCCGTCGCCGCACGTGTCAGATGTTGGATGTGGTGTTACACTTTAGGGAAGCCTCTGTATTCCCTGACTAATGCTTAATTTAGGCACAGTGTGTTAAGTCAATATGAGCCTGTCAAGTATCATAATCTTCAAAAAAAAAACACATCTCTAACAAAAAGATGTATAGATATATTGTAATATTAGACAATGTTTCAATATAAGACTCAGTATTTTTGTCTTTTATATTTATTTGATGACATTTATGGTTTTGAAAATTTGATTTTGTGCCATTACTGCACAGTATTCCTCACTGAGATCATCTGTCAATGAAACAGTGATGACTACACGTCTTGATTCCATCTGGGGACGCCTGACTTTCAGCTACAGGGGGACTTTCTTTTTCATGGTAATTAGGCTGAATTAAGTTTGTCTTTGGGAAGAAAAATACATGTATAAAAGTGATCTTTGTGAGATTTCCTGCAAGGGCAGAATTAAGGTAATAGGCTTGAACACTGCTCTAAATGGAAACTCTTGCTCGCTCTCTCTCTCTTTATCACAGCATCAGCAGCAGTGAAGGAAAAAAGCCCAGCTGCAGCCTCTCAAAGGAAAGGCACTGACAGAATGGCAGAGCTCAGACTCATGCACAGATTTCCTGCGGATGAACTTTTATTTTCTGTTGATGAAATTTGAGCTTAGACTGCACCATTTTTTTTATAAATATATATATATTTCAGTTTTCAGTTTTCAGTTTAAATGGAACACACTTCACTCTTGGGATTAAAACTTATGAACTTAAGAAAATATGATGAATGAAACCAATTTTCCCTTTCGTCTTCATCTTATAAAAGTGGTTCACAACTCTTTATAATTCTGCTGCTTACCCGCGAGGATGTTGAGGAGGATATGAAGCCCTTGTGATTTTTGGTTTAGGAGGACGGCCTAAACTTCAAGATAAACTAGTGACTGGCACTCAGCGGACTGTGGGAAAATTAGATTGTGCAAACGTGTCCTGCAAGACAAGGAGTACATGTTTGTCTTTTGGTGCAGCTTTTATTTTTTTATTAAATAGGACTTCTCTGGTCCACCAGTCTAGAAAAGGAGACTCTGAGGTATTTGCGATACAAAATTCAACCAGAATGAGGACAGATGGGAAATGAAGAAATATCGTACTGTCGCTTTAAAATTATTGTATTTTGAGCCAAACTATGGCATGAACTAAAACAACTTGAAAATAATCACACGCTAGGAGAGAGCATTTAAAATCAAAACTATTCTAGAAAGGGAGACTCTGGGGTATTTGCGATACAGAATTCAACCAGAATGAGGCATTTCTGCACTGGCTTTAGTCTTTCCAGATGGGAAATGAAGAAATACCGTACTGTCGCTTTAAAATTATTGTATTTTGAGCCAAACTATGGCATGAACTAAAACAACTTGAAAATAATCGCACACTAGGAGAGAGCATTTAAAATCAAAACTATTCTAGAAAAGGAGACTCTGACCAGAATGAGGACAGATGGGAAATGAAGAAATATCGTACTGTCGCTTTAAAATTATTATTATTAATTTGAGCCAAACTATGGCATGAGCTAAAACAACTTGAAAATAATCACACGCTAGGAGAGAGCATTTAAAATCAAAACTGGAGACTTGTCCATTTAAAGTCAGTCAAATGGTAGACTATGGTATACTTGGCCTTTTATGTCACCCTGATACTACAGTATTGTATAAATACAATATATCTGGCAACACTGGTTGGCTTTAGCATTAAACTGCAACAACTGTACGTTAACTTCTTCTTCTACTCATTTGAAATAAACAGAAATTGTGGAGCAGAGTGCTACCCTGACAAAAAAAAAAAAAAAAGGCCTAACCGTACGCAGAGAGTTTTATAACAGCAGCAGCTCTCATGAACTGGGTATTTCTAATGAATCACTGCTGCCGAGGCACACTGTAGGCAAAACTGACACCGCGGTTACCACGCAAATGTTTCGGGTCATTACTTTAACCCAAACCAGTTGGTCAGAGCGCGTCCGATGGTGCAGCCGAGGACACAAACAGACAAATACAGCAAGTGACTGTCGCTTGGTCCGTCTGTCTATCTGTCTTTTTGTTTGTCTCTCCGCTGTCTGATTTGATTTGTATCCCACTGTGGATCACTGCGTCTCTCTCTCTGTCGTTCCCTCTGTCACTCTCTTTCCACTCATCCTTTTTCTCAGTCTGTAGGCGTGTCTGTGGGCCCCTGTCAATCACCCGGCGCTGCTGCTGCTGCCGCTGCCGCGAATGTGTATGTGAGTTTTCCAAACTCATCTCCCACTGTCTAACTCGGTGCCCTCTCCAGCTCACGTCTCCTCTCTCTTATCTTTCCCTGTCTCGCTGTCAGTCTGTCTATTTCAATCCGTCTGTTTATCTGTTTATCTTGATCTGTTTTGGCTCACTTTTTTTTTCCTCCCCTCCTCTTCCAGCTTGTGTTTCACGTGCACACACACACACACATAAACACGAACGCACACACATACGCCACGCTGCCTTCCTCCTCTGAGCTCCACGGGGACATGTAAGTGGGACAAGGGGGGAGAGAACAAACATATCAAACTTCAATCTGGGCTTTTCACTTTTCTACGAACCACAACCCGCGACACAAACACTCCGCGCCTCCTCTTTCTCCTCCTTCCCTTCCTCCTCCTCTTCCTCAACGCACACGCTCCCCTTTGCTCCGACCCAGCAGCGTGTTTGGCACGGGCGGCTTGTTTCAAACGCACAAACCCACCGGGACGCGCACACACACACACACACACATACAAGTAGACAAATAAACACAAACACGCTGCCGTCTTAAATTGCTAATTAGCTTGTTGACAGTGAAATATTTAAAACGAAGCATGAATTATATAAAGAGACATCGATTCTGTATTTGCCGCGTGAATAAAACATGAACGTCCTATGCGTCTTCTGTCTATCTCCCGCTCTTATCGCCACTTCCTGTCTCTCGATTATACTACTTATACTCGGCTCAATACAGGAAAGCTTTACCGGCATTGCATCTACAAATAAAAACGCACGACTGCAACAAACAGCGGATACACTTGATTTACAGTAACAAACTCATTTCCCGTCTTTCCTCCGCCACGTCTAAATCTGTTCACCCTTCTTCCTGCATGATCAGTGTTTTCTTCATTCTTTCACTCGTCCCACCCACCCTTCCTGTCCATCAAACGTGCGTACATCGATCTGCCACAACATTAAAACCACTGATAGGAGAAGTGAATAACGTTGACCATCTTGTGACAATTAAATGTTCTGCTGAGAAACTTTTGGACCTGGCATTCATTCATGTGGATGTTACTTAAACATGTAGCACCCACCTAGACCAGACCAGACACCCCCACCCCATAGCAATGACACTCCTTGATGGCAGCAGACATCCCCAGCAGGATGCAGCCTGACACAGTTCAGGAACAACTCAAAAAACATCTCAAGGTGTTGACCTGGCCTCCAAATTCACTAGATCCCAACCTGATCAAGTATCTGTGGGATGATCCACTGAGGAGGCCCCTCCCCTCGACCCATAGGACCCCCACTAACAACACTGTGTTGCCAGACACCACAGGACACCCTCAGAAGGCCCATGTCCATTCTCTGATGAGTTCCAACTGTTTCGGAGGCAACAAGAGAGACCTACACAATATTAGAATATGGTCATAATGTTACGCCTGATCGCTGTACACCCCTTCGGCATCCAAGGCATTGAAAAGTGCTGAGAGTGGCTGCCGCCGCGTTCGATTAAACACCACCATTCTCCACACTTTTTTGGCTGCGCTGCGAGGAAGACATTTTTGCGGCGGCGGCGTGACACTGACTCCATACACAAAGCAAAGGTCTGGCATCAAACGAATAAACTATCCTGCACAGAACACCGACCGCAGCCACGCCGCGTATCCTTTCTTGTGGAGGGCCTGTCACTGGGCGCAGTAGAAAAAAAAGAAAAAGAAAAGGGGGGGTTGCGATTCCACTTCGAAGCCAGCGCAGTGAATTAAAAGTTTTGCCCGCTGCAGCGTGAGTGGATACTCTTTGGATTTTGCTTCTCGCGACACGTGCGTCTGTGGGTCGTTTGGCGTTTAACCGTTTGATGTTACGTGAATTAATCGCCACACATGATTCATCTGAGAGCGTTAATTAATGCGTCGGTTTTTATTTATACAGCGCAAAATCACAAGTTTGTCTTGGAGGGCTTTGTAAACCATACAGCGCTCTCCTTTTCTCAGTTCAGCTAAAGACAAACTCAACCAAAAACTAAAATAAAACCCAGAAAGCGCCTCTCTCTCTCTCTCTCTTTGCCTTCTGGTCTTTCTCTCATTTCCTCCATCTTCCCTCTGTCTCACTCTTTTCAATCTCTTTCCTAACTACTCCTCTTTTTCTCTGTTTTTCTTCCCCTTCTCTCTCTTCCTCCTTTCTCCCTCCCTTCCTCTCTCATTTCTCTGGAACAGTTTTAATTAGCTGGTAGCCTGAGGTCAACCTCTGCTCCTCTGTATTAGCGCGCGCACACACGCAGGCACGCACGTACACTTTTCATGTGTGTGTGTGTGTGTGTTTGTGTTATGACAAGCAGAACTGATTTCCACCACTTTATTCCAGCAGCAGATAAATGTACTGGTCCCTGCTTTAATGTTCAGAGCAAGAACTCCCATGATGCCGAGCAGGAACATGACACGGAGCGCATGTGTGTGTGTGCGTGCGTACGTGTACAAAGTACATTTGAGGACGCGTCTGTGTACGAGTGATATGTGCGTAAAGTGAATGATTGTGTGCACCGCATGTGTAATGATGTGTGCGTGCGTGTTTGGGCTCGCATGATGCGTTTGAGTGCATGTGCGCTAGACTTGCAGGCCTCTGGAGGTCCGGGGCAACATGCGACATTAGCAGTGACACAGAAAAGGTGCATCCGTCCCATTTCCTGTTGCACACACACACACACCTCCGTCCCACCACAACCAGCACCTCTTAAAAGAAAAGAAGAATTTGATGAATTTTTCATTTTTTTTCCCTTTTACTTTAAAATCATCACTGAGGAAAATCTTGTTTTTGTGACCGTGTGCCCGCAAGGAGACGGGATTTAAATCTCTGTGGAGTCGGACCAGAGGACTTGCTTTTTGTTTAACGACGTCTCTTTGCTCCTAGACGTGGAGTCGAGGGACGAACACACGTGTGCACTTTACACATATATGTTTTTTTGTAAATAAGAATTCAGTGTCTGTGCGTCTGCGGTTGTTTTTTTCTGCTTGTGAGTGCTTGTGTCTGCATATCAGTAAATGTGTCTCAGTGCGGTTGCATGCTTCTGTGTGTTTGTAGAGAGAGAAAGGGAGGGAGGGGAGGGAGAAACGCGCACGCAGCAGAAGGTTTTTCATTAGACAAAGTTTGAAGGAGGTCAAGGAAGATGCGAAGGAGGCTGGAGGGAGGAGATCCCAGTCACAGGACTATCAGCAGGGAAGCAGCACTTCAGACCGCACGCACAATCACACAGCGCACACGCACACATGCAACATGAACGAAAACAAAAGGGCTTCAAGAGGAGCTTTGCACAAAACGAAACAGTTTGGAGTTCAGGATGACGCATGAAAAGCAGCTCACTGGTTCCCACTAGCTGTGTTGACTGACTCCAGATTAGCTGTTTACAGATGTGCTTACATGCCCCAAACCCTCAGCCAGAATACAGAGTTTATCTAGTTTATTTCATCGACAACGCTGGTGTTATTCAGCAGATGAAGACGGACCGGGATGGACCCACGTTTTCGACGTCGATTGGTTTAGATTTTGCAACCACAGCCGGTTTTATCCGCTGCCTCCTGGAAAGCCGTCACGTCAAGAACAAGCGCATTCTTTCGTGTCCCGTGTGGTGGGGGGCGGCAAACACGCACGGCAAGAATGTGTTTATTGCAACCAGAGAGAAATGATTAGACGAAGCGTTTGTTTTGATTCCTAGGCGCTAATATTTAACTATTGACTGGATTACCAAACTCTGACGCATACACATCTTACGACGCCTGAAAACAACAAGAAACTCCATCTCGTGTGCTCATATAAGGCATGTCTGCCCTGATTATCAGAGGAATGCTTGTGTCCGTGCGAAGGCAGCGAGAAGAGTTGGAGACAGTACTTGCATGAAGGACGGGCTGCAAAATATAAGTGTGCACCCAAAATTCAGCTTTAGCGCTGCGTTATAAAACTGTATTATATATAGAAAGTAATGCAAAGTAAGGTCAGATGTGCGTTTCAAGGTTCAACGTTCTTTGTGAGAAACTGTGCAGATTAAAAGCCCAGTGATGTTGCTTTCTAATACCTTTAATGCTTGAGCATCATTTTAAAGCTGTGGGTAGTTCATGTATCTTTCTCTGTCTGTACCCGGCTGGCCTTAGGCAGATGGGTCCCTCCATATGAGCTGGGTTCTGCTCAAGGTTTCTTCCTGTTAAAAGGGAGTTTTTCCTTGCCACCGTCGCCTGCAGGCTTGCTCTGGGGGTTTCAGGCCGGGTCTTGTAAAGCGTCTTGAGACGATTTGTATTGTTATTGACGCTATATAAATAAAGCTGAATTGAATTGAATTGAATGTAGCACTGTACAGCGATCAGGCATAACATTACGACCACCTAACTAATATTGTATAGGTCTCCTTTGTGCCTCCAAAACAGTTGGGACTCATCAGAGAATGGACCTTCTGAGGGTGTCCTGTGGTGTCTGGTGAGAAAATGTTCTTATTGGGGGTCCCACGGGTTGAGGGGAGGGGCCTCCTCTATGGATCACTCACGGCAAGAGTGTGTTTATTGCAACCAGAGAGAAATGATTAGATGAAGCGTTTGTTTTGATTCCTAGGCGCTAATATTTAAGTGTTGACTGGATTACCAAACTCTGACGCCACACTGTGCGACGCCTGAAAACAACAAGAAATTCCATCTCATGTGGTCATATAAGGCATGTCTGCCCTGATTATTAGAGGATTATTGTGTCCGTGCGAAGGCAGCGAGAAGAGTTGGAGACAGTATTCTTAGTGGGGGTCCTACGGGTTGAGGGGAGGGGCCTCCTCTGTGGATCATCCCACAGATACTTGATCATTTTGGGATCTAGTGAATTTGGAGGCCAGGTCAACACCTTGAGATGTTCTTCATGCTTTTTTTTTTTTGTTTTGTTTTGTTTTTTTTAGTTTTGGCCGACTGTCCACACGCATCCTGTACACACATTGTCCTAAAAGGCACTTTTTTTAAACCTGGTCCCAGGGTGAAAAAATTCGCAAACGCAGCTCTTGAGTTTTCGTGTGGACGGGGAAAACGGTGACCCCTGGAGCAGCCTTCCACCTCTTATATCCCGTGAGACGTCTCCTAACAACATCACCAACAATGGTGGACTACATGCTCGTGTTCCTGCTGGAGAAGATATTGAGCCTATTATGGTTACTAGGGCTAAATATCATTTCTCCTTGAGTTTGGTTTCTTCTAAAGCCGATTTGTAAACAGCGCTCAAGCTTTATGCGCATGCTCCGCCTCTTCCTCTCCGTTTTTGGTGAATTTCTGAAACTGAAACAGCGCCACCTATAGGCCTGGAATATGAAGTAGAGTTTTAAGTCGTGCTGAGACGGATCCGTGTGGACGCAGATATTCTTGAAACGATGTCAGGGAAAACGGAGGAGGAAAAGATCGTTTTGGTACGTGTGGACGAGGCCTAAGGAACATCCACACCAATGAATGCCAGGTCTAAAAGTGGTTTTAATGTTGTGGCTGATCGGTGTGTATACATATAAAGTTAAGTATCAAGTTATGCTCAGTAATCTCAGCTTTCAAGCCAGTTTCGTGTTACCCTCACGTGTGACTGAGCTCACGTGTCCTTAATCTTTCTCACCTCACGTCACAGAGGAGTCTTCTTCCAGCGCTCTAATAAACCCGTCGCTGTGTTTACCCACAAGCACACCTTCGCTCACACACACACACACTCCTCATTTTCAAAGCCCCACAGCAGATATGAATCACAAATAGCTCACTTCCTCTGGCGGCCTCAATGAGCGTCACACTTCAATCAGGAGCATCACAATAAAGGCACGTTTTGTTCTCTTTATTATTTTTTTCTTTCAAACTAAAAACGGCGTCATACGGTTCCCGTCTTTGAGCAGACAACAGTGGCTTCTGCTGGGGCGTCGTTTACAGCGACGCGGGGCTTGTAGATATTTTTGATAAACTGCTCATGTAGTAGCCGGGTTTATCTGCATATTTCCAAAATGACTTTTCCAAACCGTTCATGCCTGGAGACGGATTTAAAACCATTTAACCACTTTAACACTCGATACCAGCCGTGACGTTCTTTAAATTATGAATACGTCCTCTCCACGCTGGTTCACAGTCTTCAGAGTGTTCCCTCTGTGTTGCTCTTTCCGAGTGAAATATTCAAAGTGAAGATGCCGTGGTTTTATGACTGCACCGTTGCATCAGATGCAAATATTCCGGCTGTCTTGTGCATCATTTATGCACGTTTCTACAAAATTCAAGCTGACACATTTGGTATCTTTGGAAACGTCGGGATCTCCAGCAGCATTTGAGATAATTACGGGTCTAAATAAGTTTGTAAACACGAATCCACCGGTGAATCCAGTAAATTTGAATCCAAATGTGAAGGGAGGCTGGCTAAACGGGCTATTAGAGCGAATGAATATTCTGAAACTCAACGGCATCCGAAATCAATCCTGACATTTTAAACCAGGAAATAAATGTTATAGTAAGTGGACGGCTGCATTATGTGCCATATGTTCAGCTGAGCACGCCATTCACTTCTTTACTCCAGATATCTCTGAATGCAAAATAAAATCTGTTACTATCACGATCACCGTGCATCCATGGCATTTTTTTTTTTTTTTCCCGAGGCTTGCCCGAGCCTCGTACTGACTCATCTTGGCCCGAATCCCACTAGGAAATTGTTACTGGGCTACAGCGGTGAAAAAACATCCACTCTCTTTCCCTCCTGAGCGGCAGAAGCTATAATATCAGCAGAGCTACGAGGCGAAGGAATGGGTTTGCTGAAAAAAAAAAAAAATGCATTTGGATTCAAGGCTGCAACACCAGCCGACACGCTGTAGGTAAGGATATTGGAAGGTGGAGTATGTTCAGTCTGAGACGGTGAAAGAGAAACAGACTAAAAGAAGTCAGCACATCTGAAAACAGTGACTTTACTTCAAACCTACTGATCCAGGGGAAAGTCATTTATTTAAGATTCAGATAGGAGGTGACTCTGATCGTTTAATTTAGTCTTAAGGTGCAGCTGCTTCTGAAGATTTTATCTGGACTGGTATCAGACTTAAACTTAATAAACTGATCTAGCATCTATAAATCTGCAGATGATACGTTGCCTCTTCGGCAAATTCATTAATGAAAAAGTGTGAGGTAGCGTGAAAAGGGACGTTTGTGGTCAGGTGCTGTTAAAGTCAACAGAGCTCCAAGCAGTACATACTTGTTAGCCTTTTACTTTTTTAATTAGCGACAAACTTTTAGCAACAGAACCTGCATGGCTTAACAGATTAGTTGGCGTCATGCAAAGGTATTGTGAAGAGACGTAGGAGCATGTTATTAAACTGAGGAAACCAACAGAGGTTCATGAGTGTGTCAGTTAACTAAATTAAAGGACAATATTTAGCCAGCAACTGCCCCTTAGGACAACATGCATAAGCACTTTCTGACCTGATGTATTTATTGTCAAGATGACATCATTCATCATTCGACGGGAAGCGGCTTATCCCAGCTGTCAATGGGCGAGAGGCGGGGTACACCCTGGACAGGTCAGCAGTCTATCACAGGACTAACAGGCGTGACGTGCACCTCATCAGAAATGCAACCACACGCTGCAACAACGCAAGACCTGTAATTGGTCCGCTTTAGTGTTTCCGACTGCTTCTCCATCTCCGCAATTTACGAATTGATTGTTTTGGATCAATAAAGATGGAACACATCGAGGAAAGGTTAACTGAGGAGGCATTTGTACGGCTCGTTGTGAAAGTTTCAGTCGCCATTGTTGAAAGTGAAGCAGGAAGTGGAAACAAAAAGATACAGCGCCAACTAGTGTTTGGGAGGCGTTATTACAGAGACGAGCGCACAAGTATAAATGGCTCACACCAACCTGGGCTATGTCCCGCAGCACTTGTCGGTACAGTAAATGACTATAATGGAAACACATGCTTCCATTCAACAATTCCTTTCTCGTCCTTCACAACTCTCCAGTGAGGAAAAGCCAAACCAGTGCTAATCGTTATTAGTCCTAACTGTTGATCACTTTCTAAAATCCCTCCTGTTGATGAATTCTTTTTACTCAGAGCATCAGACATGTTTCCAGGACGTTGCTCCCTGATTGCCACAGACAGCTAATTCCTAGAACCCAAGTTAGATTAGTAACCATCGTTGTTGTAACGTGACCGGTTTAGCAATCTGCTTTCAATGTCAGAAGGAATTCCTTATTTGTACCATTCATCATTTTTTATAGCTACAAGAAGTCTTTATGCCGTTTCGGGGAACTTGTTAAAATTAGTGATTCAGTCCTTCTTCTTGAGAGGACCGTGTCTTTTCTTTATAACTGGATTTAATCCTAACTGTAAGAAAAATAGACACGAGTGTGATAGTAACTACGGCTTTTTACATTTCAGCATCAGCATCGTGTTGTACCTACTGAAACTCCACTCTTCAAACAGATGAACAGATAGATCAGTTCAAAGCAACACGCATACACCGATCTGCCACAACATTATGACAGTTAATAACGTCTACCATCTTGCGACAATTCAGTGTTCTGCTGGGAAACTTTTAGATCTGGCATTCATTCATTCATGTGGATGTTACTTAGACATGTAGCACCCACCTAGACCAGACCAGACACCCCAACCCATAGTAATGACACAGCAGGATGCAGCCTGACACAGGCACACACACAAAAACGCTTTAGGAACAACTCAAAAAAGCATGAAGAACAACACAAGGTGTTGACCTGGCCTCCAAATTCAATAGATCCCAAACTGATCAAGTATCTGTGGGACAATCCAGAGGTACCTCCCCTCAAAGGCCTCCACAGAGGAGGCCCATGTCCATTCTCTGATGAGTCCCAACTGTTTTGGAGTTACACAGGAGACCTACACAATATTAGGAAGGTGGTCATAATGTTATGCTCTCCTTTCTAACGTCATCAGTCTTGTAACATAATTTCCACTCCTCCTCACTTTCTCTGTATTTTACAGTGTCACTATCTGCCAACACTTGGTCAATGCCAGTTTTTAGCAAATGATCGTCCAGCAGGAGTAAGTAGTTAAATTGCTGAGGGTTATTTTTTTATTTTTTTTCAGCTGAGGATCAATACACATTTGGTGCTACAGTGGGATCACGTCCAAGCAAACCCTGTACACATCATGGTTACAGTGAAGTCAAACCAGCCTCATCAGCTTTCAGATGAGACCGTGAACAGCAGCCATGTCTCCTCATTATCCTTCAGCGCGAGCGTCGTAAAGCCCTGCCGCTACAAGATCAACAGAGGGCGGGAGCAATCTGAAGCCCCGCCCCCTCACCCCCCCACCCTCCAGCCCCCCGACAACTTCAGAACAAACATGGAGGCCACCAGAATGTTAAGTGCCGGCCTTGTCTAACATTAACTCCATTTTGAAAGGTCAGGACCACGGCTGAGGCAGAGATGAATCGAGCACTTCATTCCTTCGCTTATAAACCCCTCTTTCTATCTCTATCTGTCTCTATGTATCGTCGTCTAATCCCTCCCACCCCCCCGACCAATTCATTGCTCTACCTCTCCCTCCTCCTCCTCTCTCCGTTTCCTGTATTTCTCTCTCATTTCTCCTGTTTCCCCTCCCCTCTTTCTGTGGTTTTCTCTGGCCACTTAATGGAATGCATGGCATTTCCTCCCCTCTCTCCCTCCCCCCCATCGTTCTTCTTCTTCTCCTCATCTCTCTCTCTCTCGCCCTCCATCCTCTCTCCGGCCCCCACCTCCTGTAACGAAATGTAAACTTTGACATTTATCAACTTAGTCCTCCCATCAACAATGTGCAGTGTGCGCGGGGCGGGGAGTCTACTGTAGCGTGGCGTCTCCGGGGCTAAAGTGCCACTGTCCTGAGCCCTGACCCCTCACCCCTCGGCCCCTTTCCCTTGCTCTTTTGTCGATTTGATTTCTCTGCCACTCTTCGGCGTCTCCATCGCTTCACTCATTTCTCCTCCCTCCGTGCCTCCTTTGTGCTCGTTCTTTCTCTCCTTCACTTTTGTCTCTTTCGTTCCCCTTCTGTGTCGCTTCATAATCTCCT
Source organism: Planiliza haematocheilus (assembly GCA_005024645.1). Taxonomy (NCBI): domain Eukaryota; kingdom Metazoa; phylum Chordata; class Actinopteri; order Mugiliformes; family Mugilidae; genus Planiliza; species Planiliza haematocheilus. The sequence goes on from SRSE01001205.1 coordinate 122,351, forward strand.
TTTCTTCCTTCACCCACTCTCTCCTTCTGTCTCCCTTTAATTCAATTCTCCGCAGACTGATAATCTGTTTTTTCTTCTTTCTTTCTTTCTTTCTTGTTTCTTTTTTACTCCACTGAGCAGCCTCATTCGCTTACACTCTCTCTTTCATTCTCCAAGTTCATTGATAAGGTCTTTTTTGCGCCCACCATCCCCATCCTACCCCCCCAATCCCCTTCGTGTTTCATATTCCAGTCCTTGCAGCTTGAATCAATAGCAGTTTCGCAGCTAATTCCACAGCTCTGCATCAATACCCAAAGGCTCCAGTCTCCTCCATCAGCCCCCTCCTCTACCGCCACCGCCGCCCCCCGCCTGCCTGCCTACTATGAATATTCAAATGCGCATTATAATAAAGTGGTTTTTCTAAATGCATTAGCACGCAGAAGCGAGAGGAAGGGTCTGTCCGAAATGAGATTTTCAGCACGTTGAGGGAGGCATTAGCATCGAGGTTCACGGAAACAAAGGGGCGACGGCGGACGACTCGATTCTACGACGTTTGACTTATAGTGTTTTTTGTGATCTGTTTTTTTTTGGTGAAACTGCAGGAGAGGCCAGACGACAAAGCGAGGCCACAGAGAGCTTAATGAAGTGGTTTTCCAACATGCGTTAGCAAGCAAAGGAGAGAAAAAAAAGCAAAAACAAAAAGAAGCTTGAGCTCTTTTGGACTGATTGACGGCATACAGTTTAAGGGAATTATGTTAAAGGGAAAAGATTTTGTTCCCCCTTTTTTTTCTTCGCACTTAAGTGGTGTTGATTTATTCTAATCAGGTGACGCTTTCATTAAAACTTACACAGTTGAAAGGGCCAAAAACACAGCTAGCATGCAGCACTGCAGCCAAACACCTTCCTCCTTCCTTGCCTTCTTTCTTTCCTTTTTCTTTCTTTCTGTTTTCACCCCTTGATATTTTTTTTGTATTTTTCCCATCCTCACACATTTTCTCTCCCTCCTTCCATCCCTCTATTCATCCATCGCTCTCCCCGGCAAATCCAAAAGTTGCGTCGCCATAGCAACAGCTGCCGTCTGCGAAAATTACCTAAATCCCTCCCTTTTCCCTTTCTTTCTTTCTTTCTCTCCTTTTTCCTCTCCTCTTTTCGCCGCTGTGTGTTCTCCGTGTGGCATTCAGTGGCTACTGTTTTGATGTGGGAACAAACAAAATGAGTTAGGGGCGGTGGGGGTGGGAGGGCATGAAAGAAAAAAGAAGAAAAAAAAGGGAAAAGAGAGAGAGAGAGGGGCTGATGTCGAGGGGGAACGTCAGAGGCGAGCAGCAGAGCAGAAAGAGAAGAGGAGGGATTAGAGGTGGAAAAGCCTGGTGGCCAGACAGGCAGCCAGTGAGCCGGAGCGAGAGAGAGCGAGAGAGAAAATAAAAAAGAGTGAGACGGGAAGCAAACACAGAGGCAGGGACGGACGCAGCGCTACAGACAGAGAGGCAGATACGTAAAACTCTAAACAAACAGACAAACAAACAAAGAGCAAACAGAGAAAGGAAAGCCAAGGGCACGGGAAACCAGCCGGCGGCACGCGGACGAGCAGAGAAGACAGAGAGACAGACAGACAGACAGACAGACAAGAGTGACCCAGTGAGACCGGGCAGCATGTGAAACAGGTAGCAGGCAGGAGAGGAGACAGACATGTGTCGCCATGGTAACACTGAAACCAGTGAGTAAAGCAGAGAGGGAAAAAAGAGAGAGGTGGTGGTGGTGGCGGCGGCGGCGGCGGCGGAGGGGAGGATGCGGGGGGTTAAGAGGGAGCGATATAGGAAGCATGCCGTCCCCATGGTAACGCAAACGGAGGGATCCTGAGAGAGGGGAAGCAAGGCCGACACGAACGCACACAAGAAAAGAAAGAAAAGACCACAAAAGACACATGAAGAAAGTGGGAGATCACGTTCTTCACATATCCCAGCATCCCTCCCCTCCCCTCTCTTCCTCCCCCTCTCCCTCCCCTCCTCTCCCATCTGTGTGCACGGCCGCAGCTTGCTTTGCATTGCTGTGTTAATGTTGTATGATGTGCTCGCGAGGAGCCGGAGCCCGCTTCTACGTGGCCAATTACTGCCTCCGACGTGCCATTTGATGATTCTCAGACTTTGCCAGCAAGCCCCGATTTTTTTTGAAGGAAGCATGTAGTCGCGGAGAAACCCTGATGGATGGTGCAAATTATTACAGCTTGCGGCATCATTCCTGGGTTGGACGGCGCGCTAGGCAATCTGTTGTCTTATCGCGTGCGCGCGAGACGAGGCCAGTTTCCAGGATCGCGGCTCGGGCCAATTCGGCAAAGACAATCACATTCAATTGAGATAAACCCTCGGTGGAAATCATGTAGCTGGGAAACTTCCCCAGAACGCTTATCAGACTCTAGTAATTACTCTTCGGCAAACACGCCAGCAGATTTGCAACTATTGTACCACTTAATCAGAGCATTGTGAAAGCAAAAAAAAAAGGGCTTGTGGCGGTATGTGACGAAATGAGTCGAGTTGCTTGACCTGAATGAGCTGCTGACTACAGCAACCGCAGCTGCCAGGGAAAGAGTCACCACCGAGCGCAGGCTGAGGATTCACTCAGAGGGATAGTAGTAGTAGTAGTAGTGGTAGCAGGCCCGCTATCACTGAAAACAACACAGAGCTAGCTAGCAGAGGCTAACGGCTAACCATCTCCCACTCCTGTTGGTCGCCTCGTGCTAGCAAAACTTGGCGCTGCTTGTGGAAACCCGACACAGCTGAGCTCACAGGGTTGAGAACGCGTGTTTGTGAATTGACAAAGCGCGATTAAAAGTGACAAACTCCACCGCTGCCCCGCGCAGGTATCATTGAAAATTCCCCCCTTTCCCCTGCCGTATTTACCATTGTGTCGGGTCATTAATGCACGCTCAACTCATAATTACTATATTTCCAACAGCACTTTAAGGCAGCGTAATTGCAGTGTGCGGCAGATGGCTGCTGGCTAACTGGCTTGCAGTTACGCCTAATGGCTATTTGCTATCGGTGTAAAACAGGCTAATGGTTCGCTGGCCAGCAGCTATAGCTTAAAATAGACAGCTGTCCTGTGCTGCGCGGGCCAAGCCAGGACTGAAATGACTGCGTGGCCCTCATTATCGAATCCGCCGCAGAATAATGGACCATAAAAGCAAAAGGAAAGAAAATGCATTATTTACATTTTTATCTCCGTCCGACGTCTGAGTGCGCTGGAGCTAAATCCAAAAAGGTTAATTTATGCAGGAATAGCCGGACCGTGTGCCTGTGTCTAATTATAATGCCCATTCCTCTTGAAAAATAATTGTCCCGGTGCAGTTCAGCATAACAAATGTAAATCGCTAAGGACTGTGTATAGCATAACTGTGGTTCAAAGCGCCAGAAAAATGAAATAAAAATGTGTGGATGTTTATAGGCTTCACAAAAGACGTTTGTGTTGTTTTGTTTTTTTTCTGCAGTTTTATCTTTCAACTCAACAGGGAGAGTCGGGGGGGGGGGGGGACGTGGAATGTATATTCGCTTTCAAACACGGAGACTAATTACAAGGGATTAAGTAATTGCGCGGGGAATAGTCAGGAAATCTTTCTCAAAACCTTTTGTTCCAAACCCCATTAATTTCACCCCGGCTCCGTCTAGCGCGCAGAGGGTTTGACTTCACACGAGCCGTTTCAAAGGACAAATCTACGAGATGTTTTTCGGCACCGTTAAGAAATCGGCGGTTCACGGGGGCAGAGGCGCGGAGAGATTCAGCTGAGACCGAAAAGTCATGCACCCGAACTTTACAGAGGAAGCATTTTATGTTGGAAGAAGAAGAAAACTTTGATAAAAGTGAGCTACCCTTTTTAATAATTCAAAACTAAATAATTCTTAGAAGTATTAAAAATTGTGAGTTAGTGTTGTTTCTTTGTAAAGAGCAGCTTGTAGCTACAAGGTCAAGAAGTTTATTCAAGGCTCCAACTCCAAATATGTAGAGCTTTAAAACTTGTTCACTGTTGTCTTTTAAAAACATTTGTGTTTGAGGTAAAAAGTATGAAAGACGTTCATTTACTGATTAACAGACTGAATAAGGACATTCAAAAGCAGCTCAAGGTGCCATCTTGCATGCATAGACGCTTGAGGAAGCAAAAGGACCTTCACTTGTTTGTGACCAGACAAAAACTTTCCTCTGCGGCGGTGCTCACTTTGTTTTTCACCACAGAGACGAAAAGGATCTAAATGAGATTATTTCATCCAACAGAAAGTCCCAGCCCGGGCCACGTTAGTGCAAAACCAGCACTTTATCTCACGGGCCGATCCACGCGACGACTCTTAAAAACAGCTTGCTTACTCTTAAGTCTGGCGTTTTGGACATTTTGATTCCACTTTGCTGCTGCTGCTGCTGCTGGTCTCTTTCCAAGCGCTGAGTGCTCCCATTTGCAAATCAGTAATCACGATCGGCAGCGAAGTTCCTTCTGCGCCTACAGTTGCATCAGTCTTGCGCTGAAACCTGTCCTCTCTGTGGTTATCGACGTTTACGCACTGCTGTGCATTACGTCTGCAATTTCTCCAGTCTCTGTGGGAGCGGAGATGCCGTCCTTAGCCCTAATACCATCTTGCATGTGATTTAACACAATTAAATTACACCAGAAAGGAAAAAGATAAACCATCAGAAGTCTGTTTTGCAGTTTTGGAGTTTTGAAGCACATCCACGCCTACAGTCTTGTTCTTCATCTTAGTCCTTAGCACCTTTAGTTCATCACAGACCGATGCACGCTGCCATTTAAAGATTCTACAGGACTACTTTCAAGCACCGACGCTTCCTCCTCTGTCTCCATGTCTGCTGTGTCACACAGGCAAAAGATAACACTATCCAGTTGAGGGATGTGAGAGATTTTATCGTTTACGATATATCGTCAAAAACATTCGCCACGGTAAGAATATGTCATCCCACGATAAAAACGATTAATTCCCATTGATGACGTATATATGTGCGCGACACACTCGCAGCCCAACACGTGTGGAATATTGACAAATTGACAATGGCTGAAGGTGGAGCAGATACGCCGGGGAACGAGGAGCTCGTTCCTAGACGAGGCTCCACCTACATTATCTTCAACGGGTTTGGTTTTAAAAGTCTGATGCGGAGCAGCAATTCACAACATGCAAGGTTTGCAAACAAATAGTACATAGAAAGGACGGTAACGCCACTAAAACACAGCTCAAACCAGAATAGGAAAGAAATGCGCAAGAAGCAGCGTCGACTTTATCCAAATTCTCCGGTAAAACAAAAAAAAAAAAAACTTGCCAATGCAGTACCGTCAAAATGATTAGGCTAAAATGTGTTTATTTATCCTCATTTCTATCGTTACCGTGATAAATAGCAGAAATTATCGGGATACATTTTTTAGTCCATATCGCACATCTCTAATCCCAATCCACCTTGGTCATTGAGGAAGAGGAGCTTTGTGTCTAAAACCACCACGTTATTCAGTCGTTCCATCATTTTCTGCATCTCCAAAAGAAAACTCTGCAGCACACCCTGAAATTTGTTGATGCATTGCACAAACGGCTCAATATTATTAGTGTTTAGGATTAAAAATGTGAACCCTTTCCCTCCCCGTGAACCCAGGTCATCTCCCGTCTTGGATCACCAGGCAGCTCCGGTGCTTTCTGGGGGGAAACTGATCGAGGCCTCTGTGGTCGGAGCTGTCTGAACTCTGGGGCTCCCAATCAATCCTCTCTCTCTCTCCGTCCGTCTCCCCCTCTGTGATTCTTATTGCTCGCTCGCCCTCGGTGCACAGTGATGGAGGTCATGTGTGGTCAAGAGCTGGGAATGGACAATCAGGCGGCGGCCGTACACCCACTGTTATCACTGCAGCTCATATCTTGCTCTCTGCAGGCCCTATACAGCTCAGCCATACTGCCCTGCTCACTCTGCCTTTATCTCCCTGTTATAGTTATGAGCAGCACAGAAAAAAAGGACTATTTCTTCTTCAAGTAACAAGAAGTTTAAGGGATTTTAACTTGAAATAGTTTTTTCGTGTCTTCGCTACCCAGATGGGGTGACATCAGATCTCCAAGTGCTGGTTTCAGCTAACTATGGTACGAATCCTGTGGCTTTACTGTGAGAAGAGAAAACTTGGAGTGCTACGTACAAACAGCCACGTGTCAATTAACAAACTTTTGTTTTTGCACCAACTCGTCAACTCGCTAGACAACCGCTTCCCCCTCAGAAGCCACCGAGGCTAACGGTTTAGCAAGCTAACATTGCTGGTGATGCAGGGCATGAACTGGATCATTATGTCCCAGTTTCGAGTCTGCATGAACGCAGCACGGGACGTTAACAGGCGCGTGCTTGATGACGTATAACAACAACAACACTCTAGTCTCGTAGGTTGCTAACCGTGGCTAACAAGCTAGCTCGCCCGGTGTATGAGATGTCCGTGGTTTGGAAGTATTTCCAATTGTCACCTACTACGAAATTTGCAATGACTGCAAAGCAAAGGTGGTTATGAGAGGAGGAAACAAGGCGTCTTCCTTTAATACATCAAATTTGATCACCCACCTCAAGAAGAATCATGAGGAGTTATACGCTACATTTGTTTTCCTTGTTTTGATATTGTCTGTAGTGTTGTTTGATGCAAAAATTTCTCTCTAAAAACACAAAAAAATAAATGAATGGCACTTTTTTGGCACTTTTTTCGGTAACTTATTTTGCACAGACAGTGTTTACATTTGAAAAGCCATGTTACATTTATGTTTGCATCCAGTGGGACATCGCAAAAAAATTAGGCATAATGTGTTAATTCCATAATAGGTGATATGTTATGTTGATGTAAAAAGGCTGCGGTATCGGGTGATATCGGTATCGGAAATTAAGAGTTGGACAATATCAGAATATCGCATATCGGCAGAAAAGCCGATATCGAGCATCCCTAAAACTAAGTTTATGTTTCACCATGTTTTATACGTCTTTTTATTATGTTTTCTTCCCTCTGAGCTCGGTGTAGTCCAGCGTTTATTCGCTGCACGTCAGTTACCGAATTCATGTAAAACCGGAAAGTCAAAAGCATCTCTTAAAAGTCCGCCAGCCTTCCTCCTGAACTCTGTGTTTTTATTTTTATCCTTCACGTAATTCGTCTCATTTACAGACGCCACCTAAACCCACCCTTCCTCTGTGCTCATCTCGCCTTTTTATACCTTTTCTCCCAACATGTTATTTTTCTTTTCTTTTTTTTTTTTACTTTCTCCAAGTTCTCCCTCTTCCTCCGTTGCTATGGTAACCCCCTCTCCCTCTCTCTCTCTCTTTCTCCTTTCCTCTGTCTCTCCGGTGCACCCCCACTTTCCCCCCCTCTCTCTCTCTCTATCTCCCTCTCGCTTACTCCCCCATCCTCTCTCTCTCTCTCCTTCTCTCCAGCGGCTGGTCGGACGGTTGCTATAGAAACAGACTTATTTAAAAGAAGAGCTAAGAAATTATCTTTTTCTCTCGCTCTCCTCCCCAACACGCTGGCGCTTCTTTTTCCTTTGCTCCCTCGCTTCCTCCTCTCATTCTTTCTTTCTTTCGCTCGCTCGGCCTATCTCTCGCCCGCCTCCCTCCTCTTCCTCCACTCTCTCTCTCTCTCTCTCTCTCGTGCTTTCTCGCTTCGCCTCGATCACAAGCAGCAGGCAGACCTACTCTTTTATTTTCCTTTGGCCCTCGCTGCATATTGTGGATTTGCACACACACACATACACAAACCTGCAATCTACTTTTCTTTCTTCGCCTCTTTCAGCTGCACCCCCGTTCACGCTAACACACTCCTCCTTTCAAGGGTCCCTCTCTCTCTCTCTCTCTCTCACTGCTGTGTGCACACACACAAATACAGACACAGTGGCTTTCTCAGGGGATACACACAATACACACCATTTCATCATCAGGACAACGCTCTCTCTCTCTCCGTCTGTCTGTCTTTCGCCCTCTAATGCATGAATTTTCATATTTGCAGTTGCATTAACGACACATTTTAATTATTTGGGGTGCTTAGATTGCAAACATGTGAGGGTATTAAAGCTCTTTGTTGGCGCAAATAATGAAATTAGCAATTAGCGGCGATGCTTTCCAGACCTTTGTTTGCTCACTGTCACGCCTAAATAGTCACGTTAATACCATTAGTAACACCTGTACTTTTCCTACAATGATAAATTATAATAGTTGTTTTTATATATATATATATTTAAAAAAGCAACAACCGTCCCAAACATGTAGAGTCACACTGAACGAAATAAAAAAAAAATCCCACACGCTCACAGTTTAATCTCCTTCCCAGAACAATGACAAATCTCACACTGACATAATCTCCACCTGTGACGGCATAACTTCATTTGCCGCCACTGGAACCAGAGACAAGCGGCGTGACGTCACCTCCTCCCCCTTCCCTGCCACCGCCACCGCCACCTCCGCCGCCGCCGAGAGCTGCTTGCTTATCTCCCCCGCACCCAGGCGAATCAGGCATCACCGAGGGGAGATAGTGTCGCCGCCCTCCCCACCCCAGCGCCTCGGCCCCAACCCTGCCTCCCTCCTCGCCTCATTGAGCATCAGCCGAGTTGAGAGCAGCGCCCGGGGGGGGGGGTTATCAGCTCCTGATAGTTATCGACTTACATTAAAACATAAGAGGTGGAGGGAGGAGGGGGGAGGAGAGGAGAGGAGGAACAGGCGGATAGATAGACAGACAGACAGACAGAGAGACAGAGGGAGGATGGAAACACAAACAGAGTGGGTGGTGATGGATACCGGCTTTCATCATCTGTAATCACGCTGTCCATCTCCATCTTTAAACCGCTGCGACTTCTTTTATCAGCGTTTAAAATCCGCCAAAGCAAAAGAAATAAGAAAAAAGGGGGGATAGAGGGATGTATTAAGACTTCAAAAAAAAAAAAGAAGAAGAAGAAGAAAAAACTTGGCCGTCGAGCCCACGCAATGAAATCATTTGGTTACACAAGTTCAGCTCCTGATAAGGGGAATAAGTTTGGAGAAAGTCTCTGTGGGAAAAGATTGGAAGGCGCTAAATGTTAAATTAACTGAAAAGTGGCGCCGGTGGATACTGGGTCTGTGGGGTGTGAAAAATTGGAATTATGTTCATCATCGCTCCGGATACTTGAAAGAGAGACCGTTAAATATTACAAACTTCTCCTTTAGCGGAAGCGTTAGCTCGGAGAAGATATGCACGTCTTAATAGAATTTAGGAGCCGCGCGGTCAGACGCAGATGAAAGAAATGACTCCGAAGACGCGTAAAGAAGCGGTTATTTTATGTGCGGCGAGTATAGTTTGATACAGTGTAATGTGATGTGACGGTGGGGTCCTGACTCCTCCTGAAGCTTTGTTGGGTTTTTTGGTATTATATGACGTGATTATGTGATGAGGTCGACTCTCAAACGCTGCTGAGTAGACGTTACCTGTGTCAAGACTGATGCTAATAAAGTGAGGTAGAGAGGTTTTAGAGATGTCTCAGGTGAGAGCTGTTAATGTGAGCTCTCCATATTGGCTCTTTTTTGGCACATTTGGGCTTGATCTGCACTTTTAGACTAGTTTTGGACGTCAATGTTTAGTCTTCAAAATAAAGACAATAATTTTGACCTTTTTTGAAGCTTAACCCAGCTAGTATACACCCACCTGCCACAATATTACGACCACTGACAGGAGGAGTTAAGAACGTTGAACATGAAGCTGAGCGCCGTGGCAACGGATCTCAAAGGCTTCTACTTTAACTTCTGTGGCTTGTTCTCTTAACTGTGAATCTGTAGGCTGCTCGGGATGAAACCACATGTCAGACTTGCAAAAACAGACGGAAACTAAACGGCGAGTAAGTCGGCGGCGAAGCAGGAACGTGTGGGGCAAGTGACGGAGATCGCAGTTCCTCAAATGGCCACTTGAGGCTGGCTACGAAAGTGAGTCAATCTCCATAGACTTTCATGTAAACAAGCTCAAAAATAAACACATTTACAGCCTGGTACAAAAGCAGTTTTGGTCTCTAGAGCTTATTTCCCCATTTAGGAAAGTAATTTCCTGTTTTTAGTATGACTATGATCAGCCACAACATTAAAACCACTGGACAGGAGAAGTCAATAACACTGACCATCTTGTGACAATTCATCTTTCTGCCGGGAAACTTCTGGACCTGGCATTCATTCATTCATTGGTGTGGATGTTACTTAGACATGTAGCACCCACCTAGACCAGACCAGGCACCCCCACCCCATAGCAATGACACTCCTTGATGGCAGCAGACATCCCCAGCAGGATGCAGCCTCAAAAACGCTTTATGAACAACCACAAATAAATAAATAAAACATGAAGAACAACAGGTGGTGTTGGCCTGGCCTCATAATTCATCAAGTATCTGTGGGATGATCCACAGAGGCGCCCTCCTCTCATCCACACCAACAACATTATGCAGCCAGACACCACAGGACAGCCCCATGTCTGATAGCTATTTTGGAGGCACGAGGAAGACCTGCACAATACTAGGTCATAATGTTACGGCTGATTGTTGTACGTGCATGCATTTTTTTTTATTTCCAAATGCACTAACAATTTAAATGCACATCGGTTTCCTGCCAATAAGGAAAAACAAATGACGTAGATCAGAAAAGTAGACACATAGATGCGCCATATTAGTAAGGTGGTCATAATGTTACGCCTGATCAGTGCAGGTGCACATACAAAGAATGTGTTCTGTGCATCCAACCTGTCCGTTCGTGCACATAGAGAGAACACCTGGAGCAGTGGGCAGCCGTGCGGGGGAGCAGGTCACTGGGCCCCGGCCCCCAGACACAGAGAGGAGCTGTGAGAGCCAGGCCCTGATCGTCACTCATCGAAAACACACGCGAAATGTCAATAATCTGTCAGGCCCACGCTCACTTAATTGAGAAATTGTTTCATTGATCCCATGCAAAACTGCGTTGCAGCGTTACACACACACACACACACACTCATCCGACAGCATGCGTAATCCAGGGCTAAGACAAAAGGGGGGGAAACCTTGTGATAGCGATCTTGTAATGGATCAGATTGATTTAATTCACTGCGTCGGACAATTTCTCATTCTTATTCCTCAAGATGTCTCTGAATGGATTTTATGTGGGAGGCCCATTCAATTGTTCTCTCTCACCTCCGCACATGAGTCTCTCAGACAGGGAGCGAGCGGGCGAGCGACGAGAGGAAACACAGACAGACAAAGAAACAGAGAGAGAGAGAGAGAAGCACCAGCTACCTCCACACTCGGCTTATTTGATCTCGGCAGCCCTCTTTGTTGACATTTTTCCTCGTATAAAAGGAAGCACTTTTATGCTTTTGGTGCTTTTATGCTTGATGTCTGCATTTCTTTGAAAGCTTCTCCTTGGAGAGGGGTGGCCAGTTTCGGTTTTCTCGCTTTCCCTTCCAAAAAAAAAAAAAAAAAGCCAAGAAGGCCGGGCCTTTTATCACTTTTATTGAATGCTCGTGCAGAGAAAGGAGACCCACTTTATTTATCCTTGGAGGACTGAGGACTCGGGTCGAGGGCGGCGCTTTGTGCATTGCAGCTCGCCCGCTCCGAGCGGCGCTGAAATATGCTGGAAATGCCTCGAAAACTCGGGGCCCCGCTCTCCCAGGAGAGCCCCATCTATAATAGGCCTGGCTGTTTCCCTCTGCTCCCTCTGCTGCAGCCCTCGCTCCGCGCATAAATCTCTGCTCCCCAGCCCGGCTCTCCTCCTCGTTCAGTCCCGTTAGCTCCCACGACTCCTCCGCCTCCCCCTCCCCTCCCCTCCTCGCTGCTGAATCTATCTCCTGTCTTTTTATACTCCTCCTAATCGTGTGCATCTTCCCCAAAATTTCCTCCTCCTCGGCGTTGCTCTCGCCGCACTCGCCGACCTCTCGCCCTCCTCTTTTTCCACTTCCCCCCCTCCCTCTCTTTTCCGCCGTCCCACGAATCTTTTTTCCCTCCTTCCCTAATCCCGTTGTCTTCCCATTAATTCTCCTCCCCTCCCTCCGTCTGCCTCCACACACCTCCGTCCACCATCCATCTCCTCGGCGCTGCCCTCCTTTACTCGTTTACCCCCCCCCCTTCCTCCCGTGCAAATTCCTCCTCTTTCCTTCTGCTTTCCTCTCCTCTCCCTCTCTCCAGCCTTTCTCTCTCATCCTCTTTAACTCCTGTTAGCTCCTCCTCGCCCTCCTCCTACATTTCCTAAAGCTCAGCTACCTCTGACCCGTCTCTTCTTCTATTAACGTCTCCCCCTCTCGTCCTGACCTCCGACAGAAATCCTCTGCCCTCTTCCTCCAGCCTGAGTATCTCCCTTGACCTCCTCCTCCTCCTCATCTATTCTTGCTTTTCCCCTCTCCTCCGGCTCCATACCTCTGCTGTCTCTGGCCGCCTCACCTCTCTGCCCTTCTCCTCCCACTTGATATTCCCCCCTCTTCGTCCCTCCTTCGCCTCCTTCTCCTTATTTCTCTAATCCTTCCTCCTTGCTCGTCTCTCCGGCCTTCGCCCTCTCTCCTCTAGCTCCTTCCTCTCCCTCCCGGCCCACTTCTTCCTCGCTCAGGCTGACATATTAGCCAGATTGACAGGTGTCAGTCCTAATACCGGTCGACTCTTCTCCGCGTTAGGATCTGCTTCAGTCTTTAATTCCCGTGCAGAGGAAGGAATGGAGAGGGAGGGAGGGAGGGGGGTAGCTGCCTCCGCCGTTTTAGCCGATTACTAGATTATCGGGGCATCGCGTAGTGAATTAAGTGACAGCTAATTGCGGCGTTATTGTATTTATTTATTTTTAATTGCTGTTCCACGTCACCTCGGATTACGCGTCCCCCCCTCCCCTCACCACCGCCACCCGGTCGCCAGGATCTGGGATCTGTCAGGCACCGGAGGGGCTTCGGGATGAGGCCCAAACACGCGCCGGCACATGAAGCCATGAAGCGCCGGCATGAACTTCCGCTCTGCTCTCGAGCGAGGCTGCTTCTCCGTCGTGCCGCGTTTAATTACATTCACTCGGAGATACGGCGCTGATTATTGTTTTATTTTTTTACTTTACCGCCCAATTATAGAAGCAGAGAGTCAGTCGACCTTATATACTTGCTTTTATGGCCCGATCAGTGCGGTGTGGCGCTAATGGCCGAGGGGCTGGGGGCGCCTGATTCATCCTGAAGCCGCTCATGCAGGAAATGCTCAGATGATGAAAAGATTCAAGTTCGGTAGCTCTGTAAACGGAATAAAAGCTGCAGCGCGCGTTTCTTTAATTAATATTTCACGTGCGTGCATTATCTGTTGCATGAGAGGCACAAGAAGTCATTGCACCGCTCTCAGGCTCCAGGAACCCGAAAGTTCAAGGTGCTTTTTATGTTTTTGATCAAATGCAAGCTTGTTCTCAGAGTACGCGCCGCATCCTCGAGCCCGTGAGAGCGATGCGAAGGTACGCTTCCTCAGAAGTACGATCCGGGGATCCAATTTGAATAATTGATCGACGACTTCGGAGGCTTCATCAGATGCCAAACCACGACGCAGCAGTTTACAGTACGCCGAGGTTAACTCGCCGCCAATTATGTTTCATCGCAGCAATTATGAGGTTTACAGTTTAGCATTCGTGTTATAAAGTAATAATAATCCACCGCAGGAGCGTGCGCGCTTGCACGGCGAGGCCAGGCTGAGCTCTTGTTGTGTTGCTCTTCTGCGAGCGGCACCGGAGAGGAGGGCGAGTGAAGGGAAATGAATGAGGGGAGTACGTTTTTAGGCAGCGCTAATGTCGGTCTAAATGCGGCCTTAAAGAATGGTCCCATTTAAAACACCAGCGCGCGGTTATGTTCCTTAGGAGCAAATCAGTTTGTCTACTTAAAGACCACGGGATAAGCGCTCACACAATTCACACAGAGGCGACGTAGCAGAAGGACGAGGGCCCTAATCAGATTTTCACCTGCGCTGGGGTCAACGGGGCCAAGCAAAAGTCCAGCGCAATAAAGACAAAGGGGACAGCTGCACAAAAGGAACATGCATTTGTGCAGGTAAAAGTTTAGGAAAAGAAATCAGGACTGTCAAAATGAACGCGATAACGCAGATTATCACGATTAAAATGATTAAAAATCTGAATGCAATTAACCCGTCTGCAGCACAGAATGACTGACGTCTCTGGCAACGCGTGTTGGACAGTTTGTCCAAGCAGAGTTACCGTTTCACTTGCGCAAATGGAAGAGTCAACCGATAAAGATGGAAGACGATAAACAGCACGTTATCTTTAAACGTTTGGTTCTGCTGCCTTGTCACTGCCGGATCAAATGCCCATTGGCGCGTGCACAACGGTAACGCTGCTTGGACAAACTGCGTGAAATGCGTTGCCACAGACGTCCAGAGTAGGGACGCCAACCTCCTGAAATATAAATAAGAGACACCTCATCGGCAGGGCCTGCAGACCTGAATGCCTTTGCCCTTCCCGCCGTATTTAACCCTTATTTGTGTGTGTTTAAAATGATTTTTTAACTATTTGACTAGAACCTGAATTGAATTAGAACTGAACTAACGCGTACTTTTGTTTCTAAATACGGGACAGTTCCTTTTTTTAAGGGACGATTGGCAAACCCTAGATGGGAAGATGCTTTAACTGCGTTTTTAATAAGATTAATCGTAAAGATTAACACATTAATAGTGGCAGCCCTAAATAAATGTAATGTTTCACCACCAATAAATATCCTCCTTAACTCTGTGTCTTGCCATTGTGCATTTTTCAAAACCTTTGCTTTCTGCAAATGCCGAAAACTTTTACGACTTTCCGCCTACGTTTTTTTCACCGTTGCTGATTCAGAAAGAAGCCGTACACCTGTTTGAGGCAGCTCAACTGATTTATCTCACGTATTCTGTAAAGATTCACAAGTCAAGTTTGTTTTAGCTTCAGATTCAGAAAACTCGTAGTCGTGGACGAGGGGTGGGGGATGGGGCACGTTAAGAGACACGTGAGGAGCGTGACGTGCAGAACCTTTTAAAGAAACAAAAAAAAACCAGAAAACTACAACATAAACGTTTTGCAAACCGTGAAAACTGGGAAAAAAAGTCGCTACCTCGCTGATAAACCGGCCGGGTAGCTGACGAGTGCTCGGCCTGAAGCTCGGAGTGGAAGTCCGTGTTTGCAGTGAGAACATTTCAGTTGAGAGGTCAAACATTTTTTTTTTTAAGAAATCTGAAGACTTGCGGGCGCTTTGGGACATGCTGCTTCTAAATATATCTTGAGAAAGGATCCCTGCGTGCCTCTGGAGCTCGATTTGGGTGTAAATCTTTGCTGATGTAAACCATCAAACATTGATGGTCCAGCTGGGCTGCTGCTGAAGCCAGTAGGGCTCTTTCTCTCTCGCTCTCTGCTTCCTGAGCACTCCTGCCTCTGCCTCTGTTTATCCTCAAACATCCCCTCTTGTCAACAGATTAGGACTGAACCCCGCTGTCTCTTCCTGTCTTCGTCTCTCTCTGCCTCCATCTCTCTGTCTTTTTGGCCTGTCTCTTTACATCTGCGCCTCGGCTCTATTCTTGTGACGGGAGAGGAGGGTGGGAGGAGGAGGAGGAGGGAGAAAAAGAAAGTCTATATGTGTGTGTGAAAGGGGGGAGAGAGAGGGGAGGGAGGGGGGGACAGGTGCTTGCGGTGCGAGAATTGCTTTGCTTGCTTTGCTTGCATGATCAGGCTGCAGAAGAAGAAGAAGAAAAAAAAAACGTTCAGCTCAAAGTGCATTGAAGAATCGACTTCTTCCTCGCCTGCGGCCGGAGCGGCGCGTGTACGCACACGCGGCGGCCCCCGTGGTAATTACAGGGGCCCCGCCGACGAGCGGTCAACCGCGCAGAGATGTAGCCGGGGCCTGTGTCAGGAAGCCAGACACACACACACACACACACACACGGTAAATCACGGTGCTCAAAGAGACGGCGTGAGCTGACAGCAGAGGAAAGCAGGCAGCAGACACCTGGAGGAGTCCAAACAGGCTAAACACACATTAGGCTGCAGCTGCTGCATGTAGGGGACGGATTCACTCTGATCACATTTACAGGCTTACACCGGCTCAGCTGGAGACCCTGATCTGCTGCTCCGCTCTCTCCTGCTCTCCGTTTGTGTTCGGCTGATCTGCCCCGTTGGTTCCGACGCTTTGTTCAGATCCTGATCTCTCCCTCTCCGTCTCTTTCTCCTTTCTGTTTCGCTCCTTCTCCTCCTTTGTTAACCTCAGCTCTGCGTCCGTTTCCAGTCGAGGTTTCACTCCCCCACCACCGGGCCCCTCTCCTTGTCTTTGTTCCGTGTCTGGCCACCTTTCCCTCCGTTCTAACCGGTTCTCTTTTGTTCTGTCTCCTCTCCTCGCAGCTAGAATAATCCCAACTTTCCTAATCTGCTTCGTCCGTTCTTCCCTTTCACCTGGTTTACAACAAAACACCATCAGTAGCTTTAACCTCAATCAATCTGAGCACCTCGGCTCGTCTGATCCCAACCTTTAACGTCCTGCAACACATGTATGTATCATGCTCCGTCTCATTCCACTCAGGTGGTCAGCTCGGCCTCCAGCCTGGCTCCTCTTGACTGTCTGTCTGGGCAGATCACCGTCTGTGGTTGATCACACCGGCGGCCTGCGGCACCGGGGACCCAGGTGCTGAGGCAGGTACACACACACACACACACACACACACAGGGATGAACCGTTCACATCAGGCCACCTCGATTAATCACCTCTGTCTTTGGAGCCGTGACTGCCCTGAACGCACACACACTCACGCGCTCTGTCACTTTAGTGTGTGTCAATGTGTGTGTGCAGAGAGAGAGAGAGAGAGAGAGTGAGAGGGGGGCAATCTATCAAGGTGATCGATACATAGGGACATTAATATTAGTAATGGGTCTCTCCTCCAGTCCACTGAATATGTCTCAGTCTTTTAAGGTAAAATGTGAATTTTTCTTGGCACCTGAACGTTTGCAGCAGGGCCGCGCGTCCTCTGCACGAGCGCGCGAGACTCTACCTGCATGTTAAGTGGAGGATGCACTGCGCTCTCTCTCTCTCTCTCTCTCTCTCTCTCTCTCTCTCTCTCCCTCCAAAACACACACACACACACACAGTTCCTCTCTCGAGGGACGCTCGCGCTGATCTTTACTCTCCACTCGCACTCGGGACTGAAGGCATGCACGTGTCTGGCGCATGCGTGTGCGCGCGAGTGCGTGCGTTAGAAATTGATCCAGCGTGACTCATGTTATAACCCCCCCCCCCCCCCCCCCCGGCGAACCAAGCCCGTGCATCGGGATCCTCGCCTCATCAATCATCCCCGGGGCTGGCAGGTTATGCGCAATGTGTGTGTGTGTGTGTGTGTGCGCGTGCGTGCGTGCGTGTGTGTGTTGTGGGAGGGTGCGCGCGCTTGTGTTGACCCACTCCGCGCTTGTATGTGTCAACCGAATCTGCCTTTCCATGCGTCTCAAAGGTCACGTCAAAGCGATGTCGTGCGCAGATGCTCCACATCTCTGCCACGAACGAGTAAGTGAAGAAAGGAAAAACCGAATGCAGCGCGTGTGTGCCTCTAAATCTATCTTTTTTTTTATTGTTGTTATTATTTATTTCTCTTCCGTGGAGGAGCACAGACCCTGACTCTTTCCCTTTTCTTTTCTTTTCCACCCCTTTCAGCGTCTGCGGGGCTGTAGAGGCGATGATGATGATGATGATGATGATGATGATGTCCAGGGCAACACAGACTCTACAACAACATAACACGGTTCCCCTCCAATGCACGCGCTCGCGCAGCCACGCACACGCGCGCGCACTCTTGGCCAGACATAAATGCAAAATACACAAGCACTGGCAGCACAGACGAGAGACAGACCCGCGGAGCGCACACACACACACACACAGAGAGAGAAAGAGAACAACAGCAGGAGGAAAGAAAACCACTAAATAAAAGAAACTTCCACTCGCTCTCCTCTTTTCCAGTTTACCCCACTAGTGTCTCCACACATCACTCACCTTGGTTCAAAGTGATCGCCAAAGTTATGATCCACAAGGCTGGCATGGTTCAGCCGAGCGCATTCAGATTCCTCCCCTCGGCTCCGCTCCCCCAAAAAGACACCATCAATTCCTCCCGAGCACCGGGCGCATTTAAGCTGAATCCTGTTTCAGTCATAGAAGTGGGAGAAAACACATTTAGAGAAAGGAAGACTAAAAAAAAAAAAAAAAATCCAGTTTCCTCTCTCTGTGTCCTCCTTTTCTCCTATTCCTTTCTTCAACTATGTCCCTGTTTGTTCCCCCGTGCGTGAAATAAATCTGTCTCCACTTTTTTTTCTGTTTTTTGATTTTTTTTTTGGTTCCTCAGTCTGCGCTCCGTTTCCTCTCTGCGCTCTGGATTTCCATTTAAACAGGACTGAATTCCTCTCTCACTCTTTCTCTCTCCCTCCCTCTCTTTGCCCCCCTCCTCTTCTCGTACAATCAGTAGCGCACACACACCCCTCCTTCCCTCCTTCCCTCCTTCCCTCCACTTCCACCACCATCTACGTTTGAAGGGCGCCCCGAGCGGCAGAAACGAGAACTACGCCTTTTGAGCAGGCTCAAAACTTCAGCTCCGGGAAAGCTCTCACTCATCCAGGTCATGCTACGTCCAAGAGAAAGCTGAAACGAGGGCAGCTGTGGAGCTTCTTGAAGACGGTTCGCAACTCATCCATTTTTTCCAGTTCTCTACTCTACGAGTCCAGCTGCACTTTTTCTTTTTTTCTTTGGTTAAACTATCAAGAGTTTAAATTCACATTAAACTCGAAATATATAGTAAATGTCATTCATATCTTCTTGGATATTTATTTGGAGCTTCTGGATTGTGTGTGTTTCAAGAGTTCAGGGTGAAAGGCAGTTTTGAAATATTCGAATCAAAATGTGTAGACAAGTTGTTTGCTGGTGTTCAAAGCCAATGTCAGTCCGTCTAACAAATCACACCAGCATGAAAACAAGTTTCAAAGGGACAATCTTTTGTTGCCTGTGATGACATTTTGTCATTTTTAAATAATAATTATCCTCTAGAACTCACCCACTTGTGTCCGTAGTGACTCTGCTTCATTTATTTGCTCCAAGCGCACACATTTAACTACAGCCACATAATTTCCACTGAATTCCACTGAATTCTCCACAATGTTGCCGTCTGAACATATGCTGGGATGATTCAATTATAAATGTAATTCTCCACTTAAAGGGGAACTACTGTTTTTTTACAACCTGGACCTTATTTCTGGAATAAAATACGGTTGTTTACTCACCCATATAACTTTGGTGTCATTTGGAGTCGTTCAGAAGATATTTAGATCCGCCGATATCTATATAGTGGGAGTGAATGGGGCACCAAAACACAGCCTCTAAATAACGCATTATCTGCTATAAAACTCGTTCATTTCACCAATATTTTGTTATGATACACTAGTGCTATTCCCCGTTGAGTCCAGAGTTACCTGTTATCATCATCTGGGGTCTGTAGATTGACCTACTAGCCTCTGACCTGGATGATGTTATTTTTTTGCAACATGGCTGAATAATTTTCCGATTCTGAGTTTGTGGACGACGAATTTGTTTATGATGGCCGTCCTTACTGTTTTGAGCCAGAGTATACGAATGAGGAGCGTGTTGAAAGGAGGATGCGGAGGCAGAGAGAGGAACAGCTGGCTCAAGAACAACAAACCGCTGCACGTCCTTGAATAGATAACAGGTAACTCTGGACTCAACGGGGAATAGGACCAGAGTATCAGAACAAAATATTGGTGAAATGAACGAGTTTTGCTGCAGATAATGTGTAGACTCCCACTATACGGATATTCCCGGATCTAAATATCTCCCAAACAACTACAAATTACATCAAAGTTATATGGGTGAGTAAACGATAATATTTTATGCCACAATTAAGATCCATGTTGTAAAAAACAGTAGTCCCCCTTTAAATATGTTCATTGATCCCTTATTGAGGTGAAATCAGAAACAGAAGGAGTGTGTATACATACAGTATATGTGTTATAGGAGTATATATATGAAAGAACAAAACATTTCCAGAGTGTGTACATGTACTGTAAACTTGCACTTGGAGTATTTATACACACTTCTATAGATGTGAATGTGCAGCACCAGAGGAGAACCAGGTAATGAGGGTTAGATTTGATACTGCACATTTTAAATTACCGTTCTTCTCTAACTGACTTCAGTTAGAGCAGAGCTCTGTGTGCGTCAGTGGAACAACTTCTGCAAAAACAAGCTGTCGATGCAGAAAAGGCCGGACACAGTAATGAATCTCCATCTGTGTTTCTGATTGTGACTATGGTCTAATTAACTGTGCACAGTTAATTAGACCATAAGTAGTCACAAAAACCACAGAGCAAACTGAATAAACACGAAACAGGGAGGCAGGGAAAAGACGAATAAAGGGAAAGCAAAGGAAAGAAAAGAAACACAAGAAGCCTTTCTGTCTCAGACAGAAAGAAAGCGTTATTAAATCATTGATTTCCCATATAATAAGATTAAGCTCAGCAATGTGGAACATTGTTTAATTTGATTTAATTCTGAGAAAATCGGCCAGTGTCTTCCACTAAGTTTTATAACCAAGCAGCATTTTTTGTGCTTCAAACAGGGATCATCGATTCGCGATATTTTACTGCCCCCTGTTGGACATTTTGATTTTTGCAATGTACACAAATATATGAAGTATAAAGCTTTTTAAAACCTGTTGATAGCACGGTATTTTTAAATGAATAAATAAAATAAATTAAAAAAAATCCATTACTTGTAGAAAAGAAAAAAAAGTTTCATCTTCCCAAAGATTGATGAAAAGAAAATTGTGATTTGTTTTAAAGCTGACGTACTAAATCTGTTTTAAAATATTGACTGAGTGAAGGACCTTTTTTATTTTTAAAAATCTGAACAGAAGTTTTTAACTTGTGGTGTGATAAATTCTGAGGTACCTGTAAAAAAATAATAATAATAATAAAAAATAGAAATATAATAAAATAAATAAGAAGGAAGCCACAAACACAGATTTTAAGATTCTGGAAAAGATCTGAGCTGGAAGAAAGACAAGACGAGCAAATTTAACCCAAATGCATGTTTATTGAAGTCAACAACTGAACTGGTATTTTAACAAAAAAACAAAACAAAAAAACAAATACTTCATGAACATAAACAGCCAACAGACGCACAAACCCACCACGGCATGCGGTTGAGTCTCGCATTGATGACATCATCAGCCATAATACAAATTAACATACATGACACCACTATTCCCATGTGATATGGATATTTATTCAAAAGGAAGACTTATCATCCGAAATAATAATTAATCCTAAAACCAAAGACCTTTTTGTTTTCGTTTTTTAGTCGTCATCAAAATAAGAAACTTTTTTTTCTTGTGTGAACGCAACACACGTCAAGAGTGTCTCCGGAGTCTGTTTGGGTCAATTAATACACACCTCACACTCATACACATACACACATACACACACATATGTACACCATGGTAACAGACGCCACGCCTGCTGTGCATATCCAGGATATGTGTGTGGATGTGCATGTACCCAAAGTGTGTGTGCGACGTGTGTATGAGTGCGCTTTGTATTCCAGTAAAGGCAACACTATGTACATGAAATTATATTAAAAAAAAAAAAAAATGGTTGTTGAAACAATAAAATATGCAAAAACTAAAATTCTAAACCTTCAAGTTTTATGGAAAACCTAATTTTAAGAAGAAGAAAAAAATGACTGAATCAATTTAAGATTATGCACACCTTTTACAAAACATAATTTAAAAACCAATTTTTTTTCTTTAATTCTACAAAAAAAGGAAAAGTGATGAGCGGCAGCTGGTGTGCGACTGCCTGAAGGGGAGATGGTGAGTCAAGTGGCGGTGGGGCAGGACACCTTGAGCTGGCTGAAGACGGGGAAGAAAAGCTGTTGTCTGCTGCCACCTGGTGACAGCTCGTCTTTACTGCACCGATGCACAGAAACATTATTCGACTGACTGCACGTCCACGACGCCCCCTTTTGCGCGGTCTTGATGTAGCAGTGGCGGCAGCGGGTGGGGGGGGAGGGGAAAGCAGAAAGACTTGGGTCGAGTCGCCTCCTGGTCGCCCTCCAGGAGGTGCAAGGCCTGTGTTTGCAGACCAGAGGGGCAGGCAGACCGCCGCTCTCGTCTCGGGAGACACATCACTTCTCATCTCCGATCGCTATCTACAGTTTCCAACCGTTTCTCATGCAAGCTACATGCTAGCACATTAACTAAGACGAAGGACAGGACGATAAGTTACAGGCAAATACAGGTCCATTAGTTTTTAAGACACTACACTTTGTTGAGTATGAGGCAGGTACTTTCCTTTCTCCATTCACAGAGCAGAATTAGACTAGGGTTAAATACAAAATCGATGGCAACGTCTTCAAAGTGGACGGTCAAGCCAACCCTCTGGTCTGCAGACACCGATGAAACAGTTTTCTGAAATCCCCGTTTGTTTGAGGACGTCTAACGCCGGCCCGGACGCTTTAACAGAACACTGATTAAAAGAAGGTGATTAGAAAAAAAAATGAAATGGAAAATAAACAACAGCTGACCCTGCTTCAGGTCACATTACCCTTTGTAGCAGCTAGCTTATAGGCGCACTAGCTGGCTGATTGTTTCCCCAAGCAGCCGGCTAGGTAGCGTTTAACGTAGGGGGAAGGTACGAAAAGCACAGTCCCTGAACATTCCCAAAAAAGGTGTACAAAAACTAGAACAGGCATTAACTGTCCATGGGTAAACTGACTACAGCAAATGGATTCCTTGCTTAGAAACGATCAGTGATCACCCGGCGAACGCTACTTCTACTGTACGTGGACTTCTGGATGACAGAGAGCGAGAGGGAGGAAGAGAGACAAGGGGAATCATTGATCAGCGATGGAGGCAGGAGGTGGGGGGAGTGAGGAGCGGCGAGGAGAGACGGGGGTGAAGGTGGATCAGGACGCAGACGGGATGACTGATTAAAGAGTGAAAGGAAGTGGACAAGCGGAGCGGAGGGAGAAAAAGAGACGAGGACGTTTAAGTTTTCCAAATGACTTTTCTTCACTGTTAGCACAACCCAGACTGGGGCTCGGCACCCTGCCCGCCAAACCAAAACCTTGGCATCTGTGAAGTCTGGAAGCCCAGAGCCTCTTAGTTAGATTGCAATCAATTTCCGTGACCGGGCCAAGTGGAAGTCGGCCCGTGCCAAGGCGAACTCCCAACCTTAATAAAGCACCGTTCATTTATGGGAACCTTTTGCTAAGCTGGTGAATGATTCCTGCTTTGCAATAACACACAGAGAGGAGAAAGAAACAACAGCAGAACGGAAAGGTTTTGTTTTTGTGTGTGTGATAATGCAGGTAGGCAGTCCTGTAGGCAAGCGCTTTCTTCTAACTCCCGAAGCTGCGAATGTGCCAGTTTGTCGGAGGAAGTCGTGAAGCTGAGCGCCAGGTGGCCCCGCCAAGACGGGCAGTCTGCAGCCGGGGGGATGGGGGGGAGGAAAGGAGAAAGGACGGCGAAGGTGAGGGTGAGTTCAGCGGGGGCCAAGTGGAAGGAACGACCACGACGGTCCACAAGCGGCGGGGCGGCTCACTCCACATCAAAACTTCAAACCGAGGTTTTTTTTTGCTACAGATCGGTGATTGGGAGCAGAGGGGGCAGCAGCGAGAAAGCAGGGAGAGAAATGTCGGCGCACGGGGGAATAATAAAAAGAATGAACCGCATCACGACTCTTAAAAAAAATAAATACAATTAAGATTTATGGACTCCTGGACTGACGAACCGACAGACACTGTAAACCGTTAAACACTGACAGTAACACACCGAGACACTGACGAGAGAAAACTCTCTCATAAGCCCCTCCCTCCCCCACCCGAACCCCGACCCCCTCCCCGAAAAAAAAATAAAAATCCAACAAAAAAACAAAAAAACAGGAATAAAAGATCAAATCAAAACAGAAGGAAAACATTCTTCATAGAAATATTTGCAGTTAATGTTAGTTTTCATCGCAACAATCGCCGTTGTTATGTTCATATTCTATCCCCCAGATATTATTGATATTTGTCGACTCTGCATTTCCACGCGTGTAATAGAAACAGGCAGGCTTTTCTTTGAGTATATGCGTTACCGTGAGGCAGTAACAGACTGTTTTGAGATACAGGAAGAGGGGAGCTGTAGAGGAGAGGAAGAGAGAAAGACGGACAGAAGGAGAGAGAGAGAGAGAGAGAGAGAGTATTTACAGCACACCAAACATTTTCTGTCAAGTAAAAAGAATGCTATATAATTCTATATATATATATTTATATATGTATACTGGAGCCCCTTGGCTTGGTTTGCACAAGGTGGGAATGCTAGTTTTTGCATGGAGTGTTTGCACGTTCTGCGGGAAAGGAAAAATGGCGCGACTCGGATCCGGGGGCGAGGACGCGGGAAGGAGGTTTGATGGAATAAAAAGACCAGAGAGGGAGAGATTATGCACGTCTGTCTGTTTTTCTTTTTGTTAACACGGGAGCGTGAGTGAGGAAAATAAATTAAAAATAAAAGACAGATCACCTGGGTCTTTGTTTCTAAATGTTGAGGAGCTCGGGATCTCGGGATGTGACTTTACAATTTAGCCTTTTTTTTTGTTTTGTTTTTTGTTTTTTAGTCGCAGCGCTGACGGTTAGAAACAGGATTCGACGCTCGTGGGGGAGTAAAGGTGTTAAAGTGTTAGTAGGAGGCTCGTGTTCGTTAAGACGGGGGGGGGGGGATCTGTCGTCGAAGCCGACTCGTGTATGCGTGTTTGTGTGTCTGAGCGTGTGACTTCAGTTCATCCAGTGCCAGTTCTCACGTCCCTGTCCCGCCGATGCAAAGAGGCTCGTACCGGCAGGAGCTCCCTCCCGCCCGCAGTCCATCCCCTCCCTCCCTCCCTCCCACCCGCCCCTCCCCTCCCAGCGTCCCTCCAACCGAACGAAGAACTGAAGCGTCGTGAAAACAAATGGAGGGTTTCTCTTCTTTTTTTTTCCCCCTCTCTCCTCCCCTCTCTTCTTCTGCTCCGCGTCCTCCGTCTTTCCACCTACTTCTCTTCCTCCTCCACTCTGTCCTCTGTCTAAATGAAGTACTCCTTCTTGTCCTCTCCTCCGGAGTGGCCCCCCTCCGCGTTGATGATGGCCGTGTCGGCGTCGGGGGCATCGTCCGAGCCCTTGGCCTCGTGGGTCAGATACGTTCCTGTTTGCGGGAGAAAGAGGAGAAGAGGAGAAGAGAGCAGCTGATTATGTCGGACTGAAATACACCAGGAACAGTAAAATGAGACAAGAGCAAAGTGTAGAGTGGCAACAAATCTAACTCCAGGTGCTTTTTGGGATGAAGCTTGGAGCACGCCTGAGGACACGATGTGCAGATTAACAAAATGTCCACACCCAACCTCTTGGAGTTGTTTGTTCATTTGCAGGAACAGAGATATCGTGATGTTAAAAACTAATTTAAGCCAAAAAGTGTAACGGGCATGTACTCCAATCAGGCATAACATTATGACCACCTTCCTAATAGTGTGTAGGTCTTTCTTGTTGTCTTCAAAACAAGTTGTGACTCATCAGAGAATGGATATGGACCTTCTAAGGGTGTCCTGTGGTTCTTCATGTTTTATTTTTAGTTGTTCCTGAAGTTTTTTTGTGTGTGTTTGTGTCAGGCCATCAAGGAGTGTCATTGCTATGGGGTGGGGGTGCCTGGTCTGGTCTTGGTGGGTGCTACATGTCTAAGTAACATCCACACCAATGAATGAATGAATGAATGCCAGGTCCAAAAGTTTCCCAGCAGAACACTGAATTGTCACAAGATGTTATTAACGTCTCCCGTCAGTGGTTTTAATGTTGTGGCTGTATTGGGCGTTGGTGTAACAGGATGCGGCCCAGACAGGAGACCAAACAGATACAAGATACCGGACAATATCTAAACCAATCACAGTATCGACTGCGAAGGAGTGAGTGGTGGTCAGAACCAGATCAAGGGGCGTTCACATCCACCACCACAGACTATAAACAATGACGGGGGTTATAAATGTCGACATACGACCATATAAGGTGTGAACAGATTTAGATTCCTAGTAAAGAAACTCACGGAGAAGACCTTGGTTACGTCATTTTAAAGTCATTTCTTGTGCAGCTGTTGTCACTGTTGTTTATCAGTTGCTTTCCTGTGTCACACCTAAAGACCTCACGCACCCACTAACACATAACGGCACCTGTGCAGAGGTGTCTAATCCAAGCAGAGGGTCAGCGGTGCAGCGACGCGGACATGAGCCCTAACGGACCTGACACCTGCTGGACCCCGGTAACCAGGCAGTCGTGTTCAATACTCTGCACCAGCTGGAAGCACAGAAGCCTGGGAGGAGCGGGTCTTCAGTTCCTTTAAACATCCGCTCCCCCGCTGGAGCCGAGACGCTTGAGTTTGACTTGTTTGTTCCCGAAAGTATAAAATCTGAGATGAGCCGAAGAGTGATGCAGCGTCTGGCCACATGACAGCAATACGCTGCTGATGCATCGCTGATGTCAGGAAATATAACCTCACGGGAAGTTACGCGAACCAAAATCTATTCAGTTGTCTTTCCGTCCTTTTCTTATTCTGCTTGCTTAGGATTCAGCCTCGTGCCTGTGCATCTACATATACATATGCGTGCGTGTAGGCGCGACGCCCACGCTGCGTTTGTCGGCGCCTGACCTTTGTGTCTGATGAGGTATCTGCCGAGGACGATGAGGAGGCAAAGCAGGATGAAGACGATGACGGCCACCACCCCTCCGATCACGGCGTGGTCCACCCCCGAAGAGGTCGACATGGCTGTGGGGTCTTCAGGAGAGGTTTGAAGAGGAGAGAGGGTGAGCAGGAGTCGAAATAAATAAATCAGCGGGAACAATAATGAGAGGGGAAATAAAGGGAATTGATGAGAAAGAAGAGAGAGAATACAGTATGGGAGGAGTGAGAAATAAGGGGTGAGAGGGGAAAAGACAGGCAGAGATGGAGGGCACGCAGAGAGAGAGAAAGGGGGTGGAGGATGGATATTGGTGGAACCGGGAGATGGATGATGAAAGGCGGCAGAAATAAAGAAACACAGAAAGATAGAGAGAGAGAGAGAGAGAATAATGGGGAGAGTGACAGAGAGAAGACGGAAAGAGGAGAAAAGAACAAGGGAGCAGAGAATACTTGTCAATATGCAATACCCACAGCGGTAAACCTTCAGAAGACAAAGACAGGGATGTAAGGAAAAACAAAAGAAAAGAAAAGCCAGGCGAAATAAAGGAGGCCACCGCGTCATCCTCCGTTAAAGAAACGCTCGTCATTAACGCGCAACAGGACAGAGAGCGGCGCTCAGACCTCCAGGGGCCCAGATTCAGTTGATTAAACCAGAACGTTAATGCAGCGGTGGTGGAATATTAAGAAAAACGTGCACCGATCAGGCATAACATTACGACCACCTTCCTAATATTGTGCAGGTCTCCAAAACTCATCTGAGGACGGACACGGGCCTACGGTGTTGGGGGGCATGTTTGAGATCTTTGTCCATTTGCAGGTACAGACAGATCATAATGTTAACTAAAAAATGTATTGTGCACGTACTCTGATCAGGCGTAACATTATGACCACCTTCCAAAACAGTTGTGACTCATCAGAGAAAGGACATGGTCCTTCTGAGGGCGTCCTGTGGTGTCTGGCAACACATTGTTGTTAGTGGGGGGGTCTTTGGGTCCTGTGGGTTGAGGGGAGGGGCCTCCTTTCTGGATCAACCCACAGATACTTGATCAGTTTGGGATCTGGTGTATTTGGAGGCCAGGTCAACACCTTGAGATGTTCTTCACGTTCTTTTTGAGTTGTTCCTAAACTGTTTTTGCGTGTGCGATGTCAAGGAGTGTCATTGCTATGGGGGTGGGGGTGCCTGGTCTGGTCTAGGTGGGTGCTGCATGTCTAAGTAACATCCAGTTTCCCAGCAGAACATTGAACGGTCAGAAGATGGTCAATGTTCTTTACTTCTCCTGCCAGTGGTCATAATGTTATGGCTGATCAGTACATATTATGCATGGTCAGTTGGACGGGGCCAGGACGCACCTTGACTGTGTTCACACCTGAACACTTGTGATACTACCCGTCACGTTTATATAAATACATAATGAGGTACTTTAAAGTATACTTCAGGCATTAAAGGTATCTTTTTTTAAACCTGCATATTAAGTGTAAAATGACATTTGGTTTATCTAACTCTTCACACTCTCAAGGACCCCGCTGCATGTTCCATTCAGTGAAGAGGCCGTGTAGCACAGACGCTGTGCTTCAGTTTGCCTCGTATTTAATTGAGTAGCATTTATTTTCAGTCCAAGTTATACATCACCAGAGTTTACTGACATGAGGCTGTAATGTAACACTCGATCTGAAGCCTTGATGAGGTGATTAGGGACATAATGGATAAAGCTGTGAATGGACGACTCCTTCCCTCGTCTCTTAAAGAGCCCCGATTATTTTTTAGGCGCAGGTTTCTCACCCGCAACGAAGATTTAATATCGTTTGCCTCGTTTTAGAAGAAAGTAATACATCATTTATGTCGCCTGACTTTTCAGAGCTAATCAAACGCTGGGTGTCGATTTGAAATTGAAATTGGCAGGCACAAATCAAATCAAATTATTATTTTGTAAAAGCGTATGATGGAGTAAACAAAATGGAAAGCTGGAGAGAGAGGCTTGATTTTTTAAAAAAAAGCTAGCGGATACACCCAATCAGATTACGGGAAACAGACACATGAGGTGCGGACCAAACTGAAACCATAGACGGAAAGAACAAACACATTACAGCCGGCCGGAACGACGAATGACACGCTGGACAGCCGGGGAAAAAAAAAAGAGGCAACATTTCAAACGGTCAGAGGAGCGAAAGACCGACAACGGGAAAACCAGAGGCCGGCCGACGACGAAAATAAGAGGCAATGGGGAAGGGGGGGGGAGTGAAGGCAGCACCAGTCAGAATAACACACACACACACACACACACACACACACACACACTGTGGCTGGCCGGCGTGGAGGTGAGAGGGGCATGCTGACGAGGCGAGACTGAGAATGAGCCCATAAATCCTGCTGTCAGCATCAAAGGAAAAGCAGACAAGACCCGAGAACACCTCGAAGCCTCACCCACGTACCCCCCCACCCCCTTTCCCTTGTACTCAGAAAGAAACACACACACACACACACACAGAGAGAGAGAGAGGACGTGGAACACTGTGTAAAATGACTTGTACCACTTAAGGGGTCGTGCTGGTGTGTGTTGCACATGAGAAAGGAGGCGGGGACGCTACGGACAACAACAAAGCGTCACGCGGGCAGGAGCGTGAAACACTCATCCCTCGGCTCTGGAGTTCAAAGCGTCCCCTGGACTGGTTTTGCAACCCCCCCCCCCTCCGCCGAAGCAATACGACAGACAGACAAAGACAGACAGAGCCACGAAGAGAGAGAGAGAGAGCTAGGACGACAGAGAGAGAGTCTCAAAACGACATGTGACTGGTGGAAGAGCTGTACCTGGGACGTTGTCTGGTTCGTCTTCTCGAGTGGATGAGCAGATGGAATGTTTGGATGGATGGATGGATGGATGGATGGATGGATGGATGGATGGATGGATGGATAGGTAAGTGGAGGAGTGTGTGTTGAGGAGGAGGGGTAAGGTTTAGGGATTATCGACGGGAGTAGAGAAGGAAAACAAGAAAAATAACATGAAACAGCTGCGGACACCACCAATCTCTGTCCTTCAGTTGTCGTCTTGCTTTTCTTTTGCATGTGTGCACGAATGAAAAACAACCAGAATCTTTAAGCGCTACACAATTTTTATTTATTTTTTGTTTTTGTATGCATCAAGGGACAACTTCATTCAAAGAAGTGTGCGTGCAAGCGTGTGGCTGTTTTTTTTACCTGTGAAAGTGTAAACTCCATTGAGCCGGACTGAAACGGGGGGCGTGAGGGAGGAGGCGGGGGGCGAGTGGGAGGCAGCGGAAGGAGCGATGCTTGGGGATGAGGGAGGGGGAGTCGGGGAGGAGGAGGAGGAGGAGGAGGGGAGGGGGAGGAGGAGGAGGGGGAGAATGGGAGGTCGGGGAAGAGGGCGTTGGAGAGGGTGGTGGTGGTGGCGGCGGAGGAGGAGGAGATGGTGGTTGACACGTCGGCCGTTGAAGGGGAGAGGGACGAGGAGGAGGGGGAAAGGGAGGAGAAGGAGGTGGTGGAGGAGGAGGAGGAGGTGGAGGAGGAGGTGGAGGAGGTGGAGAAGTCAGTGGATTCATAGCCAGAGCCGTAGAAGACATCGGACGGAAAGGAGGACGGGATCGGGGACGATGGAGGGGAAGACGGGGAGTCCACAGACTCCAGGGCCGGGGAGGTGGGGTCGGAGGTCGCAGGGTCTTCGCGAGGAGGCGGCGCAGGGGGGAAAGTGTGGCGCACGGGGGAGGAGAGACGGGCAAGCAAGGCGCCGGAAAAACAAGCAAAAATACCGCCATGGGTCGAGCGAACGGGACACATTGAGGTAAATTAAGAAAAATAAAAAAAGGCGGGGAAAGAAGCGCATGTGACGAGCGAAAGCGGTTGGATGGTAAGCGGTGGCGGTGGCGGTGGCAGGGGTGGTGGTGGCGCGGTTGGATGAGAGAAAAAATAAATAAAACAAACAAACAAACAAAACAAAGGAGGAAAGAAACGAAACAAAATCAGAAGAGATGGAAGTAAGAAAGTACAAGTAAAGCAAACTGCAGAAGAACAAAAAAAAACAAAAAAAACGTGATGACGAAAAGTACGAAACAAAGACAACCCGCCACACGTCCCTCTTTTTTTTTTTTTTTTTAAGTCAGTTACTTTCTTAACCCTCATCGTCACCTTGGACCAGGAGCGTGTACTCCCCCTGGCTGTGTCCGATGCCGTTGTCAGCGTGGCACAGGTAGATGCCGTTGTCAGATTTGTTGAGCATGGGGAAATGCAGGATTGCGCCGTCAGCCTTGGCCACTAGGGGGAGCTCTCCATCCTTCTTCTCCCATATGTAGCTGTTGGGCCTGAGAAGGAGAGAAAAAGCGAGACAGAGAGTCCTAAGTTGAAGTGTGCACGATCAGCAAATTATTTGCAGAAAGAAAAAAAAATTCAAAAGAGGGCAAAGTAATGAGGGGAGAAAGGAGGAATGCTGCAGGAGAAAGACGGCAAAAAAAGATGAAATGATGGCAAAAGGCGAAGAGGAGAAGGGGGGGAAAGTTAAAAGCACACGAGGAGAGCAAATGAGATGGAGAAGGATGGATTTTACAGTGAGAACGCAGAGAGGAGACAGAGAGAGGAGGAGAAGCTAATGACCGGGGAGGAAGAGGTGGACGTCGGTGCAGCAGGGATCGAGGAAAAGGAGGCAGCTTAGAGAGGAAAGCAAATTAAAAGAGGTGGAGGGAGGCGAAGACAACAGCGTTTCAGATCCATTCTGCGTAACAGATGTGTGTATGAGAGCGAGAGAGATGGGGCCTCGATAAAAGAATCAATTATGTAAATGCTCCGGTCCTTAAGCGCTGTACAGTAATTACAATGACGGGGAGTCGGGAATCGGGGACAGACCTGAAAGTGTTGGTCTGATTAATCGCTCCCCCTCGAAATGTGAAGAAAAAAAAAAAAGGGTGACACCTAAAGGAGCCATCTGTAAATTCACGGCTGGCTTCGGAAAGGCGGGCATTTGTTAACAGGAGCTGTTAAGGTCCAGAAAATACCGCAGCTCCAAGACCGAGCTCCTTCACGGCAGTATTTTAAAATGAAAAAATCCAGTTGGATGTTTCTCAAGCAGTAAAGCAGCAACTCTTTCTGTTGTTGCTGCCGGGGCTAAATTCTCAAACTGTCTGAGAGCTAATGAAAAACACAGCCCGGGTCCCCCGACGCTCGCTGTTGAGCAAACACTTGGAAAGAGAGTGTCAAAGGTTTTTGAATATGCTTCGCTTTAAGAAATCCTAACCGGCGAGAAGGAAGGAGTTCACGCGCGCACGCCGAACGTCCCCGAGGCGAACACAAGATCACCACGCAGCCATGAAGTATTTAAACCAAAAGTGTCCTGACCCCGCGTCGCTGCATCGTCTGGCTACGTCGGAGTAAAACGCGATGGGCTGCCGCGTCACACGCCCAGTGGTGGGCTGTAAATTTACATGAGTGCTGTACTGAAGCACAGTTTTTTGAGTCTTATTTTTTGGGGGGATACTTTTACTTTCACTCCATTTAAAGGACAATTGTACTTTTTACTCCACTACATTTCTGTTGATGCTCTCGTTACTCGCTACTTTTGAGCTTACGTCAGCTGATTGTTATTATTTTTCCACAATTCTGAGAAAATAAATTGTTTCTGCTGATTTGCTACGTCATGCTATACAATCCATACAAAGCAGGAAGAAACTGGAGACACTCCCACCGAGCACCTGTGACCTTATCTTAAGCCCATGTTTGAGATTTTTGCCACAAAAACTGATTCGTTTCAGTTTAAATGTTTGTTGTGTTTAACACGAACAAATTATATCACGGCCTACGAGAACTCGTCTTCCTACCTGAAAAGACACGTCACGGTATGTAAAGTAGCTACTGACGTTAGCTAGCTTAATGTAAAGTAGCTACTGACGTTAGCTAGCTTAATGTAAAGTAGCTACTGACGTTAGCTAGCTTAATGTTTGTTAAATTGCTGATGAACATTTTAAACGTATTTGTATAAAGAGAAGAAGAGAGTGAGGCTGTGGATTATAGAGTGGATTGTATAATGACAATGAAGCTACTTTCCTTTCCTGTATTTCCTGAGATACTTTTTAAATACTTTTACTTAAGTATTTTTTTAAGCAAATACTTTAGTACTTTACTTAAGTAATATTTTGACTAAGCTACTTTTTTGGAGTAATATTTGACAAGAAATATCTGTACCAGGCCAGCTGACAGTCAATCAAACTCAACTATTCTTGTTAAAGTTTTTACTTTTCTAGGCATCAAACTTGTGCTGACCGGACATTTTGAACGTACGGAACTTCCAATCAAACGGCAGCATCAAATTTTGATCAGTGGCCAAACCATTTTTGTGTTGGGCCACCCTTTTGTGGGGGGTTTTTCACCACTATTTCAAGGACAATTAGGAAGAAAACAAATAAAAAGTGTTTATGTAACTCAAATATTACGTATTTTTTTCCACAAATAATAATTTTATTTTTATTTTTGTAATTATTCCATAATTTAACGAGGGCCCAGTTCTGGGCCCGGGACAGTAGACCCGTTTGTCCCCCCCTATCGGCGGGCATGACCTGTACTTTTACTCAACTAGTGAAGGTGTGTTCTCTGTCCACCTCTGCACACGCCACCTCCAGACGCTAACATACAATTAAACGAACAGTTAACTTGGCATTGTGCGACTTTGTGTTGTGTTATTACTCGTTCTGTTTAAGCGCAGGGAGCAAACTGGTCAGAGGGTGATCGGGATCGGAGCCGCCGTCATGCACGTCTAAAAACAAATTCTGCGGTTTTGTTCTCGGCTACGAGCGCGGAGAGGAAACTTTTCAATTAGCGCACATGCATTAGTAAACACTGCACAGAAGTCACGACACGCTCCAAGACATTCTTTATTACAATTATGGGTACTTTGGCGCCTGCACACGCCTCCCTCTCCCAGTTGTAATCATTAACACGGCAAAGAATGAGCTTTTGGGTGTTTCTGCTGAATTATTAATATGAGATTTGGAAAATTATGCTAATTTATATAGTCTTTGTAATTCAATGCTTATTTCTACCAAAAGTATCGTGTCAACAGCTTATTTATTTGTTGTTGTTTTTACGATTTCAGATTATTGAAGGAAATTCCTGGTGCTGTTTCACGAACCAGTTTCTAGGAAGTCTTAATGCATTAGATCAAATCTCATTATTCTCAGACTGCGCGTCTCAGTCCCAAGGTCACTGCTTCCAACAGAAGAAGGGCAGACTTGATGCTGCTCTAATCACTCTTTTCACTCTCTTTTATCTCTTTTTAACCACAGATGGAATGATTAATCACGTAACTTCTCCTTTTTCTTTTCTTTTTTTTTTACAGTTCAGTGTTAAGCTTAAAGTTAAACTGTTTTGATTCGGTCTGCTCTCAGTAGTTGAGTTTCAAGACACATCGGGCAGCTCTTTTCACCATAAAAAAAAAAAAGAAGAAGCAATCTGCTGCTGCTCTCAGCCCAGAAGCAAACATCAGACAGACAAACTCTGCGGTTAGTCGGTGAAGACAGTGGAGCTGCTAAAGAGCCAGAGATTTCCCACTGGACTTGGCGGACACCGAAACAAAACCGAGACGAGTATATATATGAACGTTGGCGTTGCACAACTTCAGTTGAATCAGAATGCCACTGTGCAAATAACTGCTTCACAAAACCTCTCTTCCTGCATGTTTAAAGATGCATACGGTAGATTTTAGAAAAGAAAAGCTGATAGAGATTAAGGGTGCTTCTGCTAGTTTGAGCTGAGGAGCTCATCATGATGAGAAAAAGGTCACAGTGCACTTATATTTTAAATGGGTTTTGGGAAAAATTGAGAATCTGCACTGAGGAGACATTGTACACCGATCAGGCGTAACATTATGACCACCTTCCTAATAGGTCCAAAACAGTTGTGACTCATCAGAGAATGGACATGGGCCTTCTGAGGGTGTCCTGTGGCGTCTGGAAACAGGATGTTGCTAGTGGGAGAGTCTTAGAGTGGAGGGGCCTCTGTGGATCATCCCACAGATACTTGATCAGTTTGGGATCTAGTGAAATTGGAGGTCAGGTCAACACCTTGTACTGTTCTTCATGTTTTTTTTTGGCTGCTGCCATCAAGGAGTGTCATTGCTATGGGGTGGGGGTGCCTGGTCTGGTCTAGGTGGGTGCTACATGTCTAAGTAACATCCACATCAATGAATGGCAGGTCCAAAAGTTTCCCAGCAGAACACTGAATTGTCAATTTTATTATTCTCCTAGTCATAATGTTGTGGCTGATTGGTGTATACTCAATTCTAGCGTCCAAAATGATTTTATGGAAGTAATAATTACAAACATAGCAAACAGATATTTGATTTGATGACGTCGTTTACATAATATACTCTAGTTTCCAGGTACCTAGTCACAAGTAAAGCCTTTAAGCCACCAACATCTACATGTCTAAGTAACATCCACATGAATGAATGCCAGGTCCAAAAGTTTCCCAGCAGAACACTGAATTGTCACAAGATGGTCAATGTTATTAACTTCTCCTGTCAGTGGTTTTAATGTTGTGGCTGATCGGCGCATCAAGCTTCAGCTACGAAAATATTCCTCCTTAGCCGAATCCTTTCATTGCCGGTGAAAGGATTTATTTTTTTTTGGCGGTATAAAAAGCCCTGTCCTTTAACAAGTTACAGATTAGTGTAATCTCATAACACGCCACCTGCCGCCTTCTAAACTCGGCCGTGACCTCGCACTCTTAACGCATCTCGCGTGCAGTAGGTCAAGGTGGCGCAAAGCTTTTTTAGCCGTGAAGTGAGCAGCGCTGAGAGAGAGGTCAGCCGAGTTGAGTGTGACACGGTTGTGAGCCGCCGCCGCCGCCGATCAGATAGACGAGAAAACACAGCAGAATGTGGAGCACCGGGTTCCCTTCTTCTCTTTTCCCGCGAGAAAGCTCTTTGCCGCCGGGCGTGGAGGAAACGCGGCGGCGCGGCATTTGATACGCCCGAGTTATTCTTTTCGTACTTGACAGGACGTGACCGTGGAGTTGTTGGGGTGTGGGTGTGGGGGTGGGGTGGGGGAAAGAAAAAGTGTGTATCCTGGAATGAAGTGTGACATTCATCGAGTTTGATCGGCGAGGGCAGATGAGTGCCCGGGCGCGTGTCGTGAGGGAAGGTGTTGTCGCCGTGATTGGGTTTTGACTGACAGCTGCAGGGGCAACCTGTATCTGATTTGATTGGACACCAGCTCAGCCACGAGCGGCGGGTGCACTTAACCGAGCACACGCGCGCACACATAAAACCGGCTCCCTGTGTCTTAGTCATTTGCTGCATGTCACCGTATCTTTCCGTCTCCAATCCGCCCACGCTTTCCCCCCCTCCTCCTCCTCCGCCTTCCCTCCCGGTGCCGGTGTGTCGGTTTGTTTTCCTTTCCTCTCTAGCCCCCTCTTCCTTTGCCGCGTTTTGTTCTGCTCTCTCTCTTTTTTTTAACGTACATCCATCTCCTGCCACTCAGTGGACGCTTTTATCTACAGCCTCCCCGCGTACTATGAGTAAAGCACAAATATAGAACGGGCGATCCCAGCAGGAGCCGAGCAATGAACTCCTGCCACTTTGAAGTCGACACAACCATTTATTAGTCCAGAACAAAACTTGCGGAGAAGATTTTCAACTGGGGTGGGTTGTTGCAACGCAAACAGCTACGTTTCTAGCATGCACTAGGTGGTCGCCCCCACCCTCGACTGGCACGCTGTTTCTGCTTTGCCTCTCCGTCGTCTATAATTTATCGACCCCCGTGCCGCCCGATAAAGCACGTACATGCGATGACAGCCACCTCCTCCTCCACCTCCTCCTCCTCTTCCCCTGCCCCCAGCGTGTTCCACCTGCCAATCAAACTGAGCACCTAGCCTTCTTCCTAGCCGCTCCTGAGCTGGGCTGACAGGTGGAGGGGTGGGTGAGGACGGAGAAGGGATATTGGGTGGGCGGGGGGGAGAGGGTGGGGAGTTTTAGAGGGGAAAAGGTGTGGGGAAAGATAGAGGAGAGGAGTTATAGGGAAGGACGGAGGGGGGGCGTCGTGGCAAGACGGAGAGGAACAAACGAGCTGTGAGTGACACGGAGGCAGAGAGATACCTGATGATGGAGGGAGTGGAGGAGGTGGGGTGTCGGCAGAGGGAGGGGGAGAGAGGAGAGCGGATCGATGGAGGTTCATCTATAATGCAGAAAGGCCAGGGGAAAGAGTGTATTTGTGTGGGCAGGATTTAAGACGCGGGCTTGCAGTTTGTTTGTGTGTGTGTGCGTGAGTGTGTGTGTGTGTGTGTGTGTGTGTGTGTGTGGGCATCAGAAAAAAACACTGTGTACACACTGTTAGTGAACACACGCGGCCTTGTACGAGCATGTGTTCCTGCTTTCTGCGCCGGCGTGTGCTTACAAACAAGTCATGTTTGAACAAGAGACTATTGGACTGTTTGTGAGTCAGAAATTGAACATGTTAATGTGTGATTACTTACAAGTGTTCCTGTGTGTGTCGCTGCTGTGACTGTACCTGCACACGCATCCTGCAGGCGTTTGTGTTTTGAGTTAGCATGTTATTACTGTACGGGGCGCGTTTGTTTACACGTCGGCGCACGCTCCAGAAACTTTACGGAGCGAGACCGGGCCTGACCTGGTTACCGGTGACGGGGCTTTCATCGATACGTGTTTCAGTAGCGCGTAAGAGATAAGGCCCGGTTTAAGTGATGTGGTGACAGATTACATTAGTGCAAAGCCTGCAAGCCAATTATGGAAGATAGTGCATAAGTGACACCAGCGTTGACACCGGCATCAGCGATGTGTTTTCGGACCGTGTGCGGCTTGTGTTCTTAGGATGGGGTAAATTACTGTAATGAAAAACCAAAGGGGGAGGACACAGGGATATTATAACACCAATATTTCCCTCAGATATAATGTAACACGTGGCACGACGAAAATTAAAAACACGGCACTGCATTAAAGGCAGCCATATCGTTGCCGCCATGTTTTCTCTTAAGAAGAGACAGGAAATGACAAACTCAGCTAAAATAGACTAAAACATTCGACCAGATTTTAGTAACATACACCGATCCAGTATAACATCTTGTGACAAATCACACGGATCCGTCTCAACACGACTCAAAACGCTACTTCGTATTCCAGGCCTATAGGTGGCGCTGTTTCCGTTTCAGAAATTCACCAAAAACGGAGAGGAAGAGGCGGAGCATGCGCATAAAGCTTGAGCGCTGCTTACAAATCGGCTTTAGAAGAAACCAAACTCAAGGAGAAATGATATTTAGCCCTAGTAACCATAATAGGCTCAATATCTTCTCCAGCAGGAACACGAGCATGTAGTCCACCATTGTTGTTGATGTTGTTAGGAGACGTCTCGCGGGATATAAGAGGTGGAAGGCTGCTCGAGGGGTGTGGCCATGACGTCATCAAAACGCTAGTATGCGTTTTTGCCGTCCACACAAAAACTCAAGAGCTGCGTTTTCAGTTTTTTTTCACCCTGGGACCAGGTTTCAGAAAAGTGCATTTTAGGGCAATGATTGGATTAGTTTGGATCATTGGCCAAAATGATGCAAAACATCTGCGTTTAAACCAAAAAGCGTCTCCGTGTGGACAGGCCCTTAGACATGTAGCACCCACCTAGATCAGACCAGGCACCCCCACCCCATAGCAGGATGCAGCCTGACAGGTCTCAAAGGTCCCACCCACCCTACAACAGACACCCTCAGAAGA
Organism: Planiliza haematocheilus; assembly: GCA_005024645.1. Lineage (NCBI taxonomy): Eukaryota > Metazoa > Chordata > Actinopteri > Mugiliformes > Mugilidae > Planiliza > Planiliza haematocheilus. The sequence goes on from SRSE01001205.1 coordinate 160,746, forward strand.
CCCATGTCCATTGTCTGATGAGTCACGACTTCATGTTTTGGAGGCACAAGGGAGACCTAAATAATATTAGCAAGGCGGTCATAATGTTCTGCCTGATTGGTGTATGACGTCTGCGCTCTGTTTTCCCCAAACCCATTTAAAATGTAAGTGCACTCTGACCCTTTTCTCATTACGACGGGCCCCGCAGCTCAAAACAGCGGCTGCACTCTTTACTCTTTATCTTCGTACACAGAAACAGACTCTTTGTGAAGCAGCTATTTTGCCTAATTGGTGTAGATGTTAACCACAGAGGTGATAAATCGGAAAAATTAAATAATTCAACGACAACAGTTGCCTGCCACTTCGCCTGTAGCTCAGCCGTGAAACACCGAACCGGCCACGTGAACTAGCATAAATCAGATGCACCGGTCCTGAATCACCGTGTTCAGTTCAGTCTCAAGGTCACTGTCGGGAAGAAGCGTGCTCGTGTGCTTCCTAGAAACTGGTCGCCGTGGAAATAGACCTCTGCACGTACGTCAGCGAGTGATGTGTGTGTGTGTTAAGGTCGAGGCACTGATTCAGGTTCAGTAACCAACCTCTCGTGTTATGTTTAGAGCACAAGTAGCCTTCACGAGCACCGTGCACAAAGCTAATAGCTAGTAAATCTGTAGTTTAGGGCTGAATTATCAGACTGTAGATGAGGCATAGTGTGAATCAGAGATTAAAGTACACCGGCGAGAGGATCTGCAATGCTCTAAGCTTTGATTTGGCTAGCAACAATGGCAGCCCGCTTAGATAATCAGTTAATTTATGCTCTTAGCGCGTCTAATTGGCGAGGAGAGACGCAAACTTTCGAGAATAACCTACGCACTAACCGCGGCTTCGCACCCGAGCTGTGTGATCGGCCGCGGCTGCGTCTAGACAGCGTTTGAACGATTAAAAGTGCTTCTGCATGCACGTGTGTCTTACTCTGGGTTGCCGTTGCCCACACACAGAAGAGAAAACTTCTCCCCCTCTCTGGGCAGATCGGTTTCGGGGTCGATCCGCACGTTGGGAGAATCTGAAAGTGGAGGACAGACGCACACAGAGAGAGAGAGAGAGAGAGAGAGAGAGAGAGAGAGACGCACGGTTACATAACACAAGGCTCATAAGTGCAGAGGCATGCACGCAGCACAGACGGCCTCATTCATCCCCATCTCCGTCTACTCCCACCTGCATCCTGTAGGCGTCACCGTCTCCCTGCCTCCCACAATGACATAACCCCCCTCCCCACTTCCCATCCTCCCTCCTTACACAACCACATCACTTTCCCACGGCGATGCAGTGCAGGCGCGCCGCCCACAGGGGGGCAGCACCGGCACACGCTCGCCGTCTCCAATTATAGTTTCATTTTAGATGATGACCTGCTCTTCTCATCCACAGTGACTCGACTGTGGCTGAGTGCGCCGGCGGAGGAAGGTGAAATTCCTGCGTGGTCATTATTACAGGTAGCTAATGTGGAATTATTGGAGCAAAAGATCAAGCTGAAGAGGGGAGAGACACGCTCGCAAAAGCCCAACGAAGGAGAAGGTCAGGGAAGGAATTAAAAAAGAAACAACAGAGCTGTTACTTCACCTCTTTTATTTATTTGTCTCTCCTCCGCTCTATCCATCTATCATCTCCCTCCAGTAGCCTCTATATTTACCCTCTCTCTCTCTCTCTCTCACCACATCCTCCCCCTCCTCCCCTCCCTCCCTCTTTTCTTTTTTTTTTTTCCCAGTTGACTCACACATCACCCGCAGAGGCTGCTCGCTCCTCTTGTCCCCCGGGGCGAGAGAGGGGTGGTCGACGGCGCAGGTGATGAGGGCTTTGTCGTCGCCGCGGCTCACCTTCAGGGTTAGCTCGCTCTTCACCACGTACGTGGGCTCGTCCGGAAAGGCCTCCACCACGTCCGGTCGCCCTGAGGAGAAGAAGAAGGAAGAGAAAAGGGGGATCAGCCCGGTGTCCGTCTGCGTCCTAACCAGGGGAGTGGCGCGGCGTAGAAACAAACACACGTGATTGCCGCAGGCCAGAAACAGACTGGTGTAATTAGGATGGGGCGCTTTCATGTTGTAGATCTGTACAGAACCACAGTGACCCCCATTTGTTCCCATTAAATGAAAAATGCCTTCTCTGTGCAGTTACCTTCAGCCCCGCAGGTGTTTTGTTCTGCAATCTATCATTATATGTCACAAATACTGTGTGTGTCTAACAATGCATTTCCAACCGTATTTATTGTGGTATCACTTTTTTTTTCTCTCTCTCTCTCTCTCTCCCTCCCTAAAAAGATCTGGGAAGGACTCTGCTGACTCTAATAATTCAGCCATCCAATAAAGTTAAATCTGTAGGTCTAACTTGGTCTTCAAGGTAAATGGTTTCCGTTCTTAATCTTAGCTTAGCTTAGCCCCATTAGGCAGCAAACTAAAGATAGATAGATAGATAGATAGATAGATAGATAGATAGATAGATAGATAGATAGATAGATAGATAGATAGATAGATAGATAGATAGATAACAGGGAAATATCACTTGCGTGATATCAAAAATCAAATTAAATTGGATTCAAATAAAATAAATAAGATAAAATAAGCAAAGCAAAATAAAATAAAGCAAAGTAAAAATAAAATAAAATAATGCAAAAATAAAATAAAGCAAAGCAAAATAAAATAAAATAAAATAAACCTAAAATAAAATAAAATAAAGCAAAATAAAATAAAATAAAGCAAAAATAAAATAAAATAAAGCAAAAATAAAATAAAATAAAGCAAAGAAACCCAAAATAATAAAATAAAATAAAGCAAAGCAAAAATAAATAAAATAAAATAAATAGGAAAAATTGGAAGTCAACTATATAAACAACATTTACAAGAATAATAAAATAATTCAATATTAAAAAATTAATTTGCGCTAAAATTAATTCATAACCAACAACCATATGCAAAATGTGCCACTATCAATAAGTCCAGTGTCATCGCTCACACAGACGAAACACTTTCTTATTAATAACCCATATTTTAAGCAATTAACCATCATACACATACGCCCAAATTCACTCGATAACCTGCCACAGTTTTCCTCCCAATCAACAAACCGAAAACAAAGATTTGCTCCTTTTCACAAAAAGGGCCATTTGCGGCAGAGTTTACTACACTGCAATCATTTCTAAGGGGGAATAAATGACAGTCTCCTCCGACAGCCTTCATCTCAAACCCCTCGCCACAGCCTCGCGCCCTGTCTCCTTATTCATTAGTAAACAGGAAAAGAAAATTTCTATCTCAAAGCCTTGCGCTCATCCTCAAAGCTGTCAGAGTCAACCTTGCACGATGGCAGCTCCGAACGGCACCGAGAGTGAAAATTTCAGTTCCCTTCAGCGCCCAGAAGCCCTGTAATGTAACATCAGTAAACTGCACACAGCGCGCTCATGTTTACTAACCAGGCCGGCCCGTGATGCCTCATGCTGAAGGACACCAAAGGGACGAGAGAGGCTAAAGATCTAATGTTGCTCGGTCCGGCTTTCTTTTGGACTCGCTCGCCGTTGCTTAGGAGACAGCTCGCGATTCACACAGAGGCAGTGTGCAATCTCTTGTGCAAGCCTAAAGCAAAAATACAGACAGACTTTACATAGAGAAACTATTTATTTGCTTCTCTTTTTCTTTACATTTTTGTTTTGTTTTTAGGAGCTGCTGTCGTAAACTGTGAGGAATACGGAGTGGGCAGGCGTGAGGATGTGCCTGTCAGGCGGCGGCGGCAGAAGCAGAAGTTAAACAAAGTAAAAAAGCATAAAGTTGAGAGTGGAGATCGCACTCTATTGTAATGAGAAATATCAAACTGGGTGGCCAGACCGTGAAAGTGGTTGGTGAATCCTGGGGAGTGGACCAGAACCTTATCACTTACTCTCCTGCAAGTGCTGACACACGCATGCACACACAAGCACGAGCGCATGTAGGTCAGGCTCATGAATAACATATACGCAGAGGATATAGAGAGGGTGGCCGGGAAGCAGACTGGAAAACACACACTTTCCCCGCACACACACACACCTTCGTCTCGCGTTGTCTCACTCTTTCTCCTAAACACACAGATATTACCGACGCATGACTCTCGCCTGCCTCCTCCTCCCCCTCCAGAGAACTCTTCAAATACCACTGAATCTAATGACATCTCTCTTTTTATTACCATAACCAGTCCTCTGACCCGCAGAGAAAATTAGTTTACTTTCCAGGTGCATTTCAATAATCTCACGCCACTCCGAGGAGTCCTTCTCCCTCTACCTCCATCCCCGTCTCTGTGCACACACAAATACAGACAGTATATAGCCTTTATTAAAGACCATGGATCTCCAAAAACCAGACTTGGGAATGAAGAAATCCTCTCTGTTTACTCGCGGGCTGCTGTGCGCAGTATCTCCGAAGCCGTACAATTGAGTTTTAATAAGTCTTTCGGGCCCAAGGGGTCACGGCACTGACTCAACACGTTCATTAAGGGAAAAAAAAATAAAACAAGATGCAGTCTGTTTAAGTGGTTTTTCCCAAGACGGCAGTGATGCCCATTTGCTCATAATTCACATTTTCCTCAGTTCATTATTAGATAATCGGGGCAGATTTGCATGTCAGCTGCTGCAAGCGGAGCAACAAGTACATCGGACTGGAAGAGCAGTAATGGGCCGTGGTGGACTGGATTATGTACACGCTAACAGAAGGGTCAGATCGTGGAGGCTAACACAAATACAATTAACTGCGTCATTTCTGTTTGGTGAGCTGAGTGTGAGATAGTCCTCTTTGAGATTCCATGCAAATACACTGTCTGGGTAATAAAAACGTCGCCACCTGGATTTAACTAAGCAAATAGGTAGGAGCCTCCGATTGGATAATTACTGCATGGGTGATGCAAGAAGTTATTTAAGCCCAACTGATGCAATGAGTAGCTTCTCATTTCTTTAACAACCATGTCTAAAGACACAAAAGATGTCTGTTTGAGAAGGGTCAAATCACTGGCATCAAGCAGAGAAAACATCTAAGGAGATTGAAGAAACTACTAAAACTGGGTTAAGAGCTGTCCAACGCATTACCATCGTCTTTGAGGAAGAAATGTGGTCGGAAAATAATCCTGATTGATCGTAAACTTAAATGTTTGGTGAAATCAAATTGAAGATAAACAGCAGTAGAACTCAGGGCTATGATTAATAGTGAAAGTAAGAACATTTCCACACGTACAATGTGAAGGGAACTCAAGATTCTGGGACTGAACAGCTGTGTAGCCTTAAGAAAACCACTAATCAGTGAGGATAACCGGAAATAAAGGCTTCAGTTTGCTAGGGAGCATAAAGATTGGACTCTGGAGCAATGGAAGAAGGTCATGTGGTCTGATGAGTCCAGATTTACCCTGTTCCAGAGTGATGGGGGCATCAGGGTAAGAAGAGAGGCAGATGAAGTGATGCAGCCATCATGCCTAGTGTCTACTGTACAAGCCTGTGCTATGGGGCAGTGCTATGATCTGGGGTTGCTGCAGTTGCTCAGGTCTAGGTTCATTAGCTGACTACCTGAATATACTGAATGAGCAGCTTATTCCATCAATGGATCATATTCCAAGATGACAATGTCAGGATTCATGGGGCTCAGATTGTGAAAGAGTGGTTCAGGGAGCATGAGATGGATTGTTCCACCACAGAGTCCAGACCTTAACCCCATTGAGAATCTTTGGGATGTGATGGAGAAGCTTTGAGCAGTGGTCAGACTCTCCATCATCAATACAAGATCTTGGTGAGAAATGAATGAAACACTGGATGGAGATAAATCTGGCGATGTTGGAGAAGATTATGGAAATAAAGCCACAGAGAATGTGAGCTGTAATCAAAGCTAAAGTAGGTCCAACGAAATATTAATAGAATCTCAGCTTTGGTGTAGCACCAGCACTGGCCCATGTTACATTTTTTACAGTTAAAATCAATCATATTCGATCGGGGTCTATCATATCTGATGCACCTACTGAGGTTTCCTCCTGATTCATTACCTTCCATTGTTTCCATGGAGCTTCTTAGTATCTTTCAGCTGCATATTTATATTTATTTCTCTCCGTTTTGGCTTATCTCCAGTTGCACCAGCTGTTTTCGAGCTCTGATAAAAACCCATCATACATTACATTGTCAAACTACATCGCACGGTTAGCGGGCTAGCCGGTGAACAAGGCAGAGCGCTCACCAGGTTTAAAGGCGCAGATATTTTCTTTCAAGAAATGCCCCGAAAGAGTTTCACAGAGATTTACATTAGTCACAGCGAAAAAAAAAAAAAAAAACTGCAAATAAATGCAAATGCGGCTCCACGTCAGCTTTATGTGAAGACGGGGGACATGTTTGCATATATAATGCCTTCTACATATCATCTTCATGAGGTGATAACACGTCAGCGCTACTTGCGAGATGGGTCTTTACATGCACGCAACAAGCTGATCATGTTAACGGAGATGAAGGCAGGGCTGATGGCGCGTGGTTAAAAATAAATGTGCGGAAAATGATGGCTGTTTGGTGACAGGAGACTATACTATTACGCTTTCATCTTTGAGGGAGCTTGCATCGAGTAAAAACATTAAGTTTAAATGTAGTTTTATGTAAAGTAATTCAAATGTTTGATTATTAATCACAAAAGGGCTACAACAACATATCAACTGTGTCATTTTCTGTAGGTTCAGCCTGAGCACGACTCTGAGAGTGTTTCAAGGTAATTACGTATCTAAAATATAATTAAAATAAATACTCAATCATGCATTTCCTGCGTTCCTAAAAGTCTGCGCCCAGTTCCCCTTCTTTAATATTTAAACTCGACAACACTCCTGCACCTGCTAAAAATTTCATGGCACACCTTCCTGTAAAACTCCTGTTCCTCGAATAAAAAGGTGCGCGAGCGGCTCGTCCTTCTCGCTAACTTCCCCCAAGGTGGTGATGCCACGCGGATGAGGAGCCGGAGCCGCTGATGCGTCAACCCCCGAGCGTGCAGTACGCCATAATATAATCGTATTAGGAAGATCAAACAACTGGATGCAGCGATTATCGAGGCCGGCGTTGTTTGGGGCTCTCAATGGCGTGGAGATGCGCGCCCACGACCAGAAAGTCTGGATCAGAGCTGAAACAATTAAGTCAATTAGTCCGTGAGATGATGGAACAAAAGGGGTCAGGGATGCCGCTTTAGTCGTGAAGGGGCCGAAGCTGCCAGTGGCATCTTCTAATTACTGAGTGCGTGATATTATTCCACCAAATTATCATTTTAACTTGAAAACATGCCTCTTGCTAGTGTAGATGCTGACGTTGCTGAAGGTAGTGAAGACTTCAGCTAAAGTGATCATGCACGCCAAATTCATATTTTATTAGAGGATAACCCGTTGAGATATATCATCTCGTCTTCCAGGGGGTCCTAAACATTGACACAATCAAACAGTACAATACAGTCACATAAGCACAGCGTTCAGTAATGCACAGGATACGATGTTACAATCTAATGTGCCAAAATCCAAGGCAAAACACATTTAGAGGCCCTGTTCGACTAAGACGCCCTACCAAACCTACAGTCATGTGATATGACAATTACCCTATAATCTACATAAACTAAGGCTTGTAAGCCCATTGAGCAGCAGAGGATACTTCAAACATTGTAAAACATAACCTAACTAAATGCTGCTGGCTTGTATGGCCCGCTCAGCAGCTAACCATGGCTACAAAACAACATGAAAACAACAGGAACCTGACCTGAACAACAGCAGTATGCAGGATGTCATTAGGGTTTTCAAGTGGGCACCTCCTTTCACCAATGTTTCGTTAAGTTAGGCCCACGACACTTTGAGAAGGCTTAACAGTGATTTCCAGTGTCCTGGAGTCACCCCCTTCCACACCGCTACTGCACAACCCTGTCTTCCTCACCAATCGATGTCTATTAACAACTAATATAGCAACTAATAACCAAGAGTCAAACAAACAAATCTACCGTGATTCGCCCCACAACACAAGACATGCTCACATTGGCTCCAAATTCCCTTCCGCCCAACCCACCATACCAGGGCTGTACGCTTAGCTTTTTCACTAGGAGCACAAGTGCTCCTAAATGAAAAAATTTAGGAGCACAGAAAAAATTTTAGGAGCACTACTAAATTTCATAAATAACACAATTTTATTATTTTACACTCAAATCACGTACACAGTAACACATGTGCACTAATACATATAAACAGTGGTGGACAGTAACGAAGTAAATTTACTTGGATACTGTACTTAAGTACAGTTTTTGAGTATCTGTACTTGAGTATTATTTTGGGGGATACTTTTACTTTTACGCCAATACATTTGAAGGACAAATATTGTACTTTTTACTCCATACATTTCTGTTTTTGCTCTCGTTACTCACTACTTTTGAGCTTACATCAGCTGATTATTTTTTATTTTATTATATTTTATTTCAAAGTTCTGAGAAAATAAACTATTTCTGCTGATTTGCTGATTCTCTACGTCATGCCATACAATCTATACAATGCACAAAGAAACTGGAGAAACACCTGGAGAAGCAACGGTGGCCTTACGTCAAAACCATGTTCGAGATTTTTGCCACAAAAAGTGATTCATTACAGTTTAAATGTTTGTTGTGCGAACAAATGATATCATGGCCTAAAAGAACTCGTCAAATGAAAAAGCACGTCGCGGTATGTAAAGTAGCTACTGACGTTAGCTAGCTTAATGTTTGTTAAATTGCTGATGAACATTTTAAACGTATTTGTATAAGGAGAGAGAGAGAGTGGATTATAGAGTGGATTGTATAATGACAATGAAGCTACTTTCCTTTCCTGTATTTCCTGAAATACTTTTTAAATACTTTTACTTAAGTAGTTTTTTAAGCAAATACTTTAGTACTTTACTTAAGTAAATTTTTGACTAAGCTACTTTTACTTGTATTGGAGTAACATTTGACAAGGAGTATCTGTACTTTTACTCAAGTAGGGAAGGTGTGTACTCTGTCCACCTCTGCATATAAACACAGGGCCATCATAAGGCCTACTGTAACCCTCAATTAAACACAGAGAACACCCCTGTCCCACATCTTTTTGTAGTCAAGTCGCCTGGCACGCTTGGCTGAGTTCATCCAGCGGTCCACTGCAGGACTTTGCTTTTTTAGGAAATACGAGTCAATTTTCTTCATTGTACACGGTCAGTTAATTTTCCTTCAACGTTCGAGTGTCCGGGCTACGACTTTCACACCGATATCGCTCCGCTCAACTCGCGCCGCATCGTCGGACTCCGCAGTGGCGAGGAGAAACTAGTCCTCCTCTCGTACACACGTACACACGTACACACACACACACACACACACACACACACACACACACACACACACACACACACACAGAAATCAATCTGTCCTAATTTTAACTTCCGCGGGCGGTGAATCGCCCGTGCTGGCCGGGCGGCGCGGATGTTTTCATTCATAAACTCGCCGCAGGGCGACGTCACCGCATCTCATCACATGAGTTCTGTGTTTTGCAGGTGTGAAAAAGAAGTTGTAGGACAGTGCTTGTCCATTTTTTACAGAGATGCGCGAGAATTGTACTCTACTTGTAACAGTATGGATTTATTTAGGGCAAATCGAAGAAGGGTTGAAGTCGCACGGTCTCCTTTTTATTTTTCTACTCGACAAACTATTTTAATAAGTAATGCTCGCACTGTACAGCCCTGCATACCCCAACCCCATCGTAAGAGCAGAATAGAAGTTATTTACAAAGAAAAGGGTCTGAAACAAGGACATTATTGAGGTCTTGAACAGATGGAAAGAAGCAACAGATCTAATGGATGGCAGTAAGTTATTCCAGTCAAAAGGAGCTTGGTGTTTGAAGGCACGTTTACCAATTTCTTTGGGGGGTTCATAAAAATACGGTACAGTACAAAGCTGAAGACATTTCGTCAAGGTTCTCCTGAGACATTTACGAGAACGGGACGAATGTTGTACAAACGAAGCTGTGTCTTGTGCAGAGGTAAGACAAGACCAATAAATAGCAATGAATAATACACAATATATGGCTGTTCAAAGTTCTTAAACTGGTGAAGTTTTTCTCAAATGTCTTTTGGTGTTGGACTGCTGGCCGGACATCATTTTTAAGTCAACACCAGTGGTGGACAGTAAGTGAAGTACAGTTTTTGAGTGCCTGTACTTTACTTGAGTATTATTTTGGGGGGATACTTTTACTTTCACTCCACTACATTTCTGTTGATGCTCAATACTTTTGAGCTTACGTCAGAAACTGGAGAAACACCTGGAGAAACTCCCACCAAGCACCCGTGGCCTTATCTCAAACCCATGTTTGAGATTTTTGCCGCAAAAAGTGATTCGTTTCAGTTTAAATGTTTGTTGTGCTTACCGCGAGAGAGAGAAGCTGTTTGCAAGAGAAAGAGAGAGGCTGTGGATTGTAGAGTGGACTGTATAATGACAATTAAGCTACTTTCCTTTCCTGTATTTCCTGAAATACTTTTACTTAAGCATTTTTTAAGCAAATACTTTAGTACTTTACTTAAGTAATATTTTGACTAAGCTACTTTTACTTGTATTGGAGTAATATTTGACAAAGAGTATCTGTACTTTAGTGAGTAGTGAAGGTGTGTACCTCTGGGTCCAACACACCTTCACAAAGTCCAACACTTTGGCAAAGTTGTCAAATTCACATTTTTAAAGGCCAAAATAAAACCAAAACTAATCACAAAACATGAGAATTCAGAGTATTACTGAGGAAATGAACGAATAAGTGAAACTTCCTCTTATTCATCGACAAATCTGGAAAGTGTGAAAGAGGTGCTCGACCCCCTGGGCTATTCCGGTGCAAAATAAGTATTTTTTGCAGTCGCCAAAAGCAGACGACTCGGGTTGCACTTGGCGTCTCGAAGGTGTGAAAATGTGTAACCAATATGTGAGCGTGAAGTAACTTAGAAAAAGCCCTCCCCTCCCCCTCCCCAGGATAAAGGGAAGGTTCTAAAGCGATCGAAGCTGTCTTTAATCGCATTACGGCCGATGAAAGCTCCCGGTCATCTGATTTAGAAAAGGAAGTTGATTAGTCCTGTTACTGGATTACTTGAGTGAACTAGCTGCTGGGATGTATTTTTGGTTCTGTCTATTTGCTGCGTCTATTTTCAGCGGAGGTGGAGGTGAGAAATTTGCCAGCCACTTTAGAGGTGGTGTTTTTTAAACGCAAAAGACACGTGGAGCTATCGAGGTGAGAGTGAGAGTGTTATAAATTAAATGTACAAATGTTGTATGAAGAAATTAAAGGGAAATTAAGGGTTTGAATCCATGGGTCGACTGGGCCTTTCTGTGTGGAGTTTGCATGTTCTCCCTGTGTCTGTGTGGGTTCTCTCCAGGTTCTCCAGCTTCCTCCCACCGTCCACAGACATGCTGGTTAGGTTCATTGGTGATTCTAAATTAGCCTTAGGCTCCAGTAGACCCTGCGACCCTTAATAGGAACAAGCGGTTACAGAAGATGAACGAATGAATGAAATTAAATTGTGAGCCTATCCCAGCTGTGATCAGGTGAGAGGCGGGGTATACACCCTGGACAGGTCTCCAGTCTATGTCAAGGTTAACACAGAGAGACAGACAACTATTCACACTCACACCTACATCCAGTTAAGAATCACCAGTGAACCTAACCAGCATGTCTTTGGACGGTGGAGACTAGGGATGTGCGATATGTTATCGTTTACGATATAACGTCAAAAACATTCCTCACGGTAGCAATATGTCGTCCCGTGCTAAAAACGATAACCCATTGATGACGTATATATGTACGCGACACACTCGCAGCCCAACACATGTGGAATATTGACAAACTGACAATGGTGGAAGGCGGAGCAGATACGCCGGGCAGCGAGGAGCTCGTTCCTAAACGAGGCTCCACCTCCATTATCTGGATAAAGAAGTGAAATATTTGTATTTTTGCTTACCACTCTGGCCCGTCCTACAAGAAACTAGTACTTGCAAAAGGTTCTTAGGAATATTTTGAATGTGCACAAACCGACATTAGAGTATTACATGTGTTATTTCAGCTGCAGTCTGAACGGAAACAGTATGTCGCGAATCATGAAGTTTAAAAAGTCTGACTGAGCAGCAATTACAAATGCAAGTTGCAACAATAGTGCATTAAAGCATATTTGTCACCACTCAAACAAGCAACAACCAGAATATGAAGAAGAAAAAATGAGCAAGGATGTCGCTTTCAAAGGTCGGAAAAAAAAACAACTCAGATAAAACTTGATGATGCATTATAGTCAAAAAGATTAGGTTGTTTATTTATCGTCATTTTTATCGTTACCGTGATAAAGTTTTTTAGCCAATATCGCCCATCCCTAGCGAAAACACAAGGAGAACATGCAAACTCCACACAGAAAGGAACCAGTCGACCCATGGAGTCGAACCCAGAACCTTCTAGCTGCGAGGCATCAGTGCTATTATTCAATAAGTCAAAAAATATTTTAAAAAAATCCATACATTTTTGCAGAATTTCTTCCATTTTCCAAAATCACAAGTCAAATCCAGACTGAAAGATTTTAGCACTTTTTCCTGCGGTACATTATACTTCATCCCAGAGCTCTTTCATGACATCCTTTCAAGCCGTGAGAGTAAATGTTATGTAATAATAATAAAGCAGCCTCATGGGAGCCATTGTGCTTTTCCTTTTGTTACTTTAAGAAGATTCTGTGCTTTCTTTAAAGAATCGAGAACTCGAAATCCTCCGTCCGCCTCTCATCTGCCACGATCCTCCGTCGCCTCTTTCCCTCGTCCATTACATTACCTCCCTCCGTACGGACACACGGCCCGCGTACCCTTCGCCCGCCGACCCGACCCGCCCCACGTTCTTGCATTATGACAATTTTGGGGCCCCCGGAATTGAGCCGGTATGGTCTTAAGTGCCACCATAAATCCCCATTATCCTCAATCCAATACATCGATGTCACTAAATGATCCATGGCCCTTTCACACTGTACAACTAATACAGTCTTCAAAGCTCTTAGCCTTTCATTCTTCTCAATTACCACCGCTTTTCTATGCGCTCTCTCCCGCACCCTCTCTCCCCCCCCCTCTCTCTCTCTCTCTGTCTAAATCCTCTTTCCGGATTTCTCTCTCCGTTTCATCAGCCTTCCCTCCGTTTCCTTCCCGCCTCTCCTGTTGCGCCTTGCAGTCCCCTCTTCTTTAATACTGGTCCCCCTTCACCCCTCATCCTCTCCCCGCCCAATCTGCTCCCACTCAGCCACAAAGCTGCCTCACTTCTTCTTCTTCTTCTTCTGTGGTTTTCTTAATTCCCCTTCTGCTCTCTCTTTTGCCTTCTGTCTTATATATTTTTATTTTTTTGCAGCTACCATCTCTCTCGGTGTATCCGCCGCCGCTTGCAGTCTATTTTTATGCACGCACACGGCACGCCGTTCATTCACTCACTCGTCTCTGTTCTCTGTTTTCTCTGCAGCCCCTCACTGTCACTTTCCTGATACAAGGCGTCTTTCTCTCTCTCTCTCTCTCTCTCACACACAGTCTCTCTCTCTCTTTCTCTACATCTGTGCCGCCACCATTCCCTCCGCTCTCTTCTTCTTCTTCGCCGCCGTCTTTCAATATTCTGTCAGTGAAGCTGTCGGGGAGGCAGCGGTTAGCAGCGCCAGTCTGCATGCTCGCACACACGCAGGGATAGACTGCAAGTGCATGAATGAGAAGCTGTAATAAGAACACACTGACCCATAGAGCTCTTCCGCTATCTAGCCGGAGATGAGCACTGTGTGACAGTGTGTGTGTGTGTGTGTGTGTGTGTGTGTGTGATTATCATCTGTCATCCACCGGTGTTTGCGTGCTGAACCGAGCGGGTTTGTGAGTCTGCCAGGGTGTGTCATTCCATCAGTGACTGATTGCTGTTGTGCAGAGTCGGGACGGCTGGGCGAGGCCTCAAACACACCATCGTTCACATCTAGTTGATCTCCTTCAAATCTCTCTCTGTCTGTCTCTATGTGTGTGTGTGTGTGTGTGTGTGTGTAGAGGGAGTCTGTTCTCCCCATTTAAAGGGTCAGTTTGCAAAATGTCCCCGTCGCTTCGGGTTAGCAACCTCATCACCAGCGCAGACGTCTGATTCAGCAAAAAACCCCGGATTAAATTCAACGTTGATTTCTGCATATACGCAACAGGAAAGACCATCGCTGTGGTACATTAACTATGGCTGAAATGAGACTCTATGGATCCCATACACCGATCAGCCACAACATTATGACCACTGACAGGAGAAGTAAATAACTTCCAACCATCTTGTGGCAATTCAGTTCACAAAAACGCCTGATGTAGGCACACAAAAACGCTTTAGGAACAACTAAAAAAAAAAAAACATGAACATCTCAAGGTGTTGACCTGGCCTCCAAATTCACTAGATCCCAAACTGATCAAGTATCTGTGGGATGATCCACTGAGGAGGCTCCTACCTTCAACCCACAGGACCCCACGCCCCACCCCAAAAAGGACACCCGGAGAAGACAAATTCTCTGATGAGTTACGACTTCACGTTTTGGAGGCACAAGGGAAGGGAGACCTACACGATATCAGGAAGGTGGTCATAATGTTATGCCTGATCGGTGTATTTCTCAACTCAACTCAACTTTATTTATTTATGAAGCCCTTTCGGCTGCGCTCTGTTTTCCCCAAACCCCAAGGTGTTGAGCTGGCCTCCGAATTTACTAGATCCCAAACTGAGTCGAGTATCTGTGCAGGAGGCTCCTACCTTCAACCCACAGGACCCACAGTATTAAGCAACCTGGTCATAATGTTATGCCTGATCGCTGGCGTTTAGTTTTCTAGCCGTGACCCTGACGCTGACGGCAGGACGAAAACAAGATGAACAATGTTGTCAAGGTTATCTCACTGTTCGCCTCGAGATAGAGTTTTAGGGACATGACGCTTTCCCAGATAGCGACGTCTCACAAAAGACACAGTCAGCTCTGATTGCAGGAAACGTGGGATCCAGTGTTTATGTGGCGTTTTTGGAACGTAAGCCTCTGTTCTCACGGTTAAGTCCGACCCCATTGGACGCTTTTCCAGAGCGCGTTTTGCCGCAGGATTCAGTCACTGGATTTGTGGTGGTGTTCTTCCCGTGTGAGTTAGAATAGCACCAGGAACGCCTCTAAAGTACACATAAACTAACACACAACGCAAGGACACAGTGGCCTGATGGCTGCACAAAACTGCAACGGGCAAATATCTCCCTGAACTAAAAATTCTTGAGTATTCTCTCGTGTGAAATCAGCAGCATTGGGACCATAATGGTTTAAAACTATTCTGCGTCCATAGCTTAAAAAAAAAAAAACCCAAACTGCTCCCTGGGCGCTCCGTGTGAGTGCGCTCGCTACTCTGCGTGTTACTCATTGATGGGTTAAATGCAGAGGGATTTATAAAGAACAATAAAAAGAACAGTAGGTACGCCTTTGGTCCGCGCTACATCCATATTTCAGTCGAATTGCAGAAGAGTTTGTTTAGAAAGGAACCGAGACGCCCCGAGGTCTCGGCCTGCCCGTTTGGCGCACATCAAGGTTTGGAGGGGCCGTGTTCGCGCTTGTTCAAATGAACC
Source organism: Planiliza haematocheilus (assembly GCA_005024645.1). Lineage (NCBI taxonomy): Eukaryota > Metazoa > Chordata > Actinopteri > Mugiliformes > Mugilidae > Planiliza > Planiliza haematocheilus. Next base: position 176,349 of record SRSE01001205.1, read on the forward strand.
GCACTAACCGAGGCGTGGAATGCGCGAACGCACCCCGAGGGGGGCGGAGGGCTTCTGACGCTTCTGTTTTGAAATCTCCCCTTTTAAAAAGCTTCTGTTTTTTAAAATCTGTCTCTCAGATACGGTCAGCCGCCGAAAACACGGCTGAGGTTATCGCGGACGGGGGGCGGCGGAGGCCGGAGGGAGGGGAGGGTGCTCATGGAGCTCCCTCAACCTCTGCACCTTAACCTTCCACATGTGTATGGAGGCCACACTCCTCAATGGCATTAAATGCACGGTGGATATAAATAATGCAGTGCGGCTACATGCAACAGAAATGTAATTCAAGGGAGCGCTGCTATTTCCTCTGCTGCGTGGAAACGGCACAGTAGGGCCTCCAGATTATCCAGGGTAATCCAAACATTGTTTCTGCTTTCTTTTTTTATTATCTAAAGAAAATAGCATGTCAGGACCTAAACGAATAATAATAAAAAAAAACATCTGCATGGCTGGATATCATTACAGGTTATAGAAGGAACGCGTCTCTTTGTATTCTGCGCGAATTGACCCTTTAAACAGAAAGCCAACCCCTCTAAAGAGCAACAATCTCCACAAGCCTCTCCTTTCTCTCCGTCTCCTGTTTTTGGTTCAGCTGCAACAAAAGGGGACCAGATAATCTTTCCTCCGGCGGGCAGCCTTCCCGTTCCTCCTTCTCTTTGTAGCTTGGGTCCATTCTTTTGATTCCTTTCAATCCATAATTACAGCAAACACTAACAGTGCCAAGGCGCCAGGACACAAGATGGGCATTTTTGCATTACAAAGCCCCCGACTGCTGCCGCATCAATAAATCTTTATCATATTATATTAGTATAATTACTATGGAAGGGGCAATTGCAAAGAAGATCCACCGGTCTGAGCACTGCAGTTTGTGTGAAGTAGGAACTGGCAGGACGGTGGCTGCTGCTGCTGCTGCTGCTGCTGGGAGGAAGGGAGGGGGGCTGTGGTGACAGACAGAGGGCGCTGTTCTTCCAACGCCAAGGCCGAGCTCGGGGCTTAGCGGCGCTCCTCGCGAGGGCAGATGGCGGAAGGGGCGAAAGGGCGACAGAAACAACACTTCCAACATGTTTGTTCTGCTCAGTAAAGCAAAACAGAAAACCTCTGACTGATGAAGCAACGAGAAGCAGGCGGCCGGGGGGAGGGGAGGAAGGGGGAGGAGGGGGAGTTTATGGGAAACGCGCTTGTACTTTGGAGAAATGCCACGAATGCCAGCAACACTGGTGCGAGTTGGAGGCTACCAGTCGTTACCTTGATTCTCAGCTTATCTGTTCCGAAGAAGAAAAAAATAAGACAGTTAATTTGTCCTCTCATGACATCCCCTGTGTGCTCCCTCCCCCCCTCTCTCTCCTCCCTGCTCATTTCTCCCGTTTATCTGCAACAAAAGACCAGTCAGCCTGACCTCATGCAAAGCTCTCTCTATCTCCGCTCCTCTGTTCAACCTCATCCCTTCATCCTCCCCTCCGCCCTGCCTTTTATTGCAGGATTCTGCCGTTATCCCCGGCTAGATCCGACCCACGCCATCTCCCGCTCTCTCTCTGTTGTGTCGCTCCCACTTGCAGATATGATGCAGATCGACGTGCATGAATAAACTCGCACCAACACACAAAACAAAAGGAAACGCCAGCACCCATCCTGGGTACATGCATAGGCACGAGTGTGCAGGATATGAAGGGATAATGGAGGAAGAGAAGGGCGCAATCACAGCGTGTTTCTGCGCTCACACACCCAAGCAGCGTGCTCTCACACTTTGCACACACACGCACGCACAGGTTTAGGACACGGAGAAAGGCAGCGGGCAATATGGCAAGGGCGCAGCTCACGCAAACACTCAACAGCGAGGCATATGCGCGCCACTGCTGCGACCCTGCGCGCGCCAACCTGCACGCCTGCAAATCCAAAGCCAAGGCGGCCGCACTCACACGTCCTTGCATTCCTGCAGAACATTCCTGCAGCTCGCACGCTTCCCGCACAAGTCCACGCCCTCGCACCTCCTCTCCAAGAATGCACGAGCCAAACCAAGACGTGCAATTTTTCTGACCTCGCAAAAAAAAAAAAAAAAAATAAAAAACACACGGAGAGCGTCCACACGCCGCTCGAATCTCTCACCTTTCAGCTCCTCGTCTCCTCTGTACCAGTGAAGCTTGGCGGGGGGCTTGCTGCCGCTGCTGCTGCAGGTCAAGGTGACTTCGTCCCCCTCCATGACCGCATCCTCAAAACCAGAGATCTGAGGTTTACTGGGCACACCTGGGGAGAGACAGGGAGACATGAAGAGAGGTTGGTGAGAGAGACGCAGAGAGGGAGAACTTTTATGCTGCAGGGCTCACCTTGAAGCCAAAGCGAAGGCCGGCGGCCGAGCTTCTAGCAAGGACGCGTTTGGCCGTATCAAACTGGGGATAGATGGAGATCAACGGCGAAAATGTGATACAGCGTCCTCAGCATCACACGTGAGGCGGGGGGGGGGCTTTGAATTTACTCGGTCGGTTCTGAAAGCTCTGATGGAAACCAGCCGGGAGAGAAATAATGATGCAGTCTTGCAAAGATTTGCACCCAAAACGGTTCACAGCCGTCGCACAGCGGCTCAGAATGACCTTCCAGAAGCATCAAATCCTCCGCCGGTATTAGAAGTGTTTGTCACGGCTGGCCCACTAGAATATTTCTCTGTTTTGCTGACAAGCGGCCAATTACGTACGGCTGTGCAGATAATGACTGCGTTTCGGTCTCAGAAGTAAAGGCAGAAGTAAGTTGTTGTTGCTACGGCTCAGTTAAACCTCTCCTAGAAGGAGATTGGGTTGGATGGGGCTGGGGTTAACACCAGACTCGTGTTTGCACCCTGTTTCCAGACTCTTAAAAAAAAATGACAAAGATTTTTTACTTTCTTTGTCACGTGTGATGAATATCTTTGGGTTATGTGATTTCTTTCGAACATAACAAGCAGCCTGGATGCAGGAAATTAACTCGGGCCGTCAGAAATCAACAGTCTCCACTGAGTCGGTGAATCAAAAGAAACTAATTGGCAGATTAATCCATAGGGAAAATATTTTTTTGGTTGCAACCCATTGTGTAACAACAAGTTATTGGAATAATTAAGACTTCTCCATTCGGCGGCGGTCGGAATCATTTTTACACAAGGTAGCATGACGCCATAACTCAATTCAATCGGCTGCCTACTGCGACTTAATGGATATAAGTGGAAGCACAAACACAGAAGTTTATTAGAGCATTAGGAAAGAAACGGCTCTCTATGGATCCGGAACCAGCGCCGTTTATCAGCACCGAGGCCTATCCATCACCGTCCAGAGCCGTATGGAAACGCATAGCGACGGCCTTTTTTTTTCCCGCTGCTCAACAAACAAACAAACAGTCTGCGTTGCCACGATAGCGCGTTGCACACTCTCGCTGTGCCTAATTTCTCTTTTCTTTATTCGTCCGAAAGCAGAGAAAGGGAAAAAATAAAAAAAATAAAAGGTCAGGCTCTGCAGCACGTTTCTGTCTCGTGACAAACTTGAAAAACAGAGACTTCAAACCGTGACAGGAGCCGGAGACAAAAATATCCCCGAAAATAAAGCGATAAAATCCTCCATTAACCTAACATAACAGCAGTACCTGTGGCGCACATATTAAGTATTCAAACGTTTGCAACAAAAAGCGTCCCCCCCCTTCCCCGGATGGCAGGACGGCTGTCTGCCGGGATGATTGTGGAGATGCAATTAATTCCGTGAGAATAATAATAACGCGTTATCCCTTTAGAATCAGCGGCACGGGCTCCGCGTTACCTCTGACAGCCTTGGCATTTCTGCAGTTCAAGTCAGTCTGGTAAATAGTAACTGTTCATTCTCTATACTTCAGTTCAAAATGTCAAGTAAATTAAATTTTGCAGAAATGATTAAAAGAAAAAAAAAAATAACTCCCAGAATTCATTATCTAAAAGCCTAGATGGGAGTTAGAGAGACTCAGTGAGGCTGATTGGATTTTTTTGGGGGGGTGGTGGTACTTGTGCCTTAGGTGACAGCTTACATGAAGGACTGAGAGAGGAAGAAGGACAACGTGAGCCAAAGGTCACATTCACAAAATAAAAGAAAAAAAAACTCCAGCCAAGTGAAACGCAGGCTGAATTTTTCCTGATGCACCGATCAGGCGTAACATTATATCCTAATATTGTGTAGGTCTCCCTTGTGCCTCTAAAGGAGCTGTGACTCATCAGAGAATGGACATGGGCCTTCTGAGGGTGTCCTGTGGTGTCTGGAGACAGGAACTTGTTAGTTTTGGTCCTACGGGTTGAGGGGGAGGGGTTTCTGTGGATCATGCCACATATACTTGATCAATTTGGAGGCCAGGTCAACACCTTGAGATGTTCTTCATGTTTTTTGTTCCTAAAGTGTTTTTGTGGCTGCATCCTGCTGGGGATGGCTGCTGCCATCAAGGAGTGTCATTGCTATGGGGTGGGGGTGTCTGGTCTGGTCTAGGTGGGTGCTACATGTCTAAGTAACATCCATATGAATGAATGCCAGGTCCAAACGTTTCCCAGCAGAACACTGAAGATGTTTTAAATGTTATTCACTTCTCCTGTCGGTGGTTTTAATGTTATGGCTGATCAGTGTTTGTACAATGATGGCTAGATGATGGGCTGTACCCGGCCACTCGCCTGATGCCAGCTGGAACAGGCTAATGAGGTGACTTCTAGGGGTGTCCTGTGGTGCCTGGCAACAGGATGTTGTTAGTGGGGGGGTCTCCGGGTCCTATGGGTTGAAGGGAGGGGCCTCCTCAGTGGATCGTCCCATAGATACTTGATCAGTTTGGGATCTAGTGAATTTGGAGGCCAGGTCAATACCTTGTGCTGTTCTTCATGTTTTTTTAGTTGTTCCTAAAATGTTTCTTGCATCCCGTTTCATGCATCCTGCTGGGTAGGGCTGCTGCCATCAAGGAGTGTCATTGCTATGGGGTGGGGGTGCCTGGTCTGGTCTGGGTGGGTGCTACATGTTTAAGTAACATCCAATGAATGAATGCCAGGTCCAAAAATTCCCCAGAAGAACATCGAATTGCCACGAAATGTTTTAAATGTTATTTATTTCTCCTTTTAATGGTCATAATGTTGTGGCTGGAACTGTCACAAGACGGTGAATGTTATTCACTTCTCCTGTCGCTGGTTTTAATGTTGTGGCTGATCGGTGTGCATCCTCCTCTCCTAGGGTTGTAAAATAAATAGCGCACATCCTGCTACGCTGACTCGGGAGGAAGAGTTGCACGGCACACAAGCACAGGAAGAAGAGTCAACACGACAATCCTGGCAAACATTTCAGTGTCCACTTCACCATCGTGGCTGAAGGCAAGAGGAGAACATTTCTTTTATTTCTTTTATTTATTTATTTTCGTTCTACTCCATCTGGAGCCGTTGTGGGCGGCACTTTTCCCCAAGTGTTGGCGAAGTTTACTGCCATTCTGGTTTCCGAAAACGATAATGAACGGCTCGGCTTTGCCATCGAGAGCAAACTGGCGTCTTTGTCCATTAAGGCCCGGAAGAGGAGAGAGAGTTATGGACGGGGAGGACGAGATGAAGCTGGAAGAGCCGAAAGAAGGACGGAGGGAAGGAAGGACGGAAGCCAGAAGGTGGACGACTGTGGGGCCGAGGTGAGATCGGACGCCAGGAAGGATGATTCTGAAGTAATTTCCAAGAGATGCTTTTGTGTTAAATTAAATTCTGTTCACACCACTGCAGATAAGACAAATAGAGGAACCAATAAGAAGCCCCGTGGACTAACCAAGGTATACATCAGGAAAAAAAATAAATAAATAAAATAAAAACCTGGTCAATTTTTAATGTAGCGGTATTTGATGTAGTGCACCGTGCGCGGAAGCTCTCTGGCAGTAAAGGAGCATTGAATATTAATGAGGGAATAATACCGCACGTATAGAATCGGCTGGAGAAGCCCTGTCGAGACCCCCGTCCTCTACAAGACGAATAAAAGTGAATAAAGCCAATATAAATTATTCTCTGCTTAGCCCGAGACGGAGCGGAGGCACGCCGCACATTTTTATCCTCCCAGACGCGCAGCTGTTCTGCGCTGACCGCACTCAGCAGTTATGCTTTGGTGCGTAATTGTGTGACTGTCAGGGCCTGCACATGTCAAAACAAGGCGTAAAACACACACACACACACACAGAGAGAGAGCGACACTGCTTTGCTATGAAGCTAGATATCTTTGCCTGATTCTCCCATAGGGGTCCGCGCGTTTTAGACATTTTACCATCCATTTTTAATGGCCCGGCTCCCTCTCAGGGGTCATGAAATATGTATTGAACGCAGAATACAGTGTCACAGCCGTCAATTACAGCGAATAAAAAAAATGCTTGACTCGCAATTACCGCAAAATTGGAAGCAATACGGAGGAGTGACTCTCATATTAATATGAATTTTAAGAGAGGAAGTCGACCCGCGTTCCTTCCCCTCCCCCGCGTGTACACAAACAGCACGCTAACGTCGCGGGGCGCGGCGACATTTACGCTTCAAAGCGCCGCCGCCGACGAAGCAAATGAAAATCCACAACAATGTGACGCGCGCAGGGAAGCTCCCACTGATCTCGAGCTCCTGAATTCGGCGCGGGGCGCGGCCCTTTAGCCCCGCCAGCTACGGAGCAGCCGTGTAAACATAAACTAACCCCCCCGCCCCACCCTGAACATCTCAATTTTAGCATCTCTCGTTTCCACTAAGTGCATTCTCCAGGAGAATTAGCCAGAAAACCCTCCGCAGCTCGGGCTTTCATCCAAGAATTTGTTGGCAAATTATGATGCATTGAATTAGAAAACTGAGAGGAAACGACAAGCACGGATAAAAAAAGAAAAAAAAACACTCCTCGATATCACTAATGAACTTACAGAACAAACACAATCTTTCTGCGTATCACTAAGAAATGCAAATTTAAGTCATCCAACCCCGCTTCCTCGCATATAAATGCAGTTTGTTTCTTTTTCCGTGATCAACACAGAGAACAACTCGATCTGATTGAACACCAATTTAGAAGTGGGATTGGATGCCCTGAAGTGTTGGCTGTAAAGCTGCCCATCATAACCTCCCAGGAATATCTCACCAGCTGTCTACTCCGCACATGCACAACACCACCACCGACGCCGAGTCTCCATTGTGCTTAAGCGACCATTAGCCGACGCATCGCATTATTGCCGAGCCCGCAGCTCAGACCGGGCGAAAACCGCGAAAAGGCAGCCCGGAATAAGCCGACGCCGAGCAGCAATAACAGCTCCACTGATAAAAATCAATGCTTGAAAGACTATTTGCGGATTAGCAATCAATAAAAAAAAAAAGGCCCCACTCTTCACCGACAGGGCGAGCGCAATTTATTGCAGGCTGCAGGCGGAAGCATCACACGTAGGCAATAACATCCATCTCTCTGATGATGAGTGGAGCTGGTTCGTCTGTACACGAGAGTGATATGAGGTCGCAACCTTACACAAAGGTTAACGGCATATAAGCAAGGATCTGGATCAAACTGGATGAAGCCGTTACAAGGAAGGCTGCAGAGTCCTAGCAGCGTGCCGGCTTATCTTTAATTCTTCAAATTCCACGTATAAAGACGACGTTACTGATCTTAAGGATGAGCTGGCATCAAGAAGGTTGTGGTTTCAAACCGGCCGGCTGTCTTGGACCTTTCTGTTTGAAGTCTTTGTGTGTCTACGTTGGTGTTCTCTGGGTGCCATAGCTTCTTCACACAGCCCTGTGGTGATAAATTGGGGGTTCCTTCCTAATATTGGTCTCCTTTGTGCCTCCAAAACAGTTGAGACTCATCAAAGAATGGACAAGGGCCTTCTGAGGGTGTCCTGTTGTGTCCTACAGGTTGATGAAAGGGGCCTTTGTGGATCATCCCACAGATATTTAATCAATTTGGAGGCCAGGTCAACACCTTGTGATGTTCTTCATGTTTTTTTTTAGTTGTTCCTCAAGCGTGCATCCATGCATCCTGCTGGGGATGTCTGCTGCCATCAAGGAGTGTCATTGCTATGGGGTGGGGGTGCCTGGTCTGGTCTAGGTGGGTGCTACATGTCTAAGTAACATCCACATGAATTAATGAATGTCAGGTCCAGATGTTTCCCAGAAGAATTGTCACAAGATGGTCAATGCTGTTTACTTCTCCTTTCAGTTGTCATAATGTTGTGGCTGATTCTTGTGGATGTCACCAAAATCTGGTCTAGTTGGGTGCCACGTGTCTAAGGTCCAAAGGTTTCGCAGAAGAACATTTATTTGTCACAAGATGGTCAATGATATTTACTTTTCTTGTCAGTGGTTTTACTGTTATGGCTGATCGGTGTATGTATGGTCATGGCCAGATGATGGGCTGTACCCGGGCCTCTCGTCTGATGCCAGCTGGCGCAGGCTCCCTGTGAGCTCCAACAAGGTCTAATGAGAAGACGCCTATCAAGCTGCATTACATCCAACGCTGCGTTCGTCCATACTAGGCAGCCAGAGTCTTTGCCGCTCTCTCCGCCTCCACGAGTCCCCTAACTTGATGAAAGTCAGCTCTGACTTACTGAAGTATCAACACCGCTTCACGCCGACAAGCACCTTTCCACAGAAAGTCACAGCTACAATGGGCATCCACAGGGTCGGACTTCATTTAGCTCTGAGAGAGGGCATACTCTGCAGGGTAGGTGAGGCTAACACAAAATCACAGCGGCGTCTCAAGGTGAAAATTTATTTTTTTATTATTTTCTGAGTTAAGGTGACCTATTCTGTAATTTGATGCGTTTACATTTACTGTGCTCTGCACAAAAGGGGCCGGTATAAAAAAAAAATAAAAGTTTCAATTTAAACAACAGGAGGAAATGTGAAAAGAAGCTTCAGGTGAGAGCCTGTCACAATCCTACAGGTATACAAGATAAATTATAATAGGCGGCAGTCGAGCTGATTTGTACAGATGTCAATCAGTCTCAAAGGAGATATGTCTGAGTGGGAACACAAAGACGGAGCGAATCATCTCCTGCACCATTAGCCCTCAGCGAGAACAAGGAAATACTTTCAGACAGGCCTGTGTTGAAACACAATGTGAAGAAACCTTGGACGGACTGGACACAGAACGGTTCATTTCTGTGTCTAGATTAAAAGTTTAGCTAATATTGTCATATTGAATAAAGAATTTGGCGGGAAAAAAAGATCGAATTCTCTTTTCACAAGCTGTTGGAGTTAATATAAAACTATCCTTGACAGCTGGATGCACGCAGTCCGGAGTTTATTTTTAAGGGCTGCAAAAGTTGCAACATCTGTTTTTTGAAAAATGAAGGTGACAGATTTCCCCCCAGTGTGCACAGCGTGCATGTGTACCGCCGGCACACACACACACGCACATTTGCACACACACTTGTGTTTGCGTGACCCACCTAGCACGGTGACGGTGGCACGGGCGGTGCGGACCGGCATGGTGAAGATGGAGCAGGTGTACTCGCCCTCGTCGGACAGCTGCACGTCGGCGATGGTGATGGAGAGCTCGGTGGACGTCGAGCGGTGCAGCTGGATGCGGTTATCTCTCAGTGCTGAGGGAAGAGGAGGAAGAAGAGAAGAAGAAGATGAGGAGGAGGAGCAATTAAAACGATGCTTTGCGGCTCGTTAAAGAAGAAGAAGTTTTATTAGGCGCACTTTAAATCCGATTGATTCTTGTTTTCTTGCTTTTAAACTGGCAGGAAAGAGGCAGAGATAAGAGAGGACGGAGAGGTAAGGGAAAAGGGGGGGAGGGGTGGGTGAGGAGGTGTCAGAACGGAGGCCTTTGGGTGGGAAGAAGGAGAGCGCTGCGCATAGATAGAAGAAGAAATGAAACAAAAGAAGGTAAGATGTGAGAAGAAAAGCGAGGGAGGTGACACGGGGAGGAAGACAATGGAGGATGGTTAGAAAGGCAGGTGAGGCGGGTGGGAGGGTGATGAGAGGAAAGGAGGGGAGGAAAGGAGGTGAGACGGTGCGAGAGGGAGAAGACTGTAAAGAAAATTGGAGAGAACGGAGAAAGTATGAAGTGAAAATAAGTGTTTTAAGGATTAAAGAGTGAGAGGTAAGAAAGAAGATTCACAATAAAAAGGTAAGACGGAGAAAAGGAGGAAGGGAGGGAGAAGTGATGTAAGAGGAAGAGGAGGCGAAGGAGGAGTGACGAAGGCGAGGTGAAAGGAGTAAAAAATAGCAGAGACGTAAGCGCGAGCGAGGCAAAAGGAAAACAAAGGAGCGACGGGGAGAGGGAGCGGGGAGGAGACGCAAATTGAGAATGAGAGACAAAAGAAAGAACGAAAAATAAGAAAGAGAGAAAAATAAAACACGAGGAAGCACAAACAGCAAAGAAGACTAAGGAGGCGCCCATGGGGGATGGGTGGGGAAGGAAGACAGAGAGAGGAGAGAAGACAGCGGTGGTGGAGGGGGGGGACATAAGAGATACATAAACGGCTTTGTCATCAATGAGAAATCCAGCCATGAAAGAGAGACAGAGAGAGAGAGAGAGGGGGAGAGGGAAAGAGAGAGGGAGCACAGGCGACCGAGATAGATGATGATGATGAAATGCTACGAAATAACCACTCGTTTCCGTGATAGCATTGACCTCTGCGGTGTTTGTGCTCTCTGATTGCTGCCTGTCTTCCTGTCTGCCCGTCTATCTAAACGTCTGTCTGACTCTCTGTCTCGGGGAAAGGCTTTTTCAGCTTTGTTCTCCGTCAAGTCGACTCAAATAAGGACTGAAAGTTTAACAACCAGACTAAAAGACAGCAGGTACCTGCAAGAAGCAAGACGAAGAAAAAAAACTGTTCGGGTCAAGCTGATTGAACGGTTGGATGGATTCGTTCCCGCCGTCAAAGTTGTTTGAAGTTACTGCGGAGCGATACTTTGACTGGAGTCAGCTAAGCTAACTGATGCATTCTGGGTATTGCTAGTTGTCAGGGAGGTATAACCCAACGTACGACTCTCTCCTTTAAAACGATGCAAGAAACCCAACTTGTTAGCTTTTAACTTCTTGCGTTGGACAGTTTGAGAACAACCACCGCCTTGGCTGCTCCAGTAAGAAAGTTAAAGTCAAACTAAAACCAACTGACTCCAACTTGCTTCATTGTTAGATGCAGTTTTACTACTCCCCGAAATCCGCCTCTGAACTCACAAACTGATCCGAACACGGCGATGAACCCACTCAAGGGAAGGTGGAGGAGAGGATGGTAAAGCTAAAACTTCGAATTCAAACCTAGCTAGCTGATATAGATGAACAAGATCAGACAGCAATCTCTGGTCATTAGGTGCATTCACGGTTCCTACAAGCTTCTACCTGGCAGAGGGAAGGTTGACTAGTTGACCACCAAGCACTTGGTCTTAGAAACAACTCTCCTCTTGTAAAAGGATTGAATGTCTGCCAAAGTAGTCTTAAAAGTGCGGACGCCAAATCTGGCAAGAACACGGTGAGTAACCCTGCTGACCCCTTCTTAACTTTTTGAGCCGGTCGGATCACACAGGAATCCATCTTCCCAGAGCACAAGCTATGCTCTTGTGGTTGAACCAATTTGGTGTGACGACTCTGTGTCCTAGGACAGAGTGTTTTTTTGTGTGTGGGACAACATTCAGAGGAGGTTGAAAACAACTCTGGTATGTGACTCTTCTGAAGACATTGGCTAGGGACACTGACTGCAGTCTTGCCGTTCAAAGCTCCTCAGATTGTAGTTTGATGGACTTTCTCTATGTCCTACCACGAAATATGGTTTCTTGATCTAACTGCGTGTTACAAACATTTCTAATAAACCAATCAGACATAGCATTATGACCATGACCAGGAGAAGTAAATAGTCTTGACCATCTTGTGACAATCCAATGTTTTGCTGGGTAACCTTTGGACCTTAGACTTGTAGCACCCACCTAGATGAGAACTAAGACTTCTACCCCATTGAAATGACACTCCTTGATGACAGCCCCCATCCCCAACAGGATGCAGCCTAACACAGACATGCAAACGGTTTAGGAACAACTCAAACAACCCTAAACCTAACCCTATGAAGAACAGAACAAACTAACCAAAACAATAACCCTATGAAGAACAGCACAAGCTAACACTAACCCTAACCCCATGAAGAACAGCACAAGCTAATCCTAACAATAAGCCTATGGAGCACAGGACAAGCTAACCCTAACCCCATGAAGAACAGCACAGGCTAACAATAACCCTATGAAGAACGGCACAAGCTAACCCTAACAATAAGCCTATGGAGCACAGGACAAGCTAACCCTAACCCCATGAAGAGCAACACAGGCTAACAATAACCCTATGAAGAACAGCACAAGCTAACACTAACCCTAACATTATGAAGAATAGCACAAGCTAACACTAACCCTAACATTATGAAGACTAGCACAAGCTAACCCTAACAATAAGCCTATGGAGCACAGGACAAGCTAACCCTAACCCTATGAAGAGCAACACAAGCTAACCCTAACCCTATGAAGAGTAGCACAAACTAACACTAATCCTATGAAGAATGGCACAAGCTAACACTAACCCTAACATTATGAAGAGTAACACAAGCTAACACTAACATTATGAAGAACAGCACAAGCTAACCCTAACCCTGATCAAGTTTCTGTGGGATGATCCACAGAGGCCCCTCCCCTCAAAGAACCCCCCACTAACGACATCCTATTGCCAGACACCACAGGACACCCTCAGAAGACCCATGTCCATTCTCTGATGAGTCACAACTTGGTTTGGAGGCACACCATATTAAGAAGGAGGTCATAATGTTAAGCCTGACCTACATATTTTGCTTGATGGTAGCTTCTGTTTCCAACGAAGACCACTAAGACAGGGTTAGGCATTCAGCAGCATGTGGATGGAGTGGTTTGCACTGTTGCCTCCCAGAGAGATGATTTATGGGTTTGAATCATCCATGTTCTCCCCCTCTGCGCCTGTGTGGGTTTTCTCCGGGCTTGCTCCAACTTCCGTCCTCAGTTCAAAGACACGCATGCTAGATTTTAAACTGGCCGTAGAATGGCTGTTTGTCTCTGAACGTGATAGGCCGGCGACCTCTCCGGGATAGACTCCGGCCTCCTGCAACCCCTTTACAGGAAAAGTGGTTTTAGACAGTGGATGGATGGAGATTAAGACTCCTGTTGTGTCTGTAACTGACGTCAGCTAACGGTGACAGAGTCCAAAAGTGTGTTTGTTTGCTTTCGTGTGTGTGTCCATGTGTGGAGTTTCTTACCGGTCCCTGTCTGTTTTCCTGTCTTATTATTTATTTGGCTTTCTCGGTATTGAGCCACATCTGTTTGTCTCTGTATCTCTGTCTAACTATTATCTCCCCGTCTCTCCATCACATCACTCCATCTGTCTGTTCGCCTGTCTATGTCTTTTACACTCCCACACACACAAACACACACATATAATCCACACCTCCGTCTCTCTCTTGGTATTTTCTCAGTTATTTCGTCCAAAACTACTCCATCTTCATCCCTTATCTCAAAGCAAGGTCACTACATTTGTCTTCATGAGCTGCCCTCCTTGTGCGTGGGTGTGTGTGTGTGAGGGTGTGACGCACACGGTCACTCACTCTCTCTCTCTGTATTCACACACTCGCCAATGCCCTCCGGACCTTGTACTCAACTATCGGTCTCTTTAATTCTCTTCTCCTCGTCTACGCTCAACCCCCCCGCCTCCCTTTTCTTTCTCATCTTCTTGCCCCCTTCCATATCACCTGCGATCCTTCCACACTCCGGGCTCCTTCCCTCCCTTTTTTCATTACAAATGATGTTTATTGCTGGCGAGCACCGGGCGAGATGGATTTTGAAAAATATACGATATGATATCTAGTTACAGGGGTGCGCATTGATCGAGAGGCCACTGATAATTGTGCATGTGCCTTGAGTCCGAGGCGGGGAACGCAAGCGGTCCGTCGATAGGTCACGCGCCGACGTTTGGCTTCCCACGGCGAAGGGATGTCGTGAATTTTTAGCTTTTGAGATAAACTGGATTAATGGACGAGCTGCTGCGTCTGTGTAGATTTATATATATATATACACAGTAGCTGAGAAGCTGGAGTCCTGTGGAGTTGTTAGGTGACTGACATCTGGAGCGCTTCCCGGGCTTGGACGGAACATCTAAGCTCAGAGTTCACCACTTGGAGGCATGCACAGAAATGTTTAAAAACCTCCCAAACAAGCTGAAGTTAGCGCTCCAGCCTCCTCTCTTCTCATTCCAATAAATTGAAAAGCAGAAAGCGCAAAACTTACTTTTGCACGAATTAAGAAACCAGCTCGCGTAGCGGTGGCACAACGCGACAGCAACCTACACATTAGTGGTTTGACAGGGGGTGAAAAGAGAGTCCAAACAATTTCCCTGGTGGAAATTATCATAACAAAGGATGAGCGAGCCCAGCTGAGGCTTTTTGTCGCGTAGCTGGCTTTCCAGTTCCTTTCAAAATTCCCTTTTATTATCTGTAACTCGCAAGATTTCTCTTTGTTTTGTTTTTTTTCTTCATACAAATCCAGTCTCTCGCACCAGTAGCAGGAAGCTAACTGTAAATTAAACATTATGCATTGGCGGGGAGCTGACGACGCACACGCACAGCTGTCGATTTGGTGGTCACTTTCTGAGGATTTCACCAACTGTTGTGCAACGTGTTGTTTCTGTTTGCGACAAAGGGACCTTTAGAATTTGCTACAGTCCCGTTCTGGGCCTCTGACTGAGATCCTCTGCAAAGCGACGTCGACTGGGACTCATGGGCTTTGCAGGACTAAGAGCCGCCATCTGCTTAACAGACCGAAAAAAGACTTCCCGGTAATAAAGTTGAGATAATCCGAGAGTTTCGGATGCGGGACTTGTTACCATGGAGCAGTCTGTTCATAGCAGCCTCCTGTCTAATACCGTTATTAGTAGTTTAACAGATCCTAACGCATTAAAAACACAGATGCAACTTGATTAGACATTAGTTAGCTGGCCTCTGCTTGTTTTTACACAGCGCACCATCTTTATTCTGTATCCTCCACAAATATTGGCTACTACACCAGTCAGCCAAAACATTAAAACCAGGCGCACGATGATGTGCTAATATTTTAAATATCTGCTCAGGAAACGACAAACTCTAAAACACCACAAGGAATGCACACAAACAACATTTGACCTGATTTTGGGCAACATACACCGATCAAGCCACAACATTATGACCACTGAGAGGAGAAGTGGATAACACTGACCATCTTGAGACACTTCAATGTTCTTCTAGGAAACTTTTGGACCTGGCATTCATTCGTGTGGATGTTACTTGGACATGTAGCACCCCCCCACCCCCCTCCCACCCCATAGCAATGACCCTCCTTGATAGCAGCAATGGCAGCAGCCATCCCCATCAGGATGGAGCCTGACACAAGCCCCTCCCCTCAACCCATAGGACCAAAACTAACAATATTGTGTTGCCAGACACCACTGGACACCCTCAGAGGCCCATGTCTATTCTTTAATGAGTTTCGTAGGTGTATGGGAGACCTACACAACATTAAGAAGGTGGTCATAATGTTATGCCTCATCGGTGTGCACATAAGGCATATTATCTCCTTCGCGGTGTTTTGTAATTATCTCTCCTGTGCTTTTATGTCGAGTAAAACTTTTGGAAATGTGAACGCAAACACCATCCTTCTCCCACCCTGCTGTTCAGCGCGTCTACGCGTGTCAATTACGGGAGTGTAGGTTCCTAAAAGGTATCGGGAGAGCTACGGGCTTTGAAGATGCAGCCCGTGTGTTGATTACAAGTACAAGATCTGTTTACCAGCGTACAAACCTTTTTTTTTGTTTGTTTGTATGTCAGTGCTTGTTAGCGTGTCTGCGTGTTCGGCCAGACGGCGGTTCCTGTCTGCAGCTCAAACCCGAGACTCTATACTCCCCAAAGGTCCAGCTGTTGATCTGGTCACAGCAGCTATTTTCGCCTGCTCGTCTTCTTCCTCCTCCACCTCAATCTCTCTCATGCTCTTTCAACTTCAAACATTCGGGAAGAGGGGGATTCTCTCACAACACATGCTGAGCGCACACACACACACACACACACACATATATATATATTCCTTTTTCATCTACCTCCTGCCTTTCCTTCCAACCAAGTTTCAGCTCCTCTGAGAAGTCTCTCAAATTCAAATGTGCTTTATTGGCGCGACGGGGAAGAAACCTGTTCTGCAGAAGCAAAGTCCATCAGTTATTTCTGTCCTTCCTCGGCTTCTCCATCATGACATCTCTCTCAATGCTTCAACCTGGATCTGGATGCTTCACCTCCTGCATCCTGCTTCTTGCTCCGTCAGTCTCCCCTCGCATCGATCCGCCTTCCCCCTCTATTCTCCCTCTTTCATCTCCTCTTTGTCTTTCTCTCCCTCGCCACTTTGGGTTTCTGTTTTTTTACGTTTTGGACACTCTCTTCCAAAGAGACTGGCTCGCTCCTTCCCTTTCTCCCTCTCTCTTTTTCTCCCACACATGTCGCCTCCATCCTCCCATCTGTTTCTGAATATTATCTCCGGCTCCCTAATTATCCGTCCTTTCCGACAGCTGATCTGGGTTCAGTGACCGCAGGCTTCCCTTGATCACGGCCGTCCCCACTGATCCGAGAGCGTCAATTGATCCCGGATCAGCGTGCCAACTACGAAGCACTTGATAAACCCCCCCACAACCCCCTGTCTGTTTTATCCACCTCCTCCTCTTCATCTTCTCCCTCTGCATTTTCTTTTCTCTCTCTTGCCCTACCTTCAGACAGAATTAGCAAAAAAAAAAAATCGCTCAAAAGACAGCCGCGCAAATGTATGCAAAAATCAATGGGAAGAGGGAAACGGAGTGAGATGAAGCTAACTTTTGCCCAGGGTGGTGCAAACTGAAGCAAGGAGGTATTGGTTCCAGTTGAAAGTTGAGAGAGAAATGTTCCCGACGGTGTATCAGCTTCAAGCGACATGCCAATGCGATCCCGCCGTGTCGTATTTACAGCTGCGTTTAAAAAACAAAAAGACTAAGGGGGATTTTTCTGGCAAATAACACTGACCAATGACACATCCTCAGAGAAGACACCGCTCTGCACGGCTGCTCGGTCGGGAGCAGGAAGATTTAAAAAAAAAAAAAAAAAAAGGACAGAGTGAGCAGTAAAACGCTAAAGGACAAATTATTTCCTCATCTTTCCTCACCTTTACGGGTAAAAAAAAAAAGAAGTCAAGGAGGTAATTATCATAATGGCCGTCACTATCAGGCCGCCGCCGCCTCTTTCAGCTGCTTTAGGATGTCTGCGTCACATTAACTAGCTGCTCCGAGTCAAGAGATCAAATTAATGCAGAGTGCAGTGGGACTTTATTATTTATTATTTTTCTTCTCCTTACGTCCCTCTATGCCCCGCGGTGTTTTGATTTGACTGGCTCTAATTGCAGGCGAGGTGCGACGCGCAGGTCTCTCTTAAGGCCGCCCGTGTCATCGCGTCGTCATTGACGGTTGATTCGAGAGGCTGGTTTAAAGGAAGAGCTGGACACGCGACAGCAGCCAGCGACAATCCCGTTTTATGAACTGCACCAACGCTTCAGTTTGACACAAACCAGACGTAAACGTGTTAATTAGCGAGCTTCAGACGCGCCGTCGGCATTTCTTTACGTTCGCCTTTGACGCCGAGTTAAAATAACCAGCTGTCGGCTTCGTGTTTGGGTTACAGTCGCCGTCCCGAGTCGACGTTGTGGTGTGGCCTGCCACTTTATGAATCAAATAAAAAAAGGGGCCGGATTTGAGGAAAAGCAGGCCGAGGGAAGCACACGCTCTAACTCCGCTGTGCTGCAGCCGTATATTTATAGCTCTATAAACCAGTGTTTCGACGCAACATGAGAAAGGTCAGAGGTGCCAAAATGTCAAGTCGCTGAAACAAAAGTGGAAGAAAACTCCCTCCGCCTTCTTCAGAGGAAACCAGCGGGCAACAATTAGACTAACACGCCACTGATGTATGTGTATCTGCACTGCTTTATGCCTGGCTTATTGATTTATATTAATATTTGAATGGTTAAGAGGCTAATTGGATTCAAACAGCTGAATCACAGAGGCTGCTGCTTTTTGGTATTTCCTTCGCTGAGAAAAAAAAAAATCCGATTGTGTTTTTAACCTTGAATTCTGTGCGTCTATTCCTTCCTTTCACACTTGTCTTCCAGGGCACGTGGAAAAAGTGAGAGTTTCGGATAAAAGACAAAAAGAGAGAAATTGTCGAAAAAAAAAAATCCGTCTTTTCAAGCGCTGGATTTCAAAAGTCTCTCCGGCAGCCTTTCAGCGCCGTGATTGTTGTTGTTAATACGTTCTCCAGAGAGAGCCTTCTCAGACACCGAGAAAACTTTGACTGATGCGATGCGGATCAATAGTTTTTCAGAAAATTCTCCCCCTCTCGAGTCTCGGGCCTCGCAAGCCGGAGCGTCGCGAGCAGCCGCCGACGGTCGCGGCCGGTGAAATCCGAATCATTTCTTAGCTCTGTTCACACGACGGCTCAGCGCTGTAAACTTTTAAAAAGTGCTCCGGTTGTTATGAAATGATTAACAAGTTCCAGTCGTTTTCACCACAGTTAAAAGCAGCCCACTCCGCATCCTCCCACCAGGCAGGAGCCTTCCCGTCCACCACGGTTTGTAAATCACCGGAGAGAGCTATTACCTTGTTAAATTGCACCGAGGCAGATGATAGCCTGTCTGATGTCTCCTGATATGCTTTTATGGAAAGTAAGGAAACCACATGACAAATAAATAAAATTACAGCCGGACTCGGAGGACGTACACTCTTCTTTCTGGTTAGGGAACGTGTTTGCAAAACCTCAAGCTCCTACTCTTATTGTGGAGGGGGGGTTGTTAGCGTGAGCGTGAATCTCAAACCTTGTGTACAGGATGAAAACTCCTTCTAAATATGTACAGTTTATACCAAGGCCGTATAAATAGAATGTTTGGAGAAAGAAGGAAATCAAATGGGAGGAAAAAGGCAAATGGGCTAAAGCCGACGCATTTTTTATTTATTTTTTAAACACAACCTTGGTTTGGCTCAGCGTCATGCACAGTAAAAATAGTTTTTGAATCAGCTTTCTCCAAAGATTTTGTTTTTTTAATCACAGGCAACCAACCGAAACAAATATCGCTATTAATCCTTATCTCCCTGGCTGAGACTTAATCGTTGGCTAACA
Source organism: Planiliza haematocheilus (assembly GCA_005024645.1). NCBI lineage: Eukaryota > Metazoa > Chordata > Actinopteri > Mugiliformes > Mugilidae > Planiliza > Planiliza haematocheilus. Next base: position 195,534 of record SRSE01001205.1, read on the forward strand.
AGTAAAATATACAGCGTCCAATTTGTTCCACTGTCATATAATCCTTTCATGATGGAGGAAAGCAATCTTTAGATTTCTGTGTCCGTGTCACGCAAAGATGCATTCGAGAGTTTGGACCGTTTAACCTCCCTTGCGGTTGGGAAGCACTTTTTCGTTTTGCAGCTTATCGAGACGCACCGCATGTCACTTATGTAACGTCCTCTGTATTGTACAGACGCCCCGCCGACAGCTACTGTACGTCAGGAACGGATGGATCCCAAGCATGCGGTAAAATGTGGCTTCACATTTTAAAGCGCTTAATTATTCAATATAATTGCGCCGTTAGTTGGGAGCTAAATGGCTCATAAAATATTTAGCTAAATTTCTCTTATTAAATCAAACAGAATAAAATATTGTGTCATTGTATAGCACAGAGACGAGTATTTGACTCAAACTAAATGTAAATGCAGCACATATTCGGGTTTTTGCACCGTAACACATTATCATAGACTAAATACAAGATGTGGCATTTTGTTGGACATTTCTGTCTTTAGCTCTGACACAAATGTCCCCACCTACACCAATCAGTCATAACATTATGACCACCTCGTGCCTCCAAAACAGTTGTGCCTCATTAGAGAATGGACATGGGCCTTCTGAGGGTGTCCTGTGGTGTCTGGCGGGGCTTTGAGGGGAGGAACTGCTATAGATCATCCCACAGATACTTGATCAGTTTGGGATCTAGTGAATTTAGAGCCTAGGTCAACACCTTGAGATGTTCTTCATTCTTCCTTAACAGCTTTTGTGTATGTGCCTGTGTCAGGCTTCATTCTGCTATGGGGTGGGGGTGCCTCCCATAGGAGACACGCTAGTCTCGTAGGTTGCTAACCGTGGCTAACAAGCTAGCTCGCCCGGTGTATGAGATGTCCATGGTTTGGAAGTATTTCCAAGTGTCACCTACTAACAGTAAATTTGCGATTTGCAATGACTGCAAAGCAAAGGTGGTTATGAGAGGAGGAAACAAGGCGTCTTCCTTTAATACATCAAATTTGATCACCCACCTCAAGAAGAATCATGCGGTCAAAAGGTCAAAAGACGAGTTTCACGGCAGATAATGTCTCATTTAGAGGCTGCGTTTCGGTGCCCCATTCACTCCCACTATATGGATATACGCAGATCTCCCGAAGGACTACAAATTACACAAAAGTTATATGGGTGAGTAATCGACCGTATTTTATGAAAGTACTTTTAACTTTGCTGAAACAACCCAGCGGCACAGGATCCGGATCATGAGGAGGCAGATGCATCAGTAGCGCTCAGATTAATGCTTCGTAGCATTCTTGTGTCACTTTAATATATATTCAAATTTGTTCCGAGGCTAATTCTTCCACCTAGCAAGTTCTGGAAAATAATTTATGTCCAGCCACATGATGGACCGAGGGTTAGGGGACACGTCTGTCCAAAAGTAATGAAGATGTAGCCTCCGATAACCGCCCACAGATAAGCTTTGTATCATAACCGAAGCTGAAAAGTTAAACCCCAAAAATCCTGATCAGGGAAAGAAAGGTCATCAGATCTCCTGTAGCACTTTTGAGTCTTGGGAGATTTTCTTCACTTACTGTGACACAAATTTAATCCCACAGATGTCACATTGTGCTCTGGGAAAATGTGATGAAAGGACCCAGAGGTCAGAGTTTCAAATTGAAGAATGAAGCATGAGACCTGTCCTTCAGGATCCTCGCGGCTTTGCCCCGCACACAGCTCGGGCCGGCTTCATCGACGTTTTCTCCCCCCCCAATTATTTTACTCGTCAAGTTCTCGTCAAACTTTGTTAACTATTTTTAATGCTCGCTCGCCCGCTGTGAAGCTGCTGCGAGAAGTTTATCAGACGGTCTTCAAAGATGCGCTGGAATAATTCGGCTTTTAATCTTTGCTGTTTTGAACGGGGGACGTCAGCTAAAAGAGACAGTCTGCGTCTGTCTCTTTGTCTTGATTTCAGTGTTTTGCTTTCCCCCGCCTGTCTTTATCTCCCGCACGGCTGTCTCTTCTTTGTCCCCCGCTCCGTCTCCCGGTAGTTCAGCATTAATGTAGGAACCCATCTGTTTTCATGCTTTCCTAGCTGTTTAATCTCTTCTATTAGCAGCACGGGGCCTTTTCTCTCCCCTCATCCATCCATCCATCCATCCATCCGCTCCCACGTGTTCCCTCCAGGGTTTCTGTGGGTCCTTTAAAAGGGTCTTAAAATAGATTATCTAGTATTAAGGCCTTGAAATGTTTTAAAATATCCTCTACTGGCTGCACCGATCAGATCGTTTCGCGTTTGCCGCAAAGTGACAGGTCCCCTTTTGGGCTAAATGTTGGGTTTAAAAACGGGACGGGATTAGCTGGCCGCTGCATCGACTTTAAAAAAAAACACAAGTGGGCTTTGCGTCCCTTAACAATTAATTTCCTGTTTTGCTTCATCTTCATCTGAGCAGGTATACTCTAAGCGGAACCCTCATTAGCTCTGCTCCACTGGAACCAGATCGGCTCCCTCGGTTTTCTCCTACCTGGTTTTATTAATTTAATTCATTTATTTTGTTTCTCTCCACTTCCGCGTAAGTTTCTCAAAGGCGGCCGCACTTTATTCCCCTCCTCCCCGTCCCTCTCTATCACATCGTAGCAAAGCAAAGCAAAGCAGAGGCACATTCAGCCGATATCTTTCGTTGCCTGATTAATGATAAAAGTCAGCTTGAGCTTTCGATCTGCCGCCGAGAATTGGACCAAATCGATGTGACCCCGTGATTATGCCGGCGACATCAACATTTCATATATCACAGCGCCGGCTTTGATGTTTCACTGTTATTCCACATTATTTGTGAATAGGAGCTGTTCTTATATAGATATATGTTAAAACCAAGGTCTCCCTCTCTTGCTCTCTCCGAATCTTTCCCTGCAAATTCAACTGCGTCATTTTAACAAGCTCGTTTTCTCTTCTCTCTCTAATGTAATATCTACAAATCCGTCTTTACACTCTTCCTCTTCTCCGCTCTGCTGTAAAGACGCGCCTACCTTTAGGCCTCCCCGACAAGCGTTAATAGGCCTCCCTAGATAAAGTTAAACAATCGTCTGTCCTTCTTATTTTTTGCCTCCTCTCCCTCCTCCCGTCTCTCTGGTTTCCGACGTGGCCATCGTCGTTTGCGCCGCCGTCGCTGCGAGGAGTTGTCGCTCGTCATCTTCGTCTTCTTCTAGCATCTCTCACCACGCCGTCGCTCCCCTCCTCTCCAAAGTCTGGCGTCACGCTGCGCCGGGTCGGGCCGGTTCTTCTTCTTCTCCTTCTCCTCTCTTTCAGTCAGTTTTTTTTATTATTATTATTCTTTTTTTCTTTACTGCAGCCCTCCTCCTTTCATCCCTCTACATCTTGCTGCCTCAGCTCTGAAGCACACTGTCCGCCCGCCGCCGCCCGGGCCAACTGCGAAGATGACTTGCCGCTCTATCTCGATCTATCACCTCCAAAGTGGAACAAAGTGAGGAATTTCCCGCCGCCCGTTTCCCCTTCATCATCCCTCAACCCTTTGGAGCCGACCATCCTTTTATTTAACCTTTTTTAATCTCTCTTATCTCCCCTCGCCTTTCACTTCCTTCTTGGCTCGATAATTACAGTAAACCATTATTTTTGTCAGTTAAACACGTCACGTTAACAAGCGCCTGAAAGCGTTTGGAAGTATCTGAACGCGTGGCGCCGACGCGTTCGTTCATTCAGACTCCCATTTCCAAAATAACTGTTGTTGGAGGTTTTTTAATCGGGATACTTCCCTAACGTAAGAGTCACAATAATGTGCATTTTCTTCGATTAACGATACGTGAAATTGCTATGTTAGAAAAGATGAATGCACTCATAATTATCAGCTTTGCAGTTCTTCTGAGCTCTCCGGAGCATTTCAGCAATAACGGTGCAACGGCGCTTTGATATTAGCTCTCTGTTTTTGTGTAGTTTAGCGTAGATGAGACGTACAGTGAGCCGCCTGTACGCCAGCACAGCACCCAAAGTTAAAAGCCTCCAGGTAAACATCAGGTAAGACAAAGGAGAATGACTATCAGATTTATTCTGATTCAAATGGATGCGAACAACCACAAAATGTAACCCTGATTAAATGACATATTAGGAACAGTCTTTGTCCTCCCCGTCCGTCTCACCATCCCTCTCCACTTTATCTCTTTTCATCTAAAATCTTCTGTTTACCGTTCCCTCTCACATCATCTTTAATCTTCATCTCCACCTATCAATGCCTTCCCTTCCTCTTCCTTTTATATCTTCCCTTTTAAAAAGATCCAGATCCTCGTTTTTCTGTCCGTCCACTTTGAAGATGCGTTACTGATTCCTGACCTCCTTTCTTCCTCCCACCTCACCCATCCCGACTCTCTGCCTTTCAACATCTGCTCTGCATGTTGGACCTCTTCTGCTGGCTCCCTTTTCCTTAAATTTTCTCCCCTTTCCCCCTTCCCCCTTCCTCCTCCTCCTCCTCCAATACTCTTCTCAATTCCCTCAAAAGTAGAGGTCAGCCTTTAAGTGTTGTATCGCCGCAGAGAAGAGCCTCACTTTTCTGTCTGCCTCCCCTCCGCCGAGCTCGAAGCTCCATCTGGGGTAAAGACTTGCTGGCCGTTCAATTTGTCCCTCTCCACCTCCCTCTCCCATTCCCTTCTCGCCGCTCTCTGTTCTCCAAATTGTCAGTTGCAAAAATGTTGGCCCTCTGCGCTAAAACCCTCTCCGCCAGCCTCCAACTCCGCTCTTCTCTTGCCTTTCTCAAATCTATCTTCTGACTGCTTGACAGCTGTTGCGTCTAGCCCTCTCCTCGCCCCCTTCTTCCTAATTCTCCAAGTATTCCTTCGCTCCCTCCATCTTTGAGTCCCACTCTCTCATTTTATCTGTAGTTCAAATATAAACAGACATAAGGGCCAATCATGGATTAAAATAATCGCGATTAATCGCATGATTTCCATAACAAAAATTAATCGCGATTAATCTGTTTTAAATATACCTGGAAGGGATATTTTTCAGGCGTATCATACTCTTACCAACATCTCAGCTGATCTGAAAGCGCCCTGCTCCCTTCATAACTCAGTTCACATTGACAGTAAAGGTGAACAAGTTCATTCTTGAAGGAGAATCATGCGGAAAAAAAAATTTGAAGCTGAATCTGCTCATCAAAAACTTGTATTTTATCCATTTCTGCTCACTTCCTTTTTTATCTGTAGTTCAAATATAAACAGACATAAGGGCCAGTCATGGATTAAAATAATAATCGCGATTAAATATTTTAATCGCGATTAATCGCATGATTTCCATAACAAAAATGAATTGCGATTAATCTGTTTTAAATATACCTAAAGGGATATTTTTCAGCCGTATCATACTCTTACCAACATCTCAGCTGATTTGAAAGCGCCCTGCTCCCTTCATAACTCAGTTCACATTGACAGTAAAGGTGAATAACTTCATTCTTGAAGGAGAATCATGCGGAAAAGCTTTGAAGCTGAATCTGCTCATCAAAAACCTGTATTTTTATCCATTTCTGCTCACTTCCTTTTTCTGCTTTTGTTTAGTTACGCTTAGTTTTGACACTACCTGTGGAGTATTGCTGCCCTTTGCAAGTTAAAATTATTTACAACACCCGCACTTTAGATTCTGCTTGCTTTCCACTGTGCTACTGTCGCTTTGATCACTTCCTGGTTTCCCAAGATCATAACAACACAATGATCAAGCTTAACTTCTAACTGCAGCCCTGATACATAAATAAATAAGAATTTCAGGAGGGCACCAGGGAGGAGTCTGGGGGGGTTTGTTCAAAGCACCTCAGCCTTGGACACTGAGGCAATTGGATGCTTCTTCTCTAACCACAAGCCCTCAGCTCTCCAACTAAATAAATTAGGTTTCCAGACCAAGTCCTCTCTCAATCTGCATGCTTTTCTGCCGTATAGCCTAAACTGGGGGTCTTAAATTTGTTGGACAAGTAACAAAAAAGTTTTCTCTTAACTTATTTGACTGAATGTACCTTGGTAGTATTTTGAATCAAGTCAAATAAAAAGAGAAAACATCTTTTTCTTTTCAAAGCACAGCCTGGTAATGCGCCCGCCTTTGTGCTCAGAGTAGCCGCCGTGCACGCTCCTTTTCACTCCTAACGATGTTTTGAACCGAGGCTTTTGAGCCGCCGCAGTCAACAGTAATCATTAAAACAAGAGCTCCATATTTATAATGTCAGTCCTTATTTACAGCGTCATTATTTTTACCGCCACTACCCATCCTTCTCACCTCTTAAATCCTGGCTCTGCTGTGCGATGCCGGACCACCGCACCAAGGAAGTGGGAAGTCCCTCTTTTCAAAATATAATTAAAATCCAGCCCGGCTCGCCAGCGTTCAGCCATCAAGTTGCACAAAAAAAATGGGTTATTAAGAGGCTGAAATTGTTTCTCTTCTAAAAGTGTACGTTTCAAGTGGACACAGTGAAAGCACTCCAGCTCATCAGTAGTTTGTTTATATCCCCTGTTTTCATTTGTCGCACTTATCGAGCACTTTTGGCACCGTGCGATATTACAATAACCTGTTGTCGGCTATCTCTGTCTCCTAATGTCTTTGTTTGGGGCTTTTTCTTGGGAACAAAGCCTTCGACCGAGCGTGTGCAAAGTAATTATTAGTGCCAAAAAAAAAAAATAACATCTCAACTGCAAACGTGTCCCCTTAAACCTCCACTCATGTGGAACATCAAGCAAAATATTTTGGAAACATAATGCCTCCATGAAAGCTTTTTATCAGCACAGACCTCTTTGGTGAAATCATATTGTTTAATTCGCTTCCAGAGGTGTTGAGAAGCATCTGAGCGCGATACCGAAATGCAGCCGCCTCTTTAAGACACATACATTCGTTGGGACGCTCTTGAGAGTCTGTAAGTGTCGTGCGAGTTGCCTCTTTATAGTCCTTCCATTGATCTTCCTGTCGCCTGAGAGGACGGTGCAGGAGTCTGTTGTAATATTTATTTGAACAGTTCAACCTCTTAATGATCTGTGCGGATGGGAAATAGAAAGGAATTATCCCAGTTGTAGTTCATAAATACTGTTCAATGGCGTATTAGCTCGCAGGTAGTTTGCTAACTCGTGTCGCGCTTGCATCACAGACAAAAACTATGATCTATGCGCCTAAAACTAAAAAGAAAATGATGGTAAAATCTACCTTACAGTCCGTCTGTTAACTATATATATATGGACTGGAGCACTCATGCACAGCCAGTCTTGTTTTACAGGTCCATTCCCTCTCTCTCATCTCTAATCAGCTGACTCCGGAGTTTCCGGATTCCCCGGATTTTGCTGCGACTTCAATGAGCGGCGCCGCTGTCAGAAAATATCCGAGCGCGTTCTCCTCCCGCTGTTGTCAGCTGTCATTTTAGTTGGAAAATTGCAGAGACCCTCCTCCACCCCTGCGTTCACCTCAAAGCCTTCACATCCAGGGATCAGGCTGAGGCTCATTAGGAGTCCGCTCCTCATCCCCATCCAGATCTCCGGCCTGCTCTTCTTCTCATCAGCAACACCGGGTGTCAAGCCCTAAGGTAAGGCCTTACGATCCCCACCTCAAATGTGATGACGTCATTAACGGGTCTTATTGCGTTTTTCTTTCTACTCCTGATATTGTCTAGGTCTCGTGACTCGTCAGAGAAGGGACATGGGCCTTCTGAGGGCGTCCAGCGGTCCAGTGGAAAGGTGGAGACATAAAGCAATCCCTCGTCTCCGTACTAGTCTGAGGTGAGCTCTATCTAATGCGACTTTACTTCAAGTGAGCGGGAACAAACTCTACCGCCCTCTTCCTTTAAGTTCAGCAGGACAATGTAAAGCTTAAGAAGGCTGAGTTTGTCAAAATGGAATGGAGATCTTCCAGAGTTAAGAGTTGTTTTTAGATTCCAGATAACACTGCACCACATGTCAGTTGATATTTGAATGCCAAATTTGTTAACGCGTCATAAATTTGCATCACTGAAGGTAAGATAACGCCAGCTAAAGCAGGCTGTGCACATCCCAGTATCTTAAAACAAAATCAGTTTAAACGCAAGTCGGCTGTGACTCATCAGAGAATGGACACGGGCGGAGGGGGGGCCTTCGGGTTGTTCCGGTGCACCTAGGTGGGTCGTGTCTAGGTGGGTGCTACATGTCTAAGTAACATCCAGGTCCAAAAGTCTCCCAGCAGAACACTGAACTGCCACAAAATGGTTTAAATGTTGTTTACGTCTCCTGTCTCCTGTCGTAATGTTGTGGCTGATTGGTGTATTTGGCACAGTCTCCACCCCTCCATCCCCCCCTCCCATTATTACCTCTCTTCTCTCCAAAGTACAGGGTCTGCTGTGCGGTGTTGGACCACTGCAGTGAGGAGTTGTCGCTCTCCGCCACCCGGCAGGTCAGCGTCACCGTGCCGCCCACGGACACCGTCTCGTCCGAGGTCATCGGCTGCAAGGGGTCGTCATCTAGGGAAGAGCGAAGACGGGATTTAAATAAATAAATAAATAAATAAAGATATCATAAGGCAGAGTGACACAGAGACGTCGCGCTTATAGGAAAACACAAGCAAAAATAGTAGCGCACACCAGCACACAAATCAGATAAACCCACAAAACGCATTACTCGCCTCGCTCTCTTCCTCCCCCTATCTCTCCCTCTCTGCCTCCCCCCCTCCCGCCTATTTCTTTCTCTGCTTGTCAGATTATCTATACATCTCTATCTGTCTTTCTGAGAGCGCAGACACAACGTGCACACACACACGCGGACATGCTGTCAGGGGGACACAAAAAGCAGACAAATGGCTATCTGCCTCTGCGTGCGTGTGTGTGTGTCTGCGAGGCCAATGTTAGAGCAATGAGTCAGGAGCAGCGCCGGCATCCGAGAGACTGCTCGACCTGAGGGACCGGCGAAGATGAAGAGACCGCGGCTGGGGCGCTGGCTGTCGACGGGTCAAAGCAACAACGAGACGCCGCACCTCTAACCCTCCTTTGGTCGATACCTGTGTCGGTTTTTTAAAGCTGCTACAAAGCGAGCTCAAACGGGACAGGCATTATGGAAATGATCGCATCGGGGGGGGGACAGAGTGAGAATACAAATGACCCGGCATAATGAAGGGATTCTAAAGGCTGTCGCTGAAACTGGACAGAAACCAGCGAAGAGTGAACCGCCCGTGTGTGTAACAGTATTCAAATTGGCTCAAATTATAGCATTTAACAGCGCTCCCTTGATAACGGGTGACGGCGCAGGCTAATTCTGCTCCGCTCTGCAGCTGAAGCTGAGCGGGGACGGCGGGTGACTTTGCGAATCGGAAACAAGAGGCGTACAGTAGAATGTGCAGGCCCCTCGTCGCTGCGTTTCGTCGCGGGCCTCGAGCTCAGGCGACCGCGCTGGGGCTAATCTCGAGAACAAAAAAAAAAAAAAATGCGGCGTAATTGACGACAAGCCAACGGAGGGAACATCTCATAAGACGATGTGCCTCAAAGCGGTCTCCTCACCCCTGAAAATACGGCGTGTATAAATAGTTTAATTGGAACCAAATTGTCAAGTGGGAGACAGGTTTATATTCAGCGTGGAGCGTTATCACATCCTTGCACCGGCGGTGGAATTGATTTCTATTTTTTTTTCTTCTTCTTCTTCTTTTTTCTCGCGCAGGAAGAACATCTGCTTAAGTGCGCTTCGGCGGAACTCCCATCAAGACATGAAACGAGGGGAGGGGGGGGGGGGCCGAGCGAACTAACTGCATGTAGCATCAAAAAACACACATTTGCAGTACATGAGCTGAGAGCAAGCAGGCAGGAACTACAGGCTTCTTCTTCTTCTTTTTTTTTTTGGTAATCTTAAAGCTTGGACGGCAAGTTCAGCATCTCAGAAGGCATCGTTTATTAGAAAAAATAAAAAATAAAAAACGTAAGGTTCGTGTCTGGGCTGTGAGGATTCAGAGAGATAACAGCTCTTAAAGGCGCAGCCGGCAGGATTCAAAGGAGACGCCGAGACTTCCCTGAGCCCTTGGTGTCAGGAAGTGGCTCCCTCGCTCTCTCTGGTGTTTTTACTGCAGCTCTGACCTTGTGGTTAGTTTATCTAAGCACCGTGATGGCTGAGGGCTGAATGTGTGGTCAAGTGCACCGCGGATTAGTGTCTCCTTTAATAGCATCCCGGGCTAATTCTTGTGGCCGATCTCAAGAGCTCCTCCGCTCGGGCGGCTTGAGCGCTTTGGGTAAACCGGCTGTCCCGGCGAATCACTCGTCAAGCCGACCGCGACGAGCTCCGACAAGTCGGCCCCGAAACCCGCGGCACTTGCCCGTCTTTGGACGCTGCAGGGTGCTGCTGTTTGACGGTCAGCGTGGCCTTCAAACGCCCGTGTGTGCTAGCAAAGCAAGGTCATTGGTCAAGCCTCCTTTTTTCAACCTTTCTTGAACCTTTCATCACAAGGCACACCACCAACCGAAAACGTCAAAAAATTCATCTCTGTAGCCTATTAACAGTCATTATTGTCAAATTGTCATGAAAAGAAATCAAATAAACGCAAAGGAAAAAGTCATATACACAGCAGGAGTCGCATTACCCGAATATTTTTTATTTTTCTTAAAATGTGACGGAAAAATCTGAAGGCCATCCGTCATTTTGACAGAATGCAATTCACACCCTGACCACTTGGTGGCGAGTGACCGTCTTAAGTGTCTCTGATTGCAGTTTGCGTTCCAAACATCGCAGAACTTTTGTCGATACACCGATTATACTGATGCACACGTCAGAGCTCCGCTAACCATAGACATATATACATAGACGCCTCATTGAGCGCTGTCGTCTACTGGAGCAGCGTGCCTACAGGGCAGCCATCTTGGAACAGGGCCACTCGCTCCTACAGTGCATTACATCTATGGAGGAATAGTGTTTCTACACAATAAAAGTCATCATAAATCGCTCAGTTGAAGTCCAGCATCTTTTCTTTACAATCTTCTATCAGAAGCTAGTCTGCTGATAACATTAAGTAGAATTTGTATTTGGGTAGTAAAACCATATTTTTATCATAGCTACATGTGTGACGTTTTTAACAGATCAATACGTTTGGAAATCGGTCCAAAACTCAGTGAATAATTCTACTTTGAGATTGAGGAGTACCTCTTTCCTTCGTATGTTCATGCACCGCTGCCTCTGCTAGCCCTTAGCCAAGATGGCGGCGCTTTAGGCACGTCCCTCTGTCGATGCAGCGTCTATGTATATATGTCTATGTGGCTAACCATATGTCTACGTCTAGTATATACAGTCAATGGTCTGTTTCTATGCAGCTAACGGCAACTAAAATGTAATTAGCGTACCACCGAAGCACTTCAGCGCTACGGTACCGCCTAAGAGCTGTTTATGCTCTGAGTGCGGACACGACGTGTCGGCAGCCGAAATTTTTGTTGTTGTTGTTTTTGTTACCATTTAAAGTCAATACTGTTCTGGAAAAAAAAAACTTATAAACTTTCATGAAAATTAAATGCTATTGAATATGTATTTATTATTAATTAAAAAAATAATTAAAGTGATGGGTAAAAATAGATTATGACGGCATTTTTATGACCCCGTCAGTCAAAATGACAGACAACGAAAAAGCCTAGCGCAACCTCTGATACACAGACACTTGACAATAGCATAGTACTTGCAGGTAATAATTAATTTGTTTTCAAAACATGTTTTTTAGACCAGTAGGTGAAATTGGATACTTTCCCATGGCACACCTGACGACCTCGGCACAGCGGTTGAAAAACACAGAGTTAGACAATCATCAGCGAGGAAACATTTACCACATTTTAAAGGCTGCTTTCCGTAATGTAGGATATTTTTACTACTTTTTATCAGTGGTGGAATAATTGCCAGACCAAGCGTTCCCATTGGTCATACTCCATGGTCAGAAAATCAACACCGTGTACTATCACATATATTTTTCTCCAGCTGCTTGTACAGTTTGAGAAAAAACATCAACTGTAGATACTCCTGGTGAATTATGCGCCGTCTCCTAGATGTTGTCTTCAAAATTCAAGGAGTCCTTGGGAGCTGCTGAATCTAAAACCGGAAACCTCGAGAGTTAGACGTCCCGCGGGCTCGAGCGGGAGCCCGCCCTTGAAATAAATAACCGTCAGGTCCATCGAAGAGATTAATGCCGCAAAACGCGAGGGGGTCCTCGTCTTCTATCACGTCTGTTTGTCTTTATGTTATTTGCTCAACGCCGGGTCTTTTATTTTCATTTAAAAATATCGATCGGGCACGCCGGTTCCTTAAAGGTTAGAGGAGTGAGAGGGTCTGGCGGATGATTGTGCGTCCGATCGATGGACTGACGGGGCAAATCTGAGCGCGGCGCTGGCGGCCCGTGTTCATTAACTCTGCTGGAGTGTCTTCGAGCAAAGCAGGTTTTTCCCGCCGGCGCCGAAAAAGGCCAAGCGGGCAGAGAGCGGCTGTGGTTTGACGCCCAGACCCTCTGCATCGTTTAAAGGTTAATCCCACTCTTACGGAGCAGCGAGCCCAAAATGCTTTAACGATGATAAACTGGTTCTTTAAATCTAAAGTTAATGCAGATAAATCTTTTGATGTGGCACGAGTTTGGAAGCCGTGATAGCAGAGAGGGTCAAATATTAATCACAGCTAAGTTGGGTTTAATTAAGTCGGAGTAGCGGGTGGGCGGAGCTGCGGCAGTCGTTTAGCAATACTTCAAATCGACTACGGTCAGGTGGGTGGAGCTAGGAGGCAGCAGCGAGCAGAGAGATGGGCGCCGGGGAGATTAAATTAAATTAATTTGCGTTCATTTATTTTTTTACGGCGACGCCCAGCTGGTTGAAACCGGATGACACGCGAGAGTCTTCTCCCGCCACCGCAGCGTGGCCTCGGTAAGCCTCGGATACGGACACGCTCTCGTCCCCGTTAGCGTCCGAGCAGATGAGGGGAAACGAAGTTCAGCCGCCGAGTTTGAACGGTTAAGTCGGGCTAAACACTGGAGCTCCAAAAAAATAAAAGGAGAGACCTATCTATCCCCGGCAGACGTTAAGTTAAACACTGCTGCGGCGCGCTCTTCTTTTCAGACCCACTCTTCTTCTTCTTTTCCCGCTGTAAGCCCGCGGAAGACACGGGTATTTAAAGCAACACAATTTACACTTTCCCCAGCCGGCAACAAGGTGAGAGAACGCAGAGGTAGAGAGGCTGGCGGGGATAGGGAGGGAGGAGGAGGAGAGAGATGGATGGATAAGGGTATGCAGAAGAGGGTGGGTGATGAAACGAGGTGGGAAACTGTGTGTGTGAAAAAAAAACGGGAGGGAGGGGAAGGGAGACGCTGGTGAGACAAGAGAGGGAGTGTGAGGAGCTGGAGGGCTTTCCAGTGATGGAGAGGAACAGAGAGAGGGGGGAGAAACTGAGAGGAATCGTTTTTTTTGTTGTTGTTGTTTTCTTCCTGAGATTTAGATTAGATCACTATCCATCTCATGTCTGTGCATTATTATAAACCAGGCGGCTTTAGCTTATCCAAAGAGGGACCACTGTCTGAGTCAAATGCATTCATCCACCTCGAAATCCGATTTTTCCACCTCGAGTTTTAGCAAAAATCCAAAAAGTTCTCCAAGCGTCGCAGCAGACGGCGGCAATTCGCCCCGACGAGAGCCGCAAACGACGAAAACCCGCAAACTTGAACCTGAGACGACATAATTCGCGTGAAGTTCTTTCGCAGAAACGCTTTTCGTCATCCGAGGCCCGACCCGCGCGGGGTGGGGTGGGGGGGGCCCGTATCAGATTCTCGCAGTACAACCCGTTTAACTTGCTTTCCGTCTTGTCGCTGCGGCGCGCCGAGGTTTCCAGATTGGGTTTCTCCGTGCGTGCGCGGGGAAACAAATCAGGCGCTCGGTAATCGCATCAAGGCGGCGTGCGTCTCGAGAAGCCGCGGCACCGGATGAATCTACTCCTTAAATGACACTGTTATTTTAACTCTCGCGGCGAAACACGACGCAGAAGCGAGTTAAACCGGGCCGAGTCCGGCCTGGAAGTAAAATCAGATAAACAGGATTCGTCTTCTTCTAAAATATCTCCCAGTGAGAAATTCAAAACCACCTTGGCCATCTCCATAATCAGCCCCGTTCTTCCTTCCTCCTCCATCTGTCTCCCTCCATCTCATCCCCCCTCCTTCGCTCCATCTGCCCCGACATCCTCCCCGGCTTTTGCCTCTCGTCCTGCCTCACCTCTTCGCCCTTCTGTCTCCTCCTCCTCCTCCTCCCCTTGTATTCCAGATCAACTTGTTTATTTCACCCCCGTCCTTAATTCCTTGTTTCCCTCCTTTTTTTTTTCTGTTCCTCCCAGGGAGGCTTTACTGTGTTGCTGCTAATTAACTCAGGTTAATGAACTTTATTTACTGTATTACAAGAGTGTGTGTGTGTGTGTGTGTGTGTGTGTGTGCCCTCTGCATGTAGCTCTGGGTGTGTGTATCTGCGCTACGTGATGAGATTTTTGTTCATAACTAACATTTTTGTGCGTTTGCGGCGTGCACGTTCTGTGTAAAGGCGTACTTGTTGCAGTCAACGTTTGTGCCGATTCGTTCGGCAAGCGTGCACTTGCGCCCGGTTGCAAACGTGCACCGGGCGCCGAATGCGTCCATCCGTTCCCGAGTCGTGTGTCACGGTGCCGTTCATGCCCTACACACTTGATTGTGGGGGGGGGGGGCTCAGGCTGCAGTGTGCGGCTTGATATGGCGTGGTGCGATACAGGCCATTACACACACACAGAGGCATCCAGCCCGCCGCAAGAATGCTGACCGCCTTCGCCCTCCCTCCCTCCCTTGCCGCCGCCGCCACCCCTACCCCTGAACTGTACCCAGGAGCATACACTCATAAAACAAACAGACAGGAAGACATACACACTTGTCAAGCTCAAAGAACACCTACACTTACACACGGACATAAATACATAAAAATGTGCTTAAAATATATATTAGATCCAGTCATGAGGCAAACATGCTCACACACACACACAGAGACAGAGCAGCCTCCCCCACACCATCCATCTATGCCCAGCTGTCCCCGAATACCACCCACCCCCCCCTGGGTAAAGCGTGTGTGTGTGCGCGGAGTGGGTGTGTGTGCGCGCCCTTCTGCCCACCTCTACCGTCCTTCTACCCCACTGTGGGTGTAAGAAGATGCAAATTCGAAGCAGATTTTATATCAGCATTGTCTCTTTGTTTTTTTTTCTTCCCGCTGAATAAAAATAAAACATCAGAAACGCGTCTGAGGAGTTACGGCAGAAACGCTTCCCTCTTCTCGACACAAACACTTCTCCGTCTTGTGAAGAGCAAAGCTTTGTTTTCCGCCTGATTTTTCGCAGCTCCGCAGCCTTTAATAGAAGGAGCGGTTGTCGCAATTTGGGGGGCGGGGGGGGGCGCAGAAGAAATTACTGATAATCTTTGAGGGGGACGTGGGTGGGTGGGGAAGTGGAGGAGGCGGTGCCGGGTTGGATTTAAGGACCCCTGCTTGCAGACTTTGCACAAACAAACTCCTTAGGCCGCTTTTTTTTTTTTTTTAACTCCAGCCCGCCTTTTTTTTTTTTTCTACTCAAGGGTTAGTTGGAGACAGCCCCCACCCTCCTCCTCCTCCTCCTCCGTCCCCCCGTCAAGTATCCCACCAACCACCTCCAGAACGCTGCCACCCCACCCCTGCCTCTGGTGCCTGTCAAACATAGTTAAGCTCAAAGCTCAGACAATCCCCCCCCTCCTCATCCTCCTCTTCCACCCCGTGCACCCCGCAGACGCGCAAACACGCACAAGCAGCCACCATCATCACAGCCCAGCAGAGCGTCTGCAGCGGCACCGAGGCGCCAAGCCGGCCCCGGGCCGCCCCACCCTGCCACTGGAAGGGCGCTATGGGAGAGAAAGGGGGGCGAGGGAGGAGAGGGAGGGAGGGAGGGAGAGGGGTTCAGCTTGCGGAAAAGGGCAGCAGCATCACTGCTGACAAAAGAAAAAGAATAATGATTTTGCCGGGAAGAGAAAGACGGAGAGAGTTGGGGTGGCGAGGGAGAGAAAAGCGCCGGGGAAAAAGCAAGAGGGGGAGAGAATGAACGAGGGGGAGGCGGAGTGAGAGGTGAGCGAAGGACATGGCAGATATAAGCATATATAGATAGATGAGAGCAATGAGGAGGGATGACAGGGTGACTTAGAAAGGGGGCGAGAAAGAATGAAAAGATGGAGGGAAGTGGAGCAGAGCAGAAGGACAGCAAACAGAGGCAGAATGAAGCGCTGCTGACATGAACGGTGAGGGGTGAGGTGGAGATGAAGCAACCGAGAGACAGTCGTTAAAATACATATTGATGTAATGCATGATCATGAGCACGTTTACCATTCTTGAAATCATTCCTCCTCCCCGTACTGGTCTGAAGTGAGCTCTATCTAATTCGACTCTACTGCGAGTGAGTGAACTCTGCCAGCCTCATCCGTAAGTTCAGCCGGATAAAAACAAAGCTTCGGGAGTTTGTCAAATCGAGCGGCTGTCTTCCCGGAGTCACAGTCGCTTTTAGCGTCAAATTCCCCTTCTGTGCTTCCTTGGACAACGTCTACCTGCTGAGGCGACGCCACGGCACCACATGTCAGTTGATATTTGAATGACAAATCTTTTAACACGTCACGAATTTGCATCGTTGAAGGTAAGGAGAGGCCGGCTACGGTAGGCTCTGCACATCCCAGTGGAAATTCAGATCAAAAACCAGTCAGTTGTGACTCATCGGAGAACGGACATGGGCCTTCTGAGGGGACGGGCGTCCTCTGTGTATCATCCCACAGATACTTGATCAGTTTGGGATTGAGTGAATTTGGAGGCCAGGTCAACACCTTGAGATGTTCTTCAGTGTTCCTAAAGCATTTCTGTGCTGCTGCCATCAAGGAGTGTCATTGCTATGGGGTGGGGGTGTGTGGTCTGGTGTAGGTGGGTGCTACATGTCTATAACATCCACATGAATGAATGCCAGGTCCAGAAGTTTCCCAGCAGAACATTGAACTGTCACAAGATGGTCAATAGGGATGTGCGATATTTCATCGTTTACGATATATCGCCCAAAACATTCCCCTCGGTAAGAATATGTCATCCCACGATAAAAACGTTAAATTCCCATTGATGACGTATACGTATATGTGTACAATACGTATGGAATATTGACAAATTGACAATGGCGGAAGGCGGAGCAGATACGCCGAGCAGCAAGGAGCTCGTTCCTAAACGAGGCTCCACCTCCATTATCTGGTTTGGTTTTAACCCCTTTACGCCCGAATTTACTTTTTCAATTATATAAAGAAATTAAATATTTGTATTTTTGCACTTCAGCTGGTCCTACGAAAAACTAGTGCTTGCAAAAGGTTCCTAGGAATTTTTTTAATGTGCACAAACCGACATTGGAGTATTACATTGTTATTTCAGCTGTTTCTGAACAGAAACAGTACGTCGCGAATTTGCGACACTAGGCATGAAGGGGTTAAAAAGTCTGACGCAGAGCAGCAAATTACAACATGCAAGGTTTGCAAACAAATAGTGCATAAAAAGGACAGTAACAGCACTAATTTGTTCCACCACCTCAAATACAAGCACAAACCAGAATATGAAGAAAGACAGAAAATGAGCAAGGATGCAGAAGCAGCGTCGACTTCATCCAAAGAGTTCGGTAAAAAAACAACTCAGATAAAACTTGATATGCATTATAGTCAAAAAGATTAGGCTGAATTGATGTTTATTTATCGTCATTTTTATTGTTACCGTGATAAATACCAGAAATTATCGGGATAAATGCTTTAGTCGGTATCGCTCATCCCTAATGGTCAGTGTTATTTACTTCTACTGGTCATATTGTTATGGCATGATCAGTGCATTTGAGAGTTCCATGTATAATTTACATCTAATATGAGATCCAGCGCAAGAAATAATGCGTCCTGTCCTGTGCTGCGGCAGAAAGTACAGGTGTGGAGGTCAGGGCGGTGGACGGGTGCGTAAAACATCTCACTCTGAGAACACTGCTTGACAGTATCCCATCATACAGTAAGTTTATATTCATAACTAACATGTTTCTCTTCCCTTGACGGCCCCATATTTGCTTTGTGCAGACACTGAAGAAAAACAACGCTTCAAAAAAACCAAAAATAAACCGCTGCTTCGGATTGTAGCTTTGATAACGCAACACGGTATCTGGCAGAATTGTCAACAGCGTGCATTGTTGGTTTTTCGTGGGTAATTACTCCCCGCTGATCACTGACAGCTACCTTGGAAGGCAGCTGGATTCTCACAAGAGTATACAAATCACACTACAATCCACTTTGCCAGGCTTTAAGCTAGGTGCTTGTGGCTGATCCGCTGCACGGAGGTGTCCTGTGGCGAAACCTGCCCGTCACTCCAAAGAACCGCCTGACAACGAGACGACGACTACCGCTCACATCTGACGGGTTGCTGCTCCCTTTCAAAGCTACTGCGTCACACGCTTCGCTGATCTGATTGGTTTAAGGTAGCACCTAACAAACAGATTCCACAAAAGTGCCCAAACTTTTCCGAACTCTCCGCAAGGACGACTTTTTTGCGTAACAAACCATCTGGCGTATCGGGTTTTGCAATCAGCGACAACGGACTCAGACTTGTTTATGACTAAATCAGAATCTATACAAAGCTTGCAATGCATTTTTATTATTTATTTTTTTTGCAGAGCCAGATAACGTTGGCTATTATTTAGCAGCCAATCATACCGAACCCATCGTTCAGCTACCGTTCATTACATCATAATTACCTCTATAATCATCTCCGCAGTGTTTTCATACCATCCCTGTGTCGTAACGGAAATTGCTTGGGTAATTCTGCTTTCACTTTCCAACAGCTGTGCCTGCTAAGCTTCTTTCTTTAAAAAAAAAAAACAGATCGGACACATGCCGACGTAGAGGAGGCACTGGACGGCGTTTGATTTAAAGAGAGAAGAGCTCTCTTCCACTGCACCCGAGCGTATGTACAGTTCAAAAGAAACCTCACGCTACGGAAATCATGATTTGATAAGAAAAAAAAAAAAAAAGGAAAAGCCGAGTTTCATCTCTTCCCCCTCGGAAGACGCACACACACACACGCGTATACACGGAAAGATAAAGAGAGTGAAATCTTTAATGTCTTGGCAAATGCACTGGCTGCCTCTGCCAACAGGCCACTTAAAGAAATGAGTAGTCAATTACGAGAAGTCTGCCCTTTTGACTAAGATCACTGGACCTGCTTTATGGGCGACCTCAGAACCTGCTGCTGTCTGTCTGCCTCTTCCCCCCCTCTCTATCTCTTTGTCTCCCTTTCTCTCTGCACAGACAGCATCCTTCAAAACACCTACAACAACCGACCTGGAAATGGTTTCCTCTATGTTCTGCGACACAAAAGCGCGTCAGAACGTCTAAAATCGAACGCACACACTCTTACGTTTCACCGTATTCTTTCCATCTTGATTAATGACCCTGAACAAACCCAACGTTTTGGAGGAAACTGCTTCCCCCTTTTTCACTCTGATAATGCACCCGCACGCGAAGAAAATGCCAGGTTCTCAGACTCCCGGCGTCGGCGCCTGGGCTCGCTGCGGCTCTTGAGGCTGAATTGGAATAAATCCCCGCAGCCGTGTTCCTAAAGCTTGTGGAAAGCCTTCACAGGAGAGAACGGAGGCGGTATCAGGATCAGGTGCGCATGAAATCCCATGTTTTTGCTGTGATATGTTCAACAATTAAATATTCCAAATGGGATACGTGTTAGCACGATGATATGCGAGGAAGGACTGGGTATCTCTGCGGATTTCCCGATTTGATTCGATCCAGTTTGCGAGGGGGGCAATTAAATTAAGTTCAGTATCAGCTCATTTAGAGATATTTCCACTTTGAAACTCTCACTGGCACGCCGTCTCGCATATGGCTTATCCGTTGTCATACTTTTTAAATCCAAAATGCTGCCACGCGTCAGCTCTCAGCTGCTGCTTGCTCTCTCTGTTCACATTTGCTGCTTTCCGTTCCATTTGCCTGAACTGAACTGCACCTTTTGCGCGAAACGTGTCGCAGGACGACTGGAAACTAACCGAGTTCATGTCATCGAGCGCTTTTAAATCCAAACTGAGAGCACGAGAGGTCGACTCCGCAGTGTTCCCATGTTTTTGTTATAATCTGCTTGTAAATTTTTAGCTTTTTTTATTTATTTTTATTTTATTTATTTGTCTGCAGCTGTGTTTCACATTTTCTGGCCGGGGCTCTCGGTTTTTAATCTCAGTGGGATCGTCTTGGTTAAACAAAGGTTAAATAAAGAGAAGAAAATAACAATGAATTCAGGCCAGCGCGCTCAGAGTCGTAGCTTCTGGTCTCCTTCACACGTGGACTGATCTCGGTCTCGCAAGACCCGCAGTGAGATATCTAACGAGAGGATGCGGGGAAGAAATGGAGATCGATGTGAATTTTTTAAAGCCTGATTCTGTAGTAAGCTGGTTCTGAATTTATTCGAAGCAAAGTTCTTCTTTCTTTTTTTTTTGTTTTTGGTAAAAATTAAAATGGTATTAACTGTTTACAGCCTGGGCGTCCAGATCTGCAGCACAAAACTAATTAATATGGAAGAATATCTGTACGGGCATCAAGCCAGTGAGCAAACTGTACGTACAGTGCAATAATGTACATGTATATGAATAGACACGAGCCCACACACTCCTCTCATGCTTCGAAAACATAAAACACACATGCACCGGCACACAAAGTCAGGCAAAGTCACCAACTTCAAACCGCACGTGGACATAAACTCTCTCCGCCTCTCAGCCGCTCACCCACCTCTCCACTCGTAAACTTTTCCGATAAGAACGTGGACTTATAGGACAGCAACGAGAAGGAAGAAGGATGGGGCCCTCGAAAGCTCCAACAAGAGAGAGAGAGGGAGGCTGAGGAGGACGACGACGGTGGAGAGTCGGCAACACAGATAAGGACGAGGAAGAGACAGATGGAGAGATGGAGGACGAAGGAGATTGAGAGATGGAGCTAGAGAAAGCACGACACCGAGAGAGCGAGACAAAGGGGTGAGCCATGTGAGCCGAGGGTGACGAGGGAAGATATGCTTCAAATTAAATCATTTGGAACAAAAGAGGATTGTTGCCAAGCAACCCAACCAGAACGGGGTTACCAGGGCAACAGCGGTGACCCGAAGCTTGACCTAAGAAATGGAGTCGCCCCTCGTCGGCCACGGTAACGCGCACGCGCACGCGCACACACACCTCCACCTCGCCAGCCTCCGTCCGCGGCGTTTCAGGGCCCGCCCCCGACCAACGCAAACAGACAAGCAGGCGTCTTCCCGGAAAATGCAGAACGCAGCCGAAATGTCATCCCCGCGGCACAAACAAAAACGCGGGGCTTTCAATCAAGAGCGGGATAAAAATAAAAACTAAAAAAATTGCGAAGGGGACGGAGGTCGGGGCGGTTAATGGACAGCGTTCGCCAAAATCAACAGCAAGCCAAGCACAACGCATAAACCGTCCAAAGTCCAGAGATGAGCTCGCAGGATAAACAAATAGAGCTGTATTTCTCAACGAGCTCTGGCAGCGCTGTCAGTGCACAAACACAGTTCTGAGATGATGGATGGTTTGGAGATTGTCCCTTAGTGAGGGAAAGGGTTGACCCAGCCTCAACCCAGGAACTATTAGAAGGGTTATCGTTACAGAAAATACACTTGAAGAAAACACAGCACTGTTGTTAGTGGGAAAAAATGTTTTGAAGCAACACAATGTTTTTGAGGTTGAGAATAAAATCTGAAAGGGGAATCACTGTTGTTTTAAAACCTGGACTTTATTTCTGGCATAAAATACGATCTTTTACTCACCCATATAACTTTTGCGTAATTTGTAGTCAATCAGGAGATATTTAGATTTGCTTATATCCATATAATGGGAGTGAATGGGGCACCGAAACCAAGCCTCAAAATAACGCGTTATCTGCCACGAAACTTGTTAGTTTCACCAATATTTTGTTATGGTACACTAGTGCTATTCCCCGTTGAGTCCGAAGTTAGTAGCACTAGCGTACAATAACAAAATATTGGAGTTTCGCGGCAGATAATGCGTTATTTTGAGGCTGCGTTTCGGTGCCCCATTCACTCCCATTATATGGATATACACAGATCTAAATATCTCCTGATTGACTACGAATTACGCAAAAGTTAAATGGGTGACCAAAAGATCGTATTTTATGCCAGAAATAAGGTCCACAATGGTTCTCCTTTAAGTTTGGGGGACAAGTATTTGCATTTTGCACTGGTGGATCGTAACCAGGTTGTATGTAGAGGTCCTTTAATATGCAAAGAAACTGGAGTAAGGGACAATCAACTGAAAACTGAGTTTAAACTCAAACAGGATGTTCATCAGCTGATCAAAAATTGTTCAACACGATTTTTTGTCCTTCGCTCCAGTTTCTTCATTTTGCATCTTACAATCTAGTTACAGTCCAACGGTGCAAAATGCAAATTCTTGCAAATAAATGCAAATTTCCCTCCCCGGTCATAAGATTTTGTTCAGGAATGTGTCAAAACTTGAGAATTTAAGGCCGATGGCAATATTACCGTCCTACATTTGCGCCGATGCGCTCCGAGAGAGAGCAACTTTGAGTCGTTTCCACTGCATTTCATTGAGTCATCCGACGAGTGGAACATTTTATAGCTGAAAAATAAGCCTGCCTCGGCTGTCTGATAGACAAACTATGTAATCGCGCCATTTCTAGACTGCCATTTCTCGTAATTTATCACCCCAACACGTACAGATAGCATCAAAGCTCTGGACATAATGAGCTTTAAGCAGCCAGTGTGCTTCAAATAAAGTGCTTGGGAGACTGTTGTGCGGGGTGTTAAACATCCTCATCCACGCCTCTCTGGTATCGGTGCTTTTTTCTACTCATAAAAGGTAGAAACATTCACACCTTTAGATGCGGCTGGATTACCAGACAAACTTGTTTTCAAATGAATACGCTCTGTTTATAAGAGCAGCTTTTAAAGATTCAATCGCCCCTCTTAAAGCCTGCTGTCAGCGCAGATTTGATCAAAAATACGACGAAATTGCTTCGGAAATCAGCCGACTGCGGCGTGCAGCGTTTTGTTAAGACGCACTCTTCTTTGCACAATTAGAAAAAGTATCAGACAGAGCTACGAATAGCTGAGATAACTGCAGATGCTAGAGAAGTGGTTGGCTTTGGTGTCACGTCAGCTCGCCTGTCTGGCTGCTTCCCCTCGAAAATCACAAATAAACGCGCTCTCTGTTGTCGTCGTGTAATTGTCGCCGAGCTACACGAGACTGGATGTCGTACTGGATGCTTGTTATTTTTTTTTTTTTTTATTATCTGCTTTGTTTCAAGCAGACCTTCCTCCTTGTTTTTTTTTTTTTTCATCTCCTCTCGTCTCCGGCTGCTCTGCAACATGACATGAAAGGACGAAGGAGTGTTTTTGGAAGTTCGCGTGCGTGAGGGCTTGTATATATGTGCAGTGCATGCGTGTTTGTGCGTCTCCCTTGAAATAGCACCCCAAAAAAATGTTAATGTGGACGAAGGTTTCAAGGGTGTGAGGTGCAAGATTTCTCTCTCATTTACTGGATATGTGCTTGTAACGGCACCGCAGCACTTTCTGTCCTCTGTTCCAGACGTGTTTCTTTACTCTCGGGACCACTTTGGGAATATGAGTCCTTTCTTTTGTGTGTGTGTGTGTGTCCCTGTTCCCCCTCACCTCACGTCTCTAGGAATGTGTGTACGTCTTGTAACCACCGACGCCCACTAACGAACGCAACCTTTCGGATGGCCCCAGCGGTTTGTCACTCCCAATCAAGACAATGGAGATCAATGGAGGAGCAGGGCGAGGGAAGGGGAGATGAAGAAGACGAGGAAAAAGGAGGAGGAAGAGGGAGTGTGTGGGGTGGGGGGGGTTCGCTGCTTCCAACAATTCCAGCACAGACGCAGACAGTCGAACAATAGAGCCCGGGCAGTGGCGGTTGTTATCTGCGTGCATGGCGCCCCTACGCATTGTCAGGGCGCCCCTTGTGGGCTAATTGACTAATTAGGGTCACTCCACGTGGTCTTAACTGTAATGGCCGCCTACATCTGGAAATCTGGCGCGGCCCCGGCGACCATCTGGTGACCCACTTGACACGGAAAACGCGAGAGGAAGGGAATCGCGGCGGGCCGTGGCGCTCTGCAGATGCACACGTGTGAACAAGCAGTGGCGTCTAGCAGCCTCTCTCACATATTTTTTTTTTCTTTCCCCTCCGATGTGATAAATATGCAAATCGCGGTCGAGAACACGCGATCTGAATTAAATCGCGGTCGGATTATGTGATCGTTTAGCCGGAGATCTCCAGGAAGTGCCGACACCGCGCGCTGATTTTATTATTTTAAACAAAGCGGCATTGAGCTAACACCTACACACGGTCTAAATACACACCAGACGGAAGGATAATGTGGTGATATTACAGCATATAGAGTAAATAGGAGGGTAAAGAATCATAAGAGAAGGCACCACTTATATAACATATAATCTTGTGTGCTTCAAAATAAATAAATAATAAAGCCGTGTCTTATTCCTGTTAAAAGACTACTTACTGTAATGTATTCAAAATTCATGAATCCATCACTGCTCAGTATTTCCATGTAAATGTTATTCTTGTCAGAGTGGAGAGGCCTCTGAAAGATCATTTAGAGCAACACTAAAAGTCATCTCCCTGACATCACTTGACCCACTACACCCTGACTCACTGCCTTGATATAGAAACGCAACTCTAAAAACCGAAGTACAACAATTAAAGTTTGAGACTTGGGATCAGATTGCAGCACTTCCAGGTTTGTTTTTCGTCACGGCAGGCAGCAGCTTAGCTATCCGATATCAAGCAAAACGCTGGTTACTAGATATATCACCCCCTCTGCTAATGTGTGCTATAAATTTATATCATAAAGGCATACGTCAAGCTAAAACGCTGGGCAAACACCCTCCACTATATCTTTGTGCACGCGAGCGCAGACGGCATGATGGATGCTGAGTAGATTCTGCAAATGTGTGCGCGCATCGAACCAATCAATGTCATCTGACAGAGCCATGTCAACCAATCTAAACCTGTCAGAAAGTATGAAAAACAACCCAATTTAGTAGATTTACCACCACGGAGTCACAAGTAGTGTATATCTAATGGGGTCTGCAGAAGTTCCTCTAAGTATTTCTTTCTTCCTCAGCCCTTACCGAGGTTCCCTTTTCTCCCCAAATTGATGGCGCAGTCCCACGGATTATCATTCCGTGTGACTAATTGTTGCACCGCGTGCATTCACATCAACTTCCAGGCTCTTCATCTCCGCTTCTCCGAGGCTTCGGATGGTTTTGATTATGGTGGAGATCTGTCTTGAGTGTTTCATTTGGTTGAGACAGAGCGACTGCCAAGCCACAGCGTGTAATTCAATATGAGTGAAAGCTCAAACGGACAAAGGCCGCCGCATCAATGCGTCCATCAACGTAAAGGGTTAGGGTTAGAGTGTTGGCAAACCATTTACGGTTGAGTGGGCCATTTGTACGAGTGTTAGAAAGATTCCGAGGAAATCAGAAAAGTATAGCGGAAGCAGCTCTGTATGGCTTTGTTGGGATATGTACTGACGTTTGCTTGCTAGCCGGTAAAATGCGAGTGAGTCAACGTAGCGTCTAGTCTGCCCTCCAACCAATATAAGTAGAAGAAGAAGAAGTAGCTCTGCACAGAGAGTATATTTATTTAAATAGTCCATGTATCCACCTTCTTCTCATTTGTGTTGAAGGAAAGGTAGTCAATGGATGAAACCATGACCGTTCTGCAAAACGTCTTGAGACAATTTAAACCGTTGTATATTCAACTGAAGTTTTTGGTGGTCACGAACCGGCAAGCCCAGATGACGTAGCCTATCCAGCAGATCGTTATCAAACTGGTTTGGTTGTTGCATGATTTCTTTACGCCATAAAAGAGTCTGCCGATGGTGTGGCTTTCCTGCAGTTCTACCATTTGAGTCGGCCTCTATCTGGAGATATGTGCTACGTATTTTTATACAGACCATGTCACAAATTGTCTGAGAAGGTTCTCAGTGTGAGGGAAATTCTTAAATGTCACTTATTATTTTAATATTTTATATGAAACCTGACATATTTGGATGCAACATTAGATTGTATGCAGGGTGGAAGCTTGTGGTCAGAAGCTCTGCCTTATGATCATGTGGTTGCAAAGTGTGAATGGATATGTTGTGACATGCTCCACTGTGCAATACTTTAAGGAGTTCATCCTGAGGGGGTAGTTGAAGTACATGTTCTGTGCATATGTATTCTGGGTTAGGGTTAGGGTCACTGTATATCACACAATGCTGGTGTGTCATGAGATGTATGTTGAGATGTTAGTACAATGAATTGTGTCAAGTCATATGTGATCTTATGAGGTGACTACAGACATGAACTTTGTGAGGCTAGTAGTAAAAAAGCTGAGGAGAAACTGCCTCTCTTCAGTCATCATCTGTTACTGATGAGTGGCTCTTGCTTGCAAGCAATAAAGCAGTTTTCTAGAAACTAAATATTGTGTGGTAACTTGGTATTTTGACCGACTCTCATCTGCACTAGGCAAGCGACAGATTTTCAGTTGCCACGACATCAGTCATCCAGGTCATGGTATGTCCTGAGGCATTTAAGAACAACTGCACTCGTAGAGGCTCTTGAAGACGTTTCATCCAAGAAGCTTCTTCAGTTCTAAAGGACTGATGGAGAGCTGGGGTTTAAATAGACACATCTCTGGCTGATACCCATCAGAAACTCACTTGACTGGTGCGTTCAATTTAAA
Source organism: Planiliza haematocheilus (assembly GCA_005024645.1). NCBI lineage: Eukaryota > Metazoa > Chordata > Actinopteri > Mugiliformes > Mugilidae > Planiliza > Planiliza haematocheilus. Next base: position 222,348 of record SRSE01001205.1, read on the forward strand.
CCCTAACTCCCTACCAGTCCTTTAGAGCTGAAGAAGCTACGTCTTCAAGAACCTCTACAAGTCCAGTTGCCTTTCTTTAACGTTTTGGGTTTAAACTAGGGATGCTCGATATATGCTTTTCTGCCGATATCCGATATTGTCCAACTCTTAATTTCCGATACCAATATCACCCGATACCGATATATTCAGTCTTTTTACACCAAAATTGTTAGGTAACAACATAACATATCACCTATTATGGAATTATGCCTAATTTTATTGCGATGTCCCACTGGATGCAAACGTAAATGCAACATGGCTTTTCAAATGTAAACACTGTCTGTGCAAAATAAGTTACAGGAAAAAGTGCCATTCTTTTTTTGAGAAAATTTTGCCTCAAACAACACTACAGACAATATCAAAACAAGGAAGACAAATGAAGCGTATAACTCTGCATGATTCTTCTTGAGGTGGGTGATCAAATTTGATGTATTAAAGGAAGACGCCTTGTTTCCTCCTCTCATAACCACCTTTGCTTTGCAGTCATTGCAAGTAGGTGACACTTGGAAATACTTCCAAACCACGGACATCTCATACACCGGGCGAGCTAGCTTGTTAGCCACGGTTAGCGACCTACGAGACTAGCGTGTTGTTGTTGTTATACGTCATCAAGCACGCGCCTGTTAACGTCCCATGCTGCGTTCATGCAGACTCGGAAATGTTGAAGCCTACAGAACAAATATCCGTTATAAAAACCCGATACCGATAATTCCCGATATTACATTTTTAACTCAATATCGCAGACATCCCTAATGATAACAGGTAACTCCGGACTCAACGGGGAATAGCACTAGCGTACGACAACAAAATATTGGTTAAATGAACCAGTTTTGCGGCAGATAATGTGTTATTTAGAGGCTGCGTTTCAGTGCCCCATTCACTCCCACTATATGGATATACATTAAGCTAAATATCTCCCAAATGACTACAAATTACACATAAAGTTATATGGGTGAGAAAATGACCATATTTTATGCCAGAAACAAGGTCCAGGTTGTAAAAAACAGTAGTTCCCCTTTAAAGATAATAAACATGGTTGAAGGTATGGAACAATTGAGGTCATGGATTTAAAAAGAAAAGTCAGCGTTGGCTGTCAGCTGGAAACAAACAGATGCCAGAGGGGTTTGTCACTTAAAAATAAGCATGTCATTTTATAGCACTAGCGGAAACATCTGATTCTGTCATTTTGTTTGTAAGAACTTTCCAAAATGGAAGAACTGACTGAGTGTGCATGAGGCTTTATGTGACATTTCACCTATTTTCTTATTCTTTTATGCGTATTTGCAAAGATGACAACACATTTTCTCACTTAGCTTGTTTGCCGTGAAGCTACAGAGATATTTTTACATTTCATTGTCCGAGCTGTGAAATACCCATCCCTGATATTTCTGTCATCACACCTAAGCAGAGAAGGAAACTTGTTTGTGGCTAAAAAAAAAAAAAAACGAAATAAATGAATAAATCTGTGATCAATTCTTTGGGGACGGAATTGGTCCAGAGAGAAGTCTTCGCAGCGCGGCACACGCAATTTCTCAGTGCAGTCAGGACCCGAAAAGAAATTCCAATTCACCTCAATATCGGCGAAGAAAATCTCCCAAGGCCGACATTTTCGAAAGCAAGAAAAACAAGAAAACAATCTGCATGTCCGGGCCGTAATGAGAAAACGCTGCAATGTGGGCGACTCTGGCCATTCTGGCACACTGGGGACGGTGCAGGCATCCATCGCACAGGCTGGCACTGTTCATGTAAGACTCCAGGCTGAGCTACTGTACGCCAGCGCATTACTATGATGCACTTATGCTCTCCATTCATACTCTCAGTCATGAATCTGAATCTTATTTAATGTCACAAGCCACATTTGCCTCGAGTCGAGCCGCGCGAGCTCGGCTCCGAGAGGAAGGGACTGAAGTCATCTTTCTTTCTCCTGCCGCCTCTCTCTGCTTCTCTTCTGTCTTGCTCGCTTTCTTCCTCTGTATCTCTCTATCTCCCTCTCTGCTGCGATCACACCCTCCCCTCTCCCTCCCTCTCTCTCTATATATCTCTACCTCTCTCTCCCCCTCTGCAGTCAGTGAATTCCCCCGGGTTCGACAGCGGGAGACTATTACACTCACAGACGGATTCGCTCTCCTCCAATTTCTCTCTGTCTTCTTCCTCCCAGCTCTCCCCCTCTTTCATCATCCCTCTCTCCTCCTCCTCCTCCTCCTCTTTTGCTCTCATGCTCCTTCATTCATTCCCTCCATCAGTGAGAATGCGTGCATTTGTGTGTGCACAGGTCTCCCAAACCCTCCCTCCCTCCCTCCCTCCCTTGCTCCCTCCATCCTCCTCCTCCTCTTCCTCCCTCCCTTTCTCTTTCTCCTTTTCTTCAGTCAATATAATTGGCATCGCAGGAGTGCTCCCTGCAGAGTATGCTAAAACAGCAAGCACAAAAACAGAGGGAGAGCAGAGAGAGGGAGGCAGGAGTGGGAGAGAAGTGTGCATAAAGGCAAGAAGACGGAGAGAAAGCGAGAGGGGAGGACAGGAGGGCAGGAAGCCTGAAAGAGGGAAGAGGAAGATAAGAGGAACAAAGAGAAGGGGACTTAAAAGGAGTGGCGAGAGGGGAGGAGATATAAATGTAGAAAAAGTATATATAAAAGGAGAAGAAAATTGCAGAAAGGAATGGGGTGACAAGGCACAATAAGGAGAATTAAGAGAGAGGGAGATGGGAATGAGGGAGTGGGAATGGGAGGAGGTAAACAAGAAAGGGAGGACGATAACGAAAGCAAAGTGGAAGCTGCAGAAGAAAAACTAAATAAAACAGAAGCAAAAAAAATAAACTTCTGGGTGATTCCGGGTCAGGGGGAAAGGGAGGAAGGAAAAGAGCAACAAAAACACAAGAAAGGAGGACGAGAAGATGCAGGGAGGAAATGAGGAGGTAAAATGGAAGAGAAAGGTCTTAGGCATAGCAATCGGCAAAACGGAGAAACCAGAGGACATACATTCAATTCCATTCAAAAGCCAGGCAGCCACTCAGGGAAATTTCAGCCATATATCTCCTCCTGACTAGACACACAAGTGCCAAACCACATTACACCGCGAGACAACCATCCTGAAATAACCCAGACCTCAGTCGCAGCGGCAGCAGCACTCTCCCTGCCTCTGCCTCCACAGGCTCTCTGCAGGTCTCACAAAGAACACTTTCTTTTTTTTTTTGAAGTTATGGGAAAGATTTTAAGGTAAAAGCCCGCGTCTCATCAGACTAACTCGCAGATTCTTCGGCAGAGGAGAGTGCGCCGCTAATGAGTCCTTCCACATTTGTCCCAATTAGCCAAGGCGGTGTCAGCGGCAGGAACTCTCCGCCGCCAAACCGCGCGGGCTTCGAGAAACACTGGCGAGGCGACCGGCCACTCGACTGGCAGAGGTGCAGATCAGAGGAGTGCAAAGATTACCGAGAGTACATTACTTACAGAACATTACCACATTACAACATCACGCGATTCCTGCCTAATGAGTCTCCCACTAATGAGCTAATGAATCTCACGCTGACACTCGGGTTTGCCTGAATGTAATGTTACCTTGTGGAGTTTTAGAAAACGAGACACATGTTGGGCTGCAACAAAACCTTTGTTTTTTCGCTGATAATTCGTCATTTATTTTCGCATTAAGTCGTCGCCCGTGTAGCGGATGCGGTGTTAAAAGCAGCGAAGTTAAAAAATAAAAAATGTCACATAGCAGGGGTTTAGAGGCGCTTACTTAGTCTGGATAAGTGTCAGAAACTCATCCTGCTCCCGCCCCGTTCTTTTAAGTATTTATGCCTAACACGCACCTGCAGCCTTGTGACACTTGTGACACCAGGAACATGAAGCCGAGCGCCGTGGCAACGGATCTCAAAGGCTTCTACTTTAACTTCTGCGGCTTGTTCTCTTAAGTGAGAATCTGTAGGCTGCTCGGGATGAAACCATATGTCAGACTTGCAAAAACAGATGGAAACTAAACGGCAAAACAGCAACGGGGGTCGGAAACTGCAGCTCCTCAAGTGGCCACTTGAGGCTGGCTACGAAAGTGAGTCAATCTGCATAGACTTTCATGTAAACAAGCTCAAAAATAAACACATTTACAGCCTGGTACAAAAACAGTTTTGGTCTCTAGAGCTTATTTCATCTTGTGACAATTTATATTTCTGCTAGGAAACTTCTGGACCTGACATTCATTCATTCATTGGTGTGGATGTTACTTAGACATGTAGCACCCACCTAGACCAGACCAGGCACCCCCACCCCATAGCAATGACACTCCTTGATGGTAGCAGACATCCCCAACAGGATGCACACACAAAAAATGCTTTAGGTATAACTCAAAAAACATGAAGAACCTCCAAATCCACTGAGGTCCCTCCCCTCATCAGACACCAGAGGACACCCTCAGAAGGCCCATATCCATTCTCTGATGAGTCACAACTGTTTTGAAAGGGCACAACGGAGGCCATGTGCACGGGTAAATGTGCAGGCACTTTGAGCAAATAGTAGGTTTTGGCATGGGTTGAAGTTAGTAGGCTTCAGACTGGAGCTAGAGCCACCACACTGGCTTCAAAACCACTCTTTGAGAGTCCTATGGACAACAAAGTGTACCTGTAATAAACAATGTGACAATTCTTACATTTGCGAAACTACTTATAACAAAAAGCCACAGCTGCCCTTGGGTTTACGGTAAGTTTCAGTTCCAGTTCGTTGATCAGCTGCAGAAAACAAACAGACATACAGTGGAATATTTAGCATCTAAAGAGCCAGTTACTTCCCTCAGGAGCCGGTTGAGATCAAAACCTGACCTAACCTGTTACGATATTGCAGGTTTGCCTAATTCATGGTGTCAAATTTCAAGATAACAGTTACAAAAAAAAGACCAACAAAGAATTTGAAGCAAACAGGGAGCACACATCCAGCGTTTGTTTGTCTGTTTAAATAAACCAGTGTTAATATACAAAGAATAACCACATTTATCATTATCATTCTCTACTAACAATCACTGCTGGTGATTTTGTGGGAGAGATGTAGAACTCTTGTTAGGAGTCTGGATGATTTCCTCTAAAATACGACGTTATGGGACACAGTGTAAAATGGAGCCCAGAATCCCTCAGAGGCTGACAATCTTCCTGGTAATAGTGTCATTTGTTTAGGGTAATTACTTTATTGTCAAAATGTGGCCGGGCTGCACAGATCTTACAATGCGACAAACAGAACGCTATAAAACTGCCAAAAACAACTTATTTGCAATTCAGCAGGGCTAATAAAAACTCTGAAATTATGAATGGACGGTGTAATAAAAAGGACAACATGAAATTGTTTGTTAAGGAACATGAAGTCCAATCTTGTTTGGTAAAGCAGAAAGGATGAAAAAACCATTACACGGCCTATTGTACTGCTAACCATGGCCTGCTCTGAAGTAATCTAAGAGGAGACATGCGGGACAAAGAAGCCTATCGTGGAGTGACGGGAAAATAAGACCTCAAATACAGACAATTCAGACATTTTCACACTTTTCAAGGCCTTAAATTTTGATTTATTTTAGGGGCTTTTTGTAATTTTTAAAGATCCGTGGATGCACTTTGGCGCTCTGTTTTTCTTATTTTCTGCTTTGACTCGGCTGCTCTCCCTCTCCATGCGCGTCTCCTTCCCTCCTTACCTCGATCTAATCTTGCTTTCTGAAAACAGAGGCGGTGAGAGAGAGAGAGAGAGAGAAAAAAGACAAGGACAGACTCTATTCTATTCAAATCCAAAGCCGGGGGAGAGCAGACTCGAAAATCCAACCCAATCGCATTTATAGTCGGGTTCCGCTTCAAATGGTAATTTAGGAGCAGGGCCTCCTGTGATCGACACAGCTGAGGGAAAGGGAGAAGCGGAGATGCCGACACGATGCTGGTGATGATTTCATTTCCTTTAATTAAAAGATTCAGCTTTTCATTTAATTGCTTTTTCTTCCTCGTTCTGATGACTCTGACCACTTTGATTCAGAGCGATCGCAAAAGTTACCAACACGCCATGTAATACCGCCAATGATCTCGATGAAATATTTAAAGTATTGGGGTGAAATTTGGTACAGACACTCAGTATGCCCTATAAGATGTATTTAAGCACTTTGAGATCGCTCAGCTTTTCATCTAGTGTCACCATCGGACCAAAGTTTCTTCTTTTCCAGTTTTTCGACAAGTATCCGCAAAACTAGTCAAACTTCCACCGCCCTCTGTGGTATCTTGAGTTCTGGGCTAATCAGTGAACACTAGCATGTGGAAATGCTCAGCTCAGATTGTATACAATAGAAATTTACAACAATCAGCCAGAACATTATGACCGTGTGAAGTGAATAATATTGACCATCTTGTGAGAATTCTGCTTGTGTTGTGCTGGGAAACCTTTGGACCTGGCATTCATTCATTGGTGTGGATGTTACTTAGACATGTAGCACCCACATAGACCAGACCAGGCACCCCCACCCCATAGCAATGAGACTCCTTGATGATAGCAGCAGCAATCCCCAGTAAAAATGCTTTAGGAACAACCTCAAAAAAACATAAAGAACAGCACAAGGTGTTGACCTGGCCTCCAAATTCACTAGATCCCAAACTGATCAAGTATCTGTGGGATGATCCACAGAGGCCCCTCCCCTCAAAGGTCCCCCCACTAACAATATTGTGTTGCCAGACACCACAGGACACCCTCAGAAGGCCCATGTCCATTCTGTGAGTCACAACTGTTTTGAAGGCACAAGGGACACCTACACCAGGGGTCTCAAACCGATCCATCAAAGGGCCACTGTGGCTGCAGGTTTTCATTCCAACCATGCAGTGGGTGTGGCTGGCAATCAAGCAAGAGGAAATGACTGCATGAAGGCAGTTGATTGATTGAGCCAAGTCAGGTGTGCTGCTGCATGGTTAGAATGAGAACCTGCAGCCACAGCGGCCATTTGATGGATCGGTTTGAGACCTGTGACCTACACAATATTAGGAAGGTGGTCATAATGTTATGCCTGATCAATGTATAAGTATAGCCTTAAAGAGATGCAAGCATGTCTATAGACGCCCTGTCTTGAAAACCAGAAGTCCATGTTATAGAGTGAAAGGGTCAAAAGCCCCTTTAACTGCTCATTATTAATTCTCCATAATATCAAACAAGACGTTTTAACATCAGAAAGAATCACTGCCCACCAGCGTATGACATATTTCAGACATCCACATCAGATTGCTGTAAATGAAAGACAAGCAAGACCCACTGGTGGGTCAGAAATGAAGGCACTTCCACTCTCCTCCATAAATATAGTGGACCATCTATAAATTATTGCCCTTCAAAAGACCGTCATGCTCTTCTGGCATTTACAGCCTGAATCTTAGCATAAAATCTACTGCAATGCCACATCTCCCCGTGGATAAATCTCTGCACTAACACTGTCATGGTTTAGGGATTCCCCCTCAGGCCGCCAGCGCTCAAAAATACACGCAGTCACAGCGGCGCGTCGGGAGGAACCGCTCGGCTAATGGCAGGTGTTGCATCAAGGCTCTGTTTGCCGTTGTTAATGGATTTACTTTTCTGACAATGAAGATGTTTGTGACTTCACTTTGAAACCGCCGCATAAATAGTTTGTTTATATCAGACTGTCGATCACGTCTTGTCGCTCTGAATTATTAATGTTTGAATTAGCCGTCTCCGAGAGGAGCTTTAAAAGGTCCTATTTCAGTTATTTTTCCAGACAGAAAGAAAAACATGCATAATGATGTTTGTCAAATAATGTAGGTTTTTTTTTTTTTTCTTACTTCTCATTACAGATGCTCCTCAAATCCACGAGCAACGTGTTAACTCTGTTAATTGAATATCTGTGCTGGAGTGTGCGTTTTTTAACCAAACAAAGTCACGCTGTAGATTTCTCTTCTAAACGTTTGACAGTTTCTCCTGGATAAAAGTTCCTTCATCAGGTATTCTTTGATTGAAATTGTCAGACTTGATTCACTTTTCACTTTTCATTTTTAAACTGTGCCACGGCATTTGATTAGAAGAAGTTAAATGATTCGGCTCTTGACAGCAAATGTGACTGAGGTAGTTTACGGAGGATGAACCAAATTGAGTGACAATTAAGCGACGGCCTAGCATCGCCTTCTCCTCCCCTCTGTTGTCACTCGTTCGCTCGCCCCCTTGTAACCGCCGCTAGTTGCGACAGCATACGCCGCGACAGACGTCTTTTGTTTGGGGAATATACGTGCCAGTCAATTTATAACACGGTGGCTGAGGCTAATCTGAAACTGCCTGTAAAAAAATGATTGGATTTTTGAAGACGGAATTACTGCGCATCTCATGTCTGCCATTAGGCTGATACTCTGAGCCTGAGCCAAACACAATGACTGAGCAGATGCCGGAGGAGTTATGAGCCTTTTGGCCGGGGCCAGATTTCCTGGACGGACGATGACGGCGGGGTCTCAACCGTGGGACTCGAGTGTGACTTGGACATTAGCCTGACTTAAAGGGTAACTACTGTTTTTTACAGTCTGGACTTTTTTTCTAGCATAAATCGTTTACCTTATAATTTTGGTGTCATTTGGAGACGTTTGAAAGATATTTAGATCAAGCGGAGCGCCGCATATATCCATACAGTGGGAGTCAATGGGGCACAGAACAACGCAGCCTCTAAATAACGCATTATTTGCTAGCTATTATCTGCTATCTGCTAGTATCAACAAAATTTTGGTGACATGAACGAGTTTCGCAGCAGATAATTCATTATTTAGATGCTGCATGGGAGTCAATGGGGCACCGAAACGCAGCCTCTAAATAACACATTATCTGCTGTGAAACTCATTCATTTCAGGTAACTCCAGGTTCAGATAACCAACGGACTCAACGGGGAAAAGCACTGCTAGTATCATAACAAAATATTGGTGAAATGAACAAGTTTTGCAGCAGATAATTCATTATTTAGAGGCTGTGTTTCGGTGCCCCATTCACTACCACTATATGCATATTCGCGTCTATCTAAATATCTTCCCAACGACTCCAAATGACACCAAAGTTGTATGGGTGAGTAAACAATCGTATTTTATGCCAGAAATAATGTCCAGGTTGTAAAAAAAAACAGTAATTCCCTTTTAAGCCCTGCTTGACTTGGACTCGATAATGAGCGTTAACCCTCTAATGATTTGACTTGACGAGGCTTGAAAGCAAAGCCATTCTCAAGTATTGACTTGTAACCTGGTAAAGAATTAATGAGGGGCTGATGCTATCTTCACTTATCTTCAATACAGATTGAGTAATATGAATGAACAAATGAATGTTCTTTTCCTCAAAATATGATGTGCTATTAGCGATCTGACGCATGCTTGATGAGAAATCCAAAGCCGGGCTCAGACTACAAGAAGTTCGATATCACTCCCCATCTCGAAATCAAGTTGCATCACATGGTTAAGCAGGAACTACACAGATATTATTCTCTCTAATCTCCTACTTGTACTCATTACATGATAGAGAGCTACAGAGTCTACAGGATATTACTTAGATTATCGTGCCAGATAAGGAAGTGATCTCAGAGGATGAAAATAAAACACAGTACTGCAAAATCTACTGGTCCACACTCTAGCTCAGTAATGCACCAGCATCTGCCCCAAAGGCTAAGATGTTTACTGCTGCTTGACAACGCCGTCGCCACTTCGCGTCCTTGTAGACTAGTTTCTCTCACGGCTGCTATTGTGGAAGCACTGACATCATCACGCACCCAAGAGTCTTCACAAACATGAAAGTGACCCTGGAAACCCTCGGCTTTTCACTTGAATATCAATAACTTCTGCGATGGCAATGTAGTTAATGGCAGCATCAGGCAGGCTGCGGACATTATGGCCTGCCTACTATAGGGCTTGGTGACAGCTATTTCTCTTAAATTCTATTATCAGAGCGCCAACAAAAAGATGAGAGTAAGCTAAAGGTCGTTAAACAAGAAAAAGTCTTGAGTAGCGTTACAGGTCGGCCTTCAAACTTTAACAACAATTTCATTTCCAGTGCTCTTGAGAATTAGAAGTGTGACCATCTTCAACCTGTGCCCGAATTAAATAAAACTTTCTGCAGATATCCTTGATTGCATTGTATAGATAAATAAATATATATATATATTTTTAAATTAAACTAAAGGGGATGTATATATATACACAGATCAGGCATAACATTATGACCACCTTCCTAATATTGTGTAGGTCTCTCTTGTGCCTCCAAAACAATCATCAGAGAATGGACATGGGTGGTGTCTGGAGACAGGATGTTGTTAGTGGGGGGGCCTTTGAGGGGAGGGGCCTCTGTGGATCATCCCACAGATAGTTGATCAGTTTGGGATCTAGTGAATTTGGAGGCCAGGTCAACACCTTGAGATGTTCTTCATGTTTTTATTTTGAGTTGCTCCTGAACCGTTTTTGCTGGGGATGGCTGTTGCCATCAAGGAGTGTCATTGCTATGGGGTGGGGGTGTCTGGTCTGGTCTAGTTGGGTGCTACATGTCTAAGTAACATCCACACCAATGAATGAATGAATGAATGAATGAATGCCAGGTCCAAAGGTTTCCCAGCAGAACATTAAATTGTCACAAGCTGGTCAATGTTATTTACTTCTCAAGTCAGTGGTTTTAATGTTTCGGCTGATAAATGTATAGATGCAATTAGTAAAAGGAAGACTTTTAAATATCTGTTAGCAATCATTTTACAAGCCGTAGCTGTACTGTCTTTGTTTCTACATCCGGTTTCCAAGTTTGATCCATCAAAGTAACAGTGCGAAGAAATGTCAACATGCAGCCATCTTCCCACCGGCAGCTGACCCGATGACATCCTTTCAAACAGCCTCTCTGTAAATTGTACCTGGAGGTTGATGAAACCGGGCGGGCGCCGACTCTCTCCCAGCCGCCTCCCCCCCCCCCCCGAGGTGGAGAACCAGAAAATGTCACGAACTCTTCAAACAACAACAAAAAGACGCTCTCCCAGGCACGCCGCCGAGCGCTGTCACAAAGTCAAGCGTGACACCTCCCATGTATGAGTCTGTAAACCTCCCCTCCTTTCCTGCCTGTGAAGATATCAACCTGAAAATAGCTCAGTGGAGCCGAACACCGAGCCGCGATAAATAAATCACAATAATATTTAAATATTCATTGTAGAATAAGAGAACACGGTAGGAAGAGGAAAAAAAAAAAACTGAAAGGCAGACGATAAACCGCTCCGTCTTTGGTTCACACATCAAAACAGTTTGCCTTGAGGAAGTTTGACTGCATTATCAAATTCTCCCTTCCAGGGACTCATCAAACATACCGTAGCCCGTGTAAGAAGCTGATAGTCGTCACGCCTCGGGCTGCCCGTGTGAATGAACAGCAGATAAAGGCGTGTAGCTCATTAACTCAATTATACTGTGCACTTCTGCCGTCTGTCAATGCATTACGCGAACGGGATCGAATTTGCCGGTAGATATGAAGCCATCTTCCCTGACACGCAGGCCGGGGTAGAGCGAGCGAGCGAGCGCTGTAAATACAACGAGAGGCGGCGGGGGCGTCTCCATTCAGAAACTACACCAGCTTCGACCAGTTGAGCATCGCAGCTTGAGCTCTGTCAATAAATCCGCCCTTTAAAAAAAAAAAAAAATGCCTATCCGTTCGTCAGAAAGTGCCGGAAAAAAAAAAGGCAGGAGCAATCAAAACAGCACTCTGCATGCTGCGGCCCTCTCAGCGTGGAAAACGGGAGGTCTGGCGCCCGCCCTCCTCAATCCCGTCCCGCTGTTTGCTTTTGATAGCAAAAGTCGTAATGACATTCAAGTACTCACCAGGCTGAGAAATGAAGCAGCGACAGACGGAGAGAGAGAGAGAGAGAGAGAGAGGAGATAGAAGGAAAAAGAAAATAGCCGAAGAGGAGGCCGTGCACGCGTGTGTTGGCATAACACGACGGCGCACGTGTGAACGTACGAACGCGCGCCCGGGTCGGCTAAGACAGGAGCTGGTCGGTTGCCAAGTGGAGCAGCTAGCTGCAGTCGAGGCAGTAATGTTCCATTGAAACGTAAGTCTGTTAATAAAGTGTGTGATTAATTCACGCTATGTCATTTTCCCAGGATCCCCCACTCCCCTCCACTCCTTCAGAGAGGCCTTGAAGAGCCGCTTAATTACTCAGCACACATTGCCCGCTAGGGTGGAGCGCGCCGCTGGTAGGACACCACCTTATGGGAAAAAATATATACATCCACAAGCAATTTAGAAGATGTGCCTTATCAATTACCTACACACTTTTATATTTATATATATATATAGGTGTGTGGGGAGTGTATAATAAGTGTATCCAGCGGCTGGCCTCCTCAACACAATTTCTCCGCCTGGCAGTCAACAGCTCGGCTCACTGGGGTATTTTTGTTAAAGTAAAGACCTGAATACGACTGTGTGTATATACAGTATATACGTGTGCATGCTCCAGTACACCTCTTCATGCATTAAATATGTGCACACGTGTGTTCTGCTCAAACTGTTTTTGCGTGCATCTGTTATTTCTTCGTGTGTGCATCTTAATAGGAAGAAAATGAGCGACTGTCCCTATATGCATGAATATATATATATATATGTGTATGTATGTGTGTGTGTGTGCATGAGAGGTTGCTAGACTTTTTCGTTATCTGTCCTTTTGACTGACGGGGTCATAAAAATCCTGTCATAATCTATTTTTAGTAATGCAATTAAGGCAATTCAATAGCATTTAATTTTCATATTTTAATGAAAATGAAATGCTGAAATGTCATTAACTGCGCTCACTGCTAGGAAACTCTTTGGAAGCTCCCGTATGCGTGAATATGTGTGTGTGTGTGTGTTGGCTCCCATTCATGTCTTCATGCACAAATATGTCCACAAAAGTGCTACCACGTGTTTCTCTGCGCGTTAGCATCTGATAACTTATTTGTGTGTGCACTCACTGCGAGGAAACTCTTCGTCTGTGCCTATATGCATGAATATATATATATATATATATATGTGTGTGTTTGCTCTTGTTTGCCACGTCATGCATAAATACATCCACACACGCAAGTTTTTTCTGCAACGGTTGCCGCATGTTGGCATCTGTTAGCTTGTTTTATTTTGTGTGCTTTCCGAGGAAATGTGTGAATGCGCACGAATACGCGGGTCTGAGCGCGTCTCTGTGCCTGTTTGCTCTTGTCCACCCCACCATGCACAGATACGTCCACGCATGTGTCGGCTTCATGTGTCGTTTGCGGGCGCGTAGGCATCTGTTGACTTGTTTTTGTTGTGAGCTCATCTCCGGGGAAACTCTTTTGAGTGTGTCTGCATCCCCCCGCACGCGCGTGCCAACGTACAGTCGATAACTTGAATGCTCGCTGAACAGGGGAACATGTTTAAGTCTGCGTGAGAGGAAAGCCGGATGAGAGACAGATGCGCGGACTGGGTTTTTGTGCGTGTACCGAGGATTCCTAATAGTCTGACTTAGCAGAGTGTGAGAGAGAGTGAATCAAAACCTTGCATGTGTGTGTGTGTGTGTGTGTTTCCAAGCACTTCTGGCAAAGGTGCGTGTGTGTGCAGTAGATTCCCGTGCAGGGATAAGCAGCTTAGGGAAGGAGCATATTCTTTTCTAAGTAAATCTCATTAATTTTAATTAGCTGTATATTTAGCCCGTACACCTGGATTGGGTGTAATTCCATTTGTATATATATATATAACGACGAGCGAGCAGAGCAGGTGAAATGACTCAGGTAGCGATTACATTGCCGCCTTGCATTTGCATAATGGCCTGTTTTTGATTGTGTCGCGTGCCTAAGGAGGATATCAGAGGCAAATATGCATTCCCTTCGTTTTCCTATCGCATGCTCCGCGTAGCGTGCCGCGGCTCGTCCTTTTAAACGTTCACCTCCTTTTTTCCCCCCCTCTCCTGAGAGTTGTTTCGCTCCCTGCGCTGTTTCTTTTCATTTTCTCTCCGCTCCATGCACCCCATCATTAGAGTACGCTCCCTTCTTTCATCCCCCCCTGCCCTCACGCAGCCTTACTGTATGCTTCCCTCTTGTTCACGTGCATGCCTCTGTCTTTCTCCCTCCGTCTCCCCTCGCCCTCCCTCCTTTCCCGGGTAATCAGCTTATCCTATGTGTGTCCAAGCCTCTGTGTCTGCGTTCCTCCTCTCTTTGTTTCGGATTCATTCAGCAGGGAGATTAGAGATGCCTATTTGGTGCCTTTGTCTTCAGCCGGCGCTGTAGCACCGAGTTACACCGTGCGGCAGTGGCCCCGTCGTGGAGATCCAACCCCTCCCGTCCTCCACTCATCATCATGGCTTGATCAGTGTCAAGATCGAGGAATAAAACCCGAAGCCTCCACCTCTCGACCGGTTAGTCAGCTTGAAGCTTCCACTTGCTCCTGACCTTGCTTAAAAAGAGAAGGCGATGGATTTTAGCAGGGGAAGCGCAGGCGAGCCCCTCGAAAGACGAAACCTGCGAGAGTCTTCTTGCATTCATCAACGCGCTGCCGCCTTTGAATCCTTAAAACGCCGATACTTCAAGTCCTCCACTTAAGAGAAAGAAAGCAGCACTCCTCGTGCGGAGCCAGATGATGCATACAGTGGGCCACAATCACTCCATTCACAGCATACAATGAAAGTATTCCAACAATGAAGACTTTCAATAAATTAGATGAGCACCTAGAGGTGTAATCAACCCAACACAAAGGCGCTTTAACCCTGACGCGTGGCGCAAGGTTAAAGCGCGAAAACAGATTATTTATCTGCTTTCTGTTTCATTTTTCTTTTTACTATCATTTAAGCAACCTGATATCATTTGAGAGAGGGAAAAAAAAAAAGCTTCTTTTCGTCGCACGCGAGCAAAAACACAACGGCTGTGTGAGCGAGTAAATAATGTGAGTTACAAGGTCCTTCAGACCACCTACGGAGGTCATCAGACGGCAGCCAGGAGTCCGCGCAGCGTGCATCCGCTTCTTGCAAACGGTGCAGAAAAGAAAAAAAACTCCTTAAACCGGCAGCTCCGAAAGTTTGCCATCCAATCAGCTCCTCCAAAGACGCCTACTGAACTTCCTCTGCTTCCACCAGTTCCTCACCCGTTTCCTCCCTCCCCCCCTCCAGAGCATTTACAGTAGTTGCAAACGGCAGCTGAAAAACCACACGTCATCATTTTTTAGTTGCCTTCCAGGAAAGGCTCGTAAAAGACGACCTTTTCCACTTGGATGAAAAGTAAATCCGGGCTGTATCGCATCAAGTCTAACGATCCTACGTTGTTCTTGTTGACAGTGCAACCTCCCGACCCCCCCGCTCCCACAAAGATGCAGCTACAACGCGGCTGTAAATGATGATGAGAACACATCCGATAAATGTCAGGTGCCGTACTCATGCAAAGGGCGTTTAAAGAATACAGACTGCGTTTTAAAAGTACACTGTGACCATTCGGGCGGCGTGCTCCAGCGTGATGCGATAGCGAGGCATGAGGGTTGCAGCAGTGCAGAGGAACCATAAATGAATTCCACTGAGCAGTAGCTACAAAACGAGAAAAAAAAAAAAGTAATAATGATACCATCCAACGGTTTCAGCGCTGAAGCCATATCTCAGCGCACAATAAACCCACAACTGAAACAATAAAAAAAAAATATAATATGCTGCATATAGGAGACAATATCCAGCTCTGCTTCACTACAATAATATACTTCCAGAGAGCGTTTGTTTCAGGTTTGACACCCCGGCTGTTAATCAGCCCGTCAATGCTAAAACTATCAACAACGCGCTGCAGCCAGGCGCCAAGACAGGACAGCGCCTGAAGGACCCTGTCAGTCTGGCCGCTGATTCACTTTGACATCATAATAGAGGTAAAGCCAAAGTGTCGCGCTCTGCTTCAGACTGCAGTCGATTCGGCGCTAAACCGTAAAGTTCATAATAAATGATTTCAACCCGGTTTATGGAGAGGGAAGTGGCCGAGTGTGTGTGTGTGTGTGAGGTTTGCTGACACAGAGATTGCATGCTTGCAGCAAAACAGCACGTTCAGGGGTATTTTTTTATTTATTTCTTTTTTTAAAGACGCCACATTACACCGCTTTTTACCAACGTATGCTTCACTTATTCTACAGAGCGTGTGCGCAAAAAGAAAAGCCACACAGGTCGCTCATTCCACCATGTTTGAGTCGCCCTGGAATTAGCCCCGGCGGCTGTTTCAGTGTCTGTGGGCTTAAATGCAAATGAGCTGCTGCTGCTGCCCACGGCACGAAGAGAAAGCCATGGATACCCCGGCGAAAAACGAGGTAAGAGACCGAAAAACAGGGGCTCAGCCGACGGCGCTTGAACTAGCCGTGGACGGAGCCTTCCCCCGTTAGGACGTCTTTAAAGAGGAACTACTGTTTTTTTTTTACAACCTGGACCTTATATCTGGCATAAAATACGGTTGTTTACTCACCCATATAACTTTTCAATTTGGAGTTGTTCAGGAGATATTTAGATCTGCGTATATCCATATAATGGGAGTGAATGGGGCACCGAAATGCGTATTATTTGTCGTGAAACTCGTTAATTATTCTAGTGCTATTCTCCGTTGAGTCCGGAGTAACCTGTTATCATCATTCGGGGTTTGTAGATTGACCTACAGACCCAGGATGATGTCTTCTAACTTGGATGATGTCATCTCTGAGGCACCACGCACACCCGTGAAGGTAAGCTAGTTTATCTGTAATTTGCTACTGGTGTAAAAAACCATAAACCATATTTTATGCCAGAAATAAGGCCATGGTTGTAAAAAAAACAGTAGCTCCCCCTTAAAGACGTCCTAACGTGGGATGGCTCCGTCCATGGAATTGTTTTTCGCCCGGGTATCCACGGCAGCCCATATATGGGTGAGTAAACGACTGTACTTTATGCCAGAAATAAGGTCCAGGTTGTAAAAAACAGTAGTTCCCCTTTAAGGGTTCATTCATGCTGCAGAAATCCTTCAAAATACTTTCCAGTCCTGTATGTGGCAGCTGTATTAGAGGCTCAATAAGACTCACCATCCAGTGACTGGACGGTGATATCATCAGCAGACCAGGGAGAGCTCCCTGGACAGCACACAGGTGAATTAAGATGGCTTTATGGTTGTGGCATCAGTGATAAGATACCCCCACAGTCACACACTCCCCCGTCCACGAGCAGAAGTGATGGCATCATCAAAAACAGGCAATAAACAAGAGCAACCTCTGCTGTTTCATTGGTCCAGCTCCGGCGCTCAGGGGGGAACCCTCAGCACTCAGCCTCAATCAATACAAACGCTGCGCTTTGCAGCCGTGCACTCGCCTCCTCCCGTCGTAGCCGGAGCTTCACGCGGCACAAGCGAAGTGCTCCGACAAACAGATACACCTTTTTTCCGGCGAGCCCTCGGTCTGACCGGCCATGCGTCAATGACAGGACGGGCGATTTCCACCCCCGCAGCAATCAATTAAAACACCCGCCAGCGAATTCCAGTGGAAAACGTTGGGGAAAAAAGTGGCACAGGGGTTGAGGGGGTCTGAAATTGAGGGGGCCTGATCAAAGGGAAAGCTGAGCACAACAATAAAGGCTGGTGTTGTTGGGAATGAGGTAAATTAATTCATTCCAAGGCCGCTGTCGTTGCTGTTGTTGTTTGCTTTGTTTAATCTGTACCGTCTTTGCAAAGTGATGGTTTAAAGCTGACAGTTTTGTAAACGCGGGACCGCTAATTTTCCAAACCCTGGGTCGCTGCTTCTGCTTCTGCTTCTGCTTCTGCTGCTGCTGCTGCTGCTGCTGTGGAGTGATGTGTCTTCTAACAACCGCCTGAGAGGAAGCCGAGTGCGTTACCGCTTTTGGCAAAATCTCAAGAGCCCTTCTCCCTTTCAGCCTCGAAATGGCATTCGGTGTTATTATGACGGTAGCCGGCCAGATTGATCTGTCCTGATGTAATCTCACGTAGTCTGAGTGGGCCTCAGTGGGTGAGATCGGCCTCAGATTGATGAGGTCTAATGGAGTCTTGTTGGGGCGCCCCCGACGCCGCTAGGATCTGATGAAACTGGTGCGCCACTGCATTTTAATTCCGCTTAATTTAGCCACAAATTACTTATCAACACTTCTTCCCCTTCCCGTCTCTTACGCGCAGTGTTTCAGCATGTCTGCAGATGCATGAGGATAACGTGATGCCGCGGCGAACGTGCGATGCAAATCATCCCCGGGGCTCCGGTGCTCATGGTTGGAGCTTTGTCGGGAGTTTAATCAATCAGCCACGGCGCCTTAATTAATCGGCATGATGAACAGGAGAAATAATTGGTTTTCTGCCAGATGTGAATCAGTTACAAACTAACGCCAGCCAATCAGGAGCCACTTTATAATCACAAAACTGATCTGGACGACAAAACACTTACACGATCAAAGGAGAGTAAACACATCAGACAATGGAGGGAATATGGTTTTGGATTTGAGACTCTGATAGGACACTCTTTCGTATATTGTGTTTTTTCGGCGCTTAATCGGATCTTTGCAGCGTCGGGATCGTCATCAGCGTCCTGATTGAAATCTACATTATGCGTTGCCATGTGTCATTGTCTTGTTTTTTTCTTCCTGTTAAAAAAATAATAAAAATACAAACATATTGCTAATTAATTGGCATGATAAAGAATAAAAAGAATTAATTGGGCTCCTTCCCAGATGTTTCCGAATGCATCCACAGAAAGCTAATGAGAGGTTGTCTGGTGAAGCAGCAGATGTCATTAGCCGCAGGTTGAAAAATACCGATGAGCCCAGACTCCAGCCGGACCCGGGTAACCGGCGTCTGAGCACGAGAGAGCGGGAACCAGCCAGCGCCGAGATTGGAAACCACTGGTTTAGTCCGACGCCGGTGGAGCCAAATGGAAAAATAGCTCAGGCCTCTTATTAATGTCACAGTGGCTAGGCGGTAATTCCCCCAGGCTCTGTGTACCTCGGCTTGTTAATGAGTCACTGCTTATCAGTCAGCCTTGTTAACAGGCAGAGGCCTCCCATCCAAACCGCCTACTGCTATTGTTTGCTAGCCGCGCCGCGTATTAGCCAAATGTTCCCACCATCTTGGCACGCAGGAAGTCAACAGTAAACAACAGAGGCGGCGGCGGCGGCACACAGGAAGCGGGACTCGAGCCAGCGAGAAAGAGCGCGTCCGCCGGGGGGGAAAGGAGCACCATTTTGTGGCGGGGATAAAGTGAACCGCTGGCAGAGGCGCACACATGCAGAGCCCTCCCGCTTGTAAACCTGACCACACTAACGACTGGTCCACACTGCTCCTTTAATCCTTATTCATTACCCGCCTCGGCTGGAAGCATCGGGATTCACTCTGCGGCTCCGACCGGCACAACTCAACGTGGTAAATAAACTATTAGGCGTGTATCTTGTCACAAATGCAAACATTGAGCGGGGTCTTGGGGTCGGGCGGCCGGCGGGAGGCGAGCGTTTTTGGGCGGACGGACCCTCCGCAGCAGCCCCGAGGTAAGTGGGTCAGCAGCGGCACAGAACCAGGGCACAGTCGGCCAATTGCATGCCTAATCTGTGCCCTTCTGAGAGGCACTTTCCATCCGCAGCGCATGGCTGCACATCCAGCTGTGGAAATGGATATGTCAAACGGCACGCAATTAGTGTCTCCCCGATTCGTTCGCTGGCTCTAAGGAGGCCCGGGCACAGATAAAATCCAGGAAAAACAGAGTTCGCGCCGTCCTTTCTGTGACTTTGACACGGAGACGGGAGAGAGCCGGGGAGTCCGGGGACGGTCAGGAGTTTAAACGGTGGTGACACGCAGCCTGCCGGTCGCTGCATATTTATCAAGCGTCGTGGCTCAGGGGGGAAATTTTTTTTTCCCTCCTCTCCTCTCCCCCCATCTTGGATTTATAAAAAGAGACAAATAGCCCACGTATTTTTAATTCACTGTGGACTCCGAGTGTAGCAGTAATGGGCAGCCCTGCTCTCTGATGGCTCATCTGCTCTCACATTGATTTGCTGAGCTAATCGTTTCTTTTTTTTTTCCTCCTCTCCTCTCCTCTCTCTGATACATAACATTGAATTATTTATGCTAAGTAGGCCCTTCTGTTGCAGGGCCTCTTAGCGTGGAGATCTCCATTATGACGGCATTATCTGACTGCCCACCCCACCCTACTCCATCTACCCGCTTAACGGCTCTGCTTCAAAACGAATCGGACAGGTCGGAGCGGATGTGAGCGATGGAGCTGAGCTCTGCGGCTTGCACATATACCTGCGCCGCTGCTTGCCTCCTCCTTTACACAAATGTAAAGCCCACAACAGTAAGCAGCAGAGGACTCGTAATATATAGCCTCTTTATCTTTAGGCATTGTTCCTTGGTGTTGTGTGATGTCCTGTAAGAGTTTTGCCAGAGGGAGAGTCTATAAATTATCATTATTTCTCGCATCAATGACACCGAGACACGTTATTGCACTGCTGGTAAAAACCCCTGCACTCTTATTCTGATTAATGTCGTCCCGTGTAGCACAAAAACCATCATTTCAAACTTTTTTTGACAAGTGATTCTGGCGAGTTCTTTTTCTTTATTCCAGCAAAGTTAATACTAGTATTTGATTGTGCTTTGGTAGCAGAAATCACTGACAAAAAAAGACCTACAAGAGTCTACACAACATGCTCGCTGGAAAGTCTGTTAACTCAGCACTCCATCCGCGCTTCGCTTCTCCCGGTTGCACTCTCTGACGTGTTTTCTCATCTCCTAAATGCTGTCAGACGTCCCGGGCTTAATTACTCTCCTTGAGTGACATGATAATGTAAAACAGCACCTAGGTGAAACCAAAGCAAGAATTGGTCATGCATGGTCAGGCCTCCCTCTGGGCGCACCTTAATCAAATGTGACGCGCGTCTGAATGCGATCCAAAATCGTTTTCGGACCCAAATAACCGAGCGCCGCCGTGGGTTTCAATGACGAGCCGCTCGGCGGGGGTCGGCGCTCTGACGAGAGATTGATATTTCATCATCAGCGCCTCGGACTGGAAATCGTTTGCGCGCATCTCATCTGCGGCGGCTCCCGGAGGCCTTTAACGGAGGCTTCCACTGGCTTCGGCTAAGCAGTGACCTCATCCTCGGGTTTCCTGGCACGGTCGGGTTGTTTCACACCTTCCGCTGCGAGCTCACGCTGACAATCCGTCCCCCGCATTTCATACGCGAACGCACAAGAAGTCAAACACGCCCGGTTCGATCGGAAAGAGAGAAAGAAAAGAAAAACAGCTGATGTGTGTGTTAAATGGAGAGTGTGCGCCCCACAGACGCTGTGGTCGTACCCATGCATATTTATGTGCAGTGCATGCACAAGTGTGAACTAACATTTATGAAATGGTGTAGGTGTGCACAAGCGAACGCACGCGACCTCTGAGAATATGCAGCGCATCGCAAATGCAAATAAGAGCGCATCTATCAGGAGCCTTCTTCGCTACTGTATCGTCTTACGGCTCCTCGCCAAACACTCTGCACAATTAAATCCCCTGGTGTAACGAGAAAACGCCAACAGGACTCCACCTGTGTCAATCAATTTTCTATGGATTGCGAGGCGGTCATGATGCGCCACTCTGCTCCTGGCACAATTTGCCCTCTAAAGGTTGTATTACCGGCAGCCAGTCACTTGAGTGTTGCGTAATTGGAAAGCCGGACAGCGTATTCCTGTTCGCTCGGCGATCAGAGCAGAGGATGATATCATTACAAAGTGCCTCCCTCATCAAATCCCCTCTTCTTACCGTCCGCTTTTAGCCGCGCCCAGCTCATCAACGGTTCGAGCTCCAGCCGTGACCAGCGTCATGTGACCGGGGGGAGGGGGGGGGGGAGGTGCAGGATGATCAGTCTTTCATCTCGAAGGCTGAGTGAACCTCTAACGCTGATAAAGTGCTCACTTGTGCGAGGGATGGCTGAGCAGGTGGACTTGAAAGAAGGGGATGCTAGTGTAGTGCTTTTCCTGCGTGAGTGAGTGGAAACATGTCATGGAGAAGGGGGAGAAAGAAGGGGCGAGGGAGGCGCCCGGATGAGGAAGTGCACCCTGCACCCACGTGCAAGTCGCACACACGTCCCCCCACCACCCCACAAAAAACAGCAGCAGAAATTCCACTGTGGATCCGGGGAGGTGGGAGCGTCCCATGTGCTTATTAACGCCTCTCTGCCTCTCTTGTCATAATACAGGAAACAACAACAAAAAAAAAAAAGCCTCAAGTCAACAGATAAGGGGCACCGGCAGAGAGAGAATGAGCGGGTCGGGGAGGTCAGGGGCCCAGGGGGGGAGACAGTGGAGCAGAGAGGGATGAGAGAGAGAGAGATGTGCTTACCGAAGACAACGTTGCTGTGAACCGCAGCTGCGAGTAGTGTCGTCAATAAGCTGACTCTCCATAACGCGGAGGGGGCTGATGGGAAGGCCATGGTCGGGCGCGCAGATCCACCTGTCTCGCTGAATCCTCAGGAGGGCAGAGGAGCTCAGGAGTGTCACCTGCCAGGGGTAGGGGGGGGGAGGAGGAGAGGGAGAGATAAAGTAAACAAGCCGGGCAGGCCAACTGGCCGCTAATTGCGTCCCCTGCCATTGGTTGGCTGCGTCTGAATAAAGGCTTGGCCCGCCCGCTCCTCACGCGTTGCTCCATGGGTATTCATCGATCTGCTTGTGTCATGCCATACTGGGAGGCGATTGAGGGAAGGGAAGGGGGGAGGGAAGGGGGAGATGGAGCCAGCAGTAGCAGAGAAACATGTAGATGGTGGTGATGTATAGGCGGTAATGAGGGGGGGGGGGGGGGGGGGGGGGGGGGGCTTCTGGGAAGCCCATAACCGAGCTCCAACTAACTCCAGCTAATTAAAAATAACGCAAAAGGAACATCCCCTTCAGTTGGTGGAGAGGGAGAGAGAGAGAGAAAAGGAGAAGAAGAAGAAGAAGAAAGGAGAATGAAAGCAGGCGGAGAGACGCACCTGCCGCCCACCGAGAATACGCGGTGCGCTTTTGCACAAGACGGACGGACGTGCATAATAGCAGCTCTGGCACTCGTCATCTCTCTTTCTCTCTCTTTCTTTTCCGTCACAGACGCTCCTTCTCTCTCTCCACTCTCTCTCTCTCTCCCCCCTTCACGCACGCACCCTAAAATAGCAGAGGGCTGCGCAGGGGTGAGCGCACGGTCCATCTGCGAAACGCACCTTCATTGTCAGCGCCGCGAGAGAGAGAGGCTGTGGTGTTGTTGCCTGTAGCCTGCGGGACGGGCGGGCGGTTAGGGCGGGGACAGAGGGTGGGATAGTGGCGGTGGTGGTGGTATTGGATGGGATGGGATGTGGGGAGGGGGGATTGGGAGGGAAGGAGGGGAGGGGAATGTTTATTGTCGCTCCAGACCTTCGCGTTGAGTGATGGCGATGAATGAAAACAAAAACTAGAGCAAAGCGCGTCCGTGGGGAAAAAAAATATAACCCGGGCACACTCCGAGCTGTGATTTAACACAAGTTCTCGCATTACTCTAAGCGGGGAGTCGTACTAGTAAAGCCAGGGATGAGGGAGGGAGTGAGGGGAAGGGGGGGACAACAACAACAGTTAGTGGTGGCCGCCTGCATCGCTGCGACTGACCGCGGGGAGAGCAGCGGAGGAGTGAGCGATGTTCCTCCAGCTCCAGCCAGGAGCCCCGATTCCTCCTGCTTCCTAAAAGCCTTCTCCCTCCCAGGCACTCGCAGAAGAAATATCTGGCGGTGATGGGATGGGATTTGGAGACTCTGATAGAGGCGAGGGGGAGAAAGCTGAGGCGACAGAGAGCCGAAGAAGAAGAGGTGGGGGAAAGGGGCAGCCCGAAAACAAAACGCACATTTTGAGTAAATTATTCTAAAACAACGCAGGGATTATAAGCTCCAGCTCTCTCTCTCTCTCTCTTTCTTTCTCTGTGTGTGTGTGTCTGTGAAGGCACAACGGATTACGCGCAAACACACGCAGCCAAACACACACACACACACTCAGAGTGCGCGCACAGACACATTCCTGGAGACGGGGAAAGCGTCAGCACTGACAGGTGTCTCCTGTCCACCCTACGGGCTACAGCCTAACCCTGCACAGTAACACAAACTGCGAAGCATTGCACGGTAATGACCACACACACACACAAACGAGCACACACACCGTTATATTCCGCCTCCGGAGTCTGGTTTTGTTGGTCTCCAATAAGGTCCCCAGTAAGGTCCGTGCTTTGATGCTTTGCAGCGGTCGCTTGTCCGGAGCCTCCTCTCAATGCGCTTTTTATCGACTTTTTTCTTTTAAATCTCCTTCTCCCGGCTCCTCGTGTTGTCTTTTTATTTTTTCGTCTCCTCGCTTTTTCTTCCTCCGCTCTTTCTCTCTCACTCCGTGTTTGTATACTGTATCGCTCTCGCTCGCTCTCTCTCCACGGCTACCGCTCACTGCAGCAAAAACAGACCGTCTGAAAGGCGAGAGGGAGGGGACAAGGGAGGCAGGGAGGGAGGGAGGGAGGGAGGGAGGAGGAGGGGAGGAGAGGGAGGGGATTTTAATACGATTTGGCCCGTACCACGGGGATAACAGGGCCAGAGCAGGGGCCTACTGGCTGAGAGCAACATGAAGGAGATGGAGCAGATAGAGAAGTGGGATCTCAGCAGAGGAGGGAGAAAAAAAAATCTCCATAACGTTACCGTGACGCTCCACCCGTGCGTCTGACCTTATCGGGCTTCGGGGAATTTCATTATCCCCTGTAGGACGTTTCATTTTGTCACCGAGTAGGGCCCCTGTATAGTTTTAAGCCTACATCTCTCCCGGGACGAGGAGGTCATTTGAATCCGGCTGTCACGGCTCCTCAGCGGAGGACTCTTATCGCTGATGTCACGGAGCTATTATCCCTATCTGGCAGATAGGCGTTATATTATTTCCCGTAGGCTTCATCATTCGCGACGCGGTAATGATGTTACCGAGTCCTTGGCCTTGTGGAGCTGACGGGACACCGCGGTGTCCCCGAGAATACTGCCGGGCCTTTTAACGGCGGCTTTTATTGGGATATTTTACCACTTTCAAATTTGTTTAACGCCTCCGTACATCATAACGTTTATACCCCTATGAATGACCGGATCTGCGTGTAAACTTTTTATCAGAGGGAAGTCCTTATTCTGACGCGTCAGGCCCGCGTGGGATTCAGGATTCAAGGGTGGGAGGGAGAGAGGGAGAGAGGGAGGGGTTGTTCAACTTGCCAGAGAGGATTAGGGATTAGTTTTACTGGCGGATTAGGTCTGTGTGTGTGGGGAGGCACGATGGGGTTAAACATGGATGGCGGCAACCGCACCACAGCCCAATCACCCAGCGATTATGGGAGCTGAAGGAAATATGAAATAACAAAAGCAGGGAGGGGCGTTTAAAAGATCTCCAAGCGAGCAGCTGTTGCTTATTTACGCTTGTTTGTTTGCGAAATCAATTAATAAACGCGAAAACATTGCGTCCGGATTTTAATAAAGCTAAAATAAATAACTTTCTGGGGGTCCTTGAAAGGATTCCAGCGTTGGGGGGGCCTCCAAATTAAAACCACACAATGACTAGTCCTTATTCTCCATTAGCAGCGTCACAGTTGTACTTATAGTCGATAATCCGACGCCAAATCTGAAAAAAAAAACAGTTCTCTATACGCTCTATGAGTCACTTATGTTCAAAAGCAAGCCGGAGTCTTTATCGCTCCCCGTGTCTCTAAAACCAAATGGGAGAATAGAAAACGCAGCATCTGGCGTCATTAAAGAAAGAGGAGAGAGGGAAAAAAAAGCTTTAAATGTTTAGTCGCTGGCGCAGCAGAGGGGAAGCTCTTGCCTTAAACGAGTGGCCAGCCCCTGCAGGTCCTGATACAGGAAGCGTTTCGTGCGTGTCCGCCGACCCTTCCCCGGACGAGCCAGCGCCAGGCTGTGCACTCCTGCGGTCCCTATACATATAAGTGAGGAGCCCGGGTGGTGTAAGTCTGGAGAGGAAGCCTGCACAGTGCAGTCTAGTTTCAAGCTTTTGTTATCACTCCGTTTGTTATTTTGCATATTAAATGGATGACCTTTACGCGCATCCATCTCGAATTTCTCACTGTTATTTGTAAAATAAAGAAAATAAACCCATTTGTGGCTTCATCTTCTTTTTTTTTTAATCAGTCATCAAAATCTAAAGCCATCCATCGTCTCCGGAGGCAGAGCAGACTCGTGAAACACAGCCTCGACGCGGAGGCCTTAAAACGTAATAAACATCCCCTCCATCACCCCTCATCCAAAAAGCCTGCGTCCATATTCCAACATCTCTGCCGGGACTCGAACCCGGAGCCTCTGGATTAGAAGTCCAGCGCGCTATTCCATTGCGCCACAGAGACTGAGGCACATTTTTTTCGATCAAAACCGGGTTTATACTCCCTCCCCTCCCTCCCTCCCTTCCTCTCTGCCTGCCTGCCTGCCCTGCGCAGCATCCTCAACATCCCTCAGCATCAGGACCGCAGCACCCGTGGACGGTAATTTGCCGCCCGGTAGGGGGTGCTGCCGCCGCGTAATCATCTGTCTCTCGACGCCTCATTGAACCCCCCTGCTCTACATCAAGCAGCGTTATCAAATCATAATATGTCATACATCGTGATATTAGAGAGGCAAAACTAAAAGGATGGAGCATCTGTGAGGTTTGAAGCGACACGATGGGAATAAACCGCCTAAACGTGAGCAGCGTTACCTCGATTTCTGTCTTACTCGTAAAAATATGTGAAATAAGGGTTTGTTTGGACCAGACTAGAGTTAAATCTGGTTTCAAATCGTGCGGAGACTGAGCAATTTTCCTGTCCATCACAATAGAAAATTGCAGTTCAATGGCTCACTAGCTCAGGTGGAAATGTGCATGTAGGATTAGACTATAGGGAATCAACTAGATGCCAAATTTACTGCAATCAGACCAAAACCTGTGTGCAGAGAGCAATTGTGCAAGCCTTAATGCTTCACCGACAATTACTTTGAGCTGGCAACGGTTAAATATAGAGGTGTTTGTTTAGTAACAGGGCTTATACGACTCTTGAGGGGAAGGCGGCGGAATCCAAACGATCAAATTAACTCTTGAGTTCCACAAACACCGGCAGTAATTGCGCAAACGCTTCGCTCCTTCGTGGCAATACCTGATCATATTTGTGTTTAAAAGCACATCAAAGCAAACTAATAAGGCGAGGCGACAGGCGTCTTCCCTCCCGGGCCACCGGCAACAAACTCATAAACCGATTTAGCCGGGGCTAACTGGACTGAAGTGCTCCCGGGTTCAAGTTTTAGTCGATCCAAACGGACGCACTTTACAAAACCGGCAGCCCTGCCCGTTCCGCCGTGTTCCCCCCGACACGAGTGGAATTGGATCTGACATTGCACCACGGCTGGCTTTTATTCACACTGCGGGACAAAAGCTGTTCAGGTGCAGAGTGTTGTTCCTGCGCAGCTCGGTGGGAGGTAAGGCCCGAGGCCAGCTGCTGGTGAGGATCCTGTTCTCACACACACACAGCTTCCACCCCTGAGCCGCTTCTCCGCATTTCAGCCACTCTTTTTCCTGATGTTAAAAATGCATCTGAGCATCCGTGGCCAGGAGAAGGTGAAATATGAATGGCAGCCTACAAGTCAACAGCACATTCACCCCACACACACACAGAGAGACACACAATAACAAGGCAGGCATGGTGTTTCTGACTGGCAGTGACTGAGCACTTCAAGCAGAGACAAGAAGTGACTAATGAACGTGACGTCACAGCGCGATTAGACAAATTATATAAGGACATAGCATGTAGGACACGTCTAATTTTGGCTGCTGGTTGTTGTTGTTGTTCACACCGGGAACAAGTGTGAAATAAACTGGGTCACATTTGCATGCACTTTGCTGCATTTGATGACCCCCAAAGCTCCACAGAGTGTAATTAAATTCCCAGGGACAGACAGGAGAAATTAAATAAATAAATAAATAAAAATCACATCGTTTCTGTGCACACCATAATATAATCCTTTATTTAATAGCTTGATGGACACAGGGCCTTGCAGTCGGCCACAACAGAACATATACACAAAGCTCCCAGGGTGCGCCCAGCCCTCCTTCCCTTCAGCTCCCCCTGCTCTTTTTTTCCCTCTCTCATGCTCATCGCGTCTTAATCCGGCGCTCAGAGCAAAGCGAGGGCGATGGAGGTGATGACGGACAGGCCAATAACCGTGTAGCCGGTGCGGTAGACCTCTGGAATCCTGAAGCCTTTGCCGATGTCCCAGTACTGATAGTAGACAAGTAAGAAAGAGAAAGGAGAGAAAGGAGACAATTTATCTTACGAAGCATCAAGCTGGACAAAAAAAAAAAAAAAGTAATCTATTTGCTATTAAGGTAAAACGATTAAACACGAGGATAACTGAAAACTGAGATGTATCTGGTTGTGAAAGCTTGAGCCGAGCTCCAGATGCGGTACACAAATCAAATTTAAGAAAAACGTAAACACTCGCTAAACACACAAATCAAATCAAAGCCTTACCAAGTGGCGGATGCCGTTGTAGGTGTGGAAAGATACGGGGAAGGCGAGGCCGAACTTGGCCAGCCCGATGAGATAGGGGCCGACGGACAGCGAGTGGATCAAGTCCAGGTAGTCGGGGTAGTTTCCTGGTAATACCAGCGCCGCCAGCGCGAAGGCCGAGATAGCTGGACACAGACAGAAGCATTGAGACCCAACACTCAACAAGAGGCGTGAAAACAGAAGACGAGCAAGAGATAAACTGGCAGATAAAAAGCCTCGCCACGCTACCGGCGCTCGTCTTTGCTAGATTACTCTTCATGAGTCATCGAGCCGACAGACCCCACCGGCCCGTCGCTTTAAACATCTGAACGTTATGTAAATACTCTTCTCCCCCTGCTGACTAAATTAAACGAGGGCCAAACAATAGCTGTGTATCAAACGCTGCTGCCTGTTACAATGCGCCGAACACAATGGTTCGCTCCGAGCTGCCATTTGAAGGAATAAAAAGCCTAATGGTTTAAGAACGGAACAGCATTTCCTTTGAGAAGCACGCAGCAGATGTAAATCACCACAAAAGGCGAAAGCTTAACGCGGGAAAATGGCAAATAAAAATAAATGACCACGGTTTATGTGAAAATAAATCCTTTGAAGACTTTAAATGTACACATTTAATAGCAATGGATGGATTAATTCACTATGAAACGTGTAGATGAAACAACCTTGATTCACAGTTAAGAGTCAGAATGAAAGGGAAAGCTGGTTTCAGACACACGATGAAGCATTTGACACTGTGATAGACAAAGAATCTCAAACACACGGGCAGTAATTCTTTAATAAAGATAGAAATGTTTTGACAAAGTGGTTCAGCACGCTGTGGAGCAGAAATCTAACAGAAGAAGAAGAAGAAGAAGAAGAAGAAGAAGAAGAAGAAGAAGAGAGTGTTATTATTATTAGTACTGAATCCATTCAACAGAAGAAGATGACGATGATGAAGATGTAGACACGTTTTCAGCAGCTCCACCGACACTGATTCCTGCTTCATTCATCTTTTTTTAAAGGCACTCATTTGAACAACTGCTTGTTTTCCTACCTCCATGTTTCTGTCCATCCTGGAGCAAACGTGCTCAGAAAGAATTAATTGATTACAACCAGATAGAAACCATCACGTCAAGCGTTTACATAGCTATTAGGAGGAGTGATCATTATATTTACAGCACCCCTCCCTCCTCTGAACCGATTGAAAATCAGGTCAGTCTGTTCTGAGCCTAGAGGTGGTTAAACGAGGCCTTTTCGCTCTCATTACTAGCCGAACGCTAGCGTCCACGTAAACGCGGCGAGCGAGCGACTGCTGCTGCGTTAAGACTGTGGCAGCAGCAGAGGGCACTGACCCCGAATGAACTCATTAACCTGTGAACAAAGCTGGGGCTGGAGCTTCCCGTGCACGTTCCATTAAGGTCAACTGCGCTGATGAATTGATGTCAAAGTGACACAAACTCGACGCTTTAGACTCGGCGAACGACAAAAAAAAAAGAAAAAGCCGAAAGGCATCCAGTGCTGGGCTTTATTTCCACATGCGAGGGGTGAAATTTATTGAACGCCGTGTTTTGTAATTCCAGTAAATGCTCTTAGCAGGAATCGATAGCGATGGACTAAAATGCCCTGAAGAGATTTTCAGGGTCAATCACAGGCTGACAGCAGTAGAGCGTCCTTTTAATATTAGAAAAGCCTGATGCATGTATCAAGAAGTATTCTCTTTTGAGACATGCATCAGTAAACGCAGGGTATTCTCTTAATCTTAGATGAGTTACCTCCACTGAGCCCCACTCCTGTTCCTCTGTGTGTGATGGACATCATCATGGGGACAGACCATCTGAAACACAAATAACAAGAAACCTATTTATTAAAACGGCAGCTATAAATGGACGAAACACAAGTTCAAACAAAGAGACAAAAGATTATCAGTGTAAAGGGTGATATTATAATGAATGTGAATGAATGTGAAAGAATTAGCGCCCTGTTCCTTCAAAATGATCCAAGAAACAGTGAGTATAAAAAAAACAGAAGCAGAGAACAGAGCCTAGAAATTATACGACACATTCTGAATAAAAAAAAAAAGATTTTAGGATTGTAATAGCCGCCTGACAGCACATCAAGGTGCCTACTGCACTAAATCTCCGGTAATGGCGGCTCCTCCTGCTGTTTTATTAGCATTAAAAGAATGAAAAGCCTGCGCGTTGAGAAAACTGACATTAACAGCGATATCATTTTCTGCTTGGGTAATGTGCTTGCAGCAGATTTTGGGTGTACTTGACAACGTGAAGGTGAAATTGCCAAACATTAAAACGATCCCGCTCCAATAACCGAGTCATCTCCGGCTACATTCTGAGCGACACACTGGGCGGCACGCGGTACGTACTTGTAGATGGTAATGTGGGGAGACATGGGTCGGTTTAGCCTGGCGTTTTTGTTCCAGAACTTGTTCATCTCCTCCTTAGCTGTGGTTCCCATCGGAGCCGCACTGGAGAGGAGAGAGAAAGGTGGATTTTACAGCAGGATTGTTTCAGTATGTGCTAACAATATATTTATGACGACGCACAGAGAGAGAGAGAGCACTCACTGTCTGAAGAGGACACTGTACTGTGATTGGGAGTGACAGACACCCTGACGGGCCAACGTCCTAGAGGAAAGAAAGAAGCATTAGACTTAAGCACAAGTTTGCTATCAGTGCCTGTAGTCAAATACTGGATAAGAAACACAAACATACAGTATTTTGTACACATGGAGAGTTTTTGATAAGAGGAAGGAGATGAACGGACATTAAAGGTGACAAAAACAAGTAAAACTGATAAATTACACATATGACAACACCATTTCTGGAGGACGTCTTCTATTTATTTATAAATCTTGCAATACTGATTCAAGCAGAGGCTACACAAATGTGAGCTTCAGCTGCAATAAACCCAAGCAAACTTAAATAAATCCCATCGAGGTGTTCTTCTAAATCTAAAATATAACCACCTTAATTCTTAACACGGTGAAAATGGCTTGATTTGCCCAACACACTGGATCTGTGGTCACCTGTAACAGCCACTCAACGCCATGGAGAGGAACGAGGCTTAACAGTCATATGACTTGCTACTTGATTAATACCCTGTTTGTGCAGCAAAGCTCTCAGTTAACACGAAGCCTACACGGATAACTGTTAAACGTGTTCAATAAGAAAGCAAAATACGGTCATATAGCCGTGTGTACCGGTCATAAATAACGCCAACAGCCAAAGTTCACTCTCTGCTAGCTTTCCCCGAGTGCCCCTAGCATTAGCATTAGCCCGCTAGCTAACGGCTGCCAGCGGTTCCATTTGCGCTAAACGAGGATAATAAACGTGGTTTAGACGTCTCACTCGGCCGTTTCGACCTCGTCCGCAACCTCGTTCTATTGTTATTGACACAAAAACGAGCCAAAAAGCTTTTCCCGAGCCCAAAAGTTATGTAGCACAGACGTACTGACCTTAGGAGCAGCGCCATGTTTGACAGGCTCCGAGCGGAAGTGACGAAAGCGGATGTTGTTGTCCCGAAGGGCTGTCTAAAAACCTTGAGAGGTGTTTTAAGGTCAAACGACAAAGTGAATGGAAATTCAAATTAGGGATCGGGAATAGCTGTTTGATTGAATTTTAATACAACGATTATTATGCAAATACAGATGAAGGAATAAAATAAATGTGTTTTTATCCTTATAGTACATTTAAATAAATAAATAAATAAATAAATAAATACACAAAGAAATGTATGATGTTGTTAAGTTTGCATAGCTGTTTTTTTCTCCTTTCTCTTTTTTTGCTATTGCAATAGTGAAGTAAAACTAATCATTTTCCAACATGGTTTGTCATTTGATGGGGAAAATAGGTTAATAGATTAATTCATGAGAATCAAGGTGTGAATCAACAGCCACCCAGTTTTGGTTTATCTACACAGCTGGATAACACTGAAAAGATATGAAGTGATTACAAGAGAAAATACAGTGTGTATACGTGAGACATGAAACTACAAACCTTAATTATTATAATATTGCTCTGCCCTAACCTGTCATAGTCAGATTAAATTGATATATAAATATGAGTCTGATAACAAACAATTTGAATTTCTTTATTTGTTTCCCCCAGTACAGAGGAAAAAAAATACCTCATGCAAACAGAGGCATTTTGTTGTAAATGGTCAAACACCCGGAGAGAGTGGTGAAGAGCATCACCAGCACTCCACTGCGCTGTCCGTAGAGTATCTAGTCCACAGGTGAGCTTCCCCCACCATCAAGTACCCCACCGACCCCAACACGGACTGTTTACACTTCCACCCTCAGGCTGCAGGTAGAGGAGTGTGAAAGACTAAAGACGTCCCTTTCCCCACTGCCATCAGACTCCTGAACAGATGACAGAAGTCTATAATCACAGACTTAAATCATGGACTACTTCATGTCATATACTGCACTGTTTAGCTTCTGTTTACATTTCAGTTCAGGGATATTTGCACTAGTTATTTTATATTTTGTATTATATGTATGTTTGCCATCCACATTTGGGTGAATTTCATTTTACAGAGAAACATGCTTCTGTTCTGTTCATATGACAATAAACTGAACCTGAATCCACTGTGTTTAGATGACGTCTTGCTTCACTAGATCAAAAACACCCAAATTAACTGATTGCCCTGGCAGATCTTTTCTAGAGAATAATCAAAAAGGATAAAACTAAAAAGAACATCGTGAGACGAGGAGGAAAATAAGTTCAGACCTACTCAGAGGCAGGTCAATACGATTATTATCTTACACGATGTGCAACAATAAAATGGTCAACGTGACAGAGAAGTAAGAAATGAAAACAAGACGAAAACACAGCAGCACCCATCCACTGCCAGGTAAAGTAAATTCATGGAACAGGTATTTAATAGTATTGGAAGGCAGCCACACACTGGGAAACAGGCATCTACTTACACTCAGAGACAGAGAGGAAATTGCTGCTAAGGTTAATGACGCCCAGGAGCAGTCCTAGACTGTGTTCCCTATTGCCTGTTCTTATATTAATGTAAAGTTTAAGAAGTGAACACGCAGACCTCGAAATAGATACGGATTAGGTCTGTGTTATTTGAGTTAAACACATAACAGAAGCTGAATGAATGAATGAATGATTTATTCAAATATAACTAACACACTGTAGCTGTTAAATGGGCCGCTTTACATTTTAATGTGTGAATATTGCAGCCTTCAAACAGGCTCGTGTTTACCGTGTTTACAGCAGCGCTGAAGAAAAGGTTGACATTCAAAAACGGCCTCGTCTTTTTGTTGAGTTTCTTACATTAATGCTGCTGACTATGAATGGAAACTGCGAGTTTTGCGGTTAAGGCCTATATACAGTCAATGGTTATGGCGCTGAGAGTCACATACGCAAAATGATTCCCATTAAAGCGGCGACATCGCGAGAAGTCGTGAGGACGCCGCTGCTAGGCAACCGTCGCCGCCTAGAAGCTACCAAGGCTAGCAGTTTAGCAAGCTAACGGCCAGGCAACGTGAAGTGGGGAGTTTCTGATATTATCAACAAATAAATCTCTCAGAAAATAGGCTGTTAGTTCCACAACAGACGGTATTCATATGGGAAAAACAACCAACAGCATTAGCTAGCCACTTGCTAGCTTTGCTAAACGGTTAGCTTATGTGGCTTCTAGGTGGCAACAGTTGCCTAGCAGCAGCAGCAGCAGCAGCAGCAGTAGCAGTAGTGGTGTTCCCCTGAAGGCAGCATACATAAATATATATATGTGAATAAATAAATCGGCAGTTTTAGTCTACAGTGTTTTGCCTTTTAGCTGGTAAATATAAGTATGCTAG
Organism: Planiliza haematocheilus; assembly: GCA_005024645.1. Lineage (NCBI taxonomy): Eukaryota > Metazoa > Chordata > Actinopteri > Mugiliformes > Mugilidae > Planiliza > Planiliza haematocheilus. The sequence goes on from SRSE01001205.1 coordinate 256,673, forward strand.
CATGTATGTGGCAAAGCGAACACTGAACACGTGTATCATCAACTTAAATTAACAAATGTAGCCAATAAAGCAAGCCAAAATGGAAGTAATGACATTAAAATTGCTTGAAAACTTTCAGTTGGGCAGCACAGCGGTGTGGTGGTTAGCACTGACGCTTCACAGCAAGAAGGTTCTGGGTTCACATCCTTTCTGTTTGGAGTTTGCATGTTCTCCCTGTGTCTGCGTGGGTTCCAATCTCTGGGTTCTCCAGCTTCCTCTCACCGTTCAAGGACATGCTCTTTAGGTTAATAGGTGATTTTAAATTGGCCGTAGTTGTGAGTGTGAATGGTTGTCTGTCACTGTGTTAGCCCTGACATAGACTGGAGGCCTGTCCACGTTTCGCCCAATTACAGCTGGGATAGGCTCACAACCCTCCAGAGGACTGGCAGTTACAGAAAAAAAAACAAGTTTTAGTAATGTATATGTAAATCTATTTCAGGAAAACATTCAAGTTACAAGTACATATGGTGCATTCATACTGAAATTGGCTTTTCTTCCAGTTTTAAGTCAAAACCTTTCAGCCGAACAGGATTAATGAGTAATAACAGCAACAAGGAGCTCGACTAACATCACCATCAAAGAATAATAACGCTGGAATACATTTTTATTTCAAATGATGAACAACATTTGGTATTCCTTTTGTAGCCAAACAGGCCACAGTACATCACTTTGGTAACAGTTCATGTAAGGCACAGAGGTATACAATCCTATTGTTCTACTGGAAATGTTTTCTGATCAAATGAAAAAAAAGAAAAAAGAGCAAAAACTCAAAGCACAATCAAAAGCCTATTTTCAGCGGTATTTTTTATGATAATCAGATTTGTGAACTGATCCATGCAATATTACAACTGACAGACACACGCGCGCGCGCGTACACACAGAAACAGAGCATGAACAAACACACACGTGTGCAGACGCACGCACGACGACACATAATTGAAACTGACATTTTCTGAATGTTAATAATACGTCTCCTGCTCCACCCAACCTGGAAGAGATGAAGAGGGAGGCAGAAGGAGAAAGAGAGAAGAGAAGAAAAAGTGTCAGGGACCGAAATGACAGGCGAGCAGTTTTCATAATGCGCTTTTGTATCGCTCTATTTGTATTCAACCCGTCGCCTTTGTCTCTGTACGTTTCCAAATGAATCTCCCTTATAAGTCTAAGGCTCTGATCAGCAGCCCGTGACACGCAGATTAACAGAAATGATTAACTGTCACGATAAATTGCATTTGTCTCCCCGCGCCTTGCCCCTCATCAGCTGAGACGTCGTGGCAGTGAGGAGATTTTGAGCTGTTTTTAACCGTTTGGCTCGCCGGGCGTTGGACAGGTACGTATAATCCATATTCTAGTGCAGCTTTTACATATGTATCAGCACATAAACACTATAATTTAGCTTGGAGAAGAGTGACAAGTTGGGATTTGGAGTCCTAAAGCTGAGTATTCCAGGTGAAGGAGCGGATGTTTTCACCCTGAGATGCTGCACGTTTAAAAAGTCACGTCGGCTGGTGGGTGCACGCCCTCGGCCGGAGAATCGCATCAGAATTAGGCCTCAGTGGCAATGTTTGGTTTTGGATATTTCCCTGTTTATAAGCTGCGATTTCACGCTCCGTTTATTAAGCGCAATCCCCGACCGAACTGCCAGACGGCCGCGCATTTACATGCTACTTCGTTTTCGAAATCGAACCTGGAAGACAAACAGTAATCAGTCAAGTGTTGCGGAGGCTGAGTGACTCGCGCGCCGCTGGATGCCTGGCAGAGTTAGGCCCAAAGTCTTTTTTTGTGTTTAAAGCTCGGGTTAATAATAACTTTTTTTTAATGAAAGCGATTACAGCTCACAATACGTGTGGAACACAATGCAATCTGCCAGGAAACCAAGGCCAATTGCAAAATCTGCATCGCGTACTTCATCCCAAAAAAAAAAAAATGAAACATCTGAATAAGACAGCTGCCTCCAGTGTTGAAAACAATCTGCTTTCAAATATAATTGCACCCAACATTGTTGTGTAAAATTGTCCGTACTTTTTTTTGATCTCTGTTCAGAACTTTTCAAGCTGTTTTTTTGTTTTATCTTTGTTTGGAATGACATTGAACTGGAATCTCCTTCTGCACGTCGCCATCTGTCAGACATCTACTGCTACGCCTCAGGTCAGACCAGCAGAGCAGAGCTGTGGCGACTCTGTCAATCAGAGTGTCTTTCATGGAGTGGACAGCCTATGCTTTTAAGGCGTTCATGTTACGCGAGGGCAGTAGAGACGTGCAGGGAAAGTGCATCTTTACGGTGGCTGAGGTAGAAAGTGTCAGCCGCTGTACTGTACCGTCACGAGACAAGTTCTTCATCCAGCTTAATGACAAGACAAATAAGCTTAAAACCCTTTTAATCCTGGTTTCCCCGTAATAACTGCTTACCTCCTGGGTTCCTCCGCAGAATGAATTTACGTATCTCATCATAAATGAAGATGAGAAGGCTGTACGGGACAGCACAGAACCACCACATGATCCTGAAAGGAGGGAGGAAAAAGAGTCAGACGGGGCGAGGTGGAGGGGGAAGAGGGCGTGTGCAGAGAAGCAGCGGGTAAATTGTTAAATTCACCGCAGTCGTTTCTGAATATTAAGGATAACAACGCAGCGTTTAAAGAGATCACAGGCTTCATTTAAAGTCGGCAGTGACAGGCTAATGGCAGCCTACAGGGTCTTTAAGAGGTTATTTTTCGGTTCAGTGGAGATATGCATATGCAGGGGCTTACTTCAGGGGGTACATGCGCAGGGCGATGTCCATCCCAGGGCAGTAGGAGAGGAAGGCAGCCAGCGCGGTCTCAGCGAAGAGGCCGAAGATCAAGATCCTGTTCCTGTTGAGAAGAAAAACAAGAAAAAGTTGCAGCTTCAACGTCAAAACTCTTCAACCGGTCCCTTCTTCCTCCTCAGCCAGCATCACTTACTTCATGCCCTGCTTAAAGAGGGAGTTCCTCCTGGTCTTGCAGATGATAAGATCAGCCCACTGGACGACCACGATGCTGGAGAAGAAGGCCGTGTGGCAGGTGAACTCAATAATCTTCCTCTGTTCGTACGTCTGCCAAAACGAGTCAAAACAGAGCTTTGAGTACGGACGTCATACAATCGTAATCACGGTGAGCGTTGTTGGTGTGTGTCTTCCTTCCTCTCCTTACCCACTGCTGCCCGTAGCTGTCTTCCAAGTCGTTGAACTCGCGGTTGTCCCAGTTGATGCGGATGCCCACCAGGTGTTTCGGGAGGAAGCCGTTCTCAGCCAAAATAACAAAGTAGGTGAAAAAACCGGCCAGAGCCTGCATCATGCCTGGATGAGAAAATTTATAAGGTTTAGTTCAGCGATTTAGGTCAGTGCTTTATTTGGTTTTCTACGACGGAGTATTAGGGCCACACTGAGGGAAAAAAAATCACAAACTTCGAGAATAAAGTTGTCATTTTATAATTTTAATATTATGACTTTCTTCTCATAAAATTACGACTTTATTCTCGTAATATTATGACTTTATTCTCGGAATATTATGACTTTATTCTTGTAAATTACGACTTTATTCTCGTAATATTATGACTTCATTCTCGTAAATTACGACTGTATTCTCGTAATATTATGACTTTATTCTCATAATATTATGACTTTATTCTCGTAAATTACGACTTTATTCTCGTAATATTATGACTTCATTCTCGTAAATTACGACTATTCTCGTAATATTATGACTTTATTCTCATAAATTACGACTGTATTCTTGTAAATTACGACTTTATTCTCATAATATTATGACTTTATTCTTGTAAATTACGACTTTATTCTCGTAATATTATGACTTCATTCTCGTAAATTACGACTTTATTCTCGTAATATTATGACTTCATTCTCGTAAATTACGACTATTCTCGTAATATTATGACTTTATTCTCATAAATTACGACTGTATTCTTGTAAATTACGACTTTATTCTTGTAAATTACAACTTTATTTTCATAAATTACAACTTTATTCTCAAAGTTTGTGATTTTTTTTCCCTCAATGTGGCTCTGATACTCCGTCCTAGTTTTCAATTGAGTTCGGTCTATTATTTTTTAGTATTTCTTTTGCGTTTTCCCTTATTTTTATTACTAGTCTCATATGTGTATTTGGCAGTAGTAAGACAGATCTGTGAGGTTCTAGGAATCAAAATAAAAAACACTTAGTGAAGACAGGTGACTAGTAGTGATGCAGACTTAATAAGCATGTCCACCAGTGCCTCCTGTTGTGTCGACCGGATCGGCAAAGACGGCTGAAAGACTGAGTTTTTATTTTATTTTAGTCTGTTCTCTTAGCGCCTTTTTATTTCGGTTGCTATTAAATTTAGATTGTTATCTATGTACACTCACTTGCATGTAGAAATAGTCTACCCTACTAACTCTCTCATCATTTCCCATTTCTAGGACATTAGAGGCCCATAAAATAAAATATGAATGGTGTTTAGAAAACACTAATCCCTGGGCTGTGTACACCAGACTTTAACATACCAGTGGTTTAAATTTAGACGGGAAACTAATCAGGGTTACACCAAAGGTAACAAATACACCGACCAGGCATAACATTATGACCACCTTCCTAATATTATGTAGGAACAGTTGTAACCCATCAGAGAATGGACATGGACCTTGTGAGGATGTCCTGTGGTGTCTGGCAATAGGATGTTAATGGGGTGGGGGGCCTCTGTGGATCATCCCACAGATACTTGATCAGTTTGGGATCTAGTAAATTTGGAGGCCAGGTCAACACCTGAGCTGTTCTTCAAGTTTTTTTCGAGCTGTTTCTTAACTGTGTGTGCGCCTGTGTCAGGCTGCATCCTCCTGGGTTGCTATAGGGTGGGGGGCTGTCTGGTCTGGTCTAGGTGGGTGTTACATGTCTAAGATTATGTCCAAGATGTCTAACATCCACATGAATGAATACCAGGTCCAAAAGTTTCCCAGCAGAACACTGAATTGTCACAAGATGCTCAATGTTATTCACCTCTACTGTCAGTGGTTTTAATGTTGTGGCCGAAAGGCATAGTTTGACATGTTAAAATTGATGATGCATATATTGAGTCCGTGGACAACACACTCCACTCTGTGTTTATCACTTAATATCTTCTGAACAGCGAATGTGATTATATCTTCCCTCCCTCTGCCCTCTATATTTTTTTTTTTTTTTAAAGTAAATAGCTCCAGACAGCTGAAGGCTGCAATAATAGCCGACAGTGAGTTTTAATTTCACGTTGGCAAATTCGTTTTGTCAGAGTGGGCGTAGCGTTTTCAGCGTGATGGACGTCTTATTTCAGAGCTTAAGTCTTCCCACGTGCCAGAGCGTCCGCAGCCACAGATCAGGGTTTGGAGACGAGGGCCGTTAATCACTGTGTTCGTTGTGTCGTTAAAGTGAAACCCTGAATCGGGTCAGTGTTTGGGGCTCGGTGACTTCAACGCCGCTGCGTCCGATTGCTGATTACACCTGTTTTCTGGATGCTTTTTCTTTTCACCGTTGACTTCACCAGCTTTGGATATTATGAGAGCTGCTCAGAGCATGTTAAGTTTCAAATCGTGGGAAGCCCTGTCATGTTTTTGACCCATTTAACAGCCTATGAAATTGGGCCAGCCTTTGATTTTACACTATTTCCAAACCATATAAAAACCAGAGATAAAAAGCGTGCATTCAAGAGAGGCTCCAACCGACCGCTGAAACACGACCAAGATTAAGTTCAAAATAGTTGCACTCGTAGCTCCCAATTTGCTGTAAATGTCACGACAATTAGAAGGAAGCGGCAGGAGCGTCGGCCTCACCTCTGGATCTCCCTAACTGCGATTCCTTAAACGATTAAGGCGGTAAGAAACGCCAGAATCTCCAGATAAATGTCAATATTTGAGGTTTTCATGACTGCGGTGTTTATTGTCACTATAGAAGATGCCTGTTGTTGCGATTCAGGTTTAAGAGGTGCAGCGGTGGAGATTACGAGACACGAGAGGACGAACCTATCTGCCCGTACGCCATGCTGATGAGGCGTTCATTGACCAGCTTGTCCAGCCTGGGGTTTCTCGGCTGTCGTTTCATGATGTCGCTCTCCGCCATCTCGTAAGCCAGGGAGATGGCTGGAACCTGGAGGAGGGAGGGAGAGAACAGGCTGAGCCGGTGCAATAAAATGTGCAGGAATTCGTCTTTTTTGGCACGAGTACAAAGACAAGGCGGCAGCGCCAGACACAGGGTAGACCAGACATATCACTATTAATACAATCACTCAATCATGCGCTGGAAGGAGACGCGACAGAAAAAGGGCAAGGAGATGAGGGAAAAAAAAAAAAAAGCAGTGACAGAAGAGGGGGAGAGGCGAGGACGGGGAGGGAGACGAGAGGGGAAGAGAGACGGCTGGTGAATTTCAAGACATTCATAAAACAGGAGGGTAGAAAGGTCCCTGTAATAAAGATCTTATATTGGCTGGTTTTAGCAGGTAAGCAACAGAGCAATATGTGCGACTTAGGGCAGGAAATCTCCGGGACTTAGCCGAGGATCTGAGGTGGCGGACTTGGCACAGACTGGAGCTGAACACATGCTCTGCGGTCTACAAATCCAGTTTGTTTTGGTGTTACGCTCCTCTGACCCACAGCGGGGGGAAGGGAGTGGGAGGGGAGGGAAGTTGAGGAAAAAAGATGTGTGATTTTTATATTCCCTGGCACCTTTGAAAGCGCATACGCGACTGTGTTTGGCACCCAGATCTCCGTCTTGAAGCGTTCTTAAGTGTGCCACATGTAGCTTTGATGAACATCTTCTGCAGCCGTCCTTTTTTTTTCCACATGGCAGTGCTTGCTAAAAATAATCGTAGCAGACTCCAAGTGCTGGTTGTCACTGCTAAATCTCAGCAGAGCCCTCGAGCCTGTAGCCTGGAGTTGAACTAAGCTGTTAACAAGCTGTTAACACCCTCAACAGCAGACATGGGATATTTGTGATTTTATTCTTGTGTACTGTACTATAAACACCTCTCAGGTTCTATTATTTATATATTATTTAATATTTTACTTTATTTTTTCTTTTCATTTTAGGGTCGCACTCTTCAAAGCAAACACCCAGCTGTTCTCTCCAGCAGCCGCTATTGAAGGAAAAGGTTTTTTTTAAATGCAAAAATAGTGCACAAATTAGCTTCAATCACTGCATCTCTACAAGAGAAATCCAACCACTTGGCTGATACTTGGCAACGTGAAGAAAATCCGTCCTGCTGCTGGGTAACCAAAGGATGGAGGAGGAAGAAGTTGGGTTTGCATGTCACCCTATGTAAAATGATTGGAGCTGCTTTGTTAATCATGCGAGCGGGCTGCTCCTCTTTATCTGCGGAGGCTTTGAATTCTTCCCGGCCGTCACGCACGACGCCATTTGGCTCGGCCCGAGATGTATAAGAATTGGTTTCAGGTGCGCGCTAATGCCTGGTGGCTGAGAGCAAGGGGAAAAAAATTAAAGTTAAAGTAATGAACACAGTTGAACAAGTCCTTCTGAATATATTCATACATCCTGTGATTCCTTTCTTTTTGTAATGATGGATTACGCCCCTCAGGCAAGCGGCATGCCAGCAACTCTTTTTTGTTGCTGCTGGAAATACAATAGAGAGAGACTGGCATCTGGAAATGGCAGAGCTGTGAAATGTAAATCTGTATGTGAGTGTCACCCGGTCTTTGTTCTGCTTCAACAAATGGACGTCGGCAGAGAGCCAAAAGCGAATTTCCCCCACCGTCACAAAGAACAAATGAAACCAAACATTTTATTTGATTATTTTTGGCTTTTTACCTCCAGGCGTTCGTATTTGACACCGCGTATTAACACCACTTTCTCTAAAGTCACCTTTAGCGTGCCTGTGGATATGCCACATGCTAATAATTAGCATTGAGAAGAATCAATCATTGAAATAAGCCAACGATTTGCTTTGTAGATGGTGAGAGCTAAATATTAAGGATGAAAGTTGGATTAGAAAAACATATGCAGGCGGAAAAACCCAAAAGAATTAACTGTTATACGTCCTCTTTCTCACTCTGTGTGCGTGGCTGTCTCGCCGTTTACCGTGTTCACGTGAAAAGCCAGAACACAAGTGGCCCTCTCTCATCTTTCACCGACTTTGTAAATAAACATGGACAAACTGCTCCTTAAAGGTGAAGCCAAAGCAACTAGAGCTCCCCCTGGTGGCTGGCTGCAGTATAGGCCATAAGCTCCACCCCCTCCATGTTAGTGGGCGGGACTTGGGCCAAACTAAAACACTAAAATACACGTCAAATAATTATTTTTCAAGGATGGTTTCTGTCATTTTAAGTAGTTAATATAATGTTGAGTTGGAAAAGAAATAAAAAAATAAACAATAAGCAGAGTGTATAATCCAATATTTCTTAGTAACTGGTGGAGGTAGAGCAGAGCGTAGTGTATTAATTAAACAAAAAACGGAAGTGAGTGACTAGCTAGTCATAGTGCTAAGTGCTAGCTAGTCATTGATAACTCCACTCTCGGACCACCAAACTCGTAAGATGGCACCACCCGTATCCTTGGAAAATAGCGTCAGTTTGGCCAATGCAAGGAAGTGGAGGCGCATTGTCCATATTTATATACAGTCTATAGTTTTAACCTGTTAGCTTATGTTTTCAGAAACGGTGGAGTTGGATGGTAAATAAACATCCCAACAGCCATTTCCTGCAGAAAGCACATGAGTTACATTTGAAGGCAGCAATCACCCTGGCTCATCCAGTGATATTGACTAGGTTGTTAAATCACCAGCAGAGGTAGAAAAAGGCTCCAGGCCTCAGCTCTTGTGCTAGTTCCCATTCTTGCTCTAACTCTTCCTCGACCTGCACACTCTGTGAAATATCTGGATCTCTCGCAGAACTTTTGCAACTCTGCACCGACATTTAAACAAAATGCCATGTGCTCACCATGTCAGTGCCCAGGTCAATGCAGAGGATGGTGACGGTGCCCAGCGGAAGAGGAACGCTGGCGATGATGAAGAGGAGGAAGGGAGAGATCTCTGGGATGTTGCTGGTCAACGTGTAAGCAATGGACTTCTTCAAGTTGTCGAAGATGAGACGACCTGCAGAGATCAAAGACGTCACCCGGCATATGTCAGCGTTACCCCTACAATTTCATCTGACTTCATGCAAGAGTTTATTCTAAGACAACTTTGTTAGATTTAATAGCAATCTAAAGTGTGAGGATTAATTAAAAGTCAAGTCATGAGTCTGCCTGAGCAAACTTTAGGTCAGAATGTAAGTTTGCCGACTGTTACAGCTGCACATTTGAACATTTCCTCCCTTTAAAGCTGCGGAAAATATGGATTTTGCTCAACTGAGACGTCTCTGTCCTTTCTGTCCAAGGCCTGCTTCATGTCTATTTTATCTGTGCAACTTCAGAGTACTATTTTTTCCGACTTAACTCATTAGGAAGCCAAGTCTGCAGTGAGTCGAGACTTAATTTGGCGATGTCTTTTTCTATTTTGTGTGCCTGACGTCTGACTCTAGTCCAAGCCTCATTTTGTGTTAAATCAACCAGAATAACAAGAATGTTCAGTCTTTAAGGTATTTATCCAAAAATGATCTGTCGTCTCTAGCGCTCAGTTTGGCGTGAGATACGTTTCTGTCTTTGATTTCTTCTCCTCCCTTTGTTCCTCCACCGGGTCACCGCCACACTCACCCTCCTCCACTCCGGTGACGATGGAGGCAAAGTTGTCGTCCAGCAGGATCATGTCGGCCGCCTGCTTGGACACATCAGAGCCGGCGATCCCCATGGCAACGCCGATGTCGGCTTTCTTCAGCGCCGGAGAGTCGTTCACGCCGTCACCCGTCACGGCCACGATCGCCCCCTGCAACCCGCAAGTAGCCGGCGGACAAAAAAGTGTCAAGAGGAGAAAGATAAGTGGCGTGATTTAAGCTTTTTCTCTCCCCACTTCCCTCTCAACCCCCTCCTCCCCTCCCCTTCTGTCTTAATAATGTCTTTTCAAAGCAGCTCTGGGGAGATTAAATGAAAAATGGAATTGAGTTGCAATCATTCAGTCACAGGGAGTGAGAGCGAATGACTCAGGGTGAATTGTAGCATGACCTCAATATGTGGGGACCTGTGCGGCTGCATGCACACATCCAATTTCAGTGTTTTGCACGTCGACGCTGAACATTTTTTCTTTAAGGCACATGTGTAGGGTTTAATATAAAAGGCATAATTATTCATATACCTCACAGACACGCGCTCGCATTCAGCCATGTACCCGCAAACGGACCCCAAGAGGAGCCACGAACACATGGATGCACGCACAAAACCCTGCATTCATCTATTCAACCACCTGCACTAAGAAATAGCTTGAATGCACTCACACACACAAACACACACACACAACACTGTATTCAGCTTTAAATGGCAGACACACACACACACACACACACACACGTGTATTCAACCACAGCTCCAGCCATAAACAGACAACATTCAAGCATTCACCCAGACTTTATCACAAACACTTGCATTCAGCCACATAAAGGCCCAATCACACACACACACACACACACACTCTCACACACTTCTGACCACTGACCTGTCTCTGGCAGCCCTCCACGATGATGAGCTTCTGCTGAGGAGAGGTGCGAGCGAACACTATCTCAGTGTGGTTCCTCAGCAGGTCGTCCAGGTACTCGGAGCTCATGTCCTTTAGGTCCGAGCCGTGCACCACGCAAGCTTTGGCGTCCCTGTGGGAACACACACACACACACACACGTGCACAAACACAGTCAGGAGTCAGCGATGTACCGGAGACAATTATGCAAAGAGAGGCAATGACATTTTCTCGCCTGACCCTCAAGCTTGTCGTTCTTTCTCTAACACAGCGTCAGGAAACCTTTTTTTTCTGCTTTATGTCTTAAAGAAACTGTTAGGGGAATAAAATCCACCCCGCAGCGGCTCTTGAGCTCGCTCATTACATTTCCTTTGTTTAATCTGAACAAAAACCGGGTCATTTTACGGGGAGGTTACACGGGAGACTATTTCTTGGCCGGAGCAAGAGCCTCTCCTTTACAAACTTTAATTTGTGAGTTTAATTCTTATACTGCATGTCTGTGCATGCTCAGACGGGCTTCATTCATGTGTGGCATCGTTTTTGGCTTCGAGCTGTTATCTTATTTTTTACAGTACAGGCACAGCAAACCGTCTAAAGTTGCACTTGAACGCCACACAAAGTCCAAATTCTTCATTAGCTCATGTGTTTTGGGCATGCCCCAGCCTTGAAAAGCTCTGGAGAAGTGTGTTTCTGCCCTTTTTGGTGTCTTGAAAGAGGTTGGGGTTGCTTAAGAACAAACTTGCTGCCCTATCGTTTGCTCTTCATCTGACCCAGTTTTCCTCAGGTGGAAGGGAGCTCCTCTTCCCACACACTCCCAATGGTTGCAGGACCTCATGTCTTGCCTAAGGCTAGAGAAAATCTGCTACTCTATTCGTAAGTCAGAACAAAAGTTCTGTAGGACATGGGGACCATTGCTGACCTATTTCCAGATATGATGATTGACCCGCGATAGTCTACTGGAGCGGCGTGCCTACAGGGCGGCCATCTTGGAACAGGCCCACTCGTTCAGATGAGACAAAATGTAAAATGTGAACTTCATCGTTTCGTCTGCTTTGGTCACTTCCTGTTTATCTTTGCGAGCACTGGTCTCCAAAACTAAACAGCCAATCAGATGGAGCTAATGTGTGCTAATGTGTTAGGGGTTGCAGACGGGCCTCATCAGCAAACTGCAGGTAGTTAACTTAGAGTGTCATGGCCTTTAGAGATGCTTGTTAAATTCAGACACAGCCAGGTCCACTCTTCCCAGTATTTATACTACGCTAAGCTAATTAGCTGTAGCCTCAAACTGTCGACTAAGAATATTTCCCAACTGTCCCTTTTAATCTCACACACACACAAACACACGGGGCCGGCATGCCCACTCATCCAGCAGGACTCATTGCTGCCCACACACTCAACCTCTCACACAGTCGCACCGGAAAGTCACTATCAAATGCTTGAGCGCTCAACCGCAACCTCCCGACACACCTGGGGTTAACTTGGCTCAGAGGGATCCTCAGCCTCTCAGCGATGTCCTCAACCGTCTCGTTGCCCTCGGAGATGATGCCCACGCCTTTAGCGATGGCCTTGGCCGTGATTGGGTGGTCCCCGGTTACCATGATCACCTGACGACAGAAGACAGAAGGTCCCAATGAATCACGAGAGCGGCATCGCATTAAACCGCACCGCGCCTCATCTGCAGCCCGAGACCTTTAGGGTCCATAAGTCGTCCAAAATGTGTTGTGTGGTTACGTTTGGAAATTAATGGCGCCGTTAGGGGTTAAAGGATCAACTGCGATTGTATCGTGTCCGAAGAACAATCTCGGCTGGTGTGTTCCCACCGGCAAAATAGAGTGACCGGGACAGAATCCATCACAAGCAAGAGCAGCACTGAACCCTGCATACGCTGGCTCATACTGTACAGGAATTAATTAACCCCCAGTTTACCTGAAACAGGTTACAATGAGTCCCGTGGCTCATTTTCTGGCAGCATTTCACTTCCAGCAAGTTAAAGCCGTTTCTCAAATCCTGTAGTATTGGACGTACCTTTGATATTTCTGTCGGCAAAAGTGTGTCAATGATTTATATATATAATAATCAGATTTGTATAAACGTCTGTTCTTTCACTTTAAGCAGCAAACGCACATGAATGGAATCAATCTGTGACTCAAGCCAGATCTACGCCATAGGGTAAGAAGCAGATCTGGACGAGACGCCTACACTGTGGCCTCCCCAGAAATATATAACTATACTACTAAACTACACGTTGCAGCGATTGCAATTCACCTTTGACAATATCAAGGAGCAACGCTGTTCATGCAAAGCTGGGTATGTCTCTATTCACTTCTATAATCGTTATTACAAAGCAAACGGACTAACGTTACACGCGTATAACGTTGTATTTCTTCAGCGTGTGCTAGCGTATCAACAACTGTGCAACTTAAGCTGTAACGGTGATGTTTTGGTTAGCTCCATCATTGGGCTTATCCATACCCTGGATCTCTGCAAGGCACAACATATAAACACTGTGTTAGTTCAGTCTAATATATGAGACGCCTGCGTTAAAGTCAATAGAGCGCTGTGAAAAAGTGGCGGAGGTCAATTGATGTGATTGGTCTGAAATGCACGTCCTCGTTCAAGTCTCTTGGTGGCTGGACAAGGAAGCGATTAAAATCCTACACACCATCTACTCAGGTGTCTTTCTTCTCCAGATGTGATTTTAGTAAATGTCCTTTAACTTGTTTAAGGGCCCTCATAGACTGCGTTTAAATGGTCTTTAGTATCCCGATTTTGAGGCTTATCCCGGCTTTGAGCATATCCATGATATGGTGTTTACATGGAACACAGAGAAACCCGGTTATTCATATCCCCGTATACATGATAAATACCAGTGTCCCGGAAAACGGGATACTTTCCTATCCGCGCATGCGTGTGTTACGTCTTTTATCAAAGACCATCATGAAAGCTTTGGATAAAGAATGGTAAAATCTGTTTCTGATACGAGGATAATAAAGCGGGAAAATATTCTGATAGCAGTTTGTGAAAAGGTTCCATTTAGCGAGGAGATTAATTGCAAATTTTCATTTTAGCCGTCAACCGCAAATACACACAGAGTAGGTGTTTTGTCAGGAAAGTAATAAGCTAGGAGGCAGGAAGGTTAAAGCAACTCTTCAAAAATAGATAAAAGACTGATAATGAGCAAAATTAGGTATTTTTGGTTCTGGAGAAAAATCCGAAGAGAAGAGGGTTTTTTTCACATTTGATTTCAGGTGCAGTAGTTATCACGCTTAACTCGGTAATGAATTTTTGAAAGACACACTGTAATTGGCTTAAACCAAACCAGAGGCTGAAGCGAGTGAAGATGTAACTGTAGCTTAAGTGAAGAAAACGACTGCTGAAAAAAGCTGATCTGATAAAAAGGATATTTCTGTTTAAATCAAAGTTTGGAGCGTGGGTTGAGATGTTAATATGAGGGCGTCTGTAGCTCATGCTTCAAGCTCTGGCCCCTCCACATGCCAAAGGGTCTTTGAGCAACACGGTGCACCCCAAGTTGCTCCCGATGGTTGGCCAACTCCACCACCATCTGTGAGAAACACTTGTAAATTGTACAGTCCTTTTACCATTTAACTACTCTGCTGTTTATCAAATAGCCCTTGAATCTGCATAGTTCAGTTTATGTAATTATGTTCTTCATTTGACCTGTTGTGCGCAAAAGGAAATTAAAGGAAATTAGAATATTTAAAAACTGAATGGATTCCCAGAGGTTTTTGGGAGTGTTGAAAGCTCAAACTTAACAAGTCAAATCTGACATGATTGTGCAGAAAATGTGACTTTGCTTTCTTTGTAACGGTGTGTCGCCTTGTGCCTTGCTTCGTGTTCTCTCCCTGAGAGAAATTGGAGATGAGATCATTTCCTTGCATCTCCAGCAGAGCATCTTGTTTGCCATCTCCAATTTGAACCAGATTTTTTTTTATTTTATTTTTTTGCAAATGAGAACACTAAATGCAACTACACACACACAAAAAAAGTGAGTTTAAGTTCAAGGTGTCGTTATTGGTTTAGGGATCTAGGTTGAGTCTGCACCGTAGCAGGCTACAAGCTGCTTAACGTTAACCTGGCTAGTCAGTTGTTTCTCTGTGCGCTTTAAACGATGTCAAATAGAAATGTTGGAGTTGAAATTTATAATATTAATCCTTTTATGGGGCGATGAACCATATTTGGCAACTTTCACACGCACTTTAACCCCTTACATGTGTTTGTGCTTTGAAGCTGATGCTAAATTAGTCTTAGCATAGTCTTGCAAAATGGAACCTTTTCACAAACTGCTATCAGAATATGTTCCCGCTTTATTATCCTCGCATCAGAAACTGATTTTACCATTCTTTATCCAAAGCTTTCATGATGGCGAGGCTGAATTAACTTCTAAAGGACTTATTCGAGCAATTGTTCCATATGCTTCCGTTACCAGGCCTTGTTTTCAAGACTAAATATGCAATCAGCTGCTTTCTCTACGTCACAGAGCTTCATTTATCCCTTGGTCATCATCTATCATGTCATTTACAAGTGATCCGTTGTCGTTTGGATCCCGTTCTGGGATTTGGAAAGATATATCACATGCAAATCCCTTCCCCTAAAAAAAAAAAAAAGCTTGATAAGGAACAACAATGAAAGCCGGGTCTGTGGAACCAATTACCTTGATGCCAGCGGAGCGGCATTTACCCACTGCGTCGGGCACAGCGGCACGAGGCGGATCAATCATGGAGATGAGACCCAGGAAGCAGAGCTGCTCGGTCGGGAAGTTCAGTTCTTCGCTGTCGAAGGTGAATCCTCGAGGGAACTGGGATGGAGGCAGATTCAAGTGGCAGAATCCTGCGAAAGCAAGAGGGATCAGTCAGGTTATTGTTCACAACAGAGGGAAATGACATCTCAGAGTGTAGAGCGGGCATATAATAACTTTATAACTAGAACTTTAAAATATAAAGGAAGTTCAAAACATCCTATAAACCAGGGGTGTCAAAATTTTTCTAGTTCGGGGGCGATATACAGCCCGATTTGATCTTAAGCGTTATTATAAGCGAATATTTTCCGTCATTGACCGTTTTTGTTTTTTTTAAATGTGAGGGAAAAATCTGAAGGTCATCATTTTGACAGATTGCAATTCACACCCTGACCACTTGGTGGCGAGTGACCTTATTGATTGGCAAACATCGTGGAACTTTTGTCGGTGTGCGATTTCCTGGTACACCGATGACACTGATGTAGATGTCAGAGCTTGGCTAACCATAGACCATAGACATATATACAATATATACTGTCTATGTCAGTGTTTTTCAATATTTTTTTGAGCTAAGGTACATTTTTTCCATTGAAAAAAATCAGAAGGCACACCACCAACTGAAAATGTAAAAAGATTGTTTCGTCTGGAGATGGCGTTTAAACTTACTTGGGACGATAGCACTGTTAGATAGCTTTTTACCACTAATTCTCTTGTCTCAAAGTACAATTAAAGCAATTAGCTACCTGCTGCCACCTATAGGTACACAAATATATATATAAACAGACACTTGACAATATCATATTATATCCAGATAATTCATTAAATAATTAGTTTTCAAAAAATGTTCTTTAGACCACGGCTACCAAAATGAAATATGTGTGCCACCGAAGCACTTCAACCCGACAGTACCGTGTAAGAGGTGTTTATGCTAGCAGTCCCGTTCCGAGTACGAACAAGACGTGTTGGCAGCATTGACTTTTTTTTTTTTAAACCTTTTTGTTACCATTTAAAGTCAATACTGTTCTGAAAAAAGTACTTAAAGTTAATTAAACTTTAATAAAAATTAAAGGCTATTGAACATGTCTTTATTATCATTTTAAAATTTTAAATTGACAGGTAAAAATAGATTATGACGGGATTTTTAAGACCCTGTCAGTCAAATTGACAGACAACGGAAAAGTCTAGCGCAACCTCTGCGACAACTCCAGATTTTTTCCACTTGTTTTAATGGAAAGAAGAACAAGTAAATTAGGAGTTGTTCATTCATGCTGCGGGCCAGATTTGACCCTTCGGTTGGCCACTTTTGGTCCACGGGCCGTATGTTTGACACCTGCGCTATAAACTAAACACATTTCTGATGATGGATTCATGTTAGAATAACACAAAGAATATAACAAAGAAATAAACGTGACGCATGAAGGCTCCAGGAGACACCATCAAAAAATACATTGTCCTCTGTTTGCAATGGTCCTTTACCTTTCACTATGCATACAAATCCTTTTTAATTTTAGATGTAGATGTGGATGTTGCAGGTTTGAAGTACAAATTGAATCAGCCACTTTTATTAATTCATGATCCGCACCCTTTCAAATATGTATCTCTGAAATCCCTAAAGAGGAAAGTAAAATAAAATGCTTCAGATGAAAGTGGAAAATCCTTTTTAAAGTTATTTTTTTTTTTGTCATGAAACACCCGACCCATCACCATCATCATCACCTGAGGCATAACTGAGACTTACTAATTTACAAGATTGCAGGAGTTTCGCTCCAGAAATGGCACTATTCCACATTCCACTGTGGTGACACATACTCTTAACAAAAATGATGATAGCACATAATTATTACCTATGGCACTTTTTAAAAGACGCCAGGTAAGTTTTTCCCTTGGTGACATTTACAGAATCCGAATGCAGAGGACTTTAACCCTTATGCCCTCCTCGGGCATTTTTGAACGTTTTTATTCCAACATTTTTTTTATTTGGTGATCATTTTGGCTCTGTTAAAGCTTGTGGCATGTATTTCTGCAGGAACTTTTCTTTTTAGTCAAATTTTTGAAATCCAGTGTCTTTTACTCTCACGTGTCATTTATACTCCAGCGCTGCATTTTGCACACACACTTGGGGCCCCATAATATAAATGGCAAATTTACAAAAAATGTATGCATCGGCCTACAATGAGAAAATGGTTGAATCTGATCAAATACAGTAAAAATGTCAAATATTACTACTTATCTTCTACATGAAATGTAACATTGCACAGTGCGTGGTTTTAATGGCATTGAGATTAAAAAATGTGTTTTGAATGGACGTCTATGGGGCATGTGTCCAGAGTGAGTATGTGGCACTACATAAAAATACTAATGCAATCAAATCAATTTTATTGCTAATCTTTGACATATTCGGGACTCTAATCACCACCAATTCCATACTCACCAATTGTTTATTTTATGGAATATTAATTCAGAGTTTGTGTTTTGTTTTGAAAAAACAAAACATTGAATACTTCTTACAATGAGACTGGCATTTAAAAGGCTAAAATACTTAAAACTATTGAAAGTTTGGTAATTTTTTTGCAGGTGTTAAGCTGTTTAAGTGATTTACGGATAAAAAAGCAGAAAAAAACACCTTTGTTTAAGGACTTTATGGCTGTTTTTTGCACATTTTTGCCAAAAAAATTTAAATCTGACATTGCATAATACTAATGCAATTAAACCATTTTATTGCTAATCTTTGACATATCCAAGACTCCAGTTACCACTAAAGCCTCATCTTCCCACTGTTTATTTTGTGGAACGTAATTCAGTTTTTGTGTATTTTTGTAAAAAAATAATGAAATATTTCGAACAGACTGGCATTTAAAGAGTTAAAATCCTAAAACTTATTGAAATTTTGGTAGTTTTGAACAAGTAAATATAAAAGTGGAAAATAATATTGATGTATGATGATTTTTTGGCAGTTTCTATGTGCATGTACATTTTTGCCACTAAGGTGTCTAGAGAGTAGTAAATCTGAGGAGAGCATAAGGGTTAAAGACACTGACAGATTAACTTTACAATGATTAAAGATATGGAGTTTGACGTGTATCACAATTTTAAGCTGACATCTGACAGTTTTCTTTTTGACACTTGTAAATCCACCAGAAAAAAAAAAAACACATTTTGTATGTATCAGATGTCATTTTCGCTTTGGCTCTGTGTCTGCAAACAACTCTGGGTTAAGACCGTGTCACCAAAACCTTCTTCTTTACAGACAGTAAAAGACAGTAATGAAACTTTTATGGTGCCATTTGTGCAAACTACCCCGTTCACCCAGGAGCATCATAAAAAAAAAAAAAAGCAGGCGCTGTGTCCAACTGCTTCACCCCTCCACCCAGTCCAAAACATACCGAGCACCCTCTCTCCCAGTCCGCCCAGCTCCATGTAGGCATTCTGGAAAGCATCTGTCCAGTTTTCATCAAGCGGCTGCTCGTGGCCGTGGATCATAATGGTGCTGCACCTGCAGAACATTCACGTCGCACATTTAGGACAAGTACTTGATGATAAGTCTTCTAATCTGTGTAGCAATGCAGTACACAATGGAGGTTATGGTAGCTTTTAATGCAAATGCAAACATTCAATCTTACTCTGCTCTGCAGTAATTGTATATTAAATTTCTATCAGCCCTGTATATTATTATTATTATATATAGGCACACTACAGGAGCTCTTGTTCTGGTATTTGGGTTAAGAATGGGAACAGGGTTACACTGTGTGACAAGGTGGCCAAAGTGAAGCCTGATAGTGTCCCAGTTTGGGTGCAAAACTATGTTTGCATGGTTGTGTACCTGTCCACAAACTCCATTTAAAGGATGATTTAAAGGACGAGCGGTTACAGAAAATGAATAAATGAATGAATAATGAGTTAGTCTGGCTCTAAATACTATCTTGTCCAGTGCATTTGGCCCAATGGTTCCAAACACAAGGTTTAATCTACTGACCAGCACTTTCTCCTAGAACTTACAGTTGCATGCAATTAAACTCCAATTACAGCAACTACAGCAATGCAACTGTGACCTGCATACACTGATACAGACTACTGACTTGTTGTGACCTGGTTCAGGTTTAGAGAAATATCCTGGTCGGATAAATCCTAACCCCAGCCACAATATATTTAAATATTAAAACGTTTCAGCTGTATTGAAAAAATAATTTCTAGGAGACAGAGATGCATGCTATGCCGGCAGGAGAGGACGGCAGTGAATTTGCTGAGGAGTATTTTCACCGGCAGATTAATATACATTTGGTTTCCAGGTGACAGTTTCCTGCAGCCTAAATAAACTGCTCATGCCTGATGAAGAACCGCGGCTCCCTGACGTGTATAATACTAGTTTTAAATAACATTGCAAGTTTATAGACTGGATTAATAGGTTACTCTGTCAGGTTTTGGTTATACGAGCTGCACATAGTTTTTCTTTCTGTTGTTCTTCTACATCCATAGAAAATAAGCTGTAAATGAAATGAAATAAATGTTGTTTTTTTGCCGCCTTCCTGCCGAGACACATAATCAATCCGTTATTGATTAACCAACCTGTCCAAGATTCTCTCTGGAGCTCCTTTCATGACCAGAATATGACCAGAGGGATTGTCCTCCACTTCATGGACAGAGAGCTTGAAGAAAAGGGAGGAGGATGGAAAACACTGGTGAGGACATTACATGGTTTGATTTGTTTGTTTAGTTCTTTCCAGACAGGCGCGCTCCTTAGCGATACTCGACAACGCTCACGTTTGTGTCAGCCATCATTTTCAGCAGCAGCCGTCATATTCCTCCGAGCGCCTGAGTCTTATCGAGGCTGGCTTGACTGAGGGGACATTGATAGTCATATGTATTCCCTCCGCTGAAGGAGCCTCCATTCTCACGCTTACATTACCCCCTTCCCCCACCTAAACACCACACACGCCAACAGGAGCACGCACACACACACATATTCTCCCTCAGGTAATTTGTATCTGAGTCACAGCATATCTAATCTCAGAAAACCAAAGCTAAAATTGCTTTTTCCTCCCCTCAACACAAGACGTTCCTATTTCAAGTCAGGGAACAGGTGCGCGAAATGCATGCAGGAAGTCCTTTTGTTTGCTTCAACGCCGCTCGTTGTGTTATTCATACGCTGGTTCAAATCTCCAGGCAGGTTTGTGTGAGTGTGCAGAGGTGCTGGGGGTGCTGGGGGTACTGGGCGTAAAAGTGAAAGTGGAGCAGACACACGTCCCAGCGCCTTAATTTCCTGCAGTGCCCTTGAGCAGCAAGTTATTAAAGCTCTACGTGATGACTTTATAAGGTTGGATATTAGCTTATTAATGATTTAGCTACTGCTGTTGTTGACTAGTACAGGATGTAACAAAGCATGTAGCTGCAGACCTCTCTGAACACAGGAAGTGTAACTACTGTTTTTTTACAACCTGGTCATTCAGATGATATTCAGATCTGTGTATATCCATATAGTGAAACTGACTGGGGCATCGACACGCAGCCTCTAAATAACTGCCACAAAACTTGTTCATTTCACCAATATTTTGTTATAATACGCTAGTGCTTAGTGATCCGCGGATTGATTTGTGATTAAAAAAGTTGTGCGCATGTTCAATCCGCACACAGCGTGGCCCTGGCGAACGGAGGAACAGAGGAGCTTGAACGCCCCGCGTCATTTAAATCCCCTGTATGGGAGCATTTTGGCTTCCCTGTCAAATATAATGATGAAGGAAAGAGGTTAGTGGATAAAACCCGTGACGGTGTGAAGGCACTGTGGCACAAGAAAGCCATGTGACAGTGGAAACACATCAAGCATGGTCACGCATTTGAAGCGACATCACCCCAGTGTTTCACTGACAGGAGAGAAAACGAAGGCTGCTCAACAACCGCGTATCACCGCGGCATTTAAGGCCATATTCAGTTGTGCAAAACGAGTGCTTGCTGAAAGTGCTTGAGCCACGTTACAAAAATGTTTTATTAATGGTCACTGGTCCATGTTTAAAGGAAGGAGATATGCCTATTTATGTTGCACTTTAAAAAGAAGATATTATGCCTTGTGCACTTTAAGTTGATTTTATATATTTTAACAATTTATAAGTGTTAATAAACAAAAAGACAAAACTTAGGTAGTTCTCTTCTTCTTTTTTTTTTGCTGGTCCAAAAAAATGATCCAATCTGTGACTCTGATCTGAGAAACGATCTGAACGGTGAGTTTTTTGATCCCCAATAGTGCTATCCCTCGCTGAGTCCAGAGTTACCTGTTATCATCATCCAGGGTCTGTAGATTGACCTACTAACCTGGATGATGTCATCTCTGAGCGCCGTGTGCAGCTTGTTTACCTGCAATTTGCTACTGTTAGTTTTTTGTCTGAATATTTTTTCTGATTCTGAGGTTGTGGACGGCAACTTTGCTTATGATGGATGTCCTTACAGGTAACTCCT
The DNA here is from genome assembly GCA_005024645.1 of Planiliza haematocheilus. NCBI lineage: Eukaryota > Metazoa > Chordata > Actinopteri > Mugiliformes > Mugilidae > Planiliza > Planiliza haematocheilus. The sequence goes on from SRSE01001205.1 coordinate 278,498, forward strand.
GACTCAACGGGGAATAGCACTAGCGTATCATAACAAAATATTGGTGAAATGAACGAGTTTCGTGGCAGGTAATGCGTTATTTAGTGGCTGCGTGTCGGTGCCCCATTCACTCCCACTATATGGATGTACAGTACTCAGATCTAAATATTGTCTGAACAACTCCAAATGACACCAAAGAGTTAACGATCGTATTTTATGCCAGACATAAGGTTCAGGTTGTAAAAAATGGTAATTCCCCTTTAACCCTCATGTTTCCTGACCCACTCTGATGTAACAAAACAAATAAAAACAGCAGCAAAACATGCTTGTTTATTGCTTAACTCCAGTTTGAAAAAACGCCTTTGCAAGCTCTGATGTTGTCTAGGATGCTGGCGCAGTCCCAGGATTATTACGCTAATAATATATATATATATATATATATTTTTTTTACTCTTTTTACAACCAGAGTACCAACCACGAGGTCTGCCACCTATCCCCACCTAAATGGGGTTTCAGCAGACCCAGTTCTGTCGTGTAAATAGAAAGACATTTCATTCAGCTGATGCTTAAGGGAAGGCGACAAACTGATTTCCACTTGTGGAGGCTGAGACTGCTCCCAAAGAAATGGAAAAAGGGAGGGGCGGAACAGCAAGAAGGTTCTGGGTTTGAATGCACAGTCTGTGTCTAGCTTGCATGTTCATCGCATGTTCACCCTAACCCGCCCCTCGTGACCCTTCACAAGACACGTGGTTACAGAAAATGAATGAATGAATGCATGAAAAATAACCATAATTAACCCGTTCATAGTCCAGATGTTTCTCTTGAACCTGCATACAGCTCATAGTTTGTCTGTGACCAACAACCTTGTTTATTGTAGGGCATGGATGTGTGCCACGTTATGAATGTGATGTGCAAAAAGTGAATCATCAATCTTTTGAGTCACATCCAAACAATAAAAATGTGCCTGTGAACTGAAATGTCTTCTCCGTCTCTTCTGGATTTGGACAGAATGAAAAATGAACATCACCTCCGGCTAGTCAACAACAAATTCAATTTACGAAAAAACAAAACAAAAAAAAAACACTAAAATATTGTAAAACAAATGCAACAAACTGAATTTTCATCTGCGGCACATCCCAGCACAGAAGCTTTGCTCAGTACCTGGTACTTGTTGGTGGAGTTGAACGGGACCTCTGCCACTTTGCGATTTCTGGCTCTCATCTCACGAACATTCCCACTGCACAGCTCGATGCATTTGAACAGAGCTGACTCGGATGCATCCCCCGCCGTCTCCCTCTGGGGAAGGACACACACAGAAACACATAAACAGAGGTGCATTAGTGCAGTCGCTCACACGTTTGCGCATTAAGAAACCAGCGCCGCTTGTGTTTACCACGCCGCAGTGGAGGGGAGCCTTTTTGGATTGTGTGTTACTTTGATTGATTAAATCAGAACCTGAGACACCTGAGATGACTTTCTTTGCTCCCATTATCGCTGTCATTAATGATGCAGGTGGCAAAGGAAAGCATCGTCTGCATCTCCAGTGTTTAAAATCGTATGTGACAGTTTAACATAAAGGTTTGGAGATGTGGACCAGTAGCGTGGTGGTTACAGGTACTGATGCCTCACAGATTACAGGTTCGAATCCAAGGGAGTTTGCATGTTCTCCCTGTGTCTGCATGGGTTCTCTCCATGTACTCCAGCTTCCTCCCACCACCCAAAGACATGCTGGTTAGGTTAATAGGTGATTTTAAATTGGCCGTAGGTGTGAGTGTGAATGGTTGTCTGTCTCTCTGTGTTAGCCCTGACTGCCCTAGCCATAGACTGGAGACCTGTCCAGGGTGTTGACGCCCCACGACCTTTCAAACGGTTGCAGAAGATAAATGAATGAATGAAGTTTGCAGAAAGATGCAGAATAATTTGATTGGAGCAGCTCGCTTCCTCCTCCAAAAATAAAGCTTTTCTGGAAGGTGTTACGGTGGCCCTGAAGGTCAAAACACAACGTGATTTCCTGTTTCTACTGTTCCCCTGTTTTCGTCCGTGCACAAGTTTTAAACCGCACTGGAAAGAATGAAGGACGAGATGGCATTAATGGAGGAATATCTTGAAAGAAGACATACATACAATTAGGGATGTCTGATATTATCGGCCCTCCCAATATTATCGGCCGATATCGAGTTAAAAATGTAATATCGGGAATTATCGGTATCAGGTTTTTATAACCGATGTTTGTTCTGTAGGCATCAGCATTTCCGAGTCTGCATGAACGCAGCATGGGACGTTAACAGGCGCGTGCTTGATGACGTATAACAACAACAACACACTAGTCTCATAGGTTGCTAACCGTGGCTAACAAGCTAGCTCGCCCGGTGTATGAGATGTCCGTGGTTTGGAAGTATTTCCAAGTGTCACCTACTAACAGTCAATTTGCGATTTGCAATGACTGCAAAGCAAAGGTGGTTATGAGAGGAGGAAACAAGGCGTCTTCCTTTAATACATCAAATTTGATCACCCACCTCAAGAAGAATCATGCAGAGTTATACGCTACAATTGTCTTCCTTGTTTTGATATTGTCTGTAGTGTTGTTTGAGGCACAATTTTCTCTCTAAAAAATCAAAAACTAATAGGTGATAACATAACATAATGTAATTCTTGATACGCTTTCAATCCATCATGACATTAACACGTCCCTCAGAACACTGAAAGCACGACTGAAGGAGTTAGGACTGAGGAGACGGGGCAACTATACGCCCTCATCGTGCGTCTTCTCGGCCTCTTTAAATAATACCAATGTCTTTCTGCAAAACATGCAGAATTTTGGTGATGACTCCTACTTCTTTCCACAACGTGGACAGTACACGTCTGCTTTCAAAGCGCATCACTGCGTCTACATGTACGCGTAGCTGACCATTCACAAAGGGTGATTTCTTGACTGGCAGCGAAACAACCACGGGTTCTGCCCAATCAGGAACGAGAAGTGTTGTCTCTACCCTTTCTGTAATCTGAAATGTCGTTGTGTTTTGACCTTCACTGTGAGATTTTACGAGGGCGGCTTTTAAAGATCTGGACGTAAAAGATCCTGAGATATGACGAGTTTGCAGTTGATGGAATTGAATATTGTTGGAGTGATGCATTAGACACTGACTCTTGACAATATCGATAGCGCAGCGGTTGCCAAGTTTTGAGCAAATGAGTAAATTAATGCCTGATGGAGCTTCATGATTTATTCTAATGTTGGTGTGACACCGGATGCCTTTTCAGGGACATGAGTTTAAATACGATCCCTGATCAAACCATGTTTAACAAACACATAAAAAGATAGGAATTGCATTTAAAGAGGCTAGACTAGACCTTTACACACTAAGTTACACAAAGACAAAACCTTTTTTACCAGGCTCAGAGACTTATTATCCTCTGTTTAGATGCACATTAGCATTTCAAGGTTTATCTGCTTCAGCTTTCTGTGTTACTTGAATAATTTTGGAGAAAATCTTCCTCCTGATAACCTGTAAAAATCCACGGCGGGGCGGTAACCGCAATCCCACCCAGTCTTGGAGCCAATTTACTAAAAATCGATGCTGTACTGATTGACCTGACAGCCGATAACACCGACGGGAGCCGAGAACCGGGACAAGAGAATTCTCTTTGTTTCCGTTTACTCATTCATGAACAGCCGCAAAACAAGGACACGCGCGCCGCAAGATTTGTCCTTGTTTGTGCCTTTTCATGAATGAATAACTAGATCAAGAAAATTCCATTTGCCTGTTGTTGGGTTTTTTTTTTGTCGCGGGTGCAGATGGGGACCTGTTCTTGTAACGGCAGCGGAGCCCCGGCTGCTGTCAGGAGACACGTCTGTTACTTAATGCAGGGAGAAGCCTGGGCGCCTCGAGGGGGCCAGAGAGGCTGCAGAGGCTGGGTCTGCTCCCGTCGGAGTCGAGAGAAGCTGTAATCCCTGCCACCGAGAGGCACACTGAGAATTTCTTCAGGTCAATGTAGCACAGGTTGGAGGATGGCAGTTGGTAGAACACTGGGATATTATTGAGTTACCTACCGGCAGTGAGTGTGTTTGTGCAACTGTGCAAAAAAAGGGGGGGGGAGTTACTTCCAGGGGGTGCATTGGATTATCCCCTGTGTGTCGGCGCGAGCGGGAGGCTAAGCGTGTAAATCAGTGTGTGTCTAGTGCACCTGAGTCAAGTGGCACTGACAAATAATTTTTTATGGGTTGTGTTTTATTTTTCCCTGTGGCTGCCATCTACTAGAGAGCACTGTACTTACGTGCGGTGAAGTACTTGCACTGTACTCGAGCATATCCGTCCGTCTCTACAGTAAATTTGAGAGGGGAAATCATTTTCTCTCTTCTCCTCTGATACTTCCCATTAACAATTTAAGTTGTTAGCAACACTGACAAGTCATCCTTTATAAAATATTGATGAATAAACCCCAACTACAGCTACAAATAGTCGGAAAGAAGAGCTTTTATGTCGTTTCAGTTTTGAATACAACACCCTGCTATTACTCTTCTAAAGTAATGTACAGCGTTATAGATTAAATCGCCAAGTAGTACGGGAAGAGCATGAAATTAGACTTTGACCGACTGCAGCATTAAAACGCAGCTTAATTGATGCAATAAGTGATAATGTTACACGACGGAGGCCGTTCCGCGGCCTAATGGGTCGTTTCGCTTTTAAAGCGGGCGTAGCCAATCATCGTGTTTTGCCGTCATTGGGCAGAAATCACGCAATAATCTTTCGCTGTGCTTCATATACAGTAAGTGGGTCTGAGAAGAGGATTTCTGCTCTGCCCGGGGACATTGCCTGCATTCATACACTGGCTGCTGGAAAGCCGATGTGAATGTAGCTGTGGAAATTCCTGCAGGAAATATTGCTATTCCAGCAGCGTTGCAACCCCCCCCCCCCAAAAAAAAGGGAAGAATTATCAAAAAGAGAGTCTGACAATGAACACAATGTCCATATCAAACTCCACAAAAGCCTCCCCTCACAGCTGGATTCAGAGATGCATTGTACTTCCCCTGGACAGGCAAGCTGCTAAATGTGCTGGTTTTGTTGTGCATTAAGTCGCTATGCTGAATGCTGCTAATAGTTTAGCCTCCTGCAAATGGTAGCCACAGGCTTACGGCTGCAGCTAATTCCGCTTTGTCACTGTGCAGCTAAAGCCAGAGCCTTTAAATCACTGCACGTCTGCTAGTATACACCGATCAGTCATAACATTATGACCTAATATTGTGTAGGTCTCCCTTGTGCCTCCAAAACAGTTGTGAATCATCAGAGAATGGACATGGGTCTTCTGAGGGTGTCCTGTGGTGTCTGGTTAGTGAATCTAGAGGTTGGTTCCCAAAGTGGGGGGCCCGATCTCCAGGGGGGCACAGAGCCATTGCAGGGGGGTCGCAGGACGCGGATGGAATTAGAGGGTGACAGTTTTTTGGGACTCCAGCGGGTCACGGTATTCCCGCGGGAGTCAGTTTCACTGTTGGTAACGTGATAGGGACGGGATAGAGCAAATAATCAACGGGAACGGGACGGAGCTGGAGATTAATGTTTTTTTTTTTTTTTTTTTTTTTTGTTGTTCCTAAAGTGTTTTTGTGTGTGTGCCGGTGTCAGGCCATCAAGTAGTGTCATTGCTATGGGTTTGGGTTGTCTGGTCTGGTCTAGGTGGGTGCTACATGTCTAAGTAACACCCACACCAATGAATGAATGCCAGGTCCAAAAGTTTCCTAGGAGAACACTGAATTGTCACAAGATGGTCACTCACTGCGTTAACATGGTCTTTAGTATCCCGGCTTTGAGCATATCCAGGATATGGTGTTTACATGGACAAACACAAAAACGGGACACTTCAAAAACCTGATCAAAATCAGGATACTAAAGACCATGTAAACGCAGTCAATGTTATTCACTTGTGTGACAGAGAGCTTTTGTCTTTTCAAGATGTTTTGACACTTTATATCGATTTTAAATATATTTTAACATTTACTTGACTTTCAATCAATTATTCTACTTGAATAGTGACTTTTCCCAATAGCGAATAGATTTGCTGAAATGAGCTCCTGTAACACAGGAACTAGACTAGCTGGACCATAACATACTTTAAAAGTGGACAATGTGTAGTGCAGTTTTTCTTTTCAGTAAACTGTTAGACTAGATGTCTGACGACCTATCCCGCCCACAACGTATTTGAGGAGGAAAGTTGGTCTGGACTCTCTCCTTTGGGAACTGATTATGTTCTGATGAAGATCTGCAGAGCCAATCGACAACATTTTCTGCAGTGAACAACATAAGAGCAACAGTGACGCAGTCGTACGTGTCATCTGATTGTTTGAAGGACCATCCTGTTTCCTCTGCGTCCTTTGAACCTCCCTCTATAATGAAATCCAAACGCTGCCAAACTCATATTCTGATGAGAATTAAGTCTGGCTACAGCAAAAATATGCCTCTGATACTACCATCCTTTCTTTCTCCATCCTTTAATCTAAAAGATAAAGCAAATGTAATTTTAATCACCTTTTTTTTCCCCCATCGAGAAATGCACTAAATAAAGACAAGAGCGTGAAAAACAGCACTGGAGAGGATGAATGGTTTCAGTCTCGTCATGAATAAACTGATAAAAATCCAAAGCTACAGCATCGCTCAAGTACTTTTTGTTGTAATTACAAATTCCCGCTTACACTTAAAATAAGCTTAGAGACCAGAATACTCATCCCGCTGCATATAATTGAGTGACAGCTCACCTGGCGCCGTGCTTACGCTGTTAACTTCAACCTACAGGAAAACCATATAGGCAAAATCATGTCTTATGAATAATGTGCATGCATTATTTGATTTGAATCCGAAGAAGGCTGCACATAATGCCCTTGGATTAAACTAAATATGCTCTGCCCCGGCTGGTTTAGAGATAATTCATGAGAAGGATCAATGCAGCGGTTTGCAAAGCTGCTGCTGCTGCTGCTGCTGTTGTGTGAGTGAGTGAGTGAGTGAGTGAGTGGAGTTTGATACCATCAGGATGGGAAGGTGCTCCTGTTCGGCTTTGAATTCAGCTCTGTTGCACAGGCCAGCCACGCGAGACAGAGCAGCCCAAGTACCGGAGCTCTTGTCAAAACCCAAACCTGAGAGAATAGCAGAGGGAGCTCTGTGTTAAGGCTTTTATTATTTTTTTAAAAACAAGGTTCATGCAGTATTTATGCCGCCGATTTAACTCTCGGTTCATAGAGTAGCACTGGATATTGTGGCTAAATAACAGAATCGGGGGGCGAGTTAAGCTGAGCGATCACCTCCTCCTCGACAAAAGTGATTTTTCAATTCCCTCGTCTGGAAAAAATGTCATTCATTTTTAATTAGAACGTCTCGAAAAAATAAATGCTGTTTTGGATACGACCCGTTATCAGACTTCCATCCATCCCACCCAATTCGAACTGAAAATGACCTTCACTCTGCCGCCGGTGCCTGCATTCATTTTTCATATTTGCCTAGATTCTCCAGGGCCCTCGCTGTCAGTGTTATTGTGAGAGCAGAATATGATAGTGTCGCGCGACGTACAGCGGCAGCGGCACGGGGGGTGCGGAGGAGGAGGAGGGGGGGCAAACTGCAGGCCGAGGGGGGGCTTGACACAGCCAGGTGGAAAAAGGCTTAAAAAAATGCAACGGCTGCAAAAACTGGTCTGAGCTGCTGAAATGAAATGCGTGCACTGTTTTTCCTCAGCTGTCCAGCTCCTGTCAGCACCACTGGCCGTTCACTGTGCGACTGTCTGACTCGGTGACGATTAATATGCACGGAACACAATTCATTTCTCTCAACCAGACCTTGCGGTTATTTGCTAAAAGCTTCTTTGAAATTTGTCTTGATTATTCACTGTTTGGCAGAAGACAGAGGGTTTTGGCTGGATCCACAGCAGCCGTCCTGCAGAGGAATTCTGGGTAAAGGCACGTTCGTGGCTGGGGCTTGTGCTGCCCACTGCATACCGCTGCTCAATTAATCCAGGCAGCAGAGTGAGAAGCCACGTTGGTTGGCGGTGTGAACATTAGACAGATGAATTTCAGCAGGTGGCCGCGCTCCCCTCCTGCATTCCCACACTCTCTCTCTCTCTCCATCTCCCCGTTCGTATCCCTCCTCGCTCTCCCTCCACCTTCTGTTTCCGTCCTCCTCCACCCCTTTCTTTCCACCGCCGCCTTACCGGTCTGGTCCTCGGTGGTGTCCGCCTCGTGGATCTGGTTGTCGAACCACATGTGGGCCACGGTCATGCGGTTCTGGGTCAGCGTGCCCGTCTTGTCGGAGCAGATGGTGGAGGTGGAGCCGAGAGTCTCCACGGCCTCCAGGTTCTTCACCAGGCAGTTCTTCTTGGCCATCCGCTTGGCAGTGAGAGTGAGGCACACCTGGGAGGGGTGGTGGGAGGTAAAGGGGGGAGGGAGGGGGGAGAGAGAAGAAGCGAGGATGGATGATTGTTAGTCAGCGCCGGGAAGAGAGCATGTGTACGCAGCGGTGCGTTCAAGTGTTTGTGCTTGTGTGAATCCATGCGTGCTCCAGGTGCCGTAGAAATGTGTGTGTGTGTTTGGTTGGCTGGTTAACAGCAGGTGAGCAGGGATACAAAAACACGATGAATAGACATTTTCCATATGTCGTAACAGACACATCGACTCACATTACTTCCCGCTGACCACGTCACCTGCATAGCGACGTACACGCGGACATTTCCACAAACGGCTCACGGTGTATTTAACGTGAAAGCAGCTAAAGAAACCAGCCACTGGGAGTTAATTTATTTCCTGAGACCGGTGAAATGTCGACTGATGGCATTTCAAATGCCAGCTGGCATCCCCTCTCAGCTCGCACTCTGTTTATTGTTGCAGAGAAAGTTAACCACACTTCAGCATTTAAAAAAAAATAAATAAATAAAAAAAATCAGCGCTCGCTAATACGCCTCTTTGCTGTGTCCTGTAGCATCATTAGAGCTACAACAAACATTCAAAGAGGCTTCATCAGTGCGAGGAAGACCACAGGTGTAACTAATAACATTGACGATGGCTCGGTTCCATGTGGATGAGCCAGTGAAGCGTGACACGGAGCCAGCGGGCTCGGTATCAGGGCCCCGGACCTGGCACGGTTAAAGATGCACTAATCAATACTTTTATGTCCACGGTGCATCAAAGCGGCGAGGCATAATGTGGCGGCAGCTGCTCGTGATGAAAAGCGCGTGCAGAATTAGCGCCCAGCTCGGCCGCGCTGCTCAGTGCGACGTAGCGTTTTAAGCCTCTTTTAGTTCATTAGTTTTAGTTTTGAGGGGACGCAACTCGAGACTGAGACAGAAACTCCAAACAGCTGATTCACAAAGTTACAGACTGTCTGGAAAGAAGAGTGAGATATTATTTTGTCATGAAACAAAAGCTGATTATGCACCGATGAGGCATAACATTATGACCACCTTCCGAATATTGTGTAGGTCTCCCTTGTGCCTCCAAAACAGACACATCAGAGAATGGACATGGCTTCTGAGGGTGTCCTGTGGTGTTGTTAGAGGGGTGGCCTTTGAGGGGAGAGTCCTCTGATTACTTCATCAGTTTGAGATCTAGTGAATTTGGAGGCCAGATCTGTGTCTCTGTGTCAGGCTGCATCCTGCTGAGGATGGCTGCTGTCAATAAGGCAGTGGTTCCCAAAGTGGGGGGCGCAGAGCCATTGCAGGGGGGTCGCAGGACGCAGATGGAATTAGAGGGTGACAGTTTTTTGGGACTCCCGCGGGTCACGGTATTCCTGTGGGAGTCAGTTTCACTGTTGGTAACGTGATAGGGACGGGATAGAGAAAATAATCAACGGAAACGGGACGGAGTCTGAGATTAAATTAAAAAATGATGCTGCAATGCGGTGAGTGTTTATTTTTCTTTATTTTTTTGGGGGGGTGTCATGAAGATTTTCTTATGTACCAAAGGGGGTCCCAGCAGAGAAAGTTAACCACTGCATCAGGAAGTGTCATTGCTATGGGGTGGGGGTATCTGGTCTGGTCTAGGTGGGTGCTACATGTCTAAGTAACATCCACATGAATGAATGAATGAATGAATGCCAGGTCCTAAAGTTTCCCAGCAGAACATTGAATCGTCACAGGATGGTCAATGTTATTCACTTCTCCTGTCGGTGGTCATAATGTTATGCTTGATTTCATATGTTGAGTTTTCAGCTTGTTTATGTGCCCCCCTCCCCATCCTAAACGAAGCACGGTGCAGTAATTGACCTTTCTGCATGTGTGTAGAGAGCAACCTAATCTGTGACATTTCTTTTATGAGGGTTCTGCTCATATTTAGTTTTCCCAGAGGCTCATTATGAACTGTCCTTGCTACACGGGGGCATTAAAAGTGCACGTCGTCTTCTCGCTGGAAAAAGGAGGAATATGCTCTGCAGGGACATAAAATCCTGTTAAACAGCTTAAACTGATGTCCCCCCTTTACTTAGAATGGACTCTGAATATCAGCAGAAACACCACTCACAGTGACAGTAGCCAGAAGCCCCTCAGGCACGTTGGCCACGATGATTCCAATGAGGAAGATGACGGCTTCCAGCCAGGTGTAGCCCAGGATGATGGAGAGGATGAAGAAGCTCAGTCCCAGGAAGACGGCCACGCCGGTGATGAGGTGGATGAAGTGCTCGATCTCGATGTTGATGGGCGTGCGGCGGACTTCCAGCTCCGACGCCAGCGTGGCGATGCGACCCATCACCGTTCGGTCACCCGTGGCGATGACGATGCCGTGGGCCGTACCTGCAGGAAGAAGGTGGGATTCACCTGTTACGAGTCTACGGATGAAGGCTTGAGGTTAATATACTGAATTAAATGAGCCTCATCATTGGCTGATTCATCAACGCAGCAGTTACATCATGCGTCAATATGTCACAGGAGCCAGTCAAGTAGGCGTCAGATTATTTTCCACACAATGCCTGTTTTTCTTTTCTTTTTTTTAAAACAGCTCTTTGGAGGTTGATCACAAGGTGTGAGGCAACACTTTCAGCTGAGTGACCTGATGCTCTTAATGTTTTGGTGGAATGTGCGTGTCCTTCTTAAAGTGCAAAGAGAAAATTAACTGCTGACAGTGTGAACGGCTCTGCAGACGATGAGTAATGTGTATTTAGTGAACGGGAGGAGAGATGATACCTAGAAAAATAGTTTATCAGTTGAAACAGGTTAAAATGAATTATGTGGATTAAAGCAGAGACACCAGGAATCTGAAAAGTGTTGTGACCTCCAAAACTGTCTGCATACACCCAATCAGGCATAACATTATGACCAATATTGTGTTGGCCTCCAAAACAGTTGTGTCCCGTCCACATGAATGCTGTACGTATTGCCCTAAAACGCACTTTTTTGAAACCTGGTCCCAGGGTGAAAAACGCAGCTCTTGCATGTTCGTGTGGACGCCGAAAACAGAGAGAATCGCAAACAATGATGTCATCAGCACCATCGCCACACCCCTGGAGCAGCCTTCCACCTCTTATATCCCGTGAGACGTCTCCTAACAACATCAACAACAATGGTGGACTACATGCTCGTGTTCCTGCTGGAGAAGATATTGAGCCTATTATGGTTACTAGGGCTAAATATAATTTCTCCTTGAGTTTGGTTTCTTCTAAAGCCGATTTGTAAACAGCGCTCAAGCTTTATGCGCATGCTCTGCCTCTACCTCTCCGTTTTTGGTGAATTTCTGAAACAGCGCCACCTATAGGCCTGGAGTATGAAGTAGTGTTTTGAGTCGCGTTGAAACGGATCCGTGTGGACGCAGATATTTTTGAAACAATGCCAGGGAAAACGGAGGAGGAAAAGATCTGAATGCCAGGTCCAAAAGTTTCCCAGCAGAACGTTGAATTGTCATGAGACGGTCGATGTTATTTACGTCTCCCCTCAGTGGTCATAATGTTGTGGCTGATCAGTGCATTTTTCATTCAGATGATCGCCATATGTTTCTGACCGGACTTTTAGTATGAAGTTTACACATTTATATTACGTAGACATGATTCATGTCCATATTATTTTATATTAACACATTTAACCCAAGGCTACTTTTCATTTCTATTTGAAAAAAATAATAAATTAGTGTGCACAACCTTGGGCTCTCTGGATAAAAGACAAGTGTTGAGAATTTCCAAACGCAGTAAGTCCTCCTTGTCGCCAACACCAGGCCAGAGTGAGGTCTAATAAAACAGACATTTTTATTTCTGCCTAATCAAAACTGCAAATTAGAGAGTAGGTAACAGCGCCATAACGAGCCTGTGATACTGATGCTACTGGGGAAAAAAAAAAAATTGCTTTTCATGTTTAGTTCAGTCTATTGTGTTTTTAATGTTATCCGTATTGCGAAATGTAAAAAGACTGAATATATCGGTATCGGGTGATATCGGTATCGGAAATTAAGAGTTGGACAATATGGGAATATCGGATATCGGCAGAAAAGCCAATATCGAGCATCCCTCATTATTATTAAACCTAGAACCTTACGTCGACATGTTTACTAAAAAAGTTAGTGTCTACACAAAACTATCCTCCATGGCAAATCAGGCAGCGGCTGAGTTGAGTGAAACCTACAGAAAAGCAACTAAATGGACCTTAAATGGCTAAATGTTGATGAGGTTCCATATCCAGATACAAAACAGCCAGTAAATAAACAGCACTGTCAGCTGCAGGGATGTTAGGGTTGATGAATCGTGCACTGAAACACCTTCGTGGTTGGCTGATAAAGCAAAACGCTGTTGATCTCCAGATGGTTGCAAAAAAAAAAGGAGACACTTAGAAGCGATAAGAGACAATCGTGGCCAGATGTGGCCTACTGACCCTCGACACAGTTGGTGGAAAAGAAACAGATGTTGCGGGTCTCCAGAGGATTGTCGTGAGTGAACTCCGGCGAGCGAGTCTGAGGCTCGGATTCTCCCGTCAGCGAGGAGTTGTCCACCTTCACAGGGGGAGAGGGAAAACAGGGGAGAGAGAAGAAGAACGGTGTTATCCGAGGAGACTGAGGCAGAGAGCGAGGAGAGGAGACTTGACGGAGTGGAAATGAAAAGAAACGGTACTTATTATAACAACAAGTGCACCAATACAACGCGCTGATCGTGTCAAAAGAGTGTTTTGGTCCAGGTGACTTTCACCGTGTCTTTTTAAAAGTGCAGGAATTTGTGCCATTAATCACAGCTGTCTTGTTCCGCCGCTTCAAAATCCAGAAGGATAAACTTAAAACTGAACGCTGGTCAAGTTATAGAATACATAGAGATCACTCCGCATGAGCAAACTGAGTTTTTCATTAAACTCCGAGTAGAAAGCAGACTAAAGTCATGTCTAAACCTGGTGGCTTTGGAGTGAAGCACATTCACGCTGCACAAAACTAAAGCGTTTCCGGATTATTCAAATGGAGCCTCAGTGCTGGCTCTGGGGATTTCAGCCTCTGGGTTCTGTAAAGCGTCACAAGACAATTTTGATTATTATTGGCACTTTATACATAAAAATTGAATTGAAGTGAGTTGAACTGAATTATGGGGTACGCTACCCGGGCTGTATGTAAGAGTAAATATTACTTGCTGACAGGGGGGAAACGGTAACTGGATTATTTACATATATTGAATAACTGGAGGTGAGACTCTCTGATTACACTTTGATAGCTGTGAATGTGAGATGGTGCAACGCTAAGATCCAAACAGAAATATCACATGCTCACTGATTATGACCAAAACACTGGTGGTTTGTAACCAATTATCACTTCACTATTACTTTATGATGAAAGAACCAATAAGAAATAAACAAGGAAGAAAGGATGGATGAATGAGAAGGAGAAAAAACACCAAAGAAAGAACAAAGAAATAAAGAAAGGACAAAGAAACAAGGAAGGAGGGAGGAATAGAGAAAAAATGAGAAAGGATAAGATAGACGGCATGGAGGAAAAAAGAAAGACTGAACGATTAGGAAAGAACCAATTAAGAAGAAAGACAAAGAAAGAAAGAAAGAAAGAAAGATTATGAAAGACATAGGTAAGAAAGAAAGAACCAATAAAGAGAGAAAGAAAGAAAGAAAGATTATGAAAGACATAGCTAAGAAAGAAAGAACCAATAAAGAGAGAAAGAAAGAAAGAAAGAACCAATAAAGAGAGAAAGAAAGAAAGAAAGAACCAATAAAGAGAGAAAGAAAGAAAGAAAGATTATGAAAGACATAGCTAAGAAAGAAAGAACCAATAAAGAGAGAAAGAAAGAAAGAAAGAAAGAACCAATAAAGAGAGAAAGAAAGAAAGAAAGAACCAATAAAGAGAGAAAGAAAGAAAGAAAGAACCAATTAAGAAAGAAAGAAAGAAAGAACCAATTAAGAAAGAAAGAAAGAAAGAAAGATTATGAAAGACATAGGTAAGAAAGAAAGAACCAATAAAGAGAGAAAGAAAGAAAGAAAGAACCAATAAAGAGAGAAAGAAAGAAAGAAAGAACCAATTAAGAAAGAAAGAAAGAAAGAAATAAAGAAAGAAAGAAAGAAAGAAAGAACCAATTAAGAAAGAAAGAAAGAAAGAAAGAAAGAACCAATTAAGAAAGAAAGAAAGAAAGAAAGAACCAATTAAGAAAGAAAGAAAGAAAGAAAAAAGAAGGAAAGAAAGAAAGACAGAAAGAAAGAAAAGATAAAGAAAAAAAAGGAGTAAGAACGAAAGAAGGAACCAATTAAGAACGAAAGACACAACAAATAAAGAGAGAGAAAAGATAAAGAGAGATTATAAAAGATTATGAAAGAACAACTTTGAAAGAAAGACATAGAGTAAGAAAGAAAGAAATAACAAATAAATGAAAGAAAGAAAAAGAAAGAGAACGAATAAGAAAGAAAGGTAAACGAGCCACACTGTGCTACTGTACTCTCCCTGGGACCTCCCGGCTCCCCAGGGTGGGGCCCAGCACCCCTCCCCTACCTTGCATCCGCTGGAGGAGATCACTCGAAGGTCAGCTGGGATGCGGTCTCCCCCTTTGATCTCCACCAGATCTCCCTGCACCACAAGCTCTGCATTGATCTGCATCTTCTCCCCCTCCCGGATCACCAGCGCTTGCTGGCATGGACAAAAAGAGAAGAGAGAGACATGAGAAAGAGGGAGAGGAAGGGAGATGGAGAGAGAGAGAGAGGGAAGGGAGGGAGAGAAGGAGTTTGGGAATAGGGAGAGGATTTAGTCAGACGAGGAAGAGAGGAAGGAAATCCAGAGCCAGAGGCTGTGGAGGTATGTGAAAGGCAAAGATAGCAGAAAAGGAAGAGAGAGAAAAGACAGGTAGGGAAAAGAGGCGCAGGAGAGGAGTGAAAGGAGGCTAAATAGATTAAAGAATTAGGCAATCGAAGTGCTAGAGGTGGATAACACGGGGGGAGTTTTTATGCAAACACACTCACAATCCAAAGTTGGCTCAAACATTTATTCTTCCTTTGTGCAAGCTTATTAGGTTTCCACTCAAGTGAGTGTGTAAGCCCTACTTGAGGCGCGGCTTATTGATTCAGAAAGCTCTGAGAGTACACCAAACGCCCAACGCATCAACTCACCTGTGGCACCATCTTCTTGAAGGAGTCCATGATTCGAGAGCTCTTGGCTTCTTGGAAGTAGGAGAAGCAGCCGGTGATGATCACCACGGCCGCCAGCACCACGCCCAGGTACAGCTAGAGCAAAAAGCCAGAGCGTTATCCTCGGTTCGGTCCTTGCAAGGCACGCTAAAGCGCAGGGGATTTAGAAACTTTAACAAAATTAAAAGCTTTAAATGCACAGTGCAGGGAAAGAGTTAAGAGCAAAATGAAGGCACGGGGCGCTCTGCAGGATTCAAAAGAGGAAGCTGAATGCTCGCGCAGTGTCAACTTGGAGGGTTTGTTCAATCCTCGTCCAAGCGAGCATCTGTCTCCTAAACCCAGAAAAGCGAGAGCTGATTTGTGAGACACTTTCTGAACTGGAGCCTGACTTTGTAGACTTAACGCTTACGTGAAAGCAAGAAACACTCATCCTGGCGGGGTATTTTTCCTTTTTTCATCTTCTTCTTCTTTTTTTTTTTTCCCGGTGTCTATTTTCAGTTCTGCAGCGATAAAGGCTGTTATGGGCTGAGCTCTCGCTGATGCAAACAAGACAGCCAGGCACTCTGGATGAAAGCGTCTGCCAGATGGCGTACTGTACTGTACGTCTTGGACTGCGGGAAAATAAAAAATTCTTAAATCCTGAAACTTTTCGGAAGGTGCCGGCGCTTTCATTTGACAGCAACAACCGAGTGTTTTGCTCTTTTTTTTTTAAAGCGAAGCTGTTCAAAATCTTCTGAACCAGGAAATGCATCTGTATCCTCAGAAAATCACTTGTCAGTGTTTACAACAGTTTGCAGCTCCTCGTTTTGTCTCTTTTCTTTTTTTATTCGGAGCGAAGCTATATTGAAGACGCTTCAGAAGTCACTTTTTATTTTACATTTTTTTCATTTTCTGTCCTGGGAGGTGACACGTTTAAATTTAAAAAAGCTTCGGAAATTCAAAGAAATAAATAAGCGTCTAATTTCGTCTGGCTAACGCACTTCCTTCAAGTAATCTTCCAGCTTAATACATACATCAAAATAATGAAAATTAAGTTTTAATCTGACAACAGCCATGTGTGAAGCGCTGTTACGGTGGATTTTCATCTTGAATAACTGTCTGAACATTTCGCAAAGCCGCACAGAGCCGGAGCCGCGGGCGGGCCCAGGCTTTGAAGTGGCTCACCAGAGAGAGCATCCAGCCGTACGTACTCAGTGCTGAATGTGGAGATTACATCGCGGGGGGGATTAAAGTTACGCCGTTATGTCTAGCTACTGTATTTTTTCCTGTGCATTATGCAAGGGTTGACGGCTGACTGGGGTTTGACGAGCGCTGAATGGTGATTACATAATAAGTCAGAGCCGTAACGTGCAGCACGGGTGGTGCTTGACTCTATTTGCTCAGCGGTTGGTCTGTATTTATCGCCGCTAATACCAGGACGGATGCCAGAGTCTGTTTTTTTTTTGTTTTTTTTCTGTGTCAGTGTGTAAATCTAAACATATGAGAAGCACAGCTTTTTAAATCTGACTTCTCCTTTCTTTACTCTTTATTTTCTCCTCCCTGTGTTTCCTCATGTGTTGCCATTTTTGGCCAGGACGCTCAGAGAGAGGAGATTAAGATCTCAAGAGGCTGTCGGTGTTAAATAAAGGTCACACACACAAATAAATAAATAAATAAAAAGAAGGGCAAAGAAATCCAGCGAAATTAAGCATTTTGAAGCTTCTGGCCTCTGGTTTAAGGTTAAAACTTGATTCCCGTCGGGACATGTAATGTCACGCCACATTACGCTTTCCCATTCACAGCGGAGTCGTGATAACTTTCTTATCGACAGATGGCACGGTCGAACTGAATTATAATTTCTCCACACGTATTAGAATTGAACAGATACGTAATTTAAGACATGTTCAGACTCACATCTGCACCGTGCATGAACAGGGGCACAGTGTGAAAACCAATCCAAATGCAAAACATATCTGAATATTGTTCCATACTGCAAGGACATATAGATAGATAGTCTTCACATTTTGCATTTCTACAGTTATTATAAGGAGGTGTGACTACATTTGAGACACTGGCCTTCACTTGATATGTGAATGAATAGATATATGTGATTCAGTCACAGCAATGGACCTGGGAAAGGCATAACATTATGACCACCTTCCTAATATTGTGTAGATCTCCCCCCTCCAAAACAGTTGTGACTCATTAGAAAATGGACATGGGACATCTGAGGGTGTCCTGTGGTGTCTGTAAACAGGATAATGTTAGTGGGGAGGGGCTTTTGAGGGGAGGGACCTCTGTGGTTTGGGATCTAGTGAATTTGGAGGCCAGGTCAACGTCGTTTCATGTTTTTTTGAGTTGTTCCTAAAGTGTTTTTGTGGCTGCATCCTGCTGCCATCAAGGAGTGTCATTGCTATGGGGTGGGGGTGCCTGGTCTGGTCTAGGTGGGTGCTACATGTCTAAGTAACATCCACACTAATTAGCCCTCGTGCTATCTTTGGGGTCTCTGGGACCCCAAGTGAATGGACAGCATGCAAGAGGGTAGCACGAGAGTTAAGGATGTGCGATATTTCATCGTTTACGATATATCGACAAAAACTTCCCCCTCGGTAAGAATATGTCATCCCACGATAAAAATGAAACGTATATATGTGCGTGACAAGCTCGCAGCCCAACACGTGTGGAATATTGACAAATTGACAATAGTGGAAGGCGGAGCAGATACGCCGGGCAGCGAGGAGCTCGTTCGTAGACGAGGCTCCACCTACATTATCTTCAACTGGTTTGGTTTTAAAAGTCTGATGCGAAGCAGCAACATGCAAGGTTTGCAAACAAATGGTGCAAAGGACAGTAACGCCACTAAAACACAGCTCAAACCAAAATATGAAGAAAATGAACAAGAAGCAGCATCAACTTCATCTAAAGCCTCCGGTAAAAAAACAAAACAAAATAAAAACTCAGACGAAACTTGCCAATGCAGTACAGTAAAAAGGATTAGGCTAAAGTGGTGTTTATTTATCGTTACCGTGACAAATAGCAGAAATTATCGGGATACATTTTTTAGTCCATATCGTCCATCTCTAATACTAATGAATGCCAGGTCCAAAAGTTTCCCAGCAGAACACTGAATGGTCACAAGATGGTCAATGTTATTCACTTCTACTGTCAGTGGTCATAATGTTGTGGCTGAAATGTACCATATGAGTCTGAGCCCAACAAATAGACAGAAAAGTAAGGAAAATACACAAATGGGCTCCTACCTAGATTGATTGTTGATTTTATCTGTATTATAACTGACTGCAAAACTCCCTGCAAGTATTTTTAGATTATTTATATATTTATATTTACATGCTTTTGTGTGTGTGTGTGTGTGTGTGTGTGTGTTTTCCACGAGCAGTTTCTCACGTTGTCATTGACCGGCTCGTCCTCCGTGGCCACCTGGATGCTGTAGGCCAGGAAGCAGAGGATGGCACCGATCCAGAGCAGGATGGAGAAGCCGCCGAACAGCTGACGGCAGAACTTGACCCACTCGGGGGTGGTGGGGGGAGGCGTCAGGGCGTTTGGACCGTCCCTGGCCAGAACCTCCAGAGCCTGAGCGCTGGTCAGGCCCTGCGGGGAGGGAGGCGGGGGGAGCAATTTTTAGGAATGAGTGACTTTTCTGCCATCTTATTACAACACGACGGACCAATTTTCACCTAAGCTTAAAAAGCAATTTTACTGCTACGGCTGCAGAACGTCAAGAATTCCTGCCTGGCCTATTTAACGCCGCCAAGTGTAATAAACTGGGCGACTCTTCTCATCTAAGGTTCTCGACTGTAAAACCGTTGGCTGCAACTTTGTGGGACTTTCCCCCCTTACCCTTCATTTTAAGCCCAGTGGTGTTTTAGTCTATTCTGGAGTAAAAGCACTAGAAACGCCTATAATTTCATGATCCAGAACAACCACACAAACTGACTTTCTTTCCAGCTTTAGCGAGTGTTTGACATTTTTACAGCTTGTACTATTTCTTGTGCCTCCCAGCTTCTATTTTTTTTTTTTTTATGGTAATCTTAAAAGATAAAATCTGCTTCACTTCACCTGCAATCCTGCAATGTCAAATTTAAAGTAAGCAGCAAATCTGGTTAGAGCGAAAAGACTTCTGTGATGTGTTCATATCAGCGACTGTAGGGATTTTTTCTTTTTTTTTTTTTTACTGGAGGGGAGGCAGGGCATCAAACTGTGCAAGTTTACTTGTGTGTGCAAAGGGATTAAAGATGAAGAAGACTCAAGGTGAGCCGGGGACACAGCGGCACGTCTGAGTTGACCAAAGTAATGTCTGGTCTCAGTTTGGGGGTTGCTTTCCAGTACAGGCGAGAGAGAGATTACATCAGTCTTTGTTGTTGTGTCTGTGTGCCAGCGCACATGCGTAAACTGAGGAATAGTGGTGTTGTGTGCCGTTACCCGTGTGAGGTCCACTCCGTAGCGTTTTCCCAAATCATCGTGAGATATTCTGTGGTCGTCCTGCAAAGATCAAATGTTGTTATTCGTGTTATTCAGGGGGACACAACCAGAAAACTATTTGCACGAGACTTTAGAAACTGTATATACATCTGATCAGGCATAACATCATGACCAACAGTTCTAAAATTTGTGTAGATCTCCCCTGTGCCTCCTAAACAGTTCTGACAATGTTGTTAGTGGAGGCCTTTGGGTGCTATGAATTGAGGGGGGAGATCCTCTGTGGATCATCCCACAGATACTTGATCAGTTTGGGATCTAGTGAATTTGGAGGCCAGGCTGTATCCTGCTGGGGATGGCTGCTGCCATCAAGGAGTGTCATTGCTATGGGGTGGGGGTGCCTGGTCTGGTCTAGGTGGGGGCTACATGTCTAAGGCCCCGTCCACACGGAAACGCTTTTTGGTTTAAACGCAGATGTTTTGCATCGTTTTAGCCGATCGTCCACACAAATCCTGTAAATGCGTTGCCCTAAAACGCACAAGGGTGGAAAAATTCGAAAACGCAGCTCTTGCATTTTTGTGTGGACGGCGAAAACGGAGAGAAACGCATACAATGATGTCATCGCCACCATGGCCACACCCCTGGAGCAGCCTTCCACCTCTTATATCCCGTGAGACGTCTCCTAACAACATCAACAACAATGGTGGACTACATGCTCGTGTTCCTGCTGGAGAAGATATTGAGCCTATTATGGTTACTAGGGCTAAATATCATTTCTCCTTGAGTTTGGTTTCTTCTAAAGCCGATTTGTAAACAGCGCTCAAGCTTTATGCGCATGCTCCGCCTCTTCCTCTCCGCTTTTGGTGAATTTCTGAATCAGCGCCACCTATAGGCCTGGAGTATGAAGTAGCGTTTTGAGTCGCGTTGAAATGGATCCATGTGGACGCAGATATTCTTGAAACGATGGCAGGGAAAACAGAGGAGGGGGAAAGATCGTTTTTGGTACGTGTGGACGAGGCCTAAGTAATATCCACATGAATGAATGCCAGGTCTAAAGGTGGTTTTAATGTTGTGGCTGATCGGTGTATCATCCCACGTCGACATATGCAGATGCTATGTCATATAATCTGAAGCTGTAAGACTGCAGCTGCAAAGGAAACTGTCAGGGTGTGATCACGAGGGCACAGCGCTGGATGCACTGCGGCTCCAAAACTTTCTTCTCTGTATCTAACTCTATACGATGTAGAGGATTTATATATGATTCATTCCTCAAGACAGATCAAAGAGGTCACAGATCAATCTTTGTGCACGTAGCACTGAACTCGAGTTAACCCAGAGGAAACAACACAGAGTACTGTACGTAGTGTTAATGGGCCTGCTTTGTTTTTGTTTTTTTTAGTGGCATACCATTGCTATGCACAACTGGCTAGATTCCAAGACTTTCCCACTGCAGGTAGGATTCAGTTTGGCACCGGAGCAGCTAAAATTTCTCCCATCAGCTGTCAGGATGGTGTCACTCTCTCCGAGTGTCACAATGAAGGGCTACTTTCCCCATTCAATAATAAGACAGGGAGAAAATCCATCAGTTTCTTCACCAGCTGCAGCCTCAGTGGGCTGCAAGTAATTTGGCCACAATCACTGATGTGCCCCGGCGTTTGCAGAATACTTTTACTTATATGCTCCTACGCCCAGTATTGATCAGCCATTGTCTGGAGGCAGTTCTCGGGAAAATAAATTGCATTAAATCACTAACTGGAGAAGTTTAATAGGCAGAGCGAAATGTAACAATTAATCACAAAGACTGTGCAGCGAGTGTCGACACAATCAAAAGGTTTCTCTTCTTTAATCAGTCACAGGCCAAGTTGATTATTGACAAGAGCTGCTTTTATCAGAGACAGTGCAAGCAGCAAAACTTAGCCCAGTTTTCACTGGACATCGCTTGGCTGCATTTTGACAGCGCCTCAAAGAACTACAGCTCTGCACAAGCCAAAAAAACTCTGCACCACACTGCTGGTGGCCCACAAATTATTCAGTATCTTTCCGAGTACAAAGACGAGCAGCCAGAGGGTGGCTGAGCAGATAGGGAGAGGACGGGGCTGGTTTAGAGCTCGTCTGCAGCCGGCTTACACTAAACAGCTCGGACTGGCCGTTTTGTTCGGGGAGGGGGCCGCTGTTTTCATTTATAGCCTTGTTAAATAACCCCGCGTCTTTGACGTAACGCTATCCGGGGGATCATTTGGGAGCGGCAGCAATGGAGTCAGCCACTGAGCAGGAGTGATCGGGGGTAGAAGCAGTGACAGCTTGTTTTTCCTCACCAAGGACACCTCCTTCTTCAGCTCATCCAAGTCCCTTTCCTTCTTCTTCCTCTTCCCTCCGTTCTCGGCGCCACTCTGGGGGAAAAAGGGGGTACAGAGATTACGATACAGCAGGCTTAATGTAAAATAAGTGGGGGAAAACTCGCACGCTTGGCGCCCAAGACATTTTACATTCATAGCCACATTTTACAAGCATCAGTGTGAGCACAATGGACTTTGTGTACACTGGTTCATTTCAATCTCCTGGCACTGTTGGCAAACTATTCACTGAATATGGAGGAGATTTTTTTTATTTTTTATTTATTTTTTTTCCACATAGTGTGAGTTCCTCATTTGCGCGAGCGAAAAAGAGAGAGAGAGAGCGTGTGTGTCATGAACAGTTGGGAGAATGGCGCATCATGGAAATCATCTGCTGCTGTCAGTCTCCTCTTAGCAGCACGTGTGCGCGTCGCCGAGAGGGTGGGAGGGGTGCGGGGCGCGGGTGGGTTGTACAGAGAGAATGAGAGGAGAGCGTGAGCGAGTGACATGGTGAAAAAGTAATCAAAAAGAGCCAAAGAGGGAGCACAGAGCCGGTGGAGTGCCTGAAATGTGTCTGGCATAGCAATTTCCCTCCACTGTGTGTGAGGGAGATTACCAGGCCGTCCGCCCATAAAGCTAAATGGAATGGGCCTGATGGAGAGAATAAAGACAAAATTACATAATTTCCCAAATAAACAGCAAGCCGGGAACAAAACTTATTGAGGAGGAAAGGCATCATCCTGAGACGTTACTGCCTTAATAAAAAAAATAATTTAAAAAACTATAATAAAAGCATTATTTTGACACCGATATCGAGCCTCGCGGAGGCATTTAGGAAAAACTCTGTATTTTTCCGTCATGCATGTCCGCGCCATATCCCGCTACGGTACACATGTTACAGTAAGAACATTAAAACCGAGTTATCCCGTTCAGTTAATAAAGAAAGTATTAAAGTTCGTGGAGATAGCGTGGTCAACTTCCGTGCATATTTTTAATTTAAAATGACAAGAACTTACCCCTCTGCCCATGCTGGAGGTCCAGACGTCGGCAGGTTATAATGTGAAGGACAGCACTCAGGGGTCCCGGCACAGCTGAGAGCTCCCGCCCCCACGTGTGGAAGACACTGGTGGCTTTTTTTGGGCTTGGAACCCCCCCTTCCAACACACACCAAACATTGCATTCCACCGTTCTTCCTCCCCTCCTGTTGGGGGTAACCTGAGCCATAGAACCTGCCCCTCCCTTCCTCTCAACTTTACCCCTACCCCAGAGTGTCTCTGCACTCACCCCCAACACCATCACATATAACACAGAGGGGGTTTCTCTACCTGCACCTGCTTGATATGTCTCCCACCCTCCCTCACAAACACACATGGTCCCGGTGGAAAACAACAACAATCAATCACGCCTGTCAGCGCGCCAAATGAAACCATGCCCTCAACATAACTTACAGTATTGAGAACAAACATGATGATGAGCGACCTATATCGGCCCTCGAGATTTATGAAAAGCAGCAAAGTCTCCAGTTGTTTGACTTGAGACCAAATCCTAATGTCCCGTTGATAAAAATTGCAGTAAACAGTTGTTTTGTCTAAATCGCCTGCTTGAATTCAAGGCGACTCATGGCGAACATAAAGCTGCAATCAGCTTAAAGTGCAACATATTTACAACATAAGGCAGGTCATGACCACAGCGCCCACACAACAGATGCCGCGAATGATCCTGTGTCGAATAAGTACCAAATGTCTTCTCACTAGTTGCCAGGGTTTATGTTACGCTTGTGCTCTTCCTACATCGTAATGCTTCTAATCCTACATGACTTTGGTGTAGGTGTAAGTCTTGTTTTTTTTTTCAAGGATATGTTAGCTTGCTTGTCTGGAGTTTGAGATTAAATAAAAAATATAAATAAAAAACAACTCTTTTGCAAATATAGCTTCTTACTTAAGTGTCCTATTTCACCAATACTGGGGTAAACATTAAGATATGTGATCATTTTATCGAGAGAAAAAAGATTGTATAACTTCACACAATACTTTAATAGGATCTATTAACTAATTAATCACGTAATTAGATATTATAGATAAACTGTAGCTTAATAATACATTTATTGTCAACTATTTTGATCACTAGAAGTATTTTTTTAAGCAAAATCTGTTGTTACTCTTGGAAATTTAAGAAAAACAAATGAACTGCAAACCATATATAATAAAAAAGAAATATTCTAATTAATACATAAAACCAGTTATCATATAGTTGCAGGAAAATTAGTTGAATTATTTAAGCACACTTAGTTGATAAGCAGTATCCTAGCTAAGCTACAGCTAATATAGCTAACTTTCGATATAGCTAATTTAGCTAATACAGCTTCACTACGAAAGTGTATTAATATTTACAATTTAATACACAAGTAAAAAAAATGTTTTTACCCCAGAGTGGCTTGGAAACGGCTCTTCCCGTGAGTCACATAATTTCAAGCTAACTAGTGGAGGTTAGCTTAGCCTAGCTTAGCGTAAGTTCGGAAGTAACGCGGAACAGCTAGACTTGCAAAAAGAAATATATCAACCAGCACGTCGAAAACTCAGTTATAATAAATGTCTGAATTGTGTTCATTTGTAATAAAGAAAAAATAATTATAATTCGTCGTTTCGTATTTTCTGACAAAACTTAACACAGCTAGCGGTTCCCCCTGCTATGCTAGCATTAGCAAGCTACCTACCTACTTTTATTTTTCAGTTGACGGTTTGGAAGAATAAACTACAGTTTCCGAGGAGGCTCACCTAAGGTAATTACATTCAATTATGACACAATTTCTTTTAATACCCTTGCTAATTACACCACAGACATTTACAAACATCTAATCAGTGAAAAAGCTGACAGTAATTTGTATTTGAAGGACTCAAATTGGAAAAATAAATTCTATTTCCCAATGTCCTTTTTTTTTTAATATAATTCAAATTAACAATAATAAAAAAGCACATATATTAACTGTTTCATGAGTCATACCAAGTTCTATAATTTAACTCAGAGTCAACATTGTTTTTTCTATGATTATTAGAGATTTACAACAGTGCGTTATGTCCCAATTATATCAAATATGTCATTAGTAATATGGATAAATAGCCTAAGATTAATGCAGATGTAAATCTCCAAACTAAAGATCTTATCGGGGGGAATCAGATATGTTTGTTCAGAGAAGAAGAGCCAAGTTTCTTGTCTTCTGTTTGCGCTATTACATACATTTCTTTCTAAATCCTTCTGTTTGTCAGGTGAAGTAGGTAAACAGTAATTCTCATGTCTGTGTGCTCAGCAGAAGAGCTATAAAAATTTTATAAATTGCTGTACTGCCTCGCCAACCGCCGACACAAAAACTCGGCTGGCTGTGGGTGATTAGGCAACCCAGCTTTTGCAGGTCGTATTTGCCCATCTTGGCTGTATCTTCAACAATACAGACAGAAAATAATAATAATAATTTTGCACCATTTTATAAACAGAAAGCAAAAAGAAAGCAGCTAGACAAACAAGCTCCTACTTAAACCGTCATCTCACCGTGGTGGAAGAGTTTGAGCACCCTAATGACCCCAGAGGCTGTCCGGGGCTTTTTGCCCCTGGAAGGGTCTCCCAAATTAGATTGGTCCAAGGCAAAGGGCCAGACAAATGATGGTTCCTTAGACCCTTAATGCAGAAAAATAATAAGAATCCATGTACCTGGCTCAGACGGTTACCAGGCCCCCAACCCTGGAGCCTGGCCTGGAGCTTGGGCTTGTGGGCAAGATCCTGCTGGCCAGGCCTTTGCCCATGGGGTCCGGCCGGGCCCAGCCCAAACTAGAGACATGGGTTCGCTTCCCTTTGGGCACACCACCCGCGGGAGGAGCATGAAGGGTCCGGTGCAATGTGGATCAGGCAGCAGACCAAGGCAGGGGGCTTGGCGGTCTGATCCTTGGTTTTGGAAGCTGGCTCTTGGGACGTGAGGACAGAATAGAAGCTGACCAAATCCTGCACGACCTGGTGAGAAATTCAGCCTCAATCTATGCACGAGTTGGGAGGGGGCAACACATTTTAGGATTAAGTGTGACTTATTCTATACAATTTCCACTTTAAGTTTCTGAAAGAAAGCTTTGAGAAATGCCATTTCTCAGAGTGTCAGAACAATTCTTCTTTTAGATAGATCCTAGCAAAAAGTAGTGCCTTAAAATTGTGCTAAATGGAGTTTGAAAATTTCTATTTGGTCGTGCAACAAAAAAAAAATGTCTACAGCGGAGGACAGCACTGCATGCCAATATCCTCCCACCGGCTGGGTATTCAGGTGCTGTAGCTGAGCAGGTCAGCGTGCGTCAGTTAAAGACTGTGATTGCACAGCGTCTGAATATGAAGTAGAGTATTTCTAAAAAGGTTATGTATGCTCACTGAACCTGCGCGTTAAGTCAGACAAAATTAAGCCTTTATGAAAATGATACCTCGTTTTGTCAGCGTGTGAAATGTGGACGCGTTGTAAATGCTTGCTGAGCATTGATTTCCACTTCATCGTCATTACTTTTCGGTAGCTGGGTAGCAGAGGGCACGGCGAAGAGAGACGATTTTAGTCCTCGCCTGCCTCCGTGGAGCAGAAAGGCTTCAAAGTTTAAATTGAATTCTTTTTGTATTTGAAAGAGAAAAAAAGAATGTGGTGGATATTGTTCAACCTTTAAAAACCTCCTGATTTCATCCTCTAAATAAAATGTTCTTACCGTGTATGCAAAAGCCTTCGGGTAGCTAATAAGTTTGCGCCTATTTTCTAATGAGTTTTCCTCTCATAGCAGCCCTGTGAATATTCAGATATTTCAAAATGCGTCCCTTTGGAAGGACTTTCCTCTTTTGAAACGTTTGGCACAGACATTCGTGGCAGATCTACACAACGCTCAAGGAGGAAACTGCAGACGTTTTCAGCTGGGTTTACTTTGTCTTCTGTTGACAACAGCTGCGCTTGGGGCTTTTATTTTTATTTACGTTCACTTTACAACATATTATACAGAGTCGTCAAAGGTGGTTAGTCGCACTGTTATGACAAGCATTAAAATAAATGTAAAAAAGAAAATATATATATATAAGAAAAACTTAAGAAGCTCCAGTCATTTCAAATGAAGGAATGTTACTGCGCTACTATGACTAATACAGTTCATAATACATACAGACAAAACATTTTTAAAGGCATTTTAATGCTGCTCGTCTTATGTCAGGTGTCTGTGTGGCTTTCGCTGCAAAAGAAGACAACACTCTAACCGATCCATGTCGACTGGATAGTTAAACAGCGGCTAGTGAAACGTCTCCAGTTTTAAGATATGGATTTTAGCACCTCCATTCATGTTATGAATTTTAAAGGAACATTCAAGTCTACGCTATCCACCCTGCATATCAAGCTCGCCAGATCGTAATCCATCTTTGGCTCAGGGTTGGGGAAGGAGCACCTTTAAAAGAAAGCTCTCGGGGGGAAGAGACGGCTCTATCTGTAGTGATACATATGGATTTTTGGCCGGGCTTAACACGCTAGATAAGTCTCTTCCTCCAGCGCTTTCTCCCGCTGCGACCATCTTCCTCTCGCTCTCCCCAGCCGTATCCTATCTGAATCTAAGGCTAACCGAACCCCTATCTGCTCCTCATCTTTACCCCGCGCCTCGGCTTTCCTTCGTCTCGGAGTAAAACCACACAGCACCCTCCATAACACACAAGGTTAGAAATATAATGGCATATTCCATAGAATACAATTACATTTCTTCCCTGCCTCGATAAACATGTTCTCCATGTGTTTCCTTGCACACATGTAAAAGGGAAAATGCCTCAGAAAACATTATTTTTGCTTTACTTAGGGTGACTTTTGTTTTTCTTCTCGTTTTTAACACTCTTTAACTACACACACATATACATAAAAGACAGATTTTGCTAGCTAGATTATAGGTTTCTGTTTGGCGTCTTCAGAGAGAGGGCTAAAGGCGGATTTCTGCCCACGTGTTTTCTTTCCCCTGCCGGTAGGGGGCAGAGGAGAGAGTTTTGGTTTTTTCGAACCAGCAGAAAGTTTGAGGAGGGAAGGCGGCGGATGGCGAGGGGACGAGTCTCGGGGGGGGCGGCATTTGAAGGGCAAGCGAGAGGGCGTTCGTTGGCAAACACGGGAGGGAGGGCCGGGAGAGAGAGCGATGTCCGTCACCGAGTTTGAGAAAGAGAAGGCGGATGAGGAGGAGGAAGGACAGAAGAGAGAGGGCGCTGAGCATTGAGCTGTAGGCCTGGCAGTGTGATAAGGAGAGGCTTAACGAGTGGAGTGGATTGTGTATGGCCTGTTATGGGGTGGGGTGGGGACGGGCGTGGCGGGGGTAAGGGGGGGGGATAATGCCGTGCAGAGTCACTAAACGTCAGGAAGAGGATGAGATAAAGGAAGCTAAAAGACGTGAGGACTGAGAGAACCGAGATGTGTTGGGGGGAGTTCGAATTGGAGGAGATGATTCCCAGGATGAGAGCGAAGAGATGAAGAGAGAAGAACGGCAGAGGAGGCAGGGAGGGAGATGTGGCGAGAGATATCTTGTTACCAGCGCGCTCTAAAATAATTAGCCCTGGGTTGCCGAGGAGAAACGTGCAAGCGGATTAACTGGACCTAAAATAACTCTTGGAGCGCAGAGGCTGCACCTCTTCCTGGTAAGCCCTTCCGCCAGCAACCTCGTGGGCCGTGACGTCATTCCAGGTCATCGGTCGCTGGCCCATCGAGTCAGCGGCGGCGGAAGGCCCCGTGCACTCAGAGAGGGGGGGGGGCGCAAACAGCACCACAAGCCTTCGCCACCACCGCCGCCATCATCCTCCGCCCCACTCTCTTTCTCTTTCTCCCTCCTCCCCTGACGGCTGGAAAAAAAATGTGCAGCTGTTACAGTAAGCCCGCTCGCTCTTACGGGGCCAGAAATAGCCCCCTTTAGCCTGGGCAGGGACACGGCGACAACCTCCATTAGCTCAAATGTGAGAGGATTGAATCACCCCGAGCTCGAGGGCTTGAACCTCTATCTACGCCGGCTGAGAGCAGGAATCATATTTCTCTCCCACTATCACGCTCCTCTCCCTCTCGGGCCCTCTTTTTTCTCTATCAGAAAGTCCAGAGTGCACTCACGGCTCCGCTCAGCGACTGGGTCGTAAACATTAAGAGGCGAGGGGGGGGGATTCAGGGGGGCTCTAAACACGGAGGGATGTCTTTCAGGTTCCTCTTAAGGAAGTTATGTGCGTAGTTAGGCCTTAAACAGTTTTACAGTTTGCCCAATGAGCGCATACGCGGTCTCCGATGAGGTAAAAATTATTTGACGCCGTCGCCGCTGATATAGTGGGGCTATTCTTACAGCCAGTGCTGTCTTGAAAGAGTAGAGATAATGGGAAATAATGGGGGTTGCATCAGGCTGGGCAGAAAAGGAGGGAGCAGACTAGAGGAGTGGAGGCAGTCATGGAGAAGTCAGACCTTTATCTACAGGAGGAAGAGAAGAGAAGAGGGAAAGGGAGGCAAGAAAGGAAGAGAAACAGGACAGAGCAGTTAGCATATAAACCACTTCTGTAATTTAAATGAACAAAAAAGTCAGAAAATTCACAGTGAACGGAGGAGGAAACGGGAGAGGAGAGGAGAGGAGGGTGGAGATGAGTGTGAGGGGAGAGAGCTGGAGTTTGACACCTCGCCTCTGGAAGAAGAAGAAGAAGAAGAAGAGAGAGAGAAAAAAAGGAAAAGAAAAGTAAATTGGCTTGTCCCCGCAGCTGGGGATCCGTGATGCGTATCGGACGCACTTGGAGAAAGCTTTTCCGGCGGTGGATAGGATCGCGGCGAAAAGGAACCAAAAAAAAAAAAAAAACCCGGGCGGGGAGCAGCTTTTTTAGATTTTGTTATCAAACCCGGCTGTCTCAAGGTCTCGCTTCAGATGGCATATCTTACGACCTGACAAAGGTACTCGGGACGGCGGCTGGTGGAAGACGTTATCACGGCATCTTAGATCTGGGCCAAGAAGCGGATGTGATTTGACTCATTTGCTCGGGCACTCGGGTTGTGGTGGACGTAGAAGTAGGTTTGTAGACTTCTCTTACCCTCAATGCCGCTCCCTCCCCTTTCCCTTTCCCTTTCCCCTCCCCCTTTCCCCTTCCCTTTCGTCTCCCCCTCGTCGTTTCTGTTATTTGAAGGTAAGCTGATTGGCGAGGCGGGAGAGGAGGCCGAGCGGCGTGGACCTCCCCGTCCCTCTCTCACCGCTGGGCCCCTCCTCCCCATTTCTTCGGGTCAGCTCCAGTTCGATGGTCATCAGAACCCGTCCCGAGCCCTCATCCCCTCCTTCCCTCACCCTCTCTGTCTTTCTGACTATGGTTCGCTGCTGTTGTTGCTGTTGTTGCTGTTGCTGCTGCTGCTGCTTGGGCTGGGCCTTCGCCATCGCCTGGCGTACGGGCTGGAGCAGCCGGCCGGCTAGCCCGCCCCAGCCCCTCCCCGTATCCTATTTCTTTTCCTTGCGAGACTCCTGCTTCTTCTTTTCCGAGGCGGCCGCCTTCACCTTGGAGGGGTCGGCGGGAGGCGCGGGGCCCTGTGGGGGAGCAGGGACAGGGGGTCGGGGGGAGAACAGGGGAGGAGAGGAGTCACTTCAGGAGGAAAGGAGCGTGAGGGAAAGAGAGAGACAGGGTAAGACGGAAGGAGAGGGGGTAAGGTAGGTGTGTTAAGAGGTGAGAAGATGGAGATGGGGTTGAGCAGGACTGGTGGAGAGCTGTGTGAAGAGGAGAGAAAAACACATTTAGGAGGAGGAGGAGGAGAGAGTCAGACATACAGAGAGAGGAGGGTGAGGAGGTAGTGAGGCAGTCCTTTTAGGGGAGAGGGTAGCAAGTGAGGGGGGGCGGTGTCCAGAGCTGTAAGGGGGTGACAAAACAGGTAACCATGCGTTAGGATGGGACCCAGTGGCAGGTGGGCTCCAAACACCTGTGACAACTGAGTGACAAATGATCAATAACACGCACACAAACACACAAACACACAAACACACACTCTCAAACTGGGTTTTAAAACATTAAATCAGCGTCTGTCTTTGATTTTTAGACACGTCAAGATGTTTCCAGACAAAATAACTTGAATTTGCCAATAAATATTACGAAATCATAAATTAAGTGACTAGATTTCGGTGCGTACTTAGATCCCCGCAACAAAACGAGTCCTTTAAGTGCAATTTAAACACTTTTAAATCATTCAAAACTACTTTATCTTGTATTTTTCTGCACGAATTCTTAAAATGCATCGCTTTGTTGACTGTAAGAACATATTCTAAACTTTCAGTCAAATTTGGGTTTGAATATTTTAAATCTAGACTTGCGAAATTTCGTCTGCAGATGCATAAATCAGTGCATACTTAGTTTGTAGAGTATGCAGAGTTAAATGAAATATATATGTGTGTGCAGTGTAACATATTTTAGAGTATCTTGCTGCAGACCTACTTAGCTAGCTCTGCAGTATTCATAAAAGCAAAAGGTCAACATCAGCTCCAAATATTCATTCAACTTCCTCCCCATTCACTCCCATTCATTCCGTACATAGCCTGTGCATTGTCTAAACACATCTCCGAGAAGAAGAAGAAGAAGAAATCTATAAAAGGAAGAGAAGGGCAAGAGGAACAAGGAAGTGAAGTGAGGCTTTGCTCGAGCGCAAATCCATCAGGAGCGGACCGGCCCGAGTGGAGATCAGGTCAAGGCCGCACTTAGCTTTACAATAGCTGCATTCCAGCGCATTAACCTGTGAGTTAACCTATCGAAAAGTATCGCAAGTGGCCGATAATACTCCGGCGGAACATAATGAAACCTCGCTCGTACGTAATGCTTCTCAACGACGCCGTGCATTTTTAATACTCCCCCACGTGGTGAACCGCAGGCCATTACGCTGCCGTGCGGCGTTACAGGGAACTGAAAACGCTTCTGCTCTAACACATCAGGTTAGTCGACGGTAGAAAGCACACTAGAGGCTGTTTCTACCCACTGAAGCTTCCACTAATAATGCCCCACTGATTGCATTAGGAAATTTATCATCTTTAATTATGCGCTCTGCAAAAGCAGCACACAGACAGCAGCAGTCGGGGTGGGGGTGAGGGAGGAGGGGGAGTCGTCGTCGTTGTCTGCGCGGGCCATCCGGTGTCATTACCTTCGATCATACTTACGTCCGTCTCATACATCATTGCATTGTTTTACGATTATGCATCCCACGACAGGCTCAAGTTTGTGCTGCATTGTTTTGCAGGGCTCCCACGCTAACGACGACGGGCCCGGGCCTGCTTCCAGACTACTTAATGTAACGGGGGGCTTCAAAAGAAAGTGTGGGTACAGTGGCAAAAACAGGAAGGACTCGCCGGCGAGGTAGATAGGTAGGTAAGTGACGGCGTCCCCTGCTGCATGCTAAAAAGAGAAGGTGACAGGTGAGGAGGGAGATTGAGAGGTAGATGAAGAGCGAGAGGTAGTGATTTTCTGTCCGGAACCGAAAGCTGAGCAGAACCCAGAATACCTGAGGAGGAAGAGGAGGAAGAGGAGGAGGAGGAAAAAAAAATGGAAGTCCAGCCCGGAAGTCGAAAAGGCGTAGAAAGACGGGAGGTGAGAGGAAGGAGAAGAGGAGGATGGGAGTGAAGAGAGAGACAGGGGGATTGGATAAAAGGAATAAGAGAGAGGAGGAGGAGGGGGAGGATGGGAGGGAGTGAGGGGGAGGCAGTTGGGGGGGGATGGAAAGAAGAATGGATGTGTTGTGTGTGTGTGTGTGTGAGCTCAGATCGATACCGAGTGCACTCAATTATTATTCCGGTACGCCGTTCGCGTGTATGTGTGTTCAGTCCCGTCGGCTTCCTCGCGTGTGAGTCTGCGGGGGTAAAAGTCCTCCTCCACATCTCCACCTAATGGGGAGTAGCACACACCACAGAGCTCCTTTGTCTCTCCCTCCCTCCCTCATCCACTTCCTCAGCCCCACAGCCTTTTGCAGATTTGTAGTGCAAGGCCAGCAAACGGAAAGCAGCGGAGACGGCGGCGAGGGCTGATGCAAAAATTTGCGCGCCGTCAGCAGAGGCTCCTAATAAGGGGCTATTTAATCAAACAACCACTTATGAGCGCTCTGTATGATCCCACGGGTCGCCTGTGTAGCTGCAAGAAACAGAGGAGTGAGCTCAGGAGAGAGGAAATAAATAAATTTCAAAAGACAGAGGAGCTGTTGTGTTTTTTTTCTTCTTCTTCTCCTTGCCGTATATTTTTCTTCTTCCCGAGCAGAGACTTGCAGGAGAGTAACTGTAAATGACAACGTTGTCAAATATTTCAGTGTCCTCTTGGCGGCGAGTTATTTATTCATATATGCACTGTCACCCGCCGCAGGCACTTGAGAGCAACTGACTGCAGCTCAAGAATAACCTGACAATCATACGACGGTAGAAAGGAAAGGAGAAGACAGAGGCAGGAAGAGGGGCTCCGGGGAGATGAGAGCCGAGCGCGCTTGTTTGAGGTGGGAGGACGTGCCGGCCCTCGCCAGGGGTGTCACCCCTGTAGGTTTTACGCCACGGGGGGCGTGAAGGGGGCCCAGTCGCGGGCAGGGTGGGGGTTAGCCTCTTCCTGCAGCTAAACGACTCGCTGTCACGTTGGCTGCTTTTATCTCCGGCCTTTACGTGTCTCTCATGTCAAAGCGGAGGTTTGATTGAGGGAGCGGGGATTCAGCGTACAGTCGATTACAATGCACCCATCCAGCGGCCCCCACATTACCACGGAGTAATCAAACAGAACTTGCCCCGAAATGTCTGATTAATCCACCACTTGAGGCTATCGCACTCCCATGAGGAATGGATGGGAGGAGGAGGGAAGGGAGAGGGGAGGAGGAGGGAGGAGGCAAAAAAAAAATAATAAAAATGCTCCAAATCCTCGGCGTGCCGCAGCGTAAGAAAACCACTGATAACAGCACAGGCCATAATAGGCCCAATGATTTTCATTTGACTCCCAGCGAGCAAAATCAGCAGCTTCCATCCATTTCCCCCACTGCGAGCAAATCACAGTCCCATTCAGTGCGGCAACAGCATTAGCGCCCCGTAACCTGGCCGGGGCCATTTCACAGTCGCTGGTTTGATTCTTTTTGCCCCGTGGCTGTTTACTGGCGCCGCACACTTTCTTTGCCCCCTCCCCTCCTCCTCTTCAACCTCTTTGCGAGGGAGCTGAACGAGGGGTGAAGGCCACGAGAGGGAGAGAGAGGCGGCGCTTGTTTTTAAAAATTTTCAAAGCGCAACAATCTGAACAGTCGAATTCGTCGGCCGTGTGTGGAGGCACGCTGGAGATGCTCGGACCCCGGCGTCGGTGGGAATGCGATTACAAAGCGCGGAAACCGAATAGATGCTCACGTACTGTAATCTCTCCAAAGAGGACTTAACGTCGTCGGGCGGTTGTGCACATGTGATGGAGTGTGTGAGGAAAGAAGAAGAGGAGGAGGAGGAGGAGGGTGATGGAAGAAGAAGAGGGCGTGTGGAGGAAGGAGAGGAGAGAACTTGCCTGTCTCTGCTGTGATCCCTCTTTCTTTTTCTTGCCATGTTTGCTGGAGGGGACAAAAGAAAGACAATGTCAGGATGTCGAATCTATCTCTCCCTCCAGTGGTCACAGGGCAGCATTGCCTGGCAGCTATCATAAAGAGAACATCAACTTAATCTACTGGCCCTGTCTCGAAAAAAGTCCCCCCTCCCCCCAGGGTGCTGGATGTGTTCGGATCTTATAAGACTGGAAAAGGTACAAGATGATGGATCCACCTCCGCTTCACCCCTTTCACTCATCCCGCTTTGGATCCCGTGCAGCTCAGTTTGTATTAAATATAAATGAGATATCATTACCCTGACTCCTTCCACCTGACCAACTTTAGATCTAAACTTGACCTAAACAAATCAGGGGGGGCGCTGTCAGCTACGCCAGCTTGGCCACGCAGGTGTCGGTGCCAGGGATGGGCTCGGGCTTCAGCTCCAGCCCCTGGCAGAGACCCGACTGGCACAGAGCCGCCGGCAAAAGGCCGGGCACTGACCTGACACTGAGGCTGAAGACGCGGCGCGCCACCAGGAATCTCATCAGGTAGTAGATGACCACGATGAGCACCAGGAGGCCCAGCACCACCCCGATGATGGCCCCTGTGATCACGCCAGCCTGGATGGGCACTGCGGGCGGAGGAGGAGAGAGATCGGAGAGGTTAGAGGAGGGCAACACAGACAGGATATGAAAGTACAGAAGAAGAAGGAGCGGGGGGGGGGAAGTGAGACGGTAAAGGGAAGGGAGAAGAATAATAAGGAGGAGGAGATGGATGCGGGAGCGAAACAAGAGATGAAAGAAGAGCAGAAAAGTAAAGCGAAAGGTGCAATAAAGGTTGAGTGAAGGATGAAGGATGCGGGCACTTTAAAGGTGGAGAAGGAGATGAAGAGATGGAGCGATAAGGAGGGCGAGAAAGTGGGAGACGATGGAAGAGGAGGACCAGAGGGAGGGTGAGGGAAGAATTGAGGAGGGAGGGAGGGAGGGTGGAGCGATAGCAATCTCAAATAGAGAAAGAGATAAAATTGTAATTGATTTCATTTAGCAGGAGGTGCGAGGAATTCCAAATGAGGCGGCGTGACAAGTGGTCTGAACGCGGGACTCGCTTTCAGTGTGATGCTCAGCAAAAATTGAGATTAATTTGGGAGGTTGGAACGATTATAGCGACAACTGAGAACAGTTGGCTTGTGATGAGAGAGAGAGAGAGAGAGGAAAAAAAACTATAATTCACCAAAACATGCCATATGGGCTCGGCGGAAAGCTAATGAGCATGAGCACACAGATGTAAGACAACGCGGGGCGTCGCCGCGACCCCCTCCCGTCTCACCTTTCTCAAACACCAGCAGGCGGACGCTGGAGGGCCGGCCCACTATGTCAGGGGGGTTCTTGGCGTCGCAGGTGAAGGTGCCGTTGTCGCTGAAGTCCAGGTTTTTGAGCAGGATGGAGCCGTCGCGGCGACCCGGGTTCCCCACGAACTCCAGCCGGTCCCTGAACGGGCCCTTGTTGTCTAGGTAGGCTACACCGCCGGTGTAGTGGAAGATCTGTGGAGGACAGAGGGGACGTTGGACCGTTTCAGCTTCAGACGACAATACAACAACCTGCATGTAGGGATATGCACCGATCAGCCATAAAATTATGACCGCAGGCCGCCAAAACAGTTGTGACTCTTCAGAGATTGGACATGGACCTTCTGAGGGCGTCCTGAATGTTGTTAGTTGAGGGCGTGGGGTCCTATGGGTTGAGGGGAGGGGCCTCTGTGGATCATCCCTCAGATCTAGTGAATTTGGAGGCCAGGTCAACACCTTCTGCTGTTCTTTGTGTTTTTTTTAGTTGTTCCTAAAGCGTTTTTGAGGCTGCATCCTGCTGCCATCAAGGAGTGCCATTGCTATGGGGGAGTTGGGGGTGTCTGGTCTGGTCTAGGTGGGTGCTACATGTCTAAGTAACATCCACACCAATGAATGAATGAATGCCAGGTCCAGAAGTTTCCCAACAGAACATTGAATTGTCACAAGAAGATGGTCAATGTCATTTACTTCTCCTGTCAGTGGTTTTAATGTTGTGGCTGATCGGTGTACGCAGAGTCTAAGCTGTTAATTTATACTTATATTATGTAATCATGGCACTGGCACTTCAAACATGGAGAGACCGGAGCTGAGCAGCTGGAGATGGAGTTTGAGACACTAAATTTTTGAGAGAAATGTTTTGTGTTTGTAAACTTTTGAACCAATCACATGCCTGCGTAGTTATATGTCTCGGTACATCATTTAGGCCGTAGATCCAGCTTCACCCTCAGGAGTAACTGCTATTGTAATGTTTGAGACCATGAAACAAATGTCTAGACGATCAACGAGCAGAGCCGGGTGTCAAACCTCAACACTTTCTTTTTACTGCACCTTGCACCGAAACCTGTCTAATATCAGCATCTGGTCATATTCATAATCTTGTTTCTGACTCATTATCTGACTCCTTCCACCTGAAGCAGCTACGCCAGCTTGGCCGAGCAGGTGTCGGTGCCGGGGATGGGCTCAGTACTTTTTTTTTCTTTTTTTTTAGCGCACCTTGTACTGAAACCTGCCGAATATCAACATCTGGTCGTATTCGTAATCTGGTTCCAGAGCTAAACCTGCAAAGACAGAGTTTGTGGACATCGGAGGAAAGCTTGCAAACTGGCACGGACGCGTGGATGTTTGTCACTTTCCGGCGTTTCGGGCTCGTTTTTAAAAGCAAGGTGCAGAAAAAAAAGTTGAATAAAATCGCCGTGTCAAACAGATGACTTCTGAAACGGTGACAGCCAATAAAAGTGCCACCACCGGGAGCTGATTTCTTTTTAAACGCGACGCTTATTGATTTTTGCGGGGAGCTTAAACGAACCGAGGGGGGGGGGGGATACGGCTCGAGGTGATGCCCCAGACTCCACAAGATCAAGGTCAAATTTGTTGTCGGCGTTCCCCGCTCGCGTCTACAAACGAATATTTGAAGCCTGAGCCGCTCTCTTATCAATTACCCAGCTCCTTTCACGTGATGTGAACATGTCGGAAATCAAATGTTTTTTTTGTTTTTGGGGGAAAGGACAAATGCACCATGAAAGCTGATAGACCCGGTATGAAACTGTAAATCCGCTCAGGCAGGGGGACAGAAATGAGCGACAGAAGATAAGTGAGGTGTAAAAAAAAAAAAGAAAAGAAAAATAGAAAAGAAAAATCTAGTTTCAAAGTGAGGGGCACTGCGGGAGGCGGAATGAAGGCGAAGGAGGTGAGGGGAGGACGTAATGAGAGAGAGGAGGGGAGGGACAAAGACGCCGGGGCTGGAGAGGAGGAGATTAAGGGAGGTGGACAGAGGGAGGCACAGTCAGGAGGGGGAGATAGAGAGATTAGAGAGATGGAAGGACGATAAGGGCAGAGGGAGTGGAATTAAAGAGCAGGAGGAAGATTAGGAGGGAAAGTTTCTGGAGTTATTAGAAAGATTCTCGCATTTGTTTCTTAAACGCTCGGAACATTTGATTCGAGATGCGTCCAAACTCTTGTTGACGCGTTTTTTTCCCCTCGTCAAAAAACTCCTCTGTCCAGAAATCATTCCACTTGGCATTAGATAGCCCTCCCTCCCTCCCTTCCTCCCTCCTCCTCCTCCTCTTCGTCTGAGTCTTTCTTCCTCTCGGTGGCTTTTAGTCGCGGCGGAGAGGGAGAAAACAAAACAGCCTTTTTGGCAGAAGACGGCGCTCATTGTTGCCAAGGCCAGATTTCTGTTGGGGCAACAGACCTGTTTGTATTCGCCTCTTAAATATTTATTAGTGGCTTCTTGAGCGTGACCAAAGGTTAACTTCAAGTGGGATTAAGCTACAGAGGAAAGTATTTCAGGCAAATACCGAGGAGGAGAGGAAGAAGAGAACTGGGAGGGGGAGGCTTTTTAACAACGGCCTCGCTATCTTTGTCATTTGCTTCCGCGCAGGCTTGCGTCGTGTATGCACACTTTATCGCAGCTGTTTAACCGAAGCGCCGCTGATAAGAGGGAATCAAAACAGTTTGAAGATGCCGAAACAACTTTGATAGTTTTATCGAGGCGGCTCGGGGATGCGACTAAAGCGGAAGTTTTGTTAATTCCCCCCAGCACCCGACCCCTGCCAGCGACTTTTTTTTTTTTTTTTTTTTTTAATCGTGTGGATTTGCATATTACAGAGATGCTGTCCCGGGAGCCGTCGGGCCTGTACGTCCAGGAGAAGGTGACGTCCTCCGAGGTCCAACGCCAGGAGAAGAAGGAACAGGACAGCCGGATGTCGGAGCCCACCAGGGCATGGCGCTCCCAGCCGGTGTAAATCACTATGGCCTGGGACTGCTCA
Organism: Planiliza haematocheilus; assembly: GCA_005024645.1. Taxonomy (NCBI): domain Eukaryota; kingdom Metazoa; phylum Chordata; class Actinopteri; order Mugiliformes; family Mugilidae; genus Planiliza; species Planiliza haematocheilus. Next base: position 317,609 of record SRSE01001205.1, read on the forward strand.
GGCACTAGAGGGGGGACACAAATCAGGTGTAAGACACATTCAAACTACTCAGGATACCAAAAATGCACCACTCCTCACTAGAAACATCCTGAAATCCCTTCCTGTAATCACATTCAGTGGCCTCCCCGAGATCTATAAACTAAATCTCCTTAAGCCGCGCGTCCCGACACACACCGATAAACTGCACATTTACCGGCGCCCGAACCTGCCATCGATTCAGGCGTGCACTCTGTAAATATTTGGATAATCCCCCTGAACATTGGCCTCTAACAAGTCAAAGGGGAGCAAGCAAAAAAAAATAAAAAATTAATATGGAGCACGGCGGCCTAATTATGTGCACAGTTTACGCTCGGATAATATTTAATGATCGATGTTCATTTGGTTTTTCGGTTGGCAGAATCAATATTTTACTTCCTTTCGAGAAAAAAAAAGAAAAAAAAAACGCACTCCAGCATCTCGAGCAGCTAGCGAAGCCCCTGCTGGGAGCCGCCACTCAACAATATTGTCCCTGTGTGGTCCAATTACACATGTGAAGCCGGGTCGGCTCTGTCAACACTAATGCACGTAAAGTGGCGCTTGAATCCTCCTGCAACGCCCCGAGATTTACAGCTTTCCCCCTTGCAAACGCCTTTGCAGCGATGGCAAAACTCAACGTGTAGAAACTCAGTGAAATCACACTTGACATATTTAATTAAAATTCTGCAAATGTCTGACAGGAGGGAGGAGAGAGAGAGAGAGAGAGAGAGAGAGAGAAACCAGAAATCTGCTGGAGAGTGGAAAATAAATAAATAAATCTCTGCCAACCCTCGGTTTAAAAGTCATAATGTTAGTGCTCTTTAGCTTCGCAAGCTTGAAGACACCTGCTTTATAGAGAGCAGCACAGATGGACAGTGCCGGGCCATTTACTTTACTGCAATGGAAAAAGAAACAGGTGTACTGGCGGCCTTTTATACGAAATCAATACGGGAAATGTCAATTCACATGCTTTTGCTTTGGAGTTAATCAAGTACAGAGGGTCGCTGGGATTAATTTGTTAACTGTCTACGAGTTCATTCAGCATAAAGAAGACTAAAATAATAAAAAGCCGTCCCCGTTTAACCTTTAACCTTCACATCAGCACAAAGACAGTTTCTGCAGCTTCACTTTAAAAAAAAAAATAAAAATTCAGACATCTCGTCAAAACAGAATCAGAGTCAGAGGAAGATTCGTCTCGTTCGTTACCTATTCCCAGGAGGGCGACCGACGCCAGCGCCAAAAACGTCAGCATGGTTTCTGGCTTCTGCAGGGGCTCCCGAAAGACTTGTAGCGGCGGAACCTGACAGGAGTCTGTCAAGGAAGAAAGTCCCTCTCTGGAGGGAGCGCGAGTGGAAGGAGGAGAAGGAAAGGAAAAAGAGAAAGCGGGATGCCAGCTTTCAAAAACGGGACAACAACAGGAAACCCACTGTCCCGTGGTTTATACCCAACCACACCCCTCACCCTCGGCCCGGTCCGGCCCATTCCTCCTCTACTCACACCCCTCTCCATCCCCACATCCTCCCCTCCCCCTCCCCCCAAGTCCGCTCTCCTCACTGAAACACATTAACGCACATTATCTGTTTTGAAGTGGGAGAAACAGGGAGGCGAGGCGCACCTGTGCCTCTACAGTAGCAGGTGAGCTAATTTGGTTTAGAGCGGGCAGCTTGGGGTTGGATCTGCAAACTACTGCGGCATTACACCGCCGTGATGAGTGCCTGAACGTGTTAGATTAAACTCTCGCTATGACGTGACCGAGTTGAGAGGGAATGCTAATTAACACGCTGTGACGGGGAATCATGGCCATCTGCAGGCTCTCGTATCGTATGCGATCACTGCTCACACTCGAGCATCACACGGCGAGCACAGTTTACAGTGAGGGGAGGAGGTCAGCCCGGCCCGGTGCCCTCTCCCCTTGTCTCACCCCTCTCTCCTCTCCGTGCACTTTCACCTCGGCCTGAGGCCAGCGGCGCCCGAACAAAGCCCCGACTCTTTTCTCGCCGTCCTCCCTCTCTCCAGATTCCTGTCGTTTGCTGACGCCTAGCACTCCGAGACAATGGAGAGAGAGGGGGACAGGGGCCGACTGGTGTTTGCCCTCCCCCCACCCCACCCCACGGGCCGCTCTCAATGGCGCTTTCTTCCTCTCCCCGGGCCTCGCTCGGACAAAACTGTGCATTCAGACTGCTGCGGCGGCCCACTCCTCGCTTTTTCCAGCGAGACAGAAACCGAGAGAGTGGGAGAAGAGACGCTGCTATATATAGACGGGCTGATGTTGAGCGCAGATGCACAGAAGGCTCAGACAGCAGCCGACACAGACGCACGGTGAGAAAACGAGAAAAAGAGGTTTGAATGAAGCGACAAGCCGGAGTGGAGTTTCTGCAAAAGCTTCATTTCTGGAGGCCTTATTCCATCATTTTGTCACACGCCATAAATATGCATTAATTTAGCCGCCGGCATTGCAGTAGTGAACACATGCGCGAATTAATGGTCTGCAGCTCTCCTCTTGCCTCAGCAAACACACAAGACAGATACACTTAGCTTTGAATCATATCAATCATGATTTGACTCCTCCTGCCTCTCTCTCTCTCTCTCTCTCTCTCGGCGATATGATGAAAGCGAGGAGAGGAGGCGCCGGGCAGGGGACGTCCACTTCACTTTGTTATTTTATTGAGCGCCCAAATTTTCTGGGCGCAGGAATCAAGCTCCTCTCACGGAAGCTCTTGGCCGAGGCGCCGGGAAAAGCATTAAGCATCAGATCGACTTTTGCCTACGTTTCAGAGCGGCGGAATAAATTCTTTGCCACTTGTGACAAATTGCGACCACTCATTCATCTTAACACCTCGAATACCCCGCTGACGGATCTGCCGAACAAAACGCGCCATCTGCCAACTTGTTGGCGGCCGTCAACTGTCTAAGCTTTGGCTTGAATGTCTAAATCGCGACATCCTTAACAATTATGGCAGATCCTGCCTTCGGGCCCCCCGGAGAAACAGGGGGATTCTTTATGAGTCTGGCAGGTGCCGAATGTGGCAGGCGTCCAAACTCGTCAGCACCAAGTGATGGTGGGAGCGGCTGAACTTGGCAAGCAGAAACTGTATCACATATAGAGTGAAAGGCCCCAATTCCTTTAGCTGGCAGTGATGTAGCACGCTAATGTAGGAGAGGGAGAGCTTATCTGCTGCTAAATTATACAAGGAGGGGAGGGGAGGACAGGGGAGAGAGGTACACCGGCGAGAAACAGGCAGCGAATAACTCGATCTGTAGAGCCATTTAGAATTTTTTGAGAAATTAAACATGAGTCCTCGGCTGCACTTTAGCGATATTGAGGTGGACGAGGCGTCATATCAATTGGTGTTATTAGAGATGACTGAATACGCAAAGTACCACCACCAGGCTTGAAAGAAGCGACCGGCGTCCGCCCGTGTAACTCATGAAGCCGGCTTTCACAGGTTGACACAGTGGCCTCGGGTTTGTCGCGGGGGCACGTCATTAGACACCTGTAGAAATTTTGCACAGCATGTTTTTGCTTTTGATTGTGTAATTTCCCCTGACACAGATTTATGTCCAATGGGATGAAAAAAATAAAAAATGAAGAACACACCAAACACACTTTGAAAAGACCAGGGATAATCACAGTCCTGGAAAAGCTGTCGGTGCTGTGGAGGTTCGGGGGGGCCTCTTGTCAACTCTATCCATGCCTAATTTTTCTGCAGTGTTGAGTATGTTTGTCACAGCTGAGTGCAGCGCTGATTACAAGGCAGGCTGGCAGACGTGCAGAGGGGGAATGTCTTTTTTTTTTCTTTTTTTTTGAAGCGTGGAGGGCCTCTGAGATGGGACCGCTGGAGGGTTCTCGACGGCCAAGATGGCAAAAGACAAAGAGAGACAGAGGCTGGTTCATAAGAAGGTCATAAGACTAATGACCATCAACAATGATCCAATGGAGTGCGTCCGCAATCTTACCCCCTTAAGCACAAGCCTCTCAGTGTGGGCCATAGAGAAGTATGGGTGGGGAGGGGAGGGAGGGGGGACGACAACAAGTGCCGCCATCAGAAACCCATCACATAAAAGAAGAAGGGGGGGGGGCCTCATAAGCGAATAGATTGGCTCACAGTTTTGCTGCAGGGGTTGAATAATCAAGCGAAACATTTCCATAACCAAACAAGGCAAATGATCCGTGGCGAGCAATTGACCGGAAAACCGTCAAAAGTTAAGGCTAGAAGGCACGGTTCAAGATGAATACGGCAGTTATATAGCATTAGGTTTCCCTAATGGGACGCAGGTTAACAGCCCGCTGACTATAACTGGAATCACTCAGCCAACCGGTCAAGTTACACTTTACACGTCGTTTAAAAAGTGTTTGAGCCTCTGAGAATTTCCTACATTCCTGCATAAAAATGTCACGTAAAGAAGTCATGAAGACAAAAAGACTTTATTTATCATTTGTACATACACATTATTCCTAATATCATGTAGGTCTCCCTTGTGCCTCCAAAACAGTTGTAACTCGTCAGAGAATGGACATGGACCTCCTGTAGTGTCCTTTGGGTCCTATGGGTTAAGGGGAGGGTCCTCTGTGGATCGGCATCCCACAGATACTTGATCAGTTTGGGATCTAGTGAATTTGGGATCCAGGTCAACACCTTGACCTGTTACCCCTGATATATGTGTGAATGGCAAAAGTAAGTGAACCCTGGTTTTCAGTATCTGCTGAAACCTCCATGTGCAGCAACTAAATGTTTCCGGTAACTGCTGATCTGTTGTCTACAGCAGCTTGGAGGAATTTTAGCCCATCTCCCAGATATTGGACTTTGACCGACTATGCCTTTTCAAAACTCTCATTTTGTTCTTCTTTTATAGAACAGCTTGTGTTCTTGAGGTCTTTGTCGTGCTTCATGACCCAGTTAATCCTCAGTTTCAGATCATGGACATCAATGATGGACAAACCGACCTGGTCCAGATGCACCAAAACAGGCCTAAACAAGGACATTTCCACCACTTATTCTCTCGTTTAAACCAAATCATTTTACTTTTGAATTGATCTGCCTACAAAATATTCTCCCAGTAGTCTTCATGCTCGTCCACATGATGTTAAACAAAGTGTATATGGGCAGAAATCTGCACACCATGGTCGTTCTGTGTTGTTCTGGGTTCCTTTGTGACCTCCCAAGACAGTTGTGCATTTTGCTGTTGGATCTTTGTTGGTCAACCACTCCTGTGGAATGACACCCGAGTCTCATTACACTTATTGGAAACGATGGACCTTAATTTGAACTTGAAATATTACGGAGGTGTGTTTGCAGAATATTATGTTATGATACACTAGTGCTATTCCCCATTGAGTTACCCGTTATCATCATCCAGGGTCTGTAGATTGACCTACTAACCTCTGACCTGGATGATGTCATCTCTGAGCGCCGCATGCACCCGCAATGGTCGGCTTGTTTACCGGTAATTATGGTTACGGTATGGTTTGTCCACAACCGCAGTCAGAAGAATCGGAAAAATATTCAGCCAAAATGTTCCAAATAAAAAAAAAAAAAAAAAACTAGCAGTAGTGAATTACAGGTAAACAAGAATCTACAGACCCCAAATGATGATAACAGGTAACTCCGGACTCAATGGGGAATAGCACTAGCGTATCATAACAAAATATTGGTGAAATGTTTCGCGGCAGATAACAGCCAATCATTCAGCAGCTGTGTAGTTCAGTCGCAGTAGTATAGTAGCATGCATTGACAAGCCGGGAGGAGAGTAGAGCCGGCTGCTATGTACCAGAAACTGGTACCGGTAGTATAGTAAACCACGGTAGTACCATCGTGTAATGTGTTATTTAGAGGCTGCGTTTCAGTGCCCCATTCACTCCCACTATATACGAACAACTACAAATTACACTAAAGCTTTATGGGTGAGTAAACGATGGTATTTTATGTCAGAAATAAGGTCCAGGTGGTAAAAAGCAGTAGTTCCCTTTTAAACAAGTGCTTATTCAAACCCCAACTTTCTTCCTCTTAATCCTCCTCAAGTCTGTTTCTGAGCCTAAATCTAACCTAATCTAACCACAGCTGTGTCGGACGGTTTTATATATTTATTTATTTGTTTGCAACAGAGATTTGTCACCGAGTGTCAGATCTGAAAGTGTGCCGCACTTGTGGAAGCAACACAAACAATTTATTTTGCCGTCTGGCTCGCAGAGTCAAACGCAACTTGTATTGGTTCAACTGAGCCGATGAAGTGTCCCGGTGAGTCACCCGCCGCGCACAATCCAGCTCTGTCTCTGGTGTCGAGGACCGCGTCTGAGCGGAGAACGGGAGGACGAGGGAAATCGTATAAAGGGCCCGAAAAAAGAAAAAAAAAACAAACGAGGGGGCCTGACATCATCAAATCCGAAAGGTTACTGGCCAACGCTCGGCGCTCCCGCTCAAGAACAACACTATTGATGTTCTGTGGGTCCGGGGCCCGGGGACAATGGCCCGGTCTGTCCCTCCCTCCCGGCCTGGCATGGCAGAGATGTCACAGGGAGCAGCAAACAAATGGATGGAGGGATGGAGAGGAGGTGGAGGAGAACAAACGCATTGTTCTAGGGGTGGAGAAAGGGGCATTGTGAGCAAGACAGATAGCTTATGTGGGAGAGCTGGGGGTGGGAGGGGAAGAGAGAGAGAAAAGGGGGAGAGAGAGGACACACAAAAGGACAGGGAAAGGTGAAACCTGGCATTTTTTTATTTTTTTTTATAGATGCCCTCTTTTTTTTTTTTTCTCTGCAGCTGGAGGCAATCCATAAACCCGCTTTAGGGGACACTTCCTAAAAACTATAAAGAGGAACACAGCGGGGACGGCGTCAGCACCCTTTCAGAGATCATGTTTTTTTATTCCCTCTCCGCAAACTTGAGCGCCTCCGGTTACGTCTGGAGTAAAGGCGGCGAGAGCAGGTAGGTCACCCCCCCCCACCACCACCTGCCCGCCTGCCCGCCCCGCTCCCACGCTAACCCCCGAGGGTCCAGGTCTGAGTGGGTAACTTGACGTGAACTAACGCCACGGTTGCTTGGACCTCGGCGGGGATGGAGGCCGCTGAGCCGGAGATGCCCCGCAGGCGTGTGATGCGTGCCAGCTGCCCTCCTCCTCCTCTTCTTCCTCCCTCCTCCTCCTTAGTAAACATCAGAGACGCATGTACACGCGCAGTTAAACCAAACATTTTTCAGATCATAAAAAAAAAACTGCCTCATTCACACTACGAGCAGAGGAAACAAACAGAGAACCGCCTCAGCATGCAGACGACGCGAGGAGACTTCCTCGCCGCTTAGACGATCACACAAATTAGGAAGAGACACTCTGTGCAGTCAACAAGAGACGTATCGCACAGCAAACACAATATGGAATTGAATTTATTGCACACTTTCTCTCGCTTGATTCCCATTAGAGACTCTGCCTTCCCCTACGCTCGCCGTGTCGACTTCTAAAAGCAACGCCACCGCTGTTTGTATTTCCGATTTTAGCATCTCCAGCAGGGCCCTGGTAATTTATAATCACGTACCAAAAAGTCGGGAGAAGGGGGACGACACACGAAGAGAAAGGAAGCGACTAAAAATATTAGACTGTGGCGAGACGGAGTTGGCAGATGTGGATTCGGCAGATTCCAAGATTGTTCAACCACAATGGCGCCGTTGTGCCGCCGACACGGGACACGGCCCACACACGCAAATAATAGGCAAACCACCAGCCACGGGGTATGCATACATGCATAACAGACGGCGACCTCGCATGCTCTCAAAGTGCAGGAAAACCGCAAACCGACACTATGCCACAAGATGCGTGAGTCACCGCAAAAGTGGCAGATTATTATTATGATTATTATTTTTTGTAAATATCCTGAAGACAAGCGGGAAAACTGCAGACTCGACGCACACCTCCGCCTCGCAGCCGCGGGACCACCGCCAGCCAGCCAACGCTTATAATTTATTTCCTGCATCTCATTGTCGCTCGGCACAACTTCCTGCTGATGCGACGGCGCGATGCATTAATGATGATCTGTTGCACACGCCGCCTCGAAGAGAGCAGAGTCCACAGCCACGCTAGCTGCTGGGAGGACACGCTCAGGCACAGTGGTGCTCCTCAGCTAAGCGCTAACAATGTGCGCTAACAAGAGGCCCGCTAAGTAGATCTGTTTATGATCTTCTTTACTCAAGCTCAGAGTATTTTTCAAACGAGCCAGGGCTGATAGGGATGCCTTTAACTAATGAATATCTCAACACAAGCAGAAACGAGGACAACTGGGTCAGTGTTCCTCTCAGAGAGCTACTAACTTAGCCTAAAAAAATCCTAGCTAGGAGTCTTAGCTTAGGAGTGATTCCAGGACATTCTCAGAGAAGAAGGAATGGACGGAGACTCTTAACTTAGTGAGGAGGTGTGGTTGACCCCGCTGCTAGGTAAAAGCTGTGACTGGTTGATCCTAAAAGCTAAAAAAAGAAGCGTTTAAAAAGGAAACCAGACTTGTACCGGAGTGTTTTTTTGAGAAGACGTTCCACCATTCATCTGAGTAGCTTCTTCGGTTCTAGGGGACTGGACGATTCAGTCGTCCACCTACACCTGAGGGACAAAGGACACATCTTAAGCCAGAGAAGACCGATGGTTTGAAAGAGGAATAAAGGAAGACATCTACACTATATTACCAAAAGTATTCGCTCACCCATTCAAATGATCAGAATCAGGTGTTCTAATCACTTGGCCTGGCCCCAGGTGTATAAATTCAAGCACTCAGGCATGCAGACTGTGAAACAAGACATTTGTGAAAGAATGGGCCGCTCTCAGGAGCTCAGTGAATTCCAGCGTGGAACTGTCATAGGATGCCACTTGTGCAACAAATCCAGTCGTGAAATTTCCTCGCTCCTAAATATTCCACAGTCAACTGTCAGCTCTATTATAACAAAATGGAAGCGTTTGGAAACAACAGCAACTCAGCCACGAAGTGGTAGGCCACGTAAAGTGACGGAGAGGGGTCAGCGGATGCTGAAGCGCATAGTGCAAAGAGGTCGCCGACTTTCTGCACAGTCAATTGCTACAGAGCTACAAACTTCATGTGACCTTCAGATTAGCCCAAGTACAGTACGCAGAGAGCTTCATGGAATGGGTTTCCATGGCCGAGCAGCTGCAGCCAAGCCACACATCACCAAGTGCAATGCAAGGCGTCGGATGCAATGGTGTAAAGCACGCCGCCACTGGCCTCTAGAGCAGTGGAGACGCGTTCTCTGGAGTGATGAATCACGCTTTTCCATCTGGCAATCTGATGGACGAGTCTGGGTTTGGAGGTTGCCAGGAGAACAGTACATTTCAGATTGCATTGTGCCAACTGTGAAATTTGGTGGAGGAGGAATTATGGTATGGGGTTGTTTTTCAGGAGCTGGGCTTGGCCCCTTAGTTCCAGTGAAAGGAACATTGAATGCTTCAGGATACCAAAACATTTTGGACAATTCCATGCTCCCAACCTTGTGGGAACAGTTTGGAGCGGGCCCCTTCCTCTTCCAACATGACTGTGCACCAGTGCACAAAGCAAGGTCCATAAAGACGTGGATGACAGAGTCTGGTGTGGATGAACTTGACTGGCCTGCACAGAGTCCTGACCTGAACCCGATAGAACACCTTTGGGATGAATTAGAGCGGAGACTGAGAGCCAGGCCTTCTCGACCAACATCAGTGTGTGACCTCACCAATGCGCTTTTGGAAGAATGGTCAAAAATTCCTATAAACACTCTCCTCAACCTTGTGGACAGTCTTCCCAGAAGAGTTGAAGCTGTAATAGCTGCAAAAGGTGGACCGACATCATATTGAATTCTATGAGTTAGGAATGGGATGGCACTTCAGTTCATAGAATGAGTAAAGGCAGGTGAGCGAATACTTTTGGTAATATAGTGTATGTCAGACTGGAAAAACCTTCCCTAAACTATTTACAATACAGTTTTAACATCTGTCCCCGAGAAGTTTCAACCCCGTCCTAGAGTTGTCACGATACCAAAATGAGTAACCACGATACTATACCACAAAATATCACGGTTCCGGGTAATATCACGATGCAGACTCGCTACTCAGGCCCAGTGCTTCTACCGTGGTGATTGTGTTGTCTCGTGTTTGTGACCGTGAGCACATCTGGGCGAGACAGAACTTTAGCTTGTTGTTTGTTTTGAAGCAAATTTCTATCGAAGCGGAGCTGTCTTCATGGAGTTCGTTCTTGCCGGCAGAAACACAGCCAATCACCTAACAGATGGGCGGACCCAGCCTATCATATCCCCCGACATCACCAGTAACAGGCAAACAGCCAATCATTCAGCAGCTGTGTAGTTCAGTTGCAGTAGTTTCCATGTGGGTTTGTTTACAAGGGAGTAGCATGCAGTGAGAAGCCGGGAGGAGAGTAGAGGCGGCCGCTATGTAGCAGAAACTGGCACCGGTAGTATAATAAACCACGGTAGTACCACCGTGTAGAATATCTAGTATAGTAGGAACCATTACGGCACTGCGGGGTACCGTGTATACCGTGGGTATTGTGCAGCTCTAACCCGTTCACACCTTGAGACTGGAGACTCTGACAGAAAAAGGTTGTTAGAGCGCCATTCATAAGGAAAGAGGACAGGGACAAACAGTTTTCTTGGCTGTACCATGACCTGGATGACTGGGATCCTGAAAGCGAGATAGAAAAATACACTTTTGGTGTAAACGGGCATAGAACGGACCATCAAATCAAGACTTAATCACAGGATCTAATCTCTATGAAGTCTGTGTGATTATAAATAATATTTATATAAAAAAAGAAACTCTCTGTTAAATAAACAGCAAGCTGTACTTTACACTGATCCTACAAAACGTGTGAAAACTTACACCCACTTTCAGTCTTCACACGCTGATAGCTATATTTACGTGCTTCCATTCATTTAACATGCTGGTAATTTTTACATCCATTTGGTGTTAACGAGGGTAAAATGACTCAGCTTTCATCGGTTTCTGTGATTGCTACCCGGCTGATATGAAGCAGTGTTGGTTGCTGTTCAAATCTTTCACAAACCGAAGAGCAATGGAGAAAATAAGAAGCAGGAAACCCAGCTGGACAGAAGAACAGTGTTTGGCTCGACTGGTCAATGAGAATAAAAGTGTTTAAGACGTAGATTTGAGCCTTTGCCCATCTAGGGTTAGATGTTTCACCACTAATCTAAGTAGCTTCTTCTGTTCAGGAACTTTTATTAACATCTAGGGTCTGGATATCATGAATTTAGTCACACAACACCCACAGATGTTCCTATAAAACCTCATCTCACCTCCAGTCTTTGACAACTAAAGAATCTACTTGGATGAAACGCCTTCAAGAGACTCTACAAGTCCACATTTTGCCGTCGTATCAGCTTCTTTTTCTTACATCCACCCTGACCTGGGTGACCGATCACCTTCACAGACACCTGCACTGTTATTCCTCTGTGGCCTTGCAGCGGCGGCGGCGCAAACGCCTGTGAGTGGTTCATGGGCTTAATTACAGCCGCACTTAAGGTGTCGATAAAAAGGCGCGAGTGGGAAGACCTGCGAGAGACGAGGAGGTCACCAGACCCTGAGCGAGACACGGACGACAAGCCTGTGAACACTGAGCTGCTGTAACTGTTGATAATGTTGCATGGCTGCCAAGTCGTCATCAGCTTCCACTGAAAATAAATATTCTTGCTTTATCTTTGCTAGAGTAAATTTGCCTCCATAGCTTCAGGATACCAACCGACTCATTTTAGTTCAGTATTCTAGTTTATTTCAAACCAGGGAACACATTTAGGCAAAGACTGGTCCACCCTCAAGACAAAACACTGTAATGTGGTGTACGTTGTTTAGTGCAGTGACTTATACATTGGGGAAACCAAACAACCCATCCATGAGCTCATCAGGAGACGATTCAGCGGTCCACCTACACCTGAAGGACAAAGGACACTGTTTTGAAGATAATAACGTCCAAATCTTAGCCAGAGAAGACCGATGGTTTGACAGAGGAGTAAAGGAAGCCATCTATGTCAGACTGGAAAAACCTTCAGGAGGTGGACTGAGGTTTAATCTGCCATCTATTTACAATACAGTTTTAACTTCTGTCCCCAAGAAGTTTAAAACTCATTCACACCTGGACACTGGAGACTCTGACGGACAAGAGTCATTAGAGAACCATTCATAGGGAAGAGGACAGGGACCAAAAAAACAACTGGTAAGTACCTAGTTGCTAATGGACGTCAGCTGCACCGGCTTCTGGTCATTAGCATAACAAGCAAGTTTCAGGAGGAGTTCATATTTAAACCTCAGACTTCCCACCAGTACCCTAGAACTGAAGAATCTACTTGGATGATGAGTGGTGAAACGTCTTCTCAAAAAAACTCTACAAGTCCAGCTGCTTTTTTTGGATTTAGTTCAGGGGGGCTACATACTGCCCAATTTGAATATTTTCCCCAATCAAATCCTTCATTCATTCATTTTCTGTAACTGCTTGTCCTCTGGAGGGTTGTGGGGCGGTTGGCGCCTATCCCAGCTGTCGTTGGGCAAGAAGAGGTGGCGTCCACCCTGGACAGGTCTCCAGTCTATCACAGGGCTAACACAGAGAGAAACTCACACCTACAGCCAATTTAGAATCACCAATGAACCTAACCAGCATGTCTTTGGACGGTGGGAAGAAGCTGGAGTACTCAGAGATTAGAACCCAGTTGGCTCATGGATTTGGGGACAAACTGACCCCAAAGAACCGACATGTACAAGACATTGAAACCACACCAAGTTAATTTGGTTTATAGGAATACCAGATACCGTTATTGAATATTGGTTGTTAAAGTCTTCTATATAACTTTCACAAATTCATGCCGCAGGGCCAGATTAAACCCTCTGCTGGGCTGGTTTTTGGCCCGCGGGCCATATGTTTGACACCCCTGATTTAATAGCGGCAGAGGTATTTCAGCCTGGACCGACGTTAACAACCCCTACAGCCAACACTAAGATGCTTCACAGATTAGTTCAGTTGCAGTCCGACGTTTCTGTTTCTAATCTCTGCAGTTCCTTTGTCCTTGCGTTGGAGGTGTACCTGCAGGCGAAGCGAAACCCAAAGTCAACTAAATATTCCCTGCACATTCGCTCTTCTGCTCCGCTACCAAATGAGATTCGGAGGTGCTCACTGCTCACGCAGACACATCGCCGCAAACATTAAGAGGTTACAAGTGTGTTGGAAGCACATGGGATCATATTTTCACAAAGCTCGCCCGTCCGTCCTTGGCTCTGCCCCCCTCCTCCCCTCCAAACCACCCATCCCTCTCTGGTCCACACATCTCTGATTGATTAAGGCCGGACAGTCGGTGGATTTCCATCATCTAATGCGAGCTCTGAGTGCTTCTCCTTTGTCCTGCTGCTTGAGCAACTGTCAGCTCCCACGTCTTTCCTCGTTCCTAATAACATTTCAGCCCGGCCGGCAATCTCCTTGGCTTGTCCTCTCATTACCACCAACGCGCGCCGCATGCACTTTACGGCCGCCGCTCTTCCGGGAGCTCGAGCAGAAACCAGGCCAGCTCGGGGTATTGGTATGCCGCTCGCGCGTTTCCGCGTTTTGCTCAGTGAATTTCCGATAGGGATCCATCACCAGCAGGTTTACCGCTGAATCGATGTCGGGAGTTTATGTGCACCGCGAAGATGCTTATTGTGATATATGTATTTTATCTTCTCTCAAAAGGAGATCAGAGGCGGTGTGACAGAAGCTTCAATAGATCAATAACACAAATTGCATGTTTAAAACTGTCTTTATTTTCATTGACCAGAACACAAAGAAAGAAGCTATTTACAATTACAATGACATTTTCATTTTTTCTTGTTATCATTCTCTGCAGGTGACTCCAGATGATCAGTAATAGTCCTCTGGGTCGGCTTTATCCCCCTGATTCTGTATCTGCTGCTGCTTCTTGTACAAATCAGCAATCTGCAGCAGAGATGTTGAGAGAGAGAGAGAGAGAGGGAGGGGGAGAAGATCATGAAGTCAGGTCAGTAACATGAAGAGGAAAAGCTAAAAATATCAGTTTGATTATTCATATCTCGGGCTTTGAAGTCGGTGACTCCCAGCTGCCGACTGGGAGACGGAGGCTGCGTTCGCTCGAGCTCACCGGGGTTAGAGGTTTGAGGGGGAGGAAGGCGGGACGGTGAATAATGCGCGAACAGCAGGGCCACCCAGAGTCAGCAGTATGAGAGCCGGTCCAGCTGGGTGGCACAGGGAGGAGGAAAAACAATGCAACGGCGCATCAAGGTAAAGGTTTGATTCTGAAACCCGCTCGCGTTGGTGTGATCTCTTTGTAAACCGGCTCCGACTCGAACGAGGTTAACTTTCATTTAAATCCCGGGCTCCATCACCCAGCGTGGAGCCGGCGTGTTCGGCTAACGAGTGAGCGTACGTCTTCACAGACACAAACCGACAGCAGCATCATTTAAATGCGGCGGATGCTCCAAACCCCGATTCCCAGCTGTAACAAGCGCATATCTCGACTCTAAGGGCAACAGATGGCTGCTAATTCGAGTCAGGGAAAATTCACATTATAATACGGCTCACACCTTAATAAATGCTACATCGGTTTGGACTCGAGTTTAGAAAAAGAAAAACCTGGAGGCTAGAGCTGATGTTTTTTTTTTTTTGTGGCCTCATTAAAACTCAAACTCTCTGAGAGATCACAACAACGAACATTGGCTCAGAGTTTAGAGGAAGGTGTTGCTCGGGGTTTGTCGTCACCCACGGCAACTGATGCAGGCCAGCGTGTCCTCACGTGTTTAGTGGGGAATCAAACTTCAAAACGTTCTGCCTGTAAACTGGTTTTAGGAAGCAGAGTGTCCAAAGTGCAGAGACGTCTTTAGTTCAGCTTATTTAAGTTGATATACCTCCTGATAACCAAATAAAGACTCAGTGTCGTGTCTCTGGTTGCTGCCATCTTGGTTAGGAACCTACGACTCCTCAATAAATCTTGTTTAATACAAAAAAGGGCAAAGAGGTGCAGCTCGACACACAACTACCGACCTGAAAGGGCACCCACGCCCTTAATTATGTACAACTACACCCATCAGGCATAACATTATGACCGCCTTGTGCCTCCAAAACAGTTGTGAGTCATCAGAGAATGGACAGGGGCCTTCTGAGGGTGTCCATTAGTGGGATCCTGTGGGTTGAGGGGAGCTGCCTCTGTGTCAGGCCATCAAGGAGTGTCATTGCTATGGGGTCGTAACTCATCAGAGAATGGACATGTGTCTTCTCCGGGTGTCCTTTCTGGGGTGGGAGGTGGGGTTTGGGTCCTATGGGTTGAGATGAGGGGCCACAGATACTTGATCAGTTTGGGATCTAGTGAATTTTGTTTTGAGTTGTTTCTTAATCGTTTTGTCCTCCTGGGGACATCTGCTGCCATCAAGGAGTGTCATTGCTATGGGGTGGGGGTCCCTGGTCTGGTCTAGGTGGGTGCTACATGTCTAAGTAACATCCACACCAATGAATGAATGAATGGCAGGTCCAGAGGTTTCCCAGCAGAACATTTCATTGTCACAAGATGATCAATGTTCTTTACTTCTCCCGTCAGTGGTCGTAATGTTGTGGCTGATTGTGTTTGTCGTCTTCAGCGTGTCACCAAGCCTCCAGCTCTCTGCAGACACAGTGTGAACTTTATTTTTCTAACACCTTTTAATCAAACCTTCCTGCTGCCACAGCTTCTCTTTTAATACTTTAATCAATAAACGTTAACTTAGATCGACATTAACCAAGAAATAAAAAATAATAAATGAATAATAATGTTGTTAATTTAAGGCTGAATACATTGCACTCGTCTTAATGAGCCTAATGAACATATAAATACAACAAGTATCAGTTTTTAATATTTGTTTCTTGGTTTCAGTGTGGAGTAAACTGATAATTGTTGTATTTCTTATTTTTCTTCAGCCGTTCTGAAAATATATTTTCAATTTACAGCTTCTCGCCTGTCAGACTTTGCAGCTGTTATTTTATTTGTTAGTTCCATGTGACGATGACTGAATGAAACAATAATCAAACGGCGTTAGATCAGACTTGTTGTTAAAATGCTCTTAAGATTAGTCAGGTACATACTGAGCGTGCAGCAGCAGCTGCAGCCCCACGGTGGATCAGAGTGAGGAATCTGGCTGCATTTAAATTATTACGACGGAACAATCAGCGACGCTCTGCTGCAGGGAGAGGACTTGTGCTGAATACGGTGCCGGCTTACTTTCAAAGGAGCATATTTCAGTGTTGACACAGCTCCTGCATTAAGCTCCTTGTGAACAATGAGGTGGAGCTAGTTTCCTAAAACTAGGAATTTAATGCACAAAACTTTAAAGTAGGACTTGTTGCAGATCAAACAGGTCATTTATTGACTCATGTTTTATACTAGGAAATAAAGAAATCTGAAGCCAAAGCAAGTAGAGCTCCCCCTGGTGGCTGGCTGCAGTATAGGTCATAAGCCCCGCCCCCTCCATGTTAGTGGGCGGGACTTGGACCAAATTAAAACACTGAAATACATGTCAAATACTATTAACATGGATGGTTTCTGTCATTTTAGGTAGTTAATATAACGTTGATGTGTGTTCAAGTGTAAATTTTGGATAACTTTCGTTTTAGTTTATGTATTTGACGCTACTGAAACAGGATGTGACATAATGGGGGGACTGATCGAGGCATTTTTAACACGACTGTAATCAGTATCAGTATCAGGCCCCTTAATCATTTATAGTTATTTATTTTAGGTCTGGCACCACGTCCCTGTAGTGTCTCATTTGTCTTTGTCGCCAAGCATCAAAAAACAGAAGACGACGAGTTTCTTCTTCTTCTTCTTTAAAGGGTAACTACCGTTGTTTTTACAACCTGGACACTATTTCTGGCATAAAATAAGATCATTTACTCACTGGGGAATATCACTAGCATATCCTAGTGAAATGAACAATGTTTCAAAGCAGATAATACGTTATTTAGAGGTTGTGTTTCGGTGCCCCATTCACTCACACTATATGGATATACACTGATCTAAATATCGTCCAAACGACACCAAATTTTATTCGGTATTTTATGCCAGAAATAAGTTCCAGGCTGTAAAAAAACAAAAAAATGTAGTTCCTCGTTAGTGGCGCAAAAATCAAAATAGCAGGAAAATATAAGCTATTTGCAAATTATGGAATGTGGATGTCGGGTGATGTCGTATTAAAAAAAAATCTTCCAGGCAGGGTTAGGGGAGTTTATGGCAGCATCTGGAGCCGAAGTACGAGCTACCCTCTCCACACTTCAGGTTTCTCTTTGTCAGCAAGAATCAAAAAAAAAAAAAAACAGAAGAAGGTGAATTCTTCTTCGTCTTCTGCTTTAAAGGAGAACTACTATTTTTTTTTTTTTTTACAACCTGGGGCCTATTTCCAGCATAAAATGCGATCGTTTTCAAAATATTGGTGAAATTAACGAGTTTTGCAGCAGATAATACGTTATTTAGAGGCTGCGTTTCGGTGCCCCATTCACTTCCATTATATGGATATACGCAGATCTTAATATCGTCCAAACAACTACAAAATAACACCAAAGTTATATGGGTGAGTAAACTCAAAGTCTTTTATGCCAGAAATAAGGTCCAGGCTCTTAAAAATTGATAAACTTCACACTAAATTAACTTTCACAGAAATACTTATTGGACTTAATACAGTCGTACAGGAATACCAGAAAGATTTTATGAATCTACAGAGGAGGACATTTTGTTCATTTAAGATCCGGACAGCTTTCATTTTTAGCTGTAGATTAATTATACGACAGGACTGAGTTTTGTTCAGCTTCTATTCTCAGGTTTCTGGTTTTACTGTGAGAATTTGTTGATTTCTTCCCTATTTTACATTAACTCCCGCTGATTAAATAAAACATTTCACGAGCCAAATAATTATTGCAGTTAGCTGCAGCCCACATTATAAGTTCAATAACTCCTGTTCATATAAATAAAAGTAACTTGAAGCGCTGGAAATCATCAATCTGCCGGTGTCATATACAACACTACAGGGATCCGTGCGTTGACTGTAATTGAGGCGAATCATGAAAAAATGATGAGCCGCTGGGTGAGCGGGTCATCGGGATCTATTCAGACTAGACAAAAACATCTCGACTAATTGCTTTATGTATGCAGAACACAGTTTATAAACTGAGCTGAACTTCTGGTTGGTGCCTTAGAGTTAAACGTACCGTCTCCACTGCTTCACTATATACTGCCCCGACCCTCGACTCTAAACCCCAGAGGCGCAGCTTTACCTGGCTGTTATAGCTGAGCTCGATGGGCGCCGGGAGAACACTACATAAACCGACGGCAGTATAAAAAAAAAAGAAAAAGACTGTCCTTGCAGCGCTGCTCACCCTTGAAGTTTTACAGGACAGTTGTTGAAGAGGGAACGTGATGATGAGGCACCGTGTCTGCGCGACACTTTGAGCACCACGGCCAAACAAACATACGATATGAGCTTTTACTGGCTCTTTACAGACAGGTTTATATTGCAGAAGGCCGACCCGCTGAACCCGTGTTCCCTCACGCGCTCTGGCTGGCATTATATCCTGTTTTTTTTTTGTACCTGAGCTCCAGTCGTGGCGTCCTCCGGCTTCTTGTCGTCTCTAATCCGAAGGAAGCGGGGGAATCTCAGAGAAATGCCCTTCTCTGGATCCACCTGAGGATAGATGAGAAGCCAGAATTACAATTAGCACACAGCATTCAGGCCCGCGTCGTATCTGATTTGCACCGTACAGAAGAAGGGGACTCCCAAATGTCCTGGGTATTTTTCTAAGTTTAAGTTAAATAAAACCACATTAGTTCAGTTTAACTTCTTCTTTATAGTCTTAGAAATCCATGAATTGCACCAGATGTGGTTGAAAATAAAGAAATGTTGGATGTGAAGCAGATTTTTGATGGATTTTTTTCTTCTTACTAGTGGTTCTAGTGTGACCAAACAGTTTCCCTTGTGGATGAATAAAGTCTGTTTAAGTCTATTCGTGTGCAACCCTAATGTACATAGATCAGACCTTTTAGAACAGTGGTTCCCAAACTTGCTGGGACCCCCATATGGAAATTGTGACCCTCTAATTCCATATGGGCTCTCCATCCCCCACTTTGGGAACCACTGGTTTAGAAGAAGACGATTTCTTCTTCTTCTTATTCTGCTTTAAAGGGGAACTGCAGTTTTGTTTTTTTTACAACCTGGACCTTATTTCCGACATAAAATACGATTGTTTACTCATCAGGGAACAGCACTAGTGTATCATAAAATACTGATGAAATGAACGAGTTTTGTGGATAATGTGTTATTTAGAGATTGTGTGTCGGTGCCCCATTCACTCCCCCTATATGGATAAAGGCAGATCTAAGCACAGCTAAGCTCAGTAAGCACAACTTACTGAGCCTTGAGCATTTTAAAAATCTTAAATCAGCTTGTTTGATGTACAAGGTGTTAAATGGACTTGCCCCAACTTCTATGTCTGAGTTTCTTAAAAAAAAAAGGCCTCACAGTGGTCTCAGGACCAGGACCTCCTCCCCTTGACCTTCAAAAGCGTAAAAACAGCCTTTGGACAAAATGCTCTTTATATAAAGGCCAGTACAATCTGGAACAGTCTTCCTCTCTCCGTAAGGGAGTGACCCACTTTTTTGTGGTGTTTTGTGGCAGATAATGTGTTATTATGCATTTCGGTGCCCCATTGACTCCCATTATATGGATATATGCAGATCTAAATATCGTCCAAACCGTTGTGGATGAATAAAGTCGGTTTACGTCCAAGTCTATTCGTGATTGGGACGTTTGAATGTGATGAGTAGATGTGAATTCACTGATATCGTTAGTGTGACGCCTTTAGAAAATGTAGAAGATGACGTGAAGCCATAAAACCGACCTCTTTTTGTGTAAAACAGCTCACATAACCATCTCATATTCAAGCGTTTAACGGTAAAGCTGTAAATTTACGGTTTAATGACAATGACGTGCAACACGTGTTAACTTTAAAAGTAAAAAATTTATGAGTAACCGTTAAAATTATGTAAATGTTTTCAGATAAAGCTCATCCGTTTCCTCTGACTGTGGCTGAAATGAGAGCTGTATTTTACATCAACGGTTTGTTATTTTATTTTACGCGCGCTGTGGGAATCCGTGTCGAAACACGCAGCCAAACCGCGGGTAACGAGCGAGTGTCTGTTCTATTAAATCCAGCATCTTCCTTTACTACATTTTTAATAAGTCAATTAAGAGGCACTAATTATGACTTTTCATGGCGGGCAGCAGACCATAAACAGCACGGGTTTATCAGCGGGAACAAACCGCGGCTGAGCTTACCATTCCCATGGCGGCCTTGTAGACGGGCGACAGCGAGAGGTCGGCGCACTTCACCTCCCAAACCTGCACGGCGTCCAGCCACACGTCGGGCTCGGCCGACTGGTCCACGCGGTAGTAGGCTCGGGGTTTGGGCAGAATGTGCTCCTGGAGGACATGAGGATAGTTAATTAGTACAGCATCCCGAAGCAAGCGAGAGGGGGGTAGGGTTGTGGGAAGGGGAGGAATAGAGGTGGAGGTGTTCAGGTTACAAATATAGAAAACATTTAAGAAAATAAACACCTTAGAGAGACGGGTAAAAATAGGCCGGCGCATTCACAGAGAACCTGATAAAGAGACAGTGATGGAGTGGCTTTGGTCGCCCCACAGCACTGTCCCGCTACCTCGCAGTCGTGGGGGGGGGGGGGGGGAAGAGAGTCCCTCATATTAAAGTGATACCTGCTGGCCCAGGAGGGGGCAACGTGAGAGGACGGTTATAAAACCACATCATCATGCAGCAGCAGTGTTTCCCTCTGGATTTAAGGGTTTGAAGGGGGCGGAGTTTCGATGAGAGGGAGGGTGGGGGCGTAGTTTAGATGAGAGGGAGGGTGGGGGCGGGGTTTAGATGGGAGGAAGGGTGGGGGCGGAGTTTAGATGGGAGGAAGGGTGGGGGCGGAGTTTAGATTAGAGAGAGGGTGGGGGCGGGGTTTAGATGAGAGGGATTGTGGAGGCGGAGTTTAGATGAGAGGGATTGTGAGGGCGGGGTTTAGATGAGAGGGAGGGTGAGGGTGGAGTTTAGATGAGAGGGATTGTGGAGGCGGGTTTAGATGAGAGGGATTGTGGAGGCGGGGTTTAGATGAGAGGGAGGGTGAGGGCGGGGTTTAGATGAGAGGGATTGTGAGGGCGGGGTTTAGATGAGAGGGATTGTGGAGGCGGAGTTTAGATGAGAGGGAGGGTGGGGGCGGGGTTTAGATGAGAGGGATGGTGGGGGCGGAGTTTAGATGAGAGGGATTGTGGAGGCGGAGTTTAGATGAGAGGGAGGGTTGGGGGCGGGGTTTAGATGAGAGGGAGGGTTGGGGGCGGGACTAGTGAGGCTCATTAGTTTGTTTAATAAAAGAACAAGGTTGTGATCTGGCGTTACATAGAAAATTAAATTAACTTGACCTTCAAAGGTGGCGGCTCCTTCCTAATATAATAGTAGGGGACATCTACATGAAGGATTTAATTCGAACGAATCGTTTCTGTTCTTTAATCAGCCCCAGAAAAACTTCTATCCATCCATCCGATATCCAACATCAGCTTTTTAAACCTTTTTAAACGAGCAATCAGACCAGTCTCGATCCTCCGTCTTGTTTTTGCCGTGGAACGACCGTTTCCAGCGATGTTAAACTAGACTGCCGCAGTGTCCACAGAAGTGGGTCATGGTTAAGTAATGCAGGGGAAAAGAAGAAGAAGAAGAAAGCTCCAGCGGCGGCGGCACAAGCAGCAGCAGCAGCAGCGCTGTTTTCCCTGCACACATTATTTATACTGTAGGCATTCAAGTGACACTCTTAACAGCGAGTGAATTACAATGAGTGAGCTTGTAGGCGTGGAGGGTCTTATAAAATACCGCTGCCGGTCGTCATGAGCTCTGTCGGGGCTCAAACTCGTGGCCTCTCGGTCGCTCAGACACAAACTGGATGTTGAACAGACTATTTATCAGATGGGTGTTGAGTGCACACCTTGCTTTATAATTACACTTTACATCAGGCTGAAACGGTTGGAGATGAATGTGCTGCAGCTATTTCAGCTTTGTGCAATTATTTGTGCTGATTCCAACATATTTACTCCTACGAGCGCGGAGTGAGGAAATCATCTTAAGGGCAAATGTAAAGCGACGTTTTTTTTTTTTAAGGTTGAGGTGGTGATTATAATCAAGTGCAGTTGTTATATTTAGCGGGAGACGAAGGAGTCTGCGCCCACTGTGGAAGAGTTTGAAATCCTCAAGTTCAGCACAACTTCGTCTAAATACTCTAAAATAAATAAGTTATTATCTCTGCGGTTCTCCACGACTCTAAACTAACACTAATGAGAAGATTAACAGCTGGACGTCGACGGCTCCACGCCACGAATCCGCTGAAACAGACCGTTCTCGGGTCAAGATGTTTAAATAGTCAGAGTACATCAAGGCTCTGGATGTGAATGAGTTTCTTTGACAGATGCTGAGTGGAACTCATCAATGTGAAAATTGAAAGTGAAAGTGGGGAAACCACGTTGAGCGTGATTGCCGCTAAATGGACGTTAAAGCTGAATTTATTGAGGCGATTATTTGAGATCATTTCTGCTCCCCGGTTAGACAAGAAACACTAGACGTCCAGGTTAGAACATTTATTCTGGCAGAAGAACTGCCTCGTCTATTAAAGGCAGAAAACGATGGTTTAATTTTGATTTAGGGGCAGAACAGTGGTGTGGTGGTTAGCACTGAAGGTTATGGGTTTGAATCCATGGACCATCTGGTTTCTTTCTATGTGGAGTTTTCATTGGTTCTCTCCAGGTTCTCCAGCTTCCTCCCACCGTCCAAAGACATGCTGGTTAGGTTCATTGGTGAGTCTAAATTGGTCGTATTGTCCAGGGTGTACCCCACCTCTCGCCCAATGACAACTGGGATACAGAAGACAAATGACTTTGATTTATCATACCATTAATGTGGTAGTTTTAGTCTGTAGCAGGATTTTTAAAAAAGCTTTAGGAACAATTAAAAAAACATGAAGAACATCTCAAGGTTTTGACCTGGCCTCCAAATTCACTAGATCCCAAAAACTCATCAAGTATCTGTGGGATGATCCACAGAGGCCCCTCCCCTCAAGTTTTGCAGACGGTAGTAAATAGTCACAAAAAACGCCTGATGCATTTCCTGCATTTCAATGTAATGTTGTCGTTTGCTAAATCTTTATATCAGCTTTTGAAATTTACAGTTTAGATTTGCATTCCAAGTTATAAAAATGGTTCGTTAAATACGTTTGTGGTTTTCACTGTGAAAAATGTAGGTTTTTCCCACTTGGATTTTTTTTTGTTTTCAGTGTGGTTTTAGGTCCACTGTGTTAATATAGTTTGTCAGAATGAAAAAATAACTGTCATGTGAGGTTGTGCTGGAAAGAATGATACCTAACAAGGCAAGGTAAACTGTTTTTAAGTTGAAATATAAAGGTAAAACTAAAAGTAGTCAAAAACGACCAATTATACTGTAGACTTCAGAGGGTTAATAACAAACATCCTGTCTCCAGACACCACAGGACACCCTCAGAAGGTCCATGTCCATTCTCTGATGAGTCACAACTGGTTTGGCGGCAACAAGGGAGACCTACACAATATTGGTGTAGCTGGTGGTCATAATGTTATGCCTGATCGGTGCATATAAACCGTCCCTAATTTGTACCAGGTTGTAAACACGTTTATTTCTGCTGCAGAGTTGGACATATTAACACAGAAGTCTGTGGGGATTTACTTTCTCTTTGCGCCAGGAGCTACAGTTTTTGTCCCGAGCGTTTCTGGCTTCACTTCTTGGTCCCAGAGTTTGGTCCGCCTGGTGCCAAACCTCCCTCCAAAAGAGCCCAACGGTCCACTTAATCTAAGAAAACACTGAGCCAGCAGCAGCAACTATTGAAAGTGAGAGGTAGCAGGAGTAGGTGCAGACGGACTGGAAAGAGGAGGCGTACCTGACGTTTTTCCTCGATTTACCGTCTCCATTGAATGATTTAGTTTAGTATTTGTTGCTGTGCTGTGCAGTGAACCCTCGGGTTTGTGTAGAGGAAATAAAAATATGTCTATGTTATACCCTGGTTTAGGCTGGGATCTATCTGGGACCCTCCAGAGGACAGAGGCTCCGTCCTGATTCATTTACATAGAGGATAGAAACATCTACCTAGGCTAGTACCAAGATGGCTACCAATTGGCGTTGGGCACGTTGGCGTTGAATCTCGCATGCTTGAGATTGTGAGCACAATGTTCCTTTTATTATTAAAAATGGGCTTTAAAACGTCAAAAAGAGCCCAAGGTGGATCAAATGATGCCTTTGAGTTGCTTGTTTTGTGTAATCAATAGTAAGAAATATTTAAATTTTTAGCATTTCTAGTCGAAAATCCACAGTCTTCTTCCCAGAACATGGCGGGGGGGATCAGTGAAGCCTCCGTTAAAGCACCTCGCCACCCAGATGAGTGTGAACAGAGCCAATCGTCTCCCTGTCGAGTCCCATCGGCCTGGAGCACCGCTGCAACCAAAGCAACACGGCCACACCACCGGCTCGCCTTAATTCCCCATCCATCACTTTCATTACAAAGCACTACAGTACAGGCTGGAAAAAAAAGGTTACTCCACCTTCTCAATCACCGCTTCAGCTGTGGCGATTCTGCACAGTGCAGCAGTTTGTACCCATCACTCGAAAACCTTTAATCTTTAAAGTAAGAATGTTTTTTTTTAGCCGCTCTTCTAAACAGATGCACACATTTCTAAAAGCCTCTCCCGTTCTTATTTCTGCAGCGGCGCGTCTATATTTAGCCGAAGAAGTGAGCAGAGCGAGTGCCCAAATGAATTCTGACTCTCTCAACAGCTATCATTTTATAGAGAGCAGTTGTCAGCGTCTTCAAATGCTGCTGCTCTGCTGCTCTGGAACAAACCTCTTCAAAGGTAAATTGAAAAAGCAATTCATTACCCCCAAGTCAGAGCACGGCCGCACGGCTCCTCAAAACGCAGGGTTTTCTCTGTGAAACGCTTTTGTTTTACGAAATTCACACATTTGTGAGCAAAGATACGATATACGCCGATCAGGCATAACATTATGACCACCTTCCTAATAGTGCGTAGGTCTTTTTTGCTCCTCGGAAACAATCGTGACTCATCAGAGAATAGACTTCTGAAGGTGTCCATTAGTCGGATCCTGTGGGTTGAGGGGAGGGGCCTCAGCACCTAATAAGCATGTAAATGCTCCATCCATTGTTTCTCTCAGGTTGGAATAAATCCATTATTTTTACATGTGGTACTAGATGTGAAGGAGTCAGGACCAGTAACATAACAGGATAATAATCCTAAATTGTTACGTTTGTTTTAGTCCAAAGAAGTACAAGAACATTATGAGGATCTTTATATGTAATGAGCTGATTATGACCACCTTCCTAATATTGTGTAGGTCTCCCTTGTGCCTCTAGGACTCATCAGAGAATGGACATGGGCCTTCTGACTGTGTCCTGTGGTGTCTGGGGCCTTTGGGTCCTTTTGGTTGAGGGGAGGGGCCTCTGTGTATCATACCACAGATACCTGATCAGTTTGGGATCTAGTGAATTTGGAGGCCAGGTCAACACCTTGAGATGTTCTACAAGTTTTTTGTTTTGAGTTGTTCCTTAATCGTTTTGTCCTTCTGGGGACGTCTGCTGCTGTCATCAAGGAGTGTCATTGCTATGGGGTGGGGGTGCCTGGTCTGGTCTAGGTGGGTGCTACATGTCTAAGTAACATCCACATGAATGAATGAATGAATACCAGGTCTAAAAGCTTCCTAGCACAACACTGAATTGTCACAAGATGGTCGATGTTATCTACCTTTCCTGTCAGTGGTTTTAATGTTGTGGCTGATTGGTGTACGCAGAGTCTAAGCTGCTAATTTCTACTTATATTGTGTAATTATGGCATTGGCACTTCAAACATGGGGCGACTGGAGGTGAGCAGCTGGAGATGGAGTTTGAGATAGATAGATAGACAAGATAGACAACTTTATTAATCCTTTTGGGAGGTTCCCGCAGGGAAATTGACAAATACAAAGTTACAAAGATACAAAGTTTTTGAATGATGTTTTGTGTTTGTCTGTAAAACTGAGACTTTTGAACCAATAGGGAGTTATCAATGTTATTTATTTCTCCTGTGGGTGGTTTTAATGTTATGGCTGATCATGTAGATCATTTCCCAGACTAGCTTAGATAATGTATCTTGAGTTCCCTACATAGTGTCCATGTTGTTTTGATATATAATCTCTATTTATGTCAGAAAAATAACGACTGAATGAAGAATTATAGGGAAGGAATAAGTTTCTCCGATGTTGAAATGAAGTAGCATCAGCTGCTGGTGGAGCAGAGTTTAAAACCCAGGGTAAAAAAATGAAGCTATCAATGTGGGGACACGAGTGTGGAGCTGTAACGTCTACCGGGTTAGAACAGTGTGACAGTCTCGCCACTTTACCTTTAAGAACTTGTAATGCTGCTCCAGATCTTCATCCTTGAAGCCTGTCCCGATCTGGAAGAGATGAGAAAATAAAAAAAGGTAAGAAACACACGCACAGACGCTGGGATATACACACACATATTCCCTCGTGGTGAGACAGCAGACATTTGGCAGCAAGAGGCAGAACACAGAACAGCAAGCGAGCACCTTGTCTGCCTCCTTTGCCTGAAGCGTCATGTCACCCCTCAAAAGACCCGAAACCCGCTGAGACACAAGAATCACCTAACGGGCTGACGCGCACAGAAAGAGGGGCCCGCTGTATCATGCAAATATAGCGTTTTCCCCGCTCACAGGTGTTTTCTGCAGGTGTCCGTGAGGAGCTTTACGGCGCGTTTTTCTAAAGGCTGCATTCAGGAGCCGGGCTTTTAATTCGACTCGTGCATTATCTGTCTGTGCAGGCTGAGCCCTGAGCCAAGCCGACTGTGCCGCGTTACATCAGGACTAAGTAATCATCAGACTCCTACAGGCTGCTTAATGCAATCAATGCAGGCGCCTGTATGGGAGTTAACATTAACACTAACATTTCTTTATAGTGGTGTCGAGACGGCGCGAGTTTCAGGATGATCTTTGTTTAATTTTTGTCAAATTTAATACTTTTAAACACAAACGACGCCGTTCAGACCTGGTGGTGCTAACAGTGACTAGTGGGCAGCTTAGACGAGACGTGTGAACGCACCCACTCATTCTTTCAGGAAAATATACTGAACATAGAAGCTGGTGAAATATTTCATCCTGTTCAGGCATAACATTATGACCACCTTCCTAATATTGTCCAAGTCTCCCTTGTGCCTCCAAAACAGTTAATCAGAGAATGGACACAGGTCTTCTGTGGATCATCCCACAGATACTTGATCAGTTTGGGATCTAGTGAATTTAGAGGCCAGGTCAACACCTTGTTCTGTTCTTCATGTTGTTCCTAAAGCGTTTTTGTGTGTGTCCTGCTGGGGTTGGCTGCTTTCATCAAGGAGTGTCATTGCTATGTTGTGGGAGGGGGTGCCTGGTCTGGTCTAGGTGGGTGCTACATGTCTTAAGGTCCAAAAGTTTCCCAGCAGAACGTTAGATCTCTCGTGCTACCCTCTTGCATGCTCTCTATCTGGTTGTCCATTCACTTGGGTTCCCAGAGACCCCAAAGGTAGCACAAGGGTTAAAACAAGCTGAAACAAGGGCAACTGGGTTTGTAGAGGTTCTTGAAAATGTTTTCACCCAAGTAGCTTTGTTTGCTATATATGGGTGTTGGGGAGAAGGTTGGGGTTTGAAGAGGAACATCTTTGGGTTTGTTCGTCAAACACTCACGTGATTAGTGTCTGTAAACAACCAGATGCTTGACAAAAGAGTCTTAGCGGTCGTCCACACAGGGATGGTTTTTGGTTTAAACGAGAGGACGAACTAGAATTAACTTTTCTGAAACCTGGTCCCAGGGTGAAAAAAATCGCAAACACAGCTCTTGAGCTTTCGCGTGGACGGCAAAAATGCATACTTGCATTTCAATGATGTTATGGCCACGCCCCTGGAGCAGCCTTCCACCTCTTATATCCCGTGAGACGTCTCCTAACAACATCAACAACAATGGTGGACTACATGCTCGTGTTCCTGCTGGAGAAGATATTGAGCCTATTATGGTTACTAGGGCTAAATATCATTTCTCCTTGAGTTTGGTTTCTTCTAAAGCCAATTTGTAAACAGCGCTCAAGCTTTATGCGCATGCTCCGCCTCTTCCTCTCCGTTTTTTGGTGAATTTCTGAAACTGAAACAGCGCCACCTATAGGCCTGGAGTATGAAGTAGCGCTTTGAGTCGTGTTGAGACGGATCCGTGTGGACGCAGATAAACGGAGGGGGAAAAGATGGTTTTGGTACGTGTGGACGAGGCCTTAACGTCTGTCCCCAAGAACTTTCACTCCCTTTTACACTTTAACACAGGAGTATCTGGTTGATAATGGGTCATTAGAGAAAGAAAACTCCTCCTTCCTCCAACCACAGGTAAATATTTGGTTGTACAAGGTTCTGATGAGCAGATGTTCCTACTTAAACTCCAACTACCCAACAGTCTTTTAAAAGAGAAGAAGCTTCTTGGATGAAACGTCATCAAGGAACTCTACAAGCTTTGGTGCGTTTGTTTTGTTGTCGCATATGGATGATGTGAGAGCTATAATCAAAGCTGGATGTCTCTAAAATAACCAACATCAGGGCAGAAATAGATAAAGAGAGACTTAAGAGCTTGTTATGTTCGTGGTTCTGAAACGACAGTGATGCAAAAACTGTGCGGAAAATCATGTTTGTGTTTATTTGGTGGATCGAGACGCATACCAGGTGTGAGCTGACCACTCTGGATGAACGCCAGGTGTGAATACGGCCCAAAGAGAAGAGGTGCAGGTCACCGCTCTGCTGCCGCATTAGCTAAAACACATTAGTCGTGTGTTTTTATTTGATGACGAGAAGAAAAACAACGCTTCTTGTTGCAGCCGGAGTCAGAGCCGTGTTAAGAAAACAACTCCAAGTGTTTCAGAGCATCCGTGTCGTCTCCACAAGAACTTTGCTCCATCAAAAAATAAAGGTGAGGCTCAACGCCGGCTTTTTATTTCCTGACAGCTCAGCGTAGCCGCCCTCGACTCGCTCTCCTTCTGCGGGTTTGTTTCCTTTCACCTGGATGTGTGCACGGCGCCGTTTGATGTGCTGCGTTTCTAAAGTCAGCCCCGTGGCCATTTTTCCTTTGAGCTGCAGAGAAAGTCGTCTGGCTGAAGACCTTTTTGTTTTTCCTTCCCCTGAATATATGCTTTGTGATGTATTTATTTATTTATATGATAGAAACCATTCACACACACAAGCTTGTTGCTCCGAGTCATTCCTGTACGTCTAATATCAAGCTACTACCAAGAGCCGTACAGACAGTTACGGGGTATTTTACCGGCCTTTCGGAAACAAACTCAACAAACAAGCGTTTAACAAGATGGGTGTTGACACAACAGCCAATACTAATGCTAGGAGAGCCTCGCTAAGCAAAGGCAACCCCATATTTCTTTTTAAAAAAATGGACAACATAACCAGTTCTCCTCCTCTATCTAAACCTTCAAAGAACACAAAGTCAGCATCAATATCGACTGAATAACCTATGGGCGAATCAAATATAACAGAAACCTACATTTTCTGTTTAATTAGGCTCTGTGAACGTCCATCCAGGAGATCTGCTGCTCGCTCAAGGTCGTTTTCAGCAGGAACGTATAGCCACGATTACATTTGGGAGAACAGAGATGTGGGTTACAATCTGCTTTCAGCTACGAGGCGGCGGCGCCTCTCCGACCGATTGTTCTCAAAGTTTACCATGTCAAGGACAACACGATCATTTTTTTTATGCCGGTGTTTCACTGCCGACATTTAAGAGTGAAAGGAAGGAGAAACAAAGCACAAAAGTAGATGCTGCACCTACATGACATGCACTTTTAACTACTAGGCTGTCACGAGCCCAATCAGTATAAAAAAACTCAATCAGAATGAATTTTAAATCAGATTGAGACGCTTCGTACATACGGTTAATCTGGGGAACATTAGCCCCTAATAACCATGTAAATATTGATCCTATCGTTTGCCTCTAGTTGGAATAAATCCATGATCTGAATACATCTCAGTCGCCCCTTTTTTCCAAATGAATGAATTCAGTGTTGTCGATAAAGCTGGAAAACTCTTCCTCTGAGGATTCAGTGCTCCACAGCTGGCTGAACCTTTGCACACGTCAAAAAATGTTATATTGTGATTGATGTTCTGGGGCATGAAAATACATATTTTATCAGATTTTATCTCCTACTGGAGCTCCGGTCTCATCAACCTGCACAGTCTTTGGGTCCAATCTGGGCGCTCTGATCACAAAGACAGGTGTGAACACGCCCAGGATCACATTTGAAAGATCTGACAGCCATTAATTAACAACTAAAATAAACTAATTTAGGTAAAACTGAAGGTAATGGAAGGTATTTAATATGAGTACACAAGTGTGATTCTGTGCGATGTTTTTATTTACCGTCATTACCGGAGATTATGGGGCGTGTAGAAACTTTTTATTTTTAATCGGGGATGTTTAAGTTATTCATATATAATGAATGAAGTAGATGTGGTCAAAATCTGCTAATGCTAAGCTAAATGTTAAACTAAGAATTAAAGGGGAATGACTGACTCACCCATATAACTTTGGTGTCATTTGGAGTCGTTCAGAAGATATTTAGATTTGTGTATATCCATATAGTGGGAGTGAATGGGGCACCGAAACGCAGCCTCTAAATAACGCTGCGGTACTCGTTCACTTTACCAACAGAGGAGGAATGCCTCATAGGGAACCGTGCTAGCGTATCACAACAAAATATTGGTGAAATGAAAAAGTGTCGCAGCAGATAATGCGTTAATTAGAGGCTACGTTTCGGTGCCCCATTCACTCCCACTATATGGATAAACGGATATTGTCCAAATTAGGGATGTCCGATATTATTGACCGATATTGAGTTAAAAATGTAATATCTGGAATTATCGGTATCGGGTTTTTATAACCGATGTTTGTTCTGTAGGCATCAGCATTTCCGAGTCTGCATGAACGCAGCATGGGACGTTAACAGGCACGTGCTTGATGACGTATAACAACAACAACACGCTAGTCTCGTAGGTTGCTAACTGTGGCTAACAAGCTAGCTCGCCCGGTGTATGAGATGTCCGTGGTTTGGAAGTATTTCCAAGTGTCACCTACTAACAGGAAATTTGCGATTTGCAATGACTGCAAAGCAAAGGTGGTTATGAGAGGAGGAAACAAGGCGTCTTCCTTTAATACATCAAATTTGATCACCCACCTCAAGAAGAATCATGTGGAGTTATACGCTACATTTGTCTTCCTTGTTTTGATATTGTCTGTAGTGTTGTCTGAGGCAAAACTTTAGCTCTAAAAAATAAATTAATGGCACTTTTTTGTCACTTTTTTCAGTAACTTATTTTGCACAGACAGTGTTTACATTTGAAAAGCCATGTTGCATTTATGTTTGCATCCAGTGGGACATCGCAATAAAATGTGGCATAATGTGTTAATTCCATAATAGGTGATATGTTATGTTGTTACCAAACAATTTTGGTGTAAAAAGACTGAATATATCGATATCGGAAATTAAGAGTTGGACAATATCGGAATATCGGATATTGGCAGAAAAGCCAATATCGAGCATCCCTAGTCCAAATGATGAAGTTATATGGGTGAGTATTTTATGGTAGAAATAAAGTCCAGGTTGTAAAAAACGATAATTTCCCTTTAAACTTGGACTGACTGGACACATCATCATCATGAAATACATCATTCATTCATTAATCTTCTATAACCACTTGTCCTCTGGAGGGTCACGGGGGGCTGGAGCCTGTCCCAGCTGTACGTCCTGGACAAGTCTCCAGTCTATCAACCATTCACATTCACACCTACGACCAATTTAGAATCACCAATGAACCAAACCAGCGTGTCTGTGCCTTCATGCTGTCTGGTGCTAACCACTGTGCCGCCCCCAAAACCCACCATCCCAGACTAAAACGCTTATAAAATAAAACGTTCACTGATCTATTCCTTAGCCGCACTTATCCGGGATAGTCATCTCAAGCGGAAACATTATCCAGTGAGATTTTATTTACACAAGAAACACACGAGAGGAGAGGAGGAAACCACGAGCGCTGCCTGCAAAGTTAACACGGTTATCTAACGAGCAGAGCCTTAAACCTCCGCTGGCTCCTCTGGTGCAGCTCAGTGGCCAAAAGCAAAAGCGCCGCGGTCGTAACCAATAAGCTCCCAGGTGTGAATGTGTGCAAGTGTATGAAATGAAGGAGAAGAGCTGCTGAAGGATGTGTGCACGCTCGCTGCTCGCTAAATCCCCTTTTCCATGGATAAAGACGGAAAAAGTTACAGGAAAAAAAATAAAATAAAACAGACAGAGGGTTTTAACACAATCGCACACAAACACTCTCTCAAGTGGTCACGCATGCTCCGGTACACGCTTAACATTTATTCTAAGATGCACCCGGTCACACCTCCGCACTTGTAGACACAAAGATTTTCCTTCAACTCTGATTTAAGACACACACACACACACACACACACAAAGAGAAATACAAGCACACACACAGACATGAACACAAATCCTTCACACTCAATTAACACTGTGGAGCAGCTTAATAAAGATCTGAAATACATGTTGCACGGAGGAGGAACAAACAAGTGAAAAAAAAACAAGGGTTTTATATTAAAACGGAAATGTGTCAAAAATATTCTTCCTGTCATGTGTTTGTTTATATACAATAAATTCTACAGGATGAAAGGACATCGATTCAACAGCCTCCTGGAAATATAGACTTTCCCCAGAACAGAAATATCTGTTATGGCATATTTAATGCAGATCTTTTGACTCCAGCGAATGGATGAAGTTATTTTGTTTGGCAGGATATTAACCCTCCCGTTATGTTGCGGGTCAAATTGATCCATTTTAAAGCTAAAAAAAAATCTAAAGAAATATATATATTTGCTCTCTGTCGGAGCTTTACAACGGCTGAGTAGTGGTTAGAGAGCAGCTTAGGCCTGAAGAGTCCCAGGTTTGCCTTCCCACCCTTGTGTCCATGCTAGAGGTGTCTAGAGAAAGCATCTAACCCTGAAACTGCTCCCAAGGCACGGCCTCCTAAGAGGCTGCAGCCCTCTGCTACAACTGTACACACAACTGTGTGAACGAATGGATGGAGGAAAAAATACAATGCAGTATAAATTCTAATTATTATGACAGAGAAACAGGAGGGTGTGTAAAAATGATTAGGAAGATAATAAGATAATAAGATATTCATATAGTGGGAGTGAATGGGGCACCGAAAAGTTCTACCTCTAAATAACGAATTATCTGCCTCGTTAATTTCATTCATATTTGGCTATGATATGCTAGTTCTAGTCTCCATTGAGTCCAGAGTTAGTTGTTTATCATCCTACTAACCTCTGACCTGGATGATGTCATAACTGAGCAGCATGCGCACCTGCTACGACTTGTTTACCTGTAATTTGCTACTGCAGATCAGAGATGACATCATCCAGAGGTTAGAGGTTAGTAGGTCAATCTACAGACCCTGGATGATGATAACAGGTAACTCACGACTCAACGGGGAATAGAACTAGCGTATCATAACAAAATATTTGTGAAATTTTGAGACAGATAATGTGTTATTTAGAGGTAGAACGTTTCGGTGCCCCATTCACTTCCACTATATGGATATACGTCGATCTAAATATCGTCTGAATGACACAAGTTATAAACATTATCTGCTGCGAACAGGTTCATTCCTCCTCTGTTGGTTAAGTGAATGAGTTTCGCGGCAGATAATTTGTTATTTAGAGGCTGCATTTCGGTGCCCCATTGACTCCCACTATATGGATATACGTGGGTGTAAATATCTGACTGACGACTCCAAATGACACCACAAGTTACATGGGTGAGCAGTGTTTGGAATAACGTTGTTTAAAAGAACGGCGTTAGATAACAACGTTATTTTTTCAGTAACGGGGTAATTTAACTAATTACTTATAATGTGCATGTTATGTACAAACACCTGTCTGTTCTACTCGTTTAAACTGACTTGTGAAAACTGCTAAAAAAAACATATAGCATATTTTTAACAGTAACGCAAATAGTTACTTTTATAATAGAGTAATTCAGTTACTTTTTGGAACAAGTAAGTAACTATAACTAATTACTTTTTTAAAGTAAAGTCCCCAACACTGTGGGTGAGTAAACAATCGTATTTTATGCCAGAAATAAGGTCCAGGTTGTAAAAACAAAAATCATCACTGCATAAAAAGAAAAAAATTGAAAATGTAAAATAAAAAAAATTCCCAAAAAATTCCAAGTCTAGTAAAGCTATTGTATTTATATGTAGGTCTTTCCAATGGCCTCTAAAAAAGTTTTAAAGAGCATTTCTTTTAATTTTTTTTATGAAAAACTAGTGAATTATTCTCAATGAGCTCTGATCTGTGAGAGGTAAAGAACTCCACTAATTATGGGTTTAAATGCTCAGGGATGGAGTTAATGATGAGATATAAATGTTCATTGGGATTATTTGGTTTCTGACACTTATTGATAATTAAACATGACCCCGGGGTCAAACAGACCCAGGACCATCGTCACAGCTGATCCTGAGAAACCAATCTTGCCGTTCTCATCTCGATTATCATAATGAAAACTTTTCAGACGCCACATTTACATTTTACGCTTCAAGAAGGAAGGAAATAAGGACTCTCCAGCTGTTACAGCCTGCGGTGAAACAAAGCGCGAGGTTTACACCGTGTTATCAGCCGACTGCATCGCCGCACCTCCTCACGGAGACGTTCACCGCACACACCTTGCAGACGGACTGGAACTCCTCGTTATCCTCGTCGTAGCAGGCGAGCAGGAAGCCGCCGTAGGTGCCCGTCCGCTTGCCTTTCCCCAGATAGGCTCCGATCACGCAGAGGTCCACGGTGTCGCCCACCCCCTCCAGGTAGTCCTTCTTCAGCTGGAGCAGAGGTGAGTGAAACACAAAGGATTTCATTATTAGACGGTTGCATTGTGGGTCGTTATGGGAAAAAAAAATGCAAATGTGACGCTTTTGACTTTTAGCTTTCGGTGCTGAAAATTTTCTTAATATTAACAAAGTCTGGTCAGGTTTTGACTCTGATGAGGTGCCAGATTTCGGTGCATGAAAATTAAACATCAAGGGGTAGAGTTACATGTCTTTTATTTTTTAACAATGCGAACTGTCAAGAGGTTTCGAGCGCTGCCTGAAAAGGTTGTCGAGCTAATGGCCTTAAAATGTTCCACAAAAAATGAGTTTGTGGAAAAGTCTGACATGTTGAACTTTATTTAAAAGATGCATGTGTTTATTTTTTTTTTGCATTCTCAATAAAACAAAGGTAAGAAACAAAAAAAACTTGTTTGAGTTCTCTCTAACACCAAGTTTTTAAATAAACCCTTTTTTTTTTTGCACATTACACTTAAAGAGGAGTAATTAAAGACCTTTATAGTCTTTGCAGGCACTTTACATTTGCATGTGTAATCTCACTGGCAGAATGTGTTTTAGGTTGAAGGGTGAACACACGGGAAAGAGAATCGCAGCCATATGGTGCCAAGACGCCATTAAATGTTAATGATATTCGGCGACTTGTGGAGGTGACGGGGTGCAACAAAAAAAGAAAGAAGAAGAAGAAGAAGAAGAAGAAGAAGAAGAAGAAGAAGAAGTGAGCAGGTCGGACTAATGTCAACTTTGAGGTGGCGGAGTGACGTGAGTTGTGTGACATATGCAAAAACAAGTCCACATTTTCTTCGCTCGCTACCACTGAATCCTGCGCGCTGACAGCGGGCCAGACGGAGCAGCAGGCAGCGCGTTGATGTTTTGTTTTATTTTTATTTTCTGTAAGAGAGTGTGAAATGGTTAAGAGGAGCCAGCCACATCCATATAGTGAAAGCAATATTTTTATGTTCTGCTTCCTTCGCATTTGCGGCTGAGGCGGTGGCGACGGCGGGGAAATACATATAATTGGGTTGTCGTGGCAACCGGAAGCTCGAAAATGTCCAGTAGCGGCCAAATGTCAGCTACAAAGTGATTGCAAATTGCTCTACACACGCGCACGAACGCGCACACACACGAGGACGGGGTGCATGTTTTGCGACGCGTGTGAATTTACAGCTGTTTTGCGATGATGACCCCAATCACGTCAACACACACACACACACACACACACACACACACACACAAACCTTGAGCCAATTATGTGAGCGCTTGGCAATTTCATAGGTGGCATCCTTCTCCAGAGTCTTCACCATCAGGCCCTCGCAGGAGTCTACACACACACACACACATTAGTACAACAAAACACGGCTCCAGTGGTGCAGACGGGAAATGAAGAGATTATCTTTCAGATACATGGATGGTCTTTGTCTCCCTTTGAGACACACAAACAGGTTCAGGGGACAGAGACACACACACAAGCAGGCAGGAGGCACATGTTAATTTGCAAATTCAGGTGCATACGTTCATGCAAATGCACAATAACGCAAGAGACACACACACACACACACGGGCCTATAATTTACACATAAAGGCAGCAGGCAAAGGCACAAATGAAATGAAACTCTCAACGCAGCACACCCACACACAGAAAAGTTCAAGACACAAAGAGACAGCAGGAAGGAAAACAAGTAGGAGAATCTGTCTCCAGCTCACGCACACACACGCACACAAACACGACACACCTCGGACAGACTGCTCCAGGAACTCCGCGATGGCTTCGGTGTTGTCAGAGTCGATGGATCGGGCGAACACAAACTCTCCTTCCACCTCCGAGAAGCTTTCTTTAAGCAGAGCCCGACGCCGACACAACGGCTGCCGCACCAGGGACTGAACACACACACACACACAGAGAGAGACGCAAACAGAGAAACACACACATCATTACAAATGGCAAAACTGTATCATTACAACCATTTCCTCCTCATAGCTCGGAGCCTTTGCGATGACAAGGATGAAATGCCATCTCAGCTTTCTACCCACACACATACAAACACACGGCCTCAGTGTGTACTCACAGATACGCAGCCACGGCAGCTTTGGGCACACGTACAAACACCCACACACACACAAACAGCTTCCTGGAGAAAACACACGCAGTCTAAGTGGCACATAACCTTTATGAGCAGGCTTCTCAACACCTACTGTTGGTCTGGGGGCATTTTTAAAATGATGGGTTTAAAAAAAAGAAGAAAGAAAAATGGAATGAAGTGGTGACAAATCCTAAAAAGTCAACAACAACCTGGCATAAGTAAGAAAAGCAGCAGCAAACAGAAGTGAACACATGCAGGTTTGATGAGTTAACACCTCTTTATTCTGCCATTTCTGGTCTTCACGCAGAGTCCAAGAGGGACACAGCGTCTTTCTAAATCTGTAGTTGTGTCCTAACGGTGGCTGTGCACGTGCCGGGTGAGGGTTAATGTCCCAGAATGCATTTCACGGGCGCCACCAACTTGACCGAATGGCCATGCTGCAACCTCCGGTGCTCCAGAGTCCAAACTACCAAGTATGCATGTGCACGTACGTGATTATACACCGATCAGCCACAACATTACGACCAGAGACAGGAGAAGTGAGTAACATTGACCGTCTTTTGGACCTGGCATTCATTCATTCATTCATGTGGCTAGACATGTAGCACCCACCTAGACCAGACCAGGCAGCAGCCCCACCCCATAGCAATGACACTCCTCCTTGATGGCAGCCACAAAAATGCTGAAGAAGAACATCTCAAGGTGTTGACCTGGCCTCTAAATTCACTAGATCCCAAACTGATCAAGTATCTGTGGGATGATCCACAGAGGCCCCTCCCCTCAAAGGCCTCCACTAACAACATCCTGTTCCCAGACACCACAGGACACCCTCAGAAGAACCATGTCCATTCTCTGATGAGTCACAACTGTTTTGGAAGCACAAGGGAGACCTACACACTCACTGAGTTTACATGGTCTTTAGTATCCCAGCTTTGAGGCTTATCCATGATATGATGTTTACCTCGAACACAGAGAAACCCGGTTATTCATATCCCCGTATACATGATAAATACCAGAAACCCGTTTTCCGATCACTGCATCATATCTGCGCGTGCGTGTGTTACGTCTTTTGTTTACTTTACAGCAGATTGTGCGGTGGAAAACCAGCGTCACGTAGCTTTTCTGGTGTTTTCTGCATCTAAACATGTCGTTATGTTTAGTTCTTTCATTAGTTTAAGAGAAAATTCAGTCTCTGCATCGCTCCAAAAGTGAGAAGATCTCGTTGCCGCCATGTTTGTATTTCTAGTGCGTTGCTTGCCGTCACTCGCGCCTGCGCAGACAGTGGGCAGCCGTCAGAGATCGGGATAAGGTGTATACATGCTCCAGTATCCCGGCTTCTATCGGAGTACTCCAGGTAGCAAAACCGGGTTTCTTGAATTTGGGATATGGTGTTTACATGGACAAACACAAAAACAGGATACTTCAAAAACCCGATCAAAGTCAGGATACTAAAGACCATGTAAGCATAGTCAGTATTAGCAACCAACAAGTGTTTGAAAAGCTGGTCCGTCTCGGTTCTCTTTCTGTATTATATCAATTCAACATCGTCAATAAATTTAGTGTGAACGAAGAAATCTTCTCCGCTTATTTGCTGCTCCACGGCCAGCAGCGACATTTTGTCATGTTCTATTGTGACTGACGAGTATTTAAACATCATACATACCCATCCTGTAAGCTTCCATCTGAACCGAATGTTTGATCAGAGCGACTTCAGCCGGAGCAGAACGTGACACCGTATGTCACAGCTGGAAAACAGGACCGAAGCATGTTCTGACACGGCGACGCGCTTCGAGGCAGCGTCGGCGTGCGGTCTCGCGTGAAGGGCGTCGGGTGCATGTGTGGATGCGTCACGCCATCAAACACGTCAAAGCGCTCTCCCCCACCAGCCTTAAAATGTGGATATCTGCTCTGAAAAATTGTTGAAAGGAAAAGCTCCTGGAACAGCATGCAGAGCGCCGGCCTCGTATCAGAAGCCAAAATTAAAAAA
Source organism: Planiliza haematocheilus (assembly GCA_005024645.1). Taxonomy (NCBI): domain Eukaryota; kingdom Metazoa; phylum Chordata; class Actinopteri; order Mugiliformes; family Mugilidae; genus Planiliza; species Planiliza haematocheilus. Next base: position 356,780 of record SRSE01001205.1, read on the forward strand.
AAAAAGAAAAAAGACAGCATCAAGGACGCGACCTTAGTGTCCCGTGTTGTAGCTCCCGCTGGTTAGTCGGGCTTTAGCAGGGATGTATGTGGTAGGAATAGCATGAAAACATCCTCTGAGGACAGTAAGGTCAGCACACGACGACTGCAGGGGAAAGGGAATTAGATTTTCCCAATTTATAGGGATAAACAATTTAAAAACGGGGCAACCAAAAGGTTAAAGCATCTGCACGTAGAGATAATTAATTTATAACATTCACATAAATGCCGTATTAGATGTGAAGTAGCGATGAAATAGCACAGTTTAATTATGTCATTTTCTTTCCATCCACTCGGGAAAACGGCCGACAAAACCACTAATTAACATTTTCTTCGGCGGACCTTGGTTTTTGTGAAATTCGGCTAAATATTTGGCGCTTTATTAAAGATGGAGACGCGCACACAGCTACCACCCACAGCACAAACACACACACAGAGCGCCTGACTCACTCTCACAGAGTCTCAGCCAGACGCGCACACTCGAGACGCACTCCGCTGGAATTACAATGAGCATTACAATCATTATCTAGTTACGGCCTCCAGTAGCACCATCATTGGCATTCAGGGACGACGCCGGCATCTCCGGGGGAGCGACGAGCACGCGGGGGCGCTCGCAAAAACAATAAAATAAAAACACAAGACACACTTTCAGGGATTCTGGGTAATATTTTCATCATCATCATCATCATCATCAGGTCTTACCTCGCCGTTGAGATAGAGGAGGTCAAAGGCGTACACACACACTTGGACTTTGATCTCCAAGGCGTCCACATCCTGCAGGGAAGCATCAACACACACACAGAGGCATGTATTTTAATACTTTTTTACCTCGACAAAAATATGCAAATAGACGCATCTTATTCACAAATCGCTACATCCAACCTTGGGACTCGTTACAAACAGCTCTTTGATTTCGCTCCCATTCATTCATCTTGAAAGTTAACCGCCCAGCCTTGCCGTCTCTCCCTCTCTCTCTACCTTTGCATCATACCTCCACGTTGTGTTCATTTCTCCGTCTCTCTCTCTTCCATCGTATTACTTCCTCCTCCTCAGCTCACTTCACTCACCTCTGCTGCTACTCCTCCATCTCCAGCTCTCACCTTTCACGCACCTCATCCTGCTCTTGTTTACTCCTGTTGCTCTCTCTACACCCTCGGCTCTGCCTTATTACAGGGTTCCCACCACGGCCCTGATGTACAACTCCACCACTCTTCTTCTTCTTCTACTACTACTACTACTACCACTACACTGGAGTGATATTGAATCCCTCGGTTATTTGTAAATCCATTACTTTGTTTGTGAAATCCTCCTGTTTCTAGCCACTAGTTTGTTTCAAAGCGGGGATGTGCTAAATAAGTTTGCACTATTAACACCTTTAAATTCCTCTAAAGAAAAGGGATAGCTAAGTAAATTTAAAGCGGCTCTTAAACCATCTTTTTGAAAGATACCACTGAGTCATGGGAGTCTGGCTACACTGAAAATATGTCCACCTAATTTCTTTCAACAATATTTGCCTTTAAAAATGACTGTAGCTCGGTGGTGTCGACTGGAAAACACAACAGGCCCACAGCCTGAAGTCTTGCCTTGTTCCATTTCAAATCACCGTGACTGTAATACTACAATAAATTAATTTAATTTTAATTATTTTAAACTGTTTTATTGTACGTATAGCCAAGAGTGTGCCGAAGACATGGAAAACAGTCGCTTATTGGGTCACGTGAGGTGTCAATCAAAAGCTCAGAGCGGTGTGGCTAATGCATAGACTGTATAAATATGGACAATGCTTCGCCACTTCCTCGCACTGGGCGAACTGACAATACCTTCACCAGTTACAAGGAAATGTTGGCTTATACTCTGTACTTATATTTAAATCTTTTTTACACTCTCAGTCTGATGGTCCCACAGTGCCGCTTTACAGAGCAGTTGGCATGGCAACTGGTGGTCGCCATTATATTATATTTCTGTAGCATCAAATAACTAAAATTAAACTTATCCAAAAAAATTGACAGTTGAACTACCTAAAACAACAAACTCATCCAAATTTATTTGACATGTATTTTAGTGTAGTGTAGTTTTAGTTTGACCCAAGTCCCGCCCACTAACATGGAGGAGGTGGAGCTTATGACGTATACTGCAGCCAGCCACCAGGGGGAGCTCTACTTGCTTTGGCTTCACTTTTGAGGAGCTGTTCTGCCATCCATCTTGTATAATGCACATAGGCTAATACATGCAAGCTACATTTAGTAATACACAGGACTAAATGTTACAATCCCATGTGCCAAGATCCCAGGCAAAACACATTTAGAGGCCCCGTTCAACTAAGAAACCCTACCAAACCTACAGTCATGTGATATGACAATTAACTTACAATCTACATGAACTAAGTAAATGCTCCTGGCTTGTAAGCCCACAGAGCAGCAGAGGATAATTTAAACATTGTGAAACATAACCAAACGCTGCTGGCTTGTAAGCCCACAGAGCAGCAGAGGATAATTTAAACATTGTGAAACATAACCAAACGCTGCTGGCTTGTATGGCCCGCTCAGCAGCTAACCATAACTACCAAACAACTTGAAGTCATCAGGAACCTGGCCTAAACAACTAAAGTTACAATCGAGAACATGAGGAAAATATGCGCTTCCAATGGAAATTGCAAAAGTTGGCTGCAGTGGACACTGCGCTTTTATAGATTAAAAGGTTTGGTGTAGGCTACATATTTTACTGGAGGACATTTACTGGACCCTTGGTAAACTTTTATATCAGACTAGCTGCAAACACAGATTTATACGACTCCTCTATTGAGCCTCCTAGTATTCAGAGATCAGATAAAACGTTGCAGAGTTCGCAGTTGCATGTAGATCTTTCTAACATCAAGAAGTTGAGGTTTCCAGCGGTGTATACCATGTGTTGGCACACAGACAGGGGGCTGAGCTAATCTCTGGTCTAGGCGCAAAAATAGCAGCGGAACGGCAACAGGTTAAAGTTCCCCTGCAGAGCTATGGTTTCAAAATACATTACAGCAACCTGCAGAATACTGGAGTAGTGGGGAAACGACAGCATGGATGTGCATTGCATCACAAACCCAAGATATAGGAGAAATTTCTATATTTTTTTTTTTCCAAAATGTTCTATACAAAAGAAAATGCACTAAAGCCTTGAGGGTATTGGCAATGTGTTTTGATGACGATGTAGACAGAAAGTTTGTTTACAACATAAAATACACGCTGTAAAGAAACGTCTGGTCGGTGAAATTGTTGGAAACATTTGGAGAAGTCTGATAAAAGATAAGAGCAACAAAAGTAAAACCTATCAACCAACAGTTTGAGAATGTAGCCACTGTTGCCCCTATATACAGATTTTCTTACTTTAAGCTCACGTCAGAGTGTCTAGAAACTTCCAGTTCATTATCCAGTAACATCAGGAACATGTCGGATTTGTCCCAAATCAGCAGGACGAGGAGCTCCAACATGGGAATGAGGAAACACTACAATACCATCTGGCCCTCATCTCAACATCGTGGAGTTTTACACGAGGAAAAAAGAAAGACTGAGACGGCCAAACTCCACACAACAGCTGTGGTAAAAGCGTAAAATACCTGCCAAAAAAACTGGTGCCGTTTTTAGTGGAGAAGGGAGTCGCAACAAATGTGGATTCGATTTTAATCTACACTTTGTTTGAAGACACTGAAACTACTCTTGAACTTCCTCTGCCTCAATCTCACAACAACTTACACGGAACGGCAGCAAGCCTGGTTTTTGTTTAACCTCTTTGTCTTATCTGGACATTTAAATACTTTCTACAACAACAAGATCATCTAGAACGAATGGAAAAGTCAGAGTCTAGTCATGAAGGCTCCATCCAGTCAGTAGAAGAGGTTGTAGCTCTTCCTATCTTAGTAGCCTCTGAGCTAACAGGAGCTCCTTCGGCATCCAACTTGGAAAAATGTATGCAAACTACTGCCACCTGCTGGTATGACAAGTTACTTCGCTTCCTGCAGGTGCAGATCGTACACACCGATCAGGCATAACATTACAACCACCTTCCTAATATTGTGTAGGTCTCCCTTGTTGCCTCCAAAACAGTTGTGACTCATCAGGGAATGGACATGGGCCTTCTGAGGGTGTCGTGTGGTGTCTGGCAATACAATTTTGTTGGAGGGGAGGGGCCTCAGGTACTTGATCAGTTTGTCAGGCTGCATCCTGCTGGGTATGGCTGCTACCATCAGAGAGTGTCATTGCTATGGGGTGGGGGTGCCTGGTCTGGTCTAGGTGGGTGCTACATGTCTAAGTAACATCCACACCAATGAATGAATGAATGAATGCCAGGTCACAAGATGGTTATTTACGGCTCCTGTCAGTGGTCATAATGTTATGGCTGATCGGTGTACATGCCAGCTGTATGTTTGCTACAGGTCCCTTTAAGATGTATGAACTACATTATGATTTTCTTCTTCTTCTTCTCTCTACATGCAAGCTAACGTTAGCGTAGCTAGCGTCGCTATTACTAAACTGCTTTTGTGTTGCACATAATAAATCTAATATAATAAAAGTTATTCTCAGACTGAGCTTGATGAAATCTTCTGTGAGAGCCGTGATCAGACCGGGAAAAAATTAAATGGGAGTCCGCACAATAAAACGCTGAAAGATTTCTCTCCAGATGCATCCCTCTTCTCCTTGATTCTCCTTTTCACCCCCTCATTAGTCCCCCCTCCTCCTCCTCCTCCCGCCGCCTCCTGCTCATTAATGATGTTTAATTAGTGCATATCGGATTTCATCTCCTCATCTCAAAATATTCCATTTCGCCGAGCGTGCTCGTCGGTAGCCGGGATGTTGTTACAGAAACGCCAGAAGGGCCGTACAAACAGTTTGTGCATCAAGCCGTCATTACAAATAATCATGATTTCATTGAGACAGGAGCGGCATCGAGTAAAAAATAATAACCAAGATAATCATTTTCATCGTCGCGTTCTCCACATTTGCTCTCTCATTTCTCCTTTCTTAATTTACAGGACGTCATCGTGCACATGCAAAGGTATAAAAAAAATAACTATTTCCCACTAATGTGACTGGTGTGGTGGAAAGAGGCCGTTACTCTGATCAAAACTGAATAAACACCTTGCCGGCATTTGCAATCTCGCCCACCCCAACACCCCCCCTTCGCTCTTCCTCGATCCATTTGACTCCTCCGTCTCCCACTTATCAGTCTTCCCCTTCTTTCTGTCTGCTCTCCCCCCATCCGTCCATCTCCCTCAGTCTGCCGGATCATTTCACTCCATTATCTAGCTCTCCTCCACCTTCCAAGTCTTTATCTCCGTCTTGTTTTCTCCCTTCAACCTTTTCGCTGCCTCCTCCTTTCCCCTCTCATTATCTCCACCTCATGACATCATGGACATTTTTTTATTCCTCTTGTCGGGAATCCATACCTTTCTCTTGCGAGTGGTGAGCACCTGGAAGGGCTGGATCTGTTTCTTCTCACGGTCCCAAGCCACCGCCTCCGTGTCCAGGACGCAGGACACCACCGAGTCTTTCTTCACCTACGGAAAACATTATAGACAAGACGATCGTTTAAGTAAATTCAACAAACTTTGAGGACTTCACTTGAAGGCTTTAAAAAAAAAAGGGAGCATTAATACAAGCAATCAAACTGACGGCATGTTCAGGTTGTTTCAGGACCTGCAGCTGCCCTCAATTTACTGCAAAACGCTCCTGCAAGTCAACACATTAACGTTTTCTTTTTATATCCCCTACATTCATTTGGTAGTCATCCCTTTTGCAGGAGTCACTTCTATTCAACCAGCTACAAAACTGTTCCTCCTTTTGTGCCACAAGCCAAACACTGCACCAGACGTGCTTTCTTTCTTTCTTTTTTTTTTTTATCTTTACTGAAATTAAGTAAAAAGGGGATTTGAAAGCTGATAGTTAACTTCCCTGTGCTGGAAATCACTGATAGGATTTAAGATGAGGATCAACCATCTAGCTCACGGGCAGATTATATTGACCGTTCAAGATTAAACAGAGTCTCTGCTAATTATCTGAGCCACCAGCTCGTTTTCTGTCTGAGTGAATGTGTGTGTGAGAGAGAGGCTTAATCTCTTATTCCCTGGTCGATTTTTGAGGCCACCTGGAGTCTTTAAAATGTTTTACATTTACAACCTTGTGTGGTTCGTGAGGCGCCGTCTCTTAAGTCTTAAAATAAAGCTACAGAAAAGACTTGTTTTCTGATTTATAATAAGTTTTTGTTTTGTTTTGTTTTTTCCTGGAAGCAACTTTTTAAACATTTATGATCATAGGAGGAATAGCACTGGTGTAATTAATATTAATGAAGCGGACTGTATTATATTTAGCTAAACTAGGTCCAGGATATGTGACTTGAGAAGATACCTCCTCTACCACCACATAAGATGCTTGCTGTTTCCATGGTTACTTCATGGCAACGGAACTGCTTCTCACGAGTGGAGCCAAAGCAAGTAGAGCTCCCCCTGGTGGCTGGGTGCAGTATAGGGAATAAGCTCCGCCCCCTCCATGTTAGTGAATGGGACTTGGGCCAAACTAAAACACGTCGAATTTTTTTCCAAGGATGGTTTCTGCCATTTTAGGTAGTAGTCATCAGAGAATGGACATGGGCCTTCTGTCCTGTGGTGTCTGGCAACTCTGTGGATCATCCCACAGATACTTGATCAGTTTGGGATCTAGTGAATTTCGAGCCCAAGTCCACATCTGCTTGCGTCAGGCTGCTGCCATCAAGGAGTGTCATTGCTATGGGGTGGGGGTGCCTGGTCTGGTCTAGATGGGTGCTACATGTCTAAGTAACATCCACATGAATGAATGAATGCCAGGTCCAAAAGTTTACCAGCAGAACAATGAATTATCAACATTATTTACTCCTCCTGTCAGTGGTCATAATGTTGGTCCATGTCTCCGACCAAACTAAAACGCGTCATAAATTTTTTTCAAGGTACCTAACCATTTTAGGTATTTAATATAATGCTGATGGACATTCAAGTATCAAACTTTAGGATAAGTTTTGTTTTTTGTTAGGATGTGACATGATGGCGACTATCAGTTGCCATGCCAACCACTCCGTTAAGTTTCTTCTGTTGGACCAGGAGAGTACAATGTATGATCCAACATTTCCTTGTTGGAGCACCGGTGGGAGCTAGAGCTGAGAAATCCCTGCGTCAAATAGCGTCAGTTTGGCTAATGCAAGGAAGTGGAGACGAGTTGTCCATATTTATATACAGTCTAAACATTAAGCACACCGCTCTGAACTTTTGATTGATTGTCACTCATGTGACCCGATAGGCGACGATTTTCCATGACTTTGGACAAAAATAGAACAATTTTAAGCATATACAAAAAAAAAAAAGATGACGTAATTGGTCCAATGAGACGATTTGGGACATACCTATACTTATTTGGATGTGAAACGATATATAGCGTGTTTCAAGTGTAACTTACGATAAAGAAGGTAACCGTAGCAACGTGACAGCTGTGGCAACTGTGGTAGTACGTGTTGGCGTCCACTACGCTTGGATGAGCGGTGCCAAGCCCTAGTTTCAAACGGTGCAGCCGGCGAAAATACACTGAGCTTACAACTTATTTTTATTTATTTATTTTTACATTAAGCTGGTGCAACCGGACCCTCTGTGTCTACGAATGGATGGGATAAACGTGTTTGCACGTGAACATGAGGTGAAGCGACGACAAGCAAGCGAGAAAAAAAAAACACGAGACACATGTTTGGAAACAAACTAATATATCAACTACAACCGCCATAAGGGTCATTAGGTTAAGTAATGCATTAATTACCTATTAATGTATCTGTATTAATATTAATGTATTAATATGAATTCACGATTAAAAGCATTAAGGGCCCAGTGGAAGCTTTGGGGAAATTAGTTTTGCCCTCATTAATATGCAAAATAATGCAGCAAGGTGCAGCAAAATCTAATCAGAACCATCTCCTCTGTGCGGGCGACCTGTGTTAGAGGGAAGTTTCACTGGCGCGCTCTCCGGTTATTGTGTAAACAAAATGCGTCGACACACGTACGCATGCTGCCATGACAACACGACGTCAGGGCCGCGGATGCTAATTTCCCCGCTAATTGATCACCTGCAACATTAAATGATCGGTGATCGATTCACCCGAGACGAAGGCTCCATTTGAAACGACCGACGAGGGCTATTTTCACCGAGCAATTAAATGAAATATCACAAATTACCCGCCATTAATTGCACAAACAAAAGGAAAATTATTTCAAACTAAATGACGCTTAAAAAAAAAACGCTGCATCCTCCTCGCGTCATGCAAATGAGGGCTAAACTTTTTACTCTGTTAAAGTGTTTTCTCTCCCTCCCCTCGGTAGGAGACAATTTAGTCAGCGGTAATGGTGAGAAAGAGAGGTGAGAGACGGCGAAGTGGAAATAAGAGAAGAAATACAGGTACAGAATGAGAGAGTAGAGAGCGACAGAAAAAGAAAAGTGAAGGAAAAGGTTTTAATGTGTGTGTGTGGGGAAAAGAGTGAGAAAGACAAATGGTGAGAAGGGAGTTGGGGATCAGGAGGAGCTGAGAGCAATAGCAAGAAAGAGAAAAAAATAAAATAAAAAGGTGAGAGCAGTCAGGAGCATCGACAGGCAAGCGGAAAGAAGAATATGTATGAAGTGCAGGGGGAGTGAGAGGATGTAAAAGCCGGAGACATGGACCAAGAAGGTGAAATTGGGAGACAGGTTGTATCAAAGCTGAAAAGAAAAGATGAGAGGAAGAGGACGGGTGAATAAGACGAGGGTAGGAGAGAGGAGAGCCGGGCGTAGAAAAGGAACGAACAAGTATCATCAAGAAGTAATGAAGGAGGAAGAAGGGGGAATGATTAGACAGAAGAGACAAGAGGACAGAGAGAGTGGCAAGGTTAGCGTAGCAGAGACAGAGAGACGTGTGGCTTTTTAAGTTAAGAGTAAAGGAGGTTAAAAAAAAAAAAGTTGAAGAATGAAAGTCAGTGTGAGAGAAAGCTTTCACTCCGATAGGTTACAGGGGTGAGACCGACTGAGGTGAGATATGAGCAACGGCTCAAGTCATGCCGGCACAGAGCTACCGGACACCGAGGTGAGGTAAAAGAAGTTTTTCCTTCCCTCTGTTAGAGATGTGTGAGTTCATGTGATGATAACTCTGAGCATCTCTCAACCAAAAGGCATCAAATAATGTCTCTGGAGATGCCACCAAAGCAAAAACAAATCCATTTCCTACAGTGGCTTCTCAATAAGGAGCCTCCTCTTGGTTTATCTCTGGAATAAGCTTTTTACTTTTATGCATCTATAAACCACACGGTGGATATTTTGACAAGCAACCGGCTTCCTATCATCGTCCAAAGACATGCTGGTTAGGTTCATTGGTCATTCTAAATTAGTTGTGAGTGTGAGTGGTTGTCTGTCTCTCTGTGTTGGCCCTGAGACAGACTGAAGACCTGTCCAGGGTGGACCCCACCTCTCGCCCAATGACAGCTGGGATAGACTCCACTCCCCCACGACCCTCCAGAGGACAAGCGATTACAGAAGATGAATAAATGACTACCAGTAGCAGCCCATGACGAAGAGGAGGAGGAACTTGTTCCGAAAAGTGACGTTACCGCGATATGAAATTACTCATACCGTGATATAAGATTTTGCTCATACCGCCCAACCCTAACGTGAACACTAATGAACCTCCAGTCAGAATAAAAATGCCTCATGTAATAGCCTAAATCAGAAAAGATTTGTCTGATCAGATAAAGATTGGTTGTTGTAAATCTTTCATTACATGTTCAATAGGAAAATATCGGCGCCTAATAAGCATGTAAATGCTCCATTGATTGGTTCTCTCAGGTTGGAATAAATCCATTATATTTACATGTGATAAACATCAAGTCATTTGATGATTAGTTTGAGGGAAAAACCAAGAAACACAACATACAGCCCAGTTAGATGTCAAGTCCCGTTTGTTTTGGTCTTGTCTCGCAATCAACCTCATTTTTACTCGGTCTTGTCTCAGTCAAGCTGGACTCTGGACTTTTTCTCAAGACCAGTCGAGACCAAGTGATTTTTGTAATGACGCAAAGAATTTCTCCACGTTGGGTTTATTTTAGACCCTGAAATCCAAACATCTAGATGGCTATGCTGAAATCCTTCCGAGCACGCCTGCTCCTTAATTTGAACGGGAGTTATTTGAATTAAATGGCATTAAAGTTAAGCTCACTCAGAAACAGATCCATCCGAGGACTTTCAAGAGCAATTCAGATGGCTCAGCTAGGTGCACCTATACAGTACGTAGAAGAAGATAACTTCCTTAGTGGCAGTTTTTTGTTTGTGTTCTCACGGGGGCGAGGGTGAAGTGTGTTTGAAGATTGACCAGTTGGCCCTACCAACAGTTTGAAATGAATTATTTTTCAATATGACAAATAGACTAATTCTTCTCTTTATTCAGTTCGGTCTCGGTCTCGCCCCTCCCCAAGTCTTGGTCTTAACTAGGTCTTGCCCCCTTAAAGTCTTAGTCTTGTCTTGGACTCGTCTTGGTCTTGGTCTTGACTCAGTCTCGGGTTAGGTGGTCTTGACTACAACACTAATGAGGATGTTTATATGTAATGAGCCGATGAAGAACCTGATTATGACCACCACTTTCCTGACTGTTGACTAGTCCAAGTATCTGATGTCTTCATGTTGGTTGGTAGTGATATTTCTTTGTGTGGTTAGCTGCTGAGCGGGCCATACAAGCCTGCAGCATTTGGTTAGCTTATATTTCACAAGGTTTGAATTTATCCTCTGCAGCTCTGTGGGCTTACAAGCCAGCAGCATTTACTTAGTTCATTTAGATTGTAGGTTTTATCGTCACATCACACGACTGTAGGTTTGTTTGGGTTTCTCAGTTGGACAGGGCCTCTAAATCGGTTTTGCAACATCTAATCCCGTGTCTTAACAAAATGTAGGCCTCCCCTGTGCCTCATCAGAGAATGAACATGGGCCTTGTGAGGGTGTCCTGAATGTTGTTAGTGGGGGTCCTTTGAGGGGAGGCGTCTCAGATATTTGATCAGTTTGGGATCTCGTGAATTTGGAGGCCAGGTCCAAGATCACAAGATGGTCGATGTTATTTACTTCTTCTGTCAGTGGTTTTAATGTTGTGGCTGATCTGTGCATAAGTTTGAATCTCTGATCTCTGATGGTGATTTCAATAGCTGCTGCCATTGTTGATTTTTTTCAGTTCCTCTCAAGCCTGTCTTGCTGTGTTGAGTCTAAATGTCGCCTGTTAAAAGGTCTATTAGAGAAATAACAGTAGAGAGACACCAGGAAACACTCCATCAACAAAAAGCTTTTAGCGTGAAACAGGAAACATAGTGCTTCTACTGTAAACACCTTCATTCAGCTCTTACAGCGCGGCTACATTCACGAAACAGGGCGCAGAAATGAAACTCCGGACCACACAGATTCAGTCCAGCGCTAAACAAGCACTAAAGGCTGATTCCCCCAGGAGAGACTTTTTAAAAAACACAGCACATGTTCAGCCGATCAGTTTAACACGAGACAGTGATTAGCTGGAGGAGAACATCCCTGGTGGCTCTGCCTGCAGTCAAGTCTGGAAGGTTATCCTCTGATGTGAGTGGAAAATGTTGTGTTCACAGGCTGGCACAATTAAAGCATGCCGAGGAGAAGACGGTCTGAGTGGACCACCGTGTTTTAAGCAGCGGGCAATTTGTCGCTGCGTTTGACCTGCGACTGTAACCTTCACATCTTTTTTTTTTTCCGCCCTCCTCCTTCTCGGGCGAGTCTGAGATTTAATTAATGACAACCTTGACACCACAAACCTCCCAAACACCACCGAGGCTGAGCGCTACGGCGACGCTTCCATCGATAAACGCATCGATTAGTCAATTATTCCTTTGACTTACCACCGAATAACTTCTTGCGCTCATCCTTCAACCTTCCATTGAAACGTTTTCTCACAACGTGGAGTGGAATCCCTAAATGACGAAGCCATTTCAAAGTTTAACTTTTATCTAATGAGACGATTCATCACAAAAAAAGTTCAGATTTATGCGGCGCAGACTTAATTAGGAAAAATGTTCCTCGCTATATTCGGTCATTAATTAGCAAAGACGGCGCGACAGAGGATGACTTAACTTCAAACTGCTCGCTGCTGATTGTAATTGGTATTTTTTGGGGGGCGAAAGGTTTCTTTCTTACGCTAGTTTAGAAGAAAGAAATATTTAATGGAAATCACTTGGGTTTATGGATTTATATGTGGAGCAGTTACTGTACCGATGGAGATTAAGATTCAGGAAGAATTAGAGCGTAATCGTCCAAATACTCGTAAACCGGACGCATGTTCTTGGTTGAGTTCTTCGTGCAGCTTCTGTAGGTTGACCACCAGGTTCAGACATCATTGTCTAGCACAGTTGTTCCCAAAGTGGGGGGTCGCAGAGCCAATTAGAGGGTGACAATTTTTCAGGACGCCGGCGAGTCACGGTATTCCCGCAGGTATGCCGCGGTACAGGAGTCATTTTCACTATTGTTAACATGATAGGGACGAGACAGAGCAAATAATCAGCGGGCCCGGGACAGAGGACGGAGTCAGAGATTAAAAATGACGCGGTGAGTGTGTCCAACTTTAGACACGGGGGGCAGTTACGTGATTGGGATATGACGGGAGTATTTTTGGGGGCTTGGGATGAGATGGGAGCGATGAGATGAACTTGTTAAACTGAACATATTACACAGTAAAGTTTACTTTTATTTGTTCAAAAAGGCTGATGTTTGTATTAATTACAGTGTGTGAAATAAACTACATCGGAGTCGTGAAGATTTTCTCATGAACCAAAGGGGGTCCCATCAGAAAAAGTTTGGGAACCACTGGTCTAGCATAATTGGAGATATTTTTTTTCAGGACTAAACAGGTTTGATCAGACAACCTACATTCACAAAAATTACAAACCAAACTCGGTTGCTTTAAACATCACAGGGGTTGTATAGACAACTTCACTGCTGCACCATGTCTACAAGTCACTTATCGCATTGACACCACCTATAAGACAGGTGAGGAGTCCGGTGAGGTGTTGCAGGGGTTCATCAAACGTGTGGAAATGCCTAACTAAAAAAAAAATATGTAAGTCAGTCCAGAAGTAACACCGCAATGTACGCTCATCTGAAAAAGGCATCCGCTAACGCTAGCAGGGGAGCGGTGCAGCAGCAGTCATTTAATAACTTCACCAAACACCCTGCGGTAACGGAGATCAGGAGGCTGCTAAATCACTTATTTTATTTTTAAACCGGCTATGCTATCCCATCGTGCAACAGACTGTGGAGTAGTATAAGTTGCTACGGATGGCGCTGAGTCGCTGCCTGTTTTTATACAGGCTATACATATCTGCAGCTCTCTGTATATGTGTTCAATCGAGCAGAGGTGATAAGCGTACTCACATTCGGTACTTAAGTGAAAGTATGAATACTTGTGTAAAAAAATACTCTGGTAAAAGTAAAAGTAAAAGTACTGATTCAACTCCTTTACTCATGTAAAAGTAAGAAAGTACAGGCTCTGAAATGTACTAAAGTAAAAAGTAAAAATGATTTTGCCATAAATGAAACAATTCATTCATTGGTAATTTTGCAAAACGAAAAAGTTCTCGCAAAATAATCTAGACTTAATTGACCAGATGTCCTGCATAAGCATCTGGATCATTTTTAATAATAAACTGAGGGTGATTGGGTTGTTGTTTTTAAACTGCTAGCTAGTGTTAGCTATAAACTCAAACAAAATCCAAAACGGTGTGTTCCTATATCATTGCTAACGTTAACTAGCTTCCAAAAAATTCTCAAAAAGCTAATGATAGCAACAGAAACCACACCATACCTCAATTTGTTTATTTTTTTCCACATTAGACCAGTAGTTCTCAAATAGTGGGGTCAGGTGGACTTTGAGTATTAATGTCTCTATTGATGCTTGAACGATAAACAAGCCTCCAGTCACTAGGTGGCAGCAGAGCTCAAACTGATCAACAGGCTGCCGGTTCAAAACAGAAGAAGAAGAAAACAGGACGAGCATCGTCGACTTTTCTTCGCTACTCCGATGCTCTAGTCAATCATGTCACATCTTTTACGTCTTGTCATCCGTGGAGGTTAAAAAAACTTAACAAGCCTGTTTTTCTAATGTAAGGAGTAGAAAGTACAGATATTTGTGTACAAATGTAGGGAATAAAAGTAAAAAGTCGTCAGAAAAAGAAATACTCAAGTACAGATACCTGAAAAATATACTGAAGTACAGTAACGAAGTATTTCTTCTTCGTTACTTGCTACCTCTGAGATCAAGAATATATATTTCAGTCTTGCAAAGCATGACTTTCTACTTGTTTTTTTATTAGCGACGTCATCAGCGACTAGTCTGCAAAACGTTTTCTAATCGTCCAAGTACTGGAGCAGCTGCCTCATTGTTTTAAGGACAGAAAGCAGGTGGATCTTTTCTGTTGAGGTGCTCATACATAGCGGTTGTGCTGCTGTGATGGACCGTTTTCAGGTCTCCCACACTTGGCGATTAAGGTCGGATTTTTTTGAGTCATTTTCCGCCATGCCTGTCAGCGAGAGGTGGCATAATTAGAACAAACGACAGGTTTGACTTGACGAACTGAGTCCGAATAATTGAGTTTACGCTCAATCAGTGTCGTCCGTTGAGTTGACGCGTTACAGCAGCCGTAGAAACGTTTGATCCGATGAACGCATTGCTGCTGATGCAAATTTACTTAAAGGCTGACACAACCTGATAATTTTCCTTTTTATTTATTTGCTTTGGTTCATTTTTTTTTTTTACTTGCTTTGAGAAACAAGCACCCGATCTTACAATCAGTGCCTCTAAGAAGCTCCTGCTGCATAATATTCAGCATATTAACCCACTAGTAATATTCCTTGATCATTTTGAATAAACTGCCCTGATGGGATCTTTATATTTAAATGTTATTGATGTTTCAATGAACTCTGCGCGCTCAACAAAGCCTGGAATAAACCGAACGAAAGGAGAGAGCAAACTAATGTGGATTTATCTGGTCCTCCACTGCAGCTCCTTCCTACAGCAGAAAAAACCACACTCAGCACGCAGCGAGCGCTCTCAGATAACCTCAGGCCGACTGCCAACGCTTCAGGTAGCGGTGATCTTTTTCTCGCTCGCCGTGCAAGCGGATCCCCGCTAATTTGCCTACTCACGGCGGCAATTTGAAGCTAAACGACTCGCGTTTTCTGACATCTATTAGAGGGATGGGAGTTTTGTTGACGAGCTGGTTTAACCTTCCCATCCTCAGCGGGTCAGTGGTAGCTCTTTATAACCGCGGGGTAGGGGCAAGTTGCAGGAAAAGCGCAAAACAAATAAACTCTGAAGAGGAAGGGGGATTCCAGCTGTGACAGAAGCAGAGGAGAACGTGGAGACGGAAACGAGGCGGCGGTGAAGTGAAGGACGGCGTGAGCAGGATAAATGCGTCGAGTTGTTATCCGTAAAAAGCTCTTACTTGACAACCGCGGCTCAGACCCTCTCTCCCCTCCCTCTCTTCTCCCAGGGGCTGAGCTGCAGCGCTCGGTGTTGAAGGGTTTTTACCTTGGGAATGCGTGAGATGATATCGGGGTATTTGCTGGTGTTGTCTTCCTGGTTGCGGCTGAAAATCCGAACTTCGCCACTCTCCAGAATGTGAATCTGTTGGGGGGATGAATAAATAAATGAAAGTGTTAATGTTACAACTGGGATTTTACAACTGAATCTGGATGTGTGAAGCTTCCACGCACCGCAGGGACAAGAACAACACCTTTGAGTATAAGTGGAATTCATTATCGGTTTACACTTCGATGAGACGACACAGCTTTATTGTCACCTGGTCTAATTTTAAGAACATATTCAGGTGATCTCTGTCTTTTAGAGCCTGTCTCCTGAGCATAGACTGTATATAAATATGGACGATGCGTCGCCACTTTCTTGTATTCATTGGCCAAACTGACGCCATTTTCTTGGAGATATGTGCGGGCCACTATTTTGTGACTTTAGAGCCAGAGTCTGATCTCGATTAATACTACGCTCTACTCTACCTCTACCAGATTATACACTGTACTTAGTTTTATAACTCTCATTGCCCCACTGCACTGCTTTACAGGCATGGCAACTGGTAGCCATCATTATGTCACATCCTGTTTCTGTAGCGTCAAATAACTACCATAATTTCCGGACTATAAGCCGCTACTTTTGTCACTTGTGTTGGACCCTGCGGCTTATGCAACGGTGCGGCTTGTTTTTACAGCTAACGGTCACAAGGGGGCGCACTATCATGGGAGCGCAAGAGTGAGACAAGACAGTTAGCGCCAGGTAACGAGAGCAAAACAAACCAAGTGAGAACAAATGCAGAACGAGAGCAAGACAGTTTGCGCCAAGGAAGTGTTCATGCACACACCTTCATTATGGAAAACAAATGGAGCATGTGATGCTGCTTTTAAGTTAAAGGCGATCGATCTGGCTGACTTTTCTGGTATAGTAGGCTGGTTATTTTGATACAGTAAACGACGAATGTTTAATCGATTGATTGTTTGATTGAAAGATTTGTGTTTCTCAAATGTAAATAAAAGGGACACTTTTCGTTTCCAAACAGTCATTTCTGTCCCGAAAATCCCCTTCGTGGTAGAAGAAAACCTTATATACGGTAATTAAACATTAAAACACCAGCTGCTTATATATGGAACAATCTGTGTTTTCCCCAAAATTTAGCTGGTGAGGCTTATTTTCAAGTGCCTTATAGTCCGGAAATTACGGTAACTAAAACGAAACTTGTCCAAAAAAACTCTAACATGCATCAACATTATAATAACTACTTAAAATGACAGAAATCATCCTTGAAACAACATTATTTGACGTGTACTTTTGGGGGTTTTATTTTGGCCCAAGTCCCACCCATTAGGATGGAGGAGGCGGAGCTTATAACATATACTGCAGCCAGCCACCAGGGGGAGCTCTACTTGCTTTGACTTCACTTTAGAGGAGCAGTCCATCTTTATACAGTCTATGCTCGTGACTTGTAATCTGTAAAGACGTCAGTGTCCCACAAAAAGAAAGAAAAATGACTATTTCTGTAAATATATATGTGTTTTCTGAAACTAAATAAAAGCTTTCATGGTCACGCAGAGGTTGTTCTTAACAGTGCGGGGGCGACAAGCATGCCAAGGCTGCAGCTACCAATTATTTTCTAGATTCATCGATTAATCGCCGGGTCAGCAAAAGGTCAAAGCCACCAAGTAAACAGCCTAAAGTTGTGTCTACACTAAAAAGTGTTTCCGTCTGCCTGAACAGATACACTGCCCCCTTTTAATCGATACTGCCGTCCACACAGACATTTTACGCATACACAGCTTGTGCACGTTCACTACAATGACTGTGCATTTTCCCTCTGAGCGCTTCCAAAACGAGGATGACCTTAATAACGTGCCTCGACTCATCTGGAGTGAACCTGCCTGAGAACATGATGATATTGAGTTTAATTCCAAGTACAGAAAATCTGAAAAGCTGCGACTGCAAAAAAAAAACCATTCCAGGAAAATCACTTAAGCGATTATCTAATACTCGAAATAGTTCCTATTTTGTCCATCAACTTATCAATAACTCAGTAACAGCTGCATGTAGGCGACAGAAGTCAGAGTCAGACGGCCCAGATTCAACTCTCGCTGTGACATTTGAGGACTGCATCCTGTGTGCAGGTGTAGTCTGGTCCTCTTTGCAGATTTATGGAGGGAGCGTTTGCAGCTTAGGTTCCAGATTTACATTTATTTATAAACACCGATCAGCCACAGCTTTATGACCACCTTGCTAATACTGTGTAGGTCTCCCTTGTGCGTCGAAAACAGCTGTGACTCATCAGAAAGTAGGCATGGGCCTCCTGAGGGTGTCCTGTGGTGTCTGGCAACAGTGGGGGGGGTGGTCTTTGAGGGGAGGGGGCGTCTGTGGATCATCCCACAGATACTTGATCAGTTTGGGTAACATCCACACCAATGAACGAATGCTTCAGAAAAAGTTTACCTGCAAAAAAACTGAACTGTCGATGTTATTTACTCTTGTGTCGGCGGTTTTAATGTTGTGGCTGTATAAACAAAACAGCTGTGACTCATCAGAGAATGGACGCGGGTCTTTAGAAACCCCCCCATTTAAAACTTGAAGTTGTACCAAATAAAACTGTGCAACAAACGATTTATTGAGAGTAACGAGGAGAGACGCTGTTACTGTACAACACACTGTCGTTAATTAGCGTTCATCGATTTAGCGTCAGTGACTTCTGCTGACTGTAATTGGGTCTGCATCTGTACCATCACGGCAGTAGAAGGCCACCATTCATATCCTAAACAGCTGCAGCCTTGTATTATTCACAGCCCAGTCTAAGCCATTTGTCATTAACAGCTGTTTGTCTTTCTTAATCTTGGACAGAAGACAACTACCTTGTGTTTAAAAGACTTGAGAGACAACCGTGAAGTCGCATGTGTCTGGACTCTGGGCTATGGAAGCTGCACTTGAACATGACCCAAAGCCTACGACCAGCTGTCACACATGTTCTGCAGTCGTCTATAGTCGTAAAACAAAAAGGATAAACTGTACGAGCTACTATTAGCCAGGAGGAGCTACAAGCCTCAAGTCTTGAGTCTCTTTCTCTAGTTTGCTAAAGCTGAGGATTCACTACAAGATCTGTCTGCAAGGGTAGCTAGCACAAATAAAAAAACACAGAGAGAAGGACACAGGAAACGGCGCCAGAAGACGACGATAAGTAGCGGAAACATTAAAACAATGATGTGAGCAGCGACAAAGCGAAATGGATTAGAGATTAATCGAATTGTGGCGGGAGCATGAGTGCCTTTATAACGTTAGTTTGCAGAGAAAAACCACAACTGCCGCCCCTTGTGAGACTTTGCACGAGAGTTTAATGCGTTTTCAGTTTTGCGCGTGATCCCCGGTCTTCCAGCTGTCAGAGTCGTCCCTGTCGACCAAGCCCTCGAGTCCTAGGGACGCTCAGCCTTCTCAGCGTACTGACATTTGTTGTGCCTGAATAAGACATGCTGCTTTGCTCCAGTTCAATCTACAGTCTCTCTCTGTTCGCCAATGAGCATCATCTGACACAGAAAACATCACAAAGTAGATATAAATACACACCCAACAGTTTCGATTCATCATCTGCCACACAGACAGATATTCTCAAAACACAGAGAGAGAGAGAGAGAGGGAGTTAAAGTGAGCAGTGTATCGTGAGTCCCTCTGCTGGCTGTCTGAGGTACTGTCCACTGCAGTGAGGCCATGAAGAGAGACACAGCAGAAGAGGACGTCATAGGGTTTTTGCTTGCTCTGCCTCCATCCTGACTCTGTTTCCGCTCGTCTCTCTTCCTCACAATTCAACTCAGTTCAAAGACACTTTATTGGCATGACCGTCCTAAATTAACAATACAGCTGGAGGCTGGAGGCGTCACACATTACAGTCTCTCTCTTCCTGTGTCTCTTAATATCTTTCTCTCTCTCTCTCCATCCTCACCTCCCTCCCTTCTTTCTTTCTTTCTTTCCCCCTCCTGCTGCCGTCTCCTGTTGTGTCTCTAGCCCGTTTCCTTCACCTCTCTCCACCCCCCCTCTACCTTCTCTCTGGCCCTCGGTGGCAGAAGTAGCTCGCTCTGCCCACAGGCTCAGGGTAAAAAAAAGCAGCACTACTGTTTATCTTTAAAAGAGTAGACACAGGCTCAGGCGCACACAAACACCGGCGAACACACACAGCCGAAAGGTATACGCATGCAAAATTCAACGGGGCATGTGTTCGGTGCCAAACGTGAGGGGAAAAAAAAAAACACAAACAGCACACGCACCTGTGCACGCTCTCCGTCGTATTTGTATTCGCAGGTGAACGCCGCCTCGTCGAACCTCTTCATCACCTCGCCGACGCCCTTGGTGGGGTGAGCCAACATGGGTCTCAGCGGGACACCTGGAAGACGATTAACAATAATAAAAAAAAAAAAACAGCAGAACGCTAAAAAGAAAACCTTAATAAATAAAAGCCCCGCGTTTTTTTTTTTTTTGGCACAGGAGACGTTTTTAAAAAGGAGGAGGGGGAGGAGCTAACACACCTCCAGGATACAACCTAGCAGCTGTGAAATCAGCTTCAGTGATTCATTCCCACATGACACATCAGAATCGCACCCACAACTTTTTCTGTGACCGGAAAAAAAAAATTAATTAGCTTCTTACTTGGCCTTAATATTAAAGTTAAACTCTGACTCACGTCGCCCCTGGGCTGCGCTGCCAAGTTAAACTTAAAAAAAAAAAGCAGCGGAGGATAATGAAATATACCAAACATATTCCCTCTAATTGAGGCTCGCAGAGCTGAGAGTTCAATATGACGGGATCGTAGCGTTCTTTGTCCAAATTGTTTTGGTATTATCCGGTGAATAAGTATTGTTTGCTCGCCGAGAGAAAATACAGATTCGACCAATTTAGCGGCGTTCACACGGTGGCCGTATTAATTTCCCACCTTGGTGCCTGGGTTCCTTATCACAAATAGGCTGACAACAGTATAATTGGGAGCTAATCCTTGGTTTAGCGGTATCTTCTATCTTTTCCGTGATAAATGACTCAACTAAAATAACCGACTCGCCTCCACCGTACGGATCAATAAACACACACACACACTTGGCTTCTCGATTGGCTGCTTACCTGGAGTGAGCTTGCAGTGATTGGGCAGCTGGTCTATGCCCTCTTTTAGGAGAACGGGGACGAGGGCGTCGTAATTGGGCATCTCGCTGGAGCGGGAGGGGGGGTGGTTTGGGAAGAGAGAAAACACAACAAGGAATCAATAACTTCCCAAAAAAGAAAGCGAGCGGAACGAGTGAGGGACAATGAGGGACAGGGATTAAGGCGGGAGGGATGAGGAGAGGCTGTAAAGTGAGGAGGGGGAGTGGGGGGGTTTGTTTAGGCTTCGGTTACCAGTAAGTCTGTTTGAGAATGAGAGTCTTCTCTTCGATCCAGGCCCGCTTGCTCTCAGCACTCATCCCCTTCCCTGCGTCGATCACAGCTGGAGGGAAATCTATAAGGAAGAGGGTTAAAAAATATATATATATATAAAAATAATACATTTCAGGTACAACAAGAGGCTTTTATAATGAATAATTAGCTTAACATTGTTCTTCTGTGTATGAAATTGAGGGGTTCTGGGTATTATCGCGATACTGCGGCCATTTTTTATTATTATTATTATTATTTTTGTGAACTGCTATGCATTTGTACACGTTATAAATACTTAATTACTTAGAATTTGTTTTTTTGAGTAAAATTAGTGGTGCCGCTGGCGATGACGTAGAGCTGGGTGATATGGCTGAAAAATATATTACGATATAAGTGTCTCATATCAGTCGATATCGATAATTATTGATTAATCTTTTAAACCTATTCTACTTAGACTTCTCAACTGTGCTAAGCTGCATCCGTTATTTCTTTATATCGCTTTGATGTAGTGCGCTAGACTTTTTTGTTCATTAATTCAGTAGCGGTGGAAAACAAAAATTCAGTTCATACAACCGACCATCAAAGACGACTCATAAATCCAGAGTCTATTTAACCGGCTCAGTTGAGTCCTACCACGTTTGATTGATAATCAATAAACGGCTCCATTCAAACATCACATCTCACTCTGCAGAGAAACTAAACGTACTACCAGACTTAACCAGCAAACAATACGCAGAGAAACCAAACTTAACCGACTCTTACACTGATAAGAGAGACAAGAGACAATTAATATGCTCACTCACCACCAAGTTAGCAATCAACATCGGTCTGACTCATGTCTGACTTAAAATAACCAAAATATTACCAAACTGGTAACGTGATCTTTAATTTTTATCTGCAATTTCCTCTGTCGCTCTCATATTCTGATTTCACTCCACGCCGTTCTTTGTTGTTGTTGGCTTAGCTGGTCCGTGATAGGTCGAGAGGCTAAAGCTGTTCCTCTGCCTACATCCCCCAGAATGACTTGCACTTGTGGCTCTGGGTTTTCTTCCTATTTTTCTCTGACGGCGCTCGAGTGAAATTATCGAACGTATTTTCTATTAATATCGACCACGTGTCTATCGCGATATATATATCGTTATCGTTTTATCGCCCAGCCCTACGATGACCCCGCCGCAGACTCGCTGCTCGGGCCGGTGCTTCTGCCGCGGTGAGTGTGTCGTCCCGTGTTTGTGACTGTAGCTTGTTGTTTGTTTTGAATTTCTATCAAAGCAGAGCTGTCTTTGTGGAGTTCGTTCTTGCCGGCAGAAACACACGAATCGGCCAATCAGCTAACAGACGGGCGGACCCAGCGGAAACAGCCTATCATATCGCTGCACGTCACCAGTAACAGGCAAACAGCCAATCATTCAGCAGCTGTTTAGTTAGGTTGCCATGTGGGTTTGTTTACAAGGGAGTAGCATGCGATGAGAAGCCGGGAGGAGAGTAGAGGCGCGGAAACCGGCACTGGTAGTATAGTAAACCACGGTAGTACAGTCGTGTAGAATTTCTAGTATAGTAGGAACCGTTACGATTTGGGACCACGGGTAACTCTAGTATTAAAAGGGTTAAAATAAGGTCCAAGAAGTCTAAATGTGTTATTTTCTTTCCCAGTATAAGATTAAAAATGAGCAAATAATGAAATGCTAAGATAAATTATTCACTGTAAATGATCCACTTCAGCCCTACAAAGATTTTGCCCTTAGCTGACCTGCCTGATTAAATAATGGTTAAATAAATAAATAAATAAATAAAAGACATTTCCAGACCAGACCAACGATCAATGCAAATCCCCCCCCCCCCCCCACCCCCAGCACTGAACCTCTGGTCTAATTGACTCTTATTAAAGCACACCTCCAGTCGCAGGCTAAGTAACGCATATTAATAAGTCAGGAGTGAATCCATTTAACTTGGTGAGAGCGGGTCGGCTCGGCGCTGAAAGCAGGCGGTGAGATATCGTCTGTCAAAAGTTAAAGAGACGAATTCAGGCAGCGGAAGCGTTGAGAAGAGAAGACGAGGGGGAAAAAAAATTTTAAAAATCGCATCTTCAGACGTCACATTACACATCACAGGACTCCCTGCTTTAGCGTTAAATGATGTGAGCTGGAGTTATGACCGTTTTAATGAATGCAAAGAATATTTTAGCGCCGATTTAACAAGTGATCTATAAATAAAACATATTACTTGCTCTCACACCTCGCCTCCCTCTCCTTTGATTTTCACATTCAAGTTGAGATTTAATTGCAGCCGAGCACAGAAGCAGCACATTCATTAAACAATTGTTTAAAAAAAAAAAAAAAAATGTAAAAAAAAAAACTTTCAAGCTTAATTAGGTAACACGAAGCGAAATGCACCACAACTATTGAGCGATTTTAGCCTTTCTCGACCTCAATTGTTTGTCCCTTCTCCCTCTGGTCATCGGCTCTGACGACTCAGTGACCGCAGCAGCAGCAGAAGTCTTTTTTTTTTTTATATATATTCTGGACTTTTCGGCAGCGATTCAAGATCCTGATATTTCCCCGTTGGCCTTGAATGTGCCACAAACCGAGCTGTTTTTCCAGAAACACAAGGCTGAGCTGGTTGTAGTTTATTAATTTAGTTATTAATGAGTGGTGTCGGAGCATTTTTAAAATCAATCAGGCTTCAGCTAAGACCGACCTTTTGTAGCTGTAGAGAGCGCAGGTTACGTTAACTTTGACAGCTCTGTTTATTTGACTTGATACAGTCACACATGTGATGGAGGAGAAAACAAGTAAGGTAAGAAGAGGCTTTATGAATCTGCTTTATGAAGGAAACTATGTTCATTTAAGATCAGATCGGGACACGGATCGACTGACACTGAATGATCGTAGCATCGGATCAGGGAGGGAAATAATCTTCGGAATCGGGACGTCCCTATTGCTAATTGTCTCCATTGCACCTCCAAAGCAGTTCTGACTCATCAAATAATGGACATGGGCCTTCTGAGGGTGTCCTGTGGTGTCTGTTTTGAACATATCCAGGATATGGTGTTTACATGGAACACAGAGAAACCTGGTTTATTCATATCCCCGTATACATGATAAATACCAGTAACCCGTTTTTCAATCACTGCATCCTATCTGCGCATGCGTCTTTTACTTTACAACAGATTGTGCGGTGGAAAACCAGACTCACGTAGCTTTTCTGGTGTTTTCTGCATCTAAACACGTCGTTATATTAGTTCTTTCATTAGTTTAAGGGAAAATTCAGTCTCTGCATCGCTCCAAAAGTGAGAAGTTCTCGTTGCCGCCATGTTGGTTGTATATCTGGTGCGTCAATTTGCGTCACTCGCGTCTGCGCCGACAGTGGGCAGCCGTTAGAAATCGGGATAAGGTGTATACATGCTCCAGTATCCCGGCTTCTATCTGAGTAAAACCTGGGTTTCTTGAAATCGGGAAATGGGCAAATTCCAGTTTCTGAATTCAGGATATGGTGTTTACATGGACAAACACAAAGCCGGGATACTAAAGACCATGTAAACGCAGTCAGTGTCGTTAGTGGGGGGGCCTTTGAGGATCATCCCACAGATACTTGGATCAGTTTAGGATCTAGTCCTGCTGGGGATGGCTGGTACCGTCAAGAAGTGTCATTGCTATGGGGACTGGGAGGCCTGGTCTGGTCTAGGTGGGTGCTACATGTCTAGGGAACATGAATGAATGAATGCCAGGTCTAAAAGTTTCCCAACAGAACATTGAATTGTCACAAGATGGTCAATGTTATTTACTTCTCTTGTCAGTGGTCATAATGTTGTGGCACATTATAAAAGGGACATTTCATGGACAACATGAAGACCTGCATGTTGTTTTAACTTATTCCTGACAAACCGTGAACACATCCTTTGAACTTACCTTGTCCAGGTGGGGTGAGGCAGACAGCTTGACCCAGTGCAGAGAGGACACTCTGCTCAGCGAGGCCAATCCTCAGCTTCCCAGCCAGAGACCTGTCCATTAAAAGAACAAGATCCTCAGCACCTGCTACCCAGGACAAAAGCTATATACGCTTAACCGTTAACCATTGGCATTTGTAAAGTCACCGGAGTATCTGTGTGTCTATAAACGTGCAGACGGCCGCGCATGCCTGCAGGTCACACAAGCAGTGTGTTGTTGTGTGTGTGTGTGTGTGTGAGAGAGAGAGTCTTATTTTACCTGACTATGTAGCGGGCCTCTGAAAAGCGGCATGCCACAAAGAGGCCTTTGATGATGTCGATTTTCTTATTCATGGCCTGAGGCAGGCGGGAGGAAATTGAGATTCACAGAAGAAGAGCGAGAGGAGACAGAATGCAAAAAGACTGAGGTCACCAGCAAGAACAAACTCCATGTTCAATCCAGAAAGTAAAAAAGAAAGAAAAAGAAAGAAAGCATCAACAGGGAAACTAATTGCACACGAGATGTCGTCCAGGCGGCGACTAATTCAAACGGTAGAAAATTAACCTTTCTCCCTCTGCAGCACACAAATAAACTAATAATTCCTTGCTCGATGCGCAATCACGTTAAAATTCCCTTTTCTTTTTCTCTCTCCGACTGAGAGAGAAAACAATATTTTCCCCGAGACCCGCTCTCCTCTAATGAAAATGTTATTCAGTGACTCACCGAGTTCCCACTCATGCTGGCAATTTCCTTCAATTTCCTGAATACGCCCCCTGCTGTCAGACTGGCCGGCTGGAACATCATGCGCTGGTTGCTACGGGAACTCTCCGCCACCAGGCCCAAGTCGCCTTTCTCCTGAGCCTCCGCTTTAATTTTGTCCAACTGTCGCCCTGGAAACAAGAGCGAAACGTAAAATGCTAGGTGGCTTCGCCCCCCGGCGGATGAGCAGAGACGGGTTTTATTTTTGACTTTTACCAGTCGCTTGAGCGACGGCTTTCATCAGCACCGTCTCTCCGACGCCGAGCTCCATGCCCATGTAGGCGGGGCCCAGCTGGTTCAAGCACAGGTAGACGCAGCACAGCAGGTCGTCTAGGAAAAAGGAAACAAACGCACGTATGAAGGTTTTATTACCCAGAATGCAATGCAGGCAGGCGCACACAAAGGAGGAGACGCGTTAAGTAAAAATAGAGACACAGTTTGAGACAAAAACACACTCACAAATATGAAACAGACACTCCAGACGAAGACAAATACACGTACACCGATCAGGCATAACATTATGACCACCTTCCTAATATTGTGTAGGTCTGCTTGTGCCTCCAAAACAGCTGGGACTCATCAGAGAATGGACATGGGACCTTCTGAGGGTGTCCTGTGGTGTCTGGTAACAGGTTGTTGTTAGTGGGGGGGTTCTTTGAGGGGAGGGGCCACTGTGGATCATCCCACAGATACATGATCAGTTTTGGGATCTAGTGAATTTGGAGGAAGAAGTGGAGTTTGCATGTTCTCCCTGTGTCTGTGTGGGTTCTCTCCAGGTTCTCCAGCTTCCTCCCACCGTCCAAAGACATGCTGGTTAGGTTCATTGGTGATTCTAAACTGGCCGGAGACCTGTCCATGGTGTCTTCCACCTATCGCCAAATAACAGCCGGGGTAGCCTACAGCCCCCGACCCCTACGATCCTCCAGAGTTAGCTCCCTTAGAGAGGAGGGGCCTCTGTGGATCATCCCACAGATACATGATCAGTTTTGGGATCTAGTAAACTTGGAGGCCAGGTCAACACCTTGTGGTGGGTGCTACATGTCTAAGTAACATCCACACCAATGAATGAATGAATGGCAGGTCTAAAAGTTCCCCAGCAGAACGTTTAAACTGTCACAAGATGATCAATGTTATTTACTTCTCCTGCCAGTGGTCATAATGTTGTGGTTCATGGGTGTAAATGTGGCAAACGCACACACAGAAACAAATCAGAACAAACCTCACAAAACACACAGACACCAACACACATCGATGGACCGCCGCGTCCTCCCCTCCCACTTTTATGTGCAACCCGGCTTCATCATCACCTCCTTGATAGAGCGGCAGGCAGCCGGCGGCCTATGAAGCTACATCGGCATGCATTAGGGCAGAGATAAAACAGCATTTACCTGGAGAGAGCAGCAGCACGGAGCGAAGCAGGTTCGACAGCGTCTCGATGTTTCTCAGCCTGCGAGACGACAACGGATTGCTTTGAGATGATCTAAACCAATTCTGGGGCCATCCTGTAAAATTCTGGGAGGTGGCGAAATGAGATTTGTCTGGACGTTTTAATCAGGAAATGGGCAGCCGGGGCGAGGCGGACGAGCGGTTCATTTGTGAAACACTATACATCAGTTGCAGATAATGGCAGGCCATTGTCGGGAGCATTTGTCATTCAATATCCTTAGAAGATAATATAAAAAAAAAAAGGAAAGGAAAGGCCGTGAAGATGTTTTTCAATTTGTCGGCGAGAGGCTTACAAATCATTACGGTGTTCTCTCAGTTGCAGAGATTAAAAGATGAAACTTGAGGTGTGCAAAATGCTAAAATATCCTAGAACCACTTGTTAAATTTCATCCTTGTCCTAAGTGGAAAATAATCTAATTTCCTCACTTTCCCTGGTTGCACACGTTACTTTCTATATGTGTATATAATTTAATTCCCGACGTGCCCAGCAGGTAGCCCGAGTGTCGTTTTGTTAAAACACTTTCGTAGGTGTGCATCCTCAGAAACAGTTGCGATCTCCTTCTCCCACATGGTGTTTACCTCAATCTGGGATTTAAAAAACGACAAACAAACCTCCATATGGAGCGCTTACCGTCCCGAGTCCTCTTCAATCTTCTCAAACGTGCGAGCCACCGCCAAATACGGCACTCTGCAGAGAAAGAGAGAAAGACACAGAGACGAGGATGTAGTTAGCTTTTTTTTTTTTTTTTTAACATTCATGGCGTACAGCTGACTCGACTGTTCCCCCGTTAACTGGCAATTAGTGCACGAGTGGAATAGGCTTTGATTCGAGGTTATCAGAGCGGCGTGAAAGCAGCAGAGACGGGGACAAAGGTCGGGGCTGTCACATCGCCGTCGAGCGTCCTCACTGTGGATTTGAGACGAGCAAAGAGGAAATAATAATGATCTATTATTACGCTCCATGTGGTGGGAGGATAAACAGACTTAAAAGAACAAAAGAGAATCTCGTGAAGGTTTCTGGGCCGTGGGAATTTATTTTAAATACTATTAACAGCTCGAATCAATATTTGCTATGCTGGTGTTTTGCTGTGCTCAGATGGGTTTTGTTTGCAGCATGAAAAATATGTTAAAATTAAAACCGCTGTCTGGTGGAGTGAGCATCGCCTCGTTAAAAATACACAACGCTCTGCTGGGAAAGCTTGGGTTCACGTTGTTCATGTGGGGGTTACTTCATCACACCCCAGACGAGTTACGTGTCCCGCCACGGAACAAAAACTGCACCGGGATTGAAAAATAACCCCATGTGTCGACCCCAGCCTCCAAAATCGCCCCCAGATGTCCCGGCTGATGGAATAACAGCAGGATGAGCGGCAACAAGGCCGAGCAAAAAAAAAAAAAAGAGGACACCCCCAAGCGGCCTTTGTCCATTTCCTAGTGAGTCAGAACTGTCTTAGAGGCACAAGGTAGACCGACATGTGCCGTCTCTCGGCTCAAAGCAGCGAACTCTATCACGGTGCGTTCACAATAGCAGCGAGAGAGAGCGACAAACACGTTGAGAAGTCGATGTCCGACGGCTACGGCGCGACATAAACGTTAAGCTGGCTTCAACTCTTTTATCTTTGCTGTGTTATACACGCAGCCGACGCCAGTACCACCCCTCCTCCTGACCATCGATGAGCTCGAGGGCTTTAGTGACTCAAAGGGCGACAAGGTTGCTGACACCGTTGACCAACTAGAAGTGGGAACGCATCATTATAGGTTGTGATGTATTGTCAATGCACTGTTAATTAGGGGTGTGACGGTATCTGTATTCGACCGGGGGTGTCACGGTTCAGTGCACGTAGTCACATGGCGAATACGTCTGAGTGAGCAGCCCATTAAAAAAAAAAAAAAAAAGTCAAAAGTCAAGTCCTCACTTGAATCCAGGTGGCGGTAATGAGCCTAAAACCTACCAGCTACCGTCATTAGCCTACAGAAGAAGAAAAACAGACGAAGAAGAAAAGCTTCACCACTGTGGTGACACAGCGCTGGAAACACATCAAACATGTTGACGCACACAAGTTGTCTGTCTCTCTGTGTTAACCCTGTGATAGACTGGAGACCTGTCCAGGGTGTACCCCACCTCTCACACAATGACAGTTGAGATAGACTCCAAACCCCCTGTGACCCTTCACAGGAACAAGCGTTGACAGAAGATGAATGAATGAACGATGAAAACACATCGAAACGAAAGATTAACTGAGGAGGTTCGGGGACACAAATATTTGTAGGATTTGTCATCATTGCGGCGAAAGTTTCAGTCTCCACTGTTGAAAGTGAAGCAGGAAGTAGAAACAAAAATGAACCCCACTGGCAAAAAAACAGAGCCAGCCAGATTGACAAGCACAGAAGTATAAATGGCTCACACAGGTGTAGGTTATGCCATCTACGTCCCACAGTACCCGCCTCGTCCACACGTACCAAAACGATCTTTTCCTCCTTCCATTTTCCCTGGCATCGTTTCAAGAATATCTGCGTCCACACGGATCCGTCTCAGATCGACTCAAAACGCTACTTCATACTCCAGGCCTATAGGTGGCGCTGTTTCAGTTTCAGAAATTCACCAAAAACGGAGAGGAAGAGGCGGAGCATGCGCATAAAGCTTGAGCGCTGTTTACAAATCGTCTTTAGAAGAAACCAAACTCAAGGAGAAATGATATTTAGCCCTAGTAACCATAATAGGCTCAATATCTTCTCCAGCAGGAACACGAGCATGTAGTCCACCATTGTTGGTGATGTTGTTAGGAGACGTCTCACGGGATATAAGAGGTGGAAGGCTGCTCCAGGGGTGTGGCTATGACATCGTTTTCTGGGACCAGGTTTGAGAAAAGTGCGTTTTAGGGCAATGTGTTTAGAGGATTCGTTTGGACGATCAGCCAAAAAGCGTCTCCATGTGGACGGATCCTAAATGAGCTTTAATGGTTGTCATCTTAAAATGTGACTAAACTCTTGGTCCACCGGTTCTAACGGTGCATCTCTAGCACCGGGGAGAGCGACACAATATCAGGCAGGTGGTTTTAATGATGTGGCATATTCACTGAAAAGTCAATACAAATACTGACATGCCGTGTTTTTTCACTGTCCTCATCTACACTTGCACAGAATAAATAAAAAAACAAAATAGGTGGGAGACATGTGAGACGCTACTGTACTTTAGTTAGAGCAGAATAAAACAATAACAAAACACTGCTCGTCTTGGCCTGGTTTTTCTTTGATGTACAACTCCGGGGAGGTTCACAAAAGAATCTGTATCTCAATTTCACATCCCACCTGATAGGAGGGTAGATTGGTTTTGTCGTTATTTGACAGCGAGAAGTCGAGTATCAGCAGAAAAGGGAGAGAAACAACAGACAGGTTTGACTTCATGGCGTCGGTGTAAAGAGGAATCCTGAGCTTTGTGATGATAACTGCTAATCAATGAGTCATTTATTTATTCAAGTGTTCACATACTCCTCAACATGACGCAGTAGATCATTAGACGTATAGATTTTCCAGCGACCTTTCTGATTTATAGGTTGAGATTTTTAAGATGATATCGTTTTCGAAGGACCTTCTAAAACATTTTTACACACCCGTCTGGATCGCACAAAAGCTGCCGAGAAGAATTTTCTTTTCTCTGCCTCGCATACCTTCCACCCATTCCTTTCCTCTATTATTTAATGTTTCATAATGTGATTCAGAGCATGGAGAGAAGAAGAGAGATGCATGAAAAGAGAGGCGCATATTCGGGAGATTTCTGCAGAGAGCGACAGCCGGCAACACCCTTCAGTCAAGATAATCAATGCAGGACTCCGGGTTTTGGCGTTTGATGGGCGACGTGAGAGGCGCTAGACTTCACTTACTTCTGGCCTTGCTTCCAGCAGGCGTGGTCCACGGGGTGGTAGTTTGGCCTGGATGGATTGTAGTCCGTTTGTCCCGCAGCCGATTCACTGCGGAGAGAAAAAACATGAGTTACTACACAGACTTCTTAAAAAAAACATTGTAAACACCTTCTTAATATTGTGCTCCTCCAAAACAGTCGTGACTCATCAGAAAATGGACATGGGCCTTCTGAAGGTGTCCTGAATGTTGTTGGGGAGCCTTTTGGTCCTATAAGCTGAGGGGAGGGGCGAATGTACGAAGAGTTGCGTAGATTTCCTTCTAAATCGTGATGTAAGCTCAGATTTAGAAGGACATTGCCTTTGTACATCCCAATTGATCGTACCCGACTCCTCCCTGTCCACGCCCCTTTTAAATATAAAATTATATTTAAATTGACCCTGCACCTGAGATTCCCCTCTCTGCGCGATCAGAAAACATAAGAATGAGTAAGGACGGGATGTTTTGGTGTTAGGGAGTTAGGTAAGAACTCCTGTATTTTATTTGCTTTTGTTTGGTAGTTAGTTAGATAGTTAGTTAGGTTATGTTGGTTAGTTGTTTTGTTTGTTATTTTGGGCATTGCTCACCCTGAAGTTAACAGCGGCAAGAATAAACTCATTAATAACTGCTAACTTTGTGGAACACTGGTTCTTCTGTGGGAGCAGGGAGAAGGGGAGAGTCATTATTAGTGTTATGTGCTGGCTTTCCCTAGGCCAGTCGTAACATGAATTGGGGGCTCGTCCGTCAGCCATTTTGGTTTCCTGCAATAGCTCTGGTTCACAGCCTTTCTTTTGAAGTGATGTGATTGTTTTGGGGTTTTTTTTGGTTGTGGAAAGAATGGAGTTTGACATACAGAGTTTTGTAGAGAATCCTACAATACAAAAACTGGATAAATGTCAAAAAGTGGACTTGATGGTTATTGCGGGTCATTTTGATGTGCCTGTACCTGTAAATGTAAAGAAAGAGGAACTCCAACAATTTGTTCAGAAGACACTGTTGGAGAAGGGGTTGTTGGTAGGGCTATCTGATGCTGAAGCTGCAAAAGCTGACATGGAGAGGATGTTACCTGTTCCACCTGTTTCTTCAGCGCCACCTGGTATAGCTTCAGAAGAGCTCCGGCTCACGCTTCGTATAAAGGAAATGGAGCTGATGTTACACTTTTCTCTGCACTAGTGTCTGGTCCAGTCCGAGTGGCGGTACGTGATCAGTTGCCATTTGTTGTCACACACCAATCTTTGGTGACACCCCCACTCAAACCAATGTCCTTCAGCATGACATAGAGGTTGAGAACCATCAGCCCATTAAGCAGCATGCGTACCGGGACTCTCTGCACTAGTGTCTGGTCCAGTCCGAGTGGCGGTACGTGATCAGTTGCCAGTGGCTGGGGTGGATTTAATCTTGGGGAATGATCTGGTGGGAAGTAAGGTGTTTCCAGCGACACCTGAGGTAACTGGGAATCCTGTTTCTGATGTGCCTGTCCCAATGGTACCAAATGTGCCTCCTGTCTTTCCGGCATGCGTTGTGACACGTGCCCAAGCTCGCAAACTGGGCAATCTAGTAGATCTCTCAAGATTCCTTCATGAATGAGTCAAATTCAGTCAACCTTTCTGAAAACAATGTATCATGTTCTGTTGAGGTGCCAAATGTACATGACTTGTGTTTGGATGTGGATAAAAATGTTCTGATTAGAGTAGAACAGTCTGACAGCACATTGGCTTCTTGTCTTTCTGCTGCCCATGATCAGAAAAAAGTGACGCCGAATGTCTCTTACCTGTTTGATGGAGGTGTGCTGCTGCGTAAATGGGTTCCAACGTCTAGACTGGATTGTGAATCAGTGACTCAAGTAGTCGTACCAAAAGAGTTTCGTCTTCAGGTGCTCAGTTTAGGCCATGACCACGTTTTATCTGGACATCTGGGAGTCAATAAAACTTATCAGGGGGTGCCGAGATATTTTTTTTGGCCTGGGTTAAAGTCTGATGTGGTTAAGTTCTGTCGATCCTGCCATGTTTGCCAAGTGTCTGGTAAACCAA
This sequence comes from Planiliza haematocheilus, assembly GCA_005024645.1. Taxonomy (NCBI): domain Eukaryota; kingdom Metazoa; phylum Chordata; class Actinopteri; order Mugiliformes; family Mugilidae; genus Planiliza; species Planiliza haematocheilus. The sequence continues at coordinate 389,867 of SRSE01001205.1, forward strand.
ATCAGGTTATTCCTCCAGCTCCATTATGTCCTATTCCTGTAATGGGGGAACCCTTCGAACATGTCATTATAGACTATGTTGGCCCTCTGCCCAAAACAAAAGCTGGAAACCAGCATCACCATAATGTGTGCAGCTACACATTTTCCCGAGGCAGTTCCATTGCGTACAGTCAAGGCTAAAGCAGTGGTGAAGGCTCTAATTAAGTTCTTTTCCACTTTTGGTTTGCCCAAGCGCCTACAGAGTGACCAAGGTTCTAACTTTTTGTCCAAGATTTTTGCGCAGGTGATGTCAGAGTTGTCTGTTAAACATCAGGTTTCCAGTGCATACCACCCGGAGAGTCAGGGTGCCCTGGAACGGTTTCACCAGACATTAAAATCTATGCTCCGAAAGTTTTGTATGGAGCCAGGTAAGAAGTGGGATGAAGGCCTTCCACTTCTGTTATTTGCAGTCCGTGAAACCACACAAGAGAGTCTTGGATTCAGCCTGGCCGAACTGGTTTTTGGTCACACTGTGCGTGGACCACTACGGCTGTTGCAAGAGCGGTGGCTTGCTGATAAGCCGAGCCCTGTGCACAATGTGTTAGATTACGTCAGTTCATTCAGAAATAGACTGCACATGGCCTGTGAGCTGGTATGCAGCTCCCTTTCTGCTGTCCAGTCTAAAATGAAAGACAGGTATGATAAGGATTCCTTGAGTCGTCAGTTTCTGCCTGGAGAGCGAGTGTTAGTTTTGTTACCTGTGGTTGGCTCAAGTCTTCAGGCCAAGTTCTGTGGTCCATACATGGTGGAGAGGAAAGTGAGTGACACGGATTATGTGATAAAAACTCCAGGTAGAAGGAAAAAATCCTGTGTATGTCACATTAATATGATGAAGCGATATATTAATCGTGATAAGTTTGAACCAACTGTCCATCCCATTACCTGTGTTTCCACCGTTGTGTCACAGCCTTGTGGCCCTGATGAGGATGAGGATGGATTGTGGGTGCCGACCACTTCTGTGTCATGTGCCCGTTTGGAGAATTCGAAAATACTGACTAACTTAGAAGAGCATTTGTCGTATTTGCCAGAGTTGGCCAAAAATGACATTTACCGCCTCATTTGTTGTCACACACCAATCTTTGGTGACACCCCCACTCAAACCAATGTCCTTCAGCATGACATAGAGGTTGAGAACCATCAGCCCATTAAGCAGCATGCGTACCGGGTGAATCCAGTGAAACGCGCTGCTATGCAAAAAGAGGTAGAGTATCTCCTGGAAAATGGTTTGGCCATTCCAAGTTGCAGCCCGTGGAGTTCACCCTCTCTTTTGGTTCCAAAGTCAGATCAGACACCCAGATTTTTGTAATGATTACCACAAGTTAAATTCTATCACAAAACCGGATTCTTTCCCTCTTCCTAGAATGGATGATTGTGTAGATCGGGTAGGATCAGCTACATTTGTCACCAAACTAGACCTGTTGAAGGGATACTGGCAGGTCCCACTGTCGTGCCTCCGAGATATCCGCCTTTGTCACTCCTGATCATTTCCTCCAGTACACAGTCATGCCTTTTGGACTGAGAAACGCTCCTGCTACTTTCCAGCGTTTAATGAGTACAGTTCTGGCTGGAGTGGAAAACTGTGATGCCTATCTGGATGACATGGTGGTGTATTCCTCTAACTGGGCTGATCATGTTGACAGCTTGAGGCAAGTATTTAGACGATTAGAGGGTGCATCTGAATTTGGCCAAATGTGAATTTGGCAAGGCCGAGGTAACATACCTAGGTAAAAAGGTGGGACGGGGGCAGGTGCGCCCTCATTCGGTAAAGATCCAGTCCATTGTTGATTTTCCTGTGCCAGAGACACGTCGACAACGGTTTCTGAGAATGTGTGGTTACTACAGAGCTTTTTGCAAGTGTAGTGGCACCACTAACGAGCCTCGTCAGTCCGTCCTGTCCGTTTGTGTGGTCAGGTGAATGTCAGGAATCATTTGATTCTGCCAAAGCACTGTTGTGTTGTGCGCCAGTGTTGGCCGCACCCGATTTCAGCCGTTCCTTTAAGCTTGAAGTGGATGCCAGTGCTCATGGTGCAGGTGCTGTCTTGATACAAGAGGATGGAAATGGTATAGATTATCCAGTATGCTATTTTTCCAGGAAGTTCAACAAGCACCAACTTAATTATAGCACCATTGAAAAGGAAGCACTTGCACTTTTGTGGGCATTGCAACATTTTGAAGTCTATGTTGGCTCTAGTACAACCCCTGTTGTGGTCTACTCTGATCACAATCCATTAGTTTTCATCTCCCGCATGCGAAATAACAACCAGCGACTCATGAGATGGTCCTTGTTGTTGCAGGATTTCAACATCGAAATCCGTAACATCCGAGGTAGTGCCAATGTTGTGGCTGACGCTTTATCGCGCATTGATTGTTAAACGTCAAACATTGTTTTTGATTTATGTGGGCCGGGCCGTGATTGGAGAGGACTGGTGGAACAAACTTTTAAAAGGCCTTTGTTGGAGAAGCCAGGGGCTCTCCTCTCCTCCTGCGACCTGAGCCAGACCTGAACCACGGCACATAAAAGTGATCTGTACTGTTCTGATTAGTGTGTTTAATGCAGTTTGGCCGAGTAGGGGTGAGAAGCCTGTTTAGTTTCACACTCTTTTCTCATGTTTTGGTGTTAGGGAGTTAGGTAAGAACTCCTGTATTTTATTTGCTTTTGTTTGGTAGTTAGTTAGCGGTTATGTTGGTTAGTTGTTTTGTTTGTTATTTTGGGCATTTCTCACCCTGAAGTTAACAGCGGCAAGAATAAACTCATTAATAACTGCTAACTTTGTGGAGCATTGGTTCTTCTGTGGGAGCAGGGAGAAGGGGAGAGTCATTAGTGTTATGTGCTGGTTTTCCCTAGGCCAGTCGTAACAAGGTGGGTGCTACATGTCTAAGTAAAATCAGAATCAAAATCAGCTTTAATGGTCAAATATGTAAACATACACATAATTTGACTCTCTAGTACACAAACAGCTTAAGTAAGTGAAGTAAAAAATAAAATAAATCTCAATCTGTAAACATAAAACCCATAAAAACAGATATATACACCAAATCAGGGTTTTGTACAGTGAGTATATACAATAGTGCAGAGGTCTCACACTCTGACTGCTCAGGGTTCATCAGAGCAACAGCCCGGGTTGAAGAAACTGTCCCTGTGACGGGTGGTTTTTGGCGTACGGCGCTCTGTAATACCAGCCTAAGGGGAGGAGTCTAAACAGGTCGGGGCCACTTCCAGACCCGGGGCCGGTACAGGTCCTGAGCTGACGCAGAAAGTACAGCCTCTGATGGACCTTCATCCTTACAGAATCTATGTGGGAGGTCCTGAATGACTCCACTGTTGGGACAGTCCTGTTGAGGACTGTGAGACGAGGGGTTGATCCTGAAGTCCACTGTCATCTCAACAGTTTTGAGCGGGTTTAGCTCCAGGTGGTTCTGACTGCACCAGAGGACCAGCTGTTCCACTTCCCTTCTGTATGCAGAGCTGAAATCCACAAATAGGACCCGTGCCTAGGTCCCTGCAGAGTCTAGGTGGAGCAGGATGTAGTGGCCATGTTGACTCCATCATCCACTGACTTGTTTGGTCTATAGGAAAACTGCAGGGGATCCATGATGTCCTTCAGATGGGCCAGTACCAGTCGTTCAAAGGATTTCATGACTACAGATGTCAGGGCGACTGGTTTGTAGTCGTTTAATCCTGCGACAGGGGATTTATTGGGAACTAGGGTGATGGCGGAGCGTTTGAGGCAGGAGGGGACCTCACACAGCTCCAGGGAGTTGTTGAAGACCAGCACAGAGTTTCAGGCAGGACGGAGACACTCCATCGGGTCCCGGGTCCTTCCTAATCCTCATGAATGAATGCCAGATCCAAAGGTTTCCCAGGCAGAGCACTGACTTGTCACAAGATGTTTTAAATGATATTCACGTCTCCTGTCAGTGGTTTTAATGTTGTGGCTTATCGGTGTATAAGAATAAAATATGAAAATTTTCACAGGTAGTTAAACTGCTGCAAAATTAATCTGCAAAGAAGAAAAAAACAATGACATAATTGCCGGGATTCTTCAAAATAAATTGTCTGAATTCATTTCAGGGGAGATGAACTACAGCCCTGAACTCTCTTTCACATGTCGCTCCCTCATTGTCGCACATGAGGCAGTGATTAAATAAATAAATAAATAAATAAACAGCGGGATAAAAAATGCATTTCCTCCTTGTCAAGGGCTAAAAATAGTTTGTGGCTGGAATAGTTAACGTGACCTGAAAACGACAAAGCAGCAATACACTGCTGCTGCTGCTGCTGGTTTATTTACATGTAATAAGAGCACTGCATTATATAAGGGCGGCTGAGATAATGTGGAGGCAATAATGAAGAGAATTAATATAGAAAACGGTCGCGTTAAAACACCGGGGAGTGAAAAACTTATCTGAGGTGACAATTATATAAAAAAAAATCTGTTATTTGTTAGGATCCAAATAAATGCAGTTCATGAATATAATGTGGTGGAAAAAAATGTTTAGAAACTTAGTATTAGAAGGCTTAAATCTAATATAATACCTTAAAAGTTTTCCTCTTATTATTATTATTATTGTATATACGTGTGTTTCACATTTGTCTAAAACAAATATAAAACAAAATCAAGTGGACTTACCTCGCAGGCTTCTTCAGCTCTAAATGTCTGGAGGGAGTTTAGGTTTTTATTAGGATTCCCTACATCATGAATAAATAAATAAATATGATCTGAAATGTAAAGCTCATTAGTCTGTTTTGGAGCCTCGACGTATATCTGCACCGATAATGGACGGTTCTTTGTTGGAGGTAACTTTTACAGCAGGAGCCGTGTGATATGTGGAAACGTTCTGGATCAGTCTGGAAAGAAAAGCCTGGCAGCTCCTTGAGATGAGGAAGCTTTTTCCTTTAATCCGTCGGTTCTTTCCGCTTAAGCCCTGTCCAGTCATATTTACTGGGTTAGATGAGATCATAGACCGTCTATAAATATGGACAATGTGTCTCCACTTCCTTGCATTGGCCAAACTGACGCTATTTTCCCGGAGATCCAGGCGAGTCTGGAGCCAGAGTCTGCGTGGTACTAGGGTTGGGCGGTATGACGGTATAAAAGTGTCTACCGGTAGAGACTTTGCAATACCGTTTATACCGGAGAAACAGCCGACGTCTGTGGCATCTCTGAGTCGCTGTAATTACACCGCCTCGATACACGGGGCACTGCAGGCTGACTGACGTGGTTGCATGAGCACGACGAAGAAGAAACAGCTTCACCTGAGTGATAACAATCATAGCGGAGGAGGAGAGTGAACGTCACGAGGAAACGGAGGCAGCCCGACCCACCCATGACGAAGAGGAGGAGGAACTCGTTCAGAAACGGGGCGCTACGTCTGTTGTGTGGGACTTTTTCAGATTTAGAAAATCTGACGACGAACAAAAAGTGATGCAAACAAAGAGTGACGTGCGACTGTTGCTGCTTTAAGGAGCTGTCCATCTCTAAACAGTCTATGTGTGAGACTTCATCAGATTTCAAGCTTTACAGTTTCAAATTATGGCATCACCTTAATCCCATAAAGTCTTTTCTTTAGCTTGAATTAAATTCTACTAAAATTGCAAATGGGCCAAAGCAACGAAGGGTTCAGTTTGAGAGTGTGGAGCAACGACGTGAGATATTTCTCAGGAGTAGCCTTGGACTTTTACCCTCATATTTACCCCGATAGAATCAGGTGAAGACGGACTACCAACCCTTGACTTCCTGTTGTCTTACCCTTTCGTATCTTTACCCTCCTCTTCTGAACTCCTCCTGTCTCCACTCTGCTGCTTCTTCTTCTTCTCCTCTCCTTCGCTCTTGTCTTCTTTCTCCGTCTTCACTGCTGCTTTTCTGGGAGCTGCAGAAAGAAAGGTGTTTAAAAACGAGTTAAAGGTGGAGCACGGGGTTTACCGTCTCCCCCGAAACTGACAGAAAGGAAAGCGCATTTATAGAAACTTCTTTTTTGTTTTTTTTTAGAGCAAGCATTGAGCCATGCAAATTCCTCCTCACCAAAGAAACTGCTGATGGGGGCCTTCTTGGCCGGCTCCTTATCTTTATGCTCTTTTGCCGTTTGACTTTTCGGGCTCTTTTCTCTGTCTTTTGTGTCCTTTTCAACCACCACCTCATCATCTGTCTTCTCCTTTGCTTCATTTTTCTTTTCCGCCCCCTCAGCTTTCTTTACTTTCTCATCAGAGCTTTTTTCCTCCAGCTGCCGCCGCCGCTCCTCCTCCTCCTCCTCCGCCTCCTCCTCCTCTTTGGCCTTCTCCCCTTCTTCCTCTTTCTTCTTACTCTCCACCTCCTCATCTGGGCCGTTAGCCTCGGTCACTGCCTTTTCAACCGTCTCTTGCTTTGCTCCCTCCTCCATGGGCTCATCGGTGCTCCCTACACAGGGCGAGACAGAAAAAGGGAGTGGAGTCATTGAAGAGATAAATGCCAGCAGGTTTACTGAGGGCAACCCAGTTTTTTTTTTTTTTTAGGAAGTCTATGTTTGAAGACAGTTTTCGACATAACAGCATTCTCCAATAAATGCCGCGGGGTTATGTTTTTGAGGTTTCCTCTTTCACCCAAGAGAGTCGGGCAGGAGAGAAATTGCTATTGACAAACCTGTAGCACCGGGTCCCAGCAGACGCGGCTGGGGTCATGGTGCTGGTCGGGTGAAGAGTCAGGCATGAAACTTTAATTTTCCCCCGATCTGTGCGTTAAAATAAACAGTTGGACAGGTCTGACAGATCCACGTCTGGTATTCAGACAGAGAAAACGAGTCATTTCCCTGTCTGCTATGCTGTGGGCGGATAATGCATAACATTATGACTAGGGATGCTCGATATTGGCTTTTCTGACGATATCCGATATTCTGATATTGCCCAATTCTTAATGTCCGATACCGATATCACCCGATACCGATATATTCAGTCTTTTTACACCAAAATTGTTAGGTAACAACATATATCATCTATTATGGAATTAACACATTATGCCTGATTTAATTGCGACGTTCCACTGGATGCAAACATAAATGCAACATAGCTTTTCAAATGTAAACACTGTCTGTGCAAAATAAGTTACTGAAAAAAGTGCCATTTATATATTTGTGTTTTTAGAGAGAAATTTTTGCCTCAAACAACACTACAGACAATATCAAAACAAGGAAGACAAATATAGAGTATAACTCCTCATGATTCTTCTTGAGGTAGGTGATCAAATTTGATGTATTAAAGGAAGACGCCTTGTTTCCTCCTCTCATAACCACCTTTGCTTGGTTAGTAGGTGACACTTGGAAATACTTCCAAACCACGGACATCTCATACACCGGGCGAGCTAGCTTGTTAGCCACGGTTAGCGACCTACGAGACTAGAGTGTTGTTGTTGTTATACGTCATCAAGCACGCGCCTGTTAACGTCCCATGCTGCGTTCATGCAGACTCGGAAATGCTGAAGCCTACAGAACAAACATCGGTTATAAAAACCTGATACCGAAAATTCCCGATGTTACATTTTTAACTCAATATCATCCCTAATTATGACCACCTTCCGAATATTGTGTAGGTCTCACTTTTGAGAAGGTTTTGACTCATCAGAGAATGGACATGGGTCTTCTGTGTTGGTAGTGGGGGGCCTTTAAGGGGAGGGGAGGTGCCTCTAATCTAGGGACGTGCGATATTTCGTCGTTTACGATATATCGTCAAAAACATTCATGTCATCCCACGATTAAAAACGATAAATTCCCGTTGATGACGTATATATGTGCATGACACACTCGCATCCCAACACGTGTGGAATATTAACAAATTGATAATGGCAGAAGGTGGAGCAGATACGCCGGACAGCGAGGAGCTCGTTCCTAGACGAAGCTCCACCTACATTATCTTCAACGGGTTTGGTGTTAAAAGTCTGATGCGGAGCAGCAATTCACAACATGCAAGGTTTGCAAACAAAGGACAGTAACGCCACTAAAACACAGCTCAAACCAGAATATGAAGAAAATGCGCAAGAAGCAGCGTCAACTTCATCCAAAGCCTAAAGCCGAAACTTGCCAATGCACTATAGTCAAAAGGATTAGGCTAAAACTGTGTTTATTTATCGTTATTTTTATTGTTACCGTGATAAATAGCAGAAATTATCGGGACAATTTTTTTAGTCCATATCGCCCATCTCTACTACTCATCCCACAGATACTTGATCAGTTTGGGATCTAGTGAATTTGGAGGCCAGGTTAACACCTTGAGATGTTCATGTTTTTGTTTTTTTTGTTTTTCCCAAAGCGTTTTTGTGCGCGGGTCTGTGTCAGGCTGCATCCTATTGGGGATGGCTGCTGCCATCAAGGAGTGTCATTGCTATGGGGTGGGGGTGCCTGGTCTGGTCTAGGTGGGTGCTACATGTCTAAGTAACATCCACACCAATGAATGAATGAATGCCAGGTCCAAAAGTTTCCCAGCAGAACATTGAATTGTCACAAGATGGTCAACGTTATTTACGTCTCCTCTCAGTGGTCATAATGTTGTGGCTGATTATTATATCTCCTCATAAACTCTCTGTAATATTTTCTGCCTCTTCCTCTATTTCACTTTTTTCCCCCAAACTGAAGTAAATCAATTAAATTAATCTCTCTTCTGGTTGCGTCGTATCACAGCTCCGTACCGACCAACGCACCAAACGTCCCATCTGTTTAGTTTCTTTATCGCCGCAACACTTGCCGTCTCCTCTGTTCACTCTCACACACAGATTTACTTTATGCACAAATTGAATTTGACTAATTCATTATCCAATCAAACGAGAAATAACTGGCACCAATTTTGATAATTGATCAGATTTTAATTATGAAGTAAAAATTAAAAACTCTCTCCAGTTTTCCAGTTTCTCAGATATGAACATTTGACGCTTTTCTCTTTGATAAATGCTGAATTGGAAACAATTTGAACTGTTGGTTTTGACGGAAATAAGCAATCTGGGCTCAGGAAAATTGTTCTTTTTTTCTTCTGACACTTTGTCGGTTGAATGAATGAATGCAGGAATAGAATAATAATCTGTAGATGAATGAAAAGACAATCTCCAGCTGCAGCCTTTACATGAAATAACATGGATTTGCGTTTTGTCTGCAAGGAAATTCTGAACATGTAGAGACGACGCCATAAAAAACAAACGAGCCGAGAGTCTGAACGGTTTAAATAAAGTTGAGTGATTATGATTTTCATCTTTTGGTAAAACGTCGCTGCACATGTGAGTCTAAACGCTCAGTTAAACGACTGTAGGAGCTGCTGCAGGAGCTCTGCTCCGTGACTTGGGTTCACTTCAGGCGCTTTCAGACCAAACTACTCTGGGGACTCTCGGAGGATAACGAACGACGGGGGAGCTCCTCAGAGAACCATAGACCTCAGGGGCTTTTGTTCAGTTTGTATTCTCGCCACCACGAGGAACCCTGAATTTAAAGTAACACCTTTACCGCAGTGTCGTTACCATAAAGAGGCATAAAGAGTCTCCTGGTCTCTCCTTTTGCTGTTTAAGGCCAACTTTAACAGCCGATCAGCCATAACATTATGACCACCGACAGGAGAAGTGAATATCTTGGGACAATTCAACGTTCTGCTGGGAAACGTTTGGACCTTAGACATGGAGCACCCGCCTAGACCAGACCAGACCCCCTCACCCCATAGCAATGACACTCCTCCATCCCCAACAGGATGCAGCCTCAAAAACGGTTTAGGAACAACTCAAAAAAGCTTGAAGAACATCTCAAGGTGTTGACCTGGCCTCCAAATTCACTAGATCCCAAACTGATTAATGATCTGTGGGATGATCCACAGAGGCCCCTCCAATCAAAGCCCCCCCACCACTAACAACTAACACCACAGGACACCCTCAGAAGGCCCCACGTCCATTCTCTGTTTTTGGAAGGCACAAGGGAGACTTCCACAATATTAGGAAGGTGGTCATAATGTTATGGCTGATTGGTGCATTAACTTTCATTCTCACTGGGGTTTTTCAGACCCATACGGGAGCTCGACTCTGCTGTCTGACTCATAGCAGATGCGTACCTGCTCCGGTGTCGCCGCTCTCCACGCGGGGTCGCTTGTTTTGCTGACCCTGCTGCTCCTTGACCCCGACCTCCTGTTTCTCACCGTCGCTGCCGCTCCTGGTCTCGTCGAGCTTCCTCTTGGGGAACATCTTCCTCGCTGCACACGCAGGTCGACGGACGTAGCATGAAATTCAAAAGGAAGAAAGAAAGAAGAGTAAGTGAAGCAGCTTCCGAAACTAAAAACAGAGAGACGGAGGGATGGAAACGGGATGAGGCCGCTCTCTTTCTGTGGATGTAGGGCAACAAAGAGAGAGAGGAGGGGGGGGGAATCAGAGATACATACTTTGCTAATGAAAACACTAATTCCATCCTGAAAGACATTATGCAGCACAGCAGCTCACAGATTCAGTGTAATTTCCTCCTTTGTAATTTTATGCAGCAGTGGTGCTTGAGGGCAATTTTCAGCTGTGGTTCCAAACCCGCCTCAGTTTTTAGTCCTTGTTAGGGGTTTTCTAGCACAGGTAGCACTGCTGATGTTTTTCCTTTTGCTTCTAGCACTAACTCGGGACATTAAGAACGCAATTTCTGGCCAAATTAGAGACTTTAATGCGCTCTTACAGGCGACAGACGCACCACTGCTGAAAGCAAACACTGCAGTCATCAAACAGGAAGAATGAGATGATGATGAAAAGAGTACGGGCTGATGCTGCTTCTGCAAAAGCAGGGTGAAGGAAACAAAGTAGATCCTGAAAAAAAGTTAAATTAACGTAGATTATTTGCCGCAGCTGGCACATGCGAAGCGTACGAGCTGCGGTGTAACGGCTATAAAATAATAATCACTACATATGTTGGTGCTCTTAAGTTACCAAAGGCTGCGCGCCGGAGAGAGGGGACCAAATAAACACTGACAATCAGCTGCAATAATAGGACGACACGCTCCGCTGGTTCCATTAAGGCCCAGTCAGCAGAAACGACACATCACAAGACAACGCCGCAGTAATAATGCTATTATCGCAATGCAAATACATGCAGAAAAATAATGATAGAGGCTGGAGGAGGGCGTGCATGTGGTTCGGCAGATGAGATTAATGACAAATGGGGCGACGCAGTCGAGCCTCGCGTCAATCCAAGAGAGAGAGTCCAGAGATGAATGGAGGAAAAAAAAAAAAGAGGGCTGTATCGAGTCTGGCTCCTGGTCAACAAACTTCTTATGCATTCAGTTTGTGATGAATGTGTTGTTTTTCCTTCTCATTGTGAAATAATGAGTACTTGAAACCATTAGGCCCAAGCTAACAAGCGATCGAAATCGCTGGAGGCAAGAAAACGATCGATCTCCGCTGGGGGTCAAAGTTCAAAAATGTTGCAGCTTTGAGAGGAATAAAAAAATATATATATAAAAGGCGAGGTCGATGGGATACTGACCGGTCTTGCGTTTCACGATGCCAGACGGAGAGATGGAGTTGGGGGTGTTTGGGGTGCCCGGTGAAGCCGAAGAGGCCGGGGTAGCCGGGGTGGCCGGGGTGGCGGGCGTGGTCGGGGCCGGTGGTGGAGGAGAGAGCGGGGTGGGGACCGCCTTGAACACGTCATCCTTCTGGAAAAAGAGACACATTATGACAAAGAGGAAGAAGAAGGTATGGAAGTTGTTTATGTGCAAATTTACACGTGATATTAGCAAAGCAGAGGGGGACAGCAACAACTGTCCAGATGTTAATGACCTCTGCAACCTGTCCACCTGAGAGAGATAACGTCTCCTCTATACACGCGCACCGATTCGATCAGGCATAACATTATGACCACCTTCCGAATATTGTAGGTCTCCCTTGTGCCTAAAAAACAAGTTGTGACTCATCAGAGAATGGACATGGGTCTTCTGAGGGTGTCCTGTGGTGTCTGGTAACAGGATGCTGTTCGTGGGGGGGGGTCTTTGAGGGGAGGGGCCTCCCACAAATACTTGATCAATTTGGGATCTAGTGAACTTGGAGGCCTGATTGAGTTGTTCCTAAAGCGTTTTTGTGACTGCATCCTGCTGGGGATGTCTGCTGCCATCAAGGAGTGTCATTGCTATGGGGTGGGGGTGCCTGGTCTGGTCTAGGTGGGTGCTACATGTCTAAGTAACATCCACACCAATGAATGAATGAACACCAGGTCCAAGAGTTTCCCAGCAGAACAATGAATTGTCACAAGATCATCAACGTTATTCGCTTCTCCTGTAAGTGGTCATAATATTGTGGCTGATCGGTGTACTTAAAGTGCAAAAATACAGAAGCCACATCTTTGCGAAAGAGTTATTTACTTTTACGTTTTGTAATGTCTATTCAACTTTCAAAAAGGGAAACAGGAAGAGCCACTATAAGCTAGGAGGCCAGGAAGCTCAGATGAGCGTCGTGCAGAGCTGGCCTCTCCTGAATCATGCTGATCAGCTGGTCTACGATTTAATAAATTCTAGATCAGGGGTCTCAAACTGATCCATGAAAGGGCCACTGTGGCTGCAGGTTTTCATTCCAATCATGCAGCAGCCATGCAGTGGGTGTGGCTGGCAAGTTTTTGTTCCAATCAAGCAAGAGGACGCCTGAAATGACCACGTGAAGGAAGTTGATTGATTGAGCCAAGGCAGATGTGCTGCTGCTGCTGCTGCTGCATGGTTGGAATGAAAACCTGCAGCCACAGCGGCCCCTTCACGGATCAGTTTGACACCTGTGGTCTAGATGATCATAACTAGACAAGACTAGAGCCCAGAGTACACTACACAATGTTTACTAAGGTCACAGACGCTCATCTTAGGCCCAACAGAGGTCCTTTAAGCATCGTGCTTTTATCTCCTCCAGACTCAACAAACGCAGTAAACTTTATTCTGATATCAGGTGAAACGTATCCAGACTGTCCCTTCACTGGTTACCAGTAAATTTTTTAGAAGGAACGGTTTTAAGGTTGTTTTTAAGCTTCGTTATTAAAGCTGTGAATCAGCAGGCTTCAGTCTGCACCTCTGACTCAGATCCTGCAGCTAATGGTCCCAAAATTTAAACTGGTCACTTAAGGTGATCGAGCCTTTTGCTGTTTGTGTCTCTCCCTAAGACGTCCTTTGATAAGATGAGATTATCCTTTATTTATCCCACAGTGGGGGCATGTGCAAACAGGTTAAAGACACAGGAGATAAAAGGAAGTGTTAAAACATTAAATCAGTAAAGAAATCATATGTATGCATGTAAAAAATCTCACATTGCACATCAGGGAAAGGATATGTGCACAATTCATCAAGTAGCGCACACATCGTTGAGGTTTGTGATTTCCGAACCATTTTATTTTGTCCTGTTTGATTTTATTCTGCACCTGTTGTTTTTTTTTCATGTCAAAGTACCCTGTACCACTGCTTTGAAAGCTGCTCTGATAACGTGGAAGTGACAAAAAATTTCAACAAAGCCTCCGAGGCCTCTACAATGCCAGATCTTAGCCTTTTTAGAAAGTGTTGGAAAATAACACCTGCAAAACCCCCATGATCCCAAATTCAAGAGCTCAAAAAAAGAATAAAACACAGCCAAAGAGTGACGGCTAATGGTCCGACATATGGCCTCGACATCAAAGAGTCGGAGTGGGGAAAAACAAGAGGAGATGCTTGCTCCGGCTTCCTCCCACCGTCCAAAGACGTGCTGGTTAGGTTCACTGGTGATTCGAAATTGGTCGTAGGTGTGAGTGTGAGTGGTTGTTTGTCTTAGCCCTGAGACAAACTGGAGACCTGTCCAAGGTGTAGGCCAACTCTCGCCCAATAACAGCTGGGATAGGCTCCAGCTCTGCCACAAGAGGCTACAGAAAATGAATATATGAAGGAAAAACTCTTTATGGAACAATGCTTCAAAGCTTAAAACGTCTGCACGTCTTTGTGAGTCTGGAAAAAGAAGAAGAAGATGAAAAAAAAAAAAAGTTTGTTGTGTAATGAAGCCGTCTTTTACAAAGTGTGGCAATTAAAAGAGGCAGGGAACAGCAGGCAGCCTGGCAACGAGCGTTCAAACCCGACCGTCGCGGCTCGTGCGCGATATGTCTCAATAGTCCCAATTACCCAGTGTTGCAAGGTTATTACTGCATAAAAATTTCACACTTCCAACTTATAAACTATTAATAAGTGCTGGTAATGGGAGTGCGCGCTTTAGGGGATACGACTTCAGCATCCCTGATGAGGATGACCCCCCTCCCCCTCTCCCCGCCTGCTTCCCCCGACGAAGGCCACGAGCGCAAACATGTTGGCGTCACGAAAGAGCTGCGATTATGGCGATGATTTTGAGGCAGGCGTGCACGGCGAGACTCGGCGATACAGAGGGTTTGAATAATTAAAAAAGGCACGAAAGAGATATGATTGCAAACTGAACATTTAAGAAAGTTTAAGAGTCTGTACAGCTTCTATGTCTGTGATGTTAACGCTGATTTTGCAGAGGCAGCGTTTGGACGACACAAACGGATCCTATCGACTCATCAGAGCTGGCTCGGTTAAATTAACGTGCGGCCGTTGTTCACCTGTCTTTCTAGCGGAATTTGCAGCATTGTGTGGAGCTTTCTCAGTCACGCTCGGGTCGGCTGCGTTCAAAGCCATCAAAAGAGCTTTGCTGCAGGCTTTGTTCGCTGAAAGATAGTAAATGAGCCTCGTCGATGCGGGAGAATTTATGAAATAAAGAACACAAGGCTGCTAATCAGCACGAGTCCAGTCCGTCAAAGGGAGGCCCGTCTCGTGGAGAGTCTAAAACCGCTTCTCGGGAAAGAAGGCAAAGCGCTAATGGTGCAATTCAAACCAAAAAGTAACGAGAAGACATGGACACGGATGAAACTAATGCACGTGATTGGTTCACGTGAAGCTTTATCAACTGTAAACTGTAAACTGTATGTTGGTTCTTACTGTTCAGTTGTTTTACGATTTTAATTTTGTTTCTACTTCTTATTATAGTCTTTTATAAGAGTCGGTCATCAGCTTCTATTAGAAATGTAATATGTTCTGCTAGCGTGAACGAACCATGAGGGCCGTGACACAGCAAGTCAGGGATCCTGAGGGTAAGAGTGAGAGAAGAGGGCTCTCTGATAGGCTGTTCATCTCAGAGAACCAATGCACAAGAAGCTAAAAGGAAGCTAACAAAAGGAGGAGACATAGAGAAGGCTTTATCATCTGAATAAATTGCGTCTACTGGAGCGGCGTGCCTACAGGGCGGCCATCTTGGAACAGGGCCACTGGCTCCTACAGTGCATTACATCTATGGAGGAATGGTGTTTCTACACAATAAAAGTCATCATTAATCGCTCAGTTGAAGTCCGGCATCTTTTCTTTACAATCCTCTGTCAGAAGCTAGTCTGATGATAACATTAAGTAGAATTTGTATTTGGGTAGTAAAACCATATTTTTATCACAGCTACATGTGTGACGTTTTTACCAGATCAATACGTTTGGAAATCGGTCCAAAATTCAGCGAATAATTCTACTTTGAGATTGAGGAGTACCTCTTTCCTTCGTAGGTTCATGCACCGCTGCCTCTGCTAGCCCTGTACCAAGATGGCGGCGCTTTAGGCACGTCCCTCCACAGTCGATGCGGCGTCTATGTGTATATGTCTATGGGGCGGTATGAGCAACATCTTATATCACGATAACGGTATATATATCGCAGCATACCACGCCAAGCAGTCTGCTGCAACGCCTGCAGTGCCCCGTGTGTCGAGGAGGTGTAATTACAGCGACTCAGAGAGATGCTGCAGACATCTGCTCTTTCTCCGGTACAAACGGTATTGCTAAATCTCTACCGATAGATAATACCGGCATACCGCCCAACCCTACTTCCTTTCATGCAGATGTAGAACGTATCTGCCGGTGCAGGCAACACAAGCCGATATCAAAACGTATTTAAGGAAGTAAACGACAGAGAGAATGTGCTGCAGGTTGTTTGTCTGCCTCTCTAAACCGACTCCACTCCGACCAGGGAGAAGTAAAACTCCATCCTTTCGGAGTCACGCTGCACCTTCTCGGTCCGCATCTCAGTGGGGACGGAGTCACACTGCAGCAGGATAATGAGCCCGAGCACATCTCAGAGCTTTGAACGAAGAAATCAAAAGGAGACCCAGGAGTGCTGACTGTCATGGATTTCCCTCCACAGTCGCCTGACCTCCAGCGCCGTGAACATTTGCGGAGCACTCGACGACTTGAAGCGAAATAATTATCAGCACCGCGGGTTATCGCGTTGAAGCGAACGCCGTGCAGTTCAAACGCTGCTGTCGTTAAAGCTAACAGGGGCGTGGGATATTCTGAGATGATGTAATTTGTGATAAAACTGTTTGCACTAAAGATAAAAAAAACACAACAAAAGCATCTTCATCAGGGATCTCAAGACTTTTGGAATTAAAATTAAATGTCACCAAGGCTGCAATTAAGGCCGTTACATACGAGAAGCAAGAAGTTTGTTCTTGCAGCTTGTTCTCGACACATCAAACGGGCAGAACTTTGTTCTTGTGTCGTGTCCAGTTACTATTCTGTGAAGTGGGCGTGACGTACACTGCACTTTTTTCTCGTTCATGCAACCTTAGAAGCAAGAACAAGTTTCTTGCTTCTCGCAGAGTTTGTGAAAAGCTCAACTCGTCAATTAAATTTGAAAAAGCACAACAAGAACGCCGGGCTGCACGACCTGGACAAGACCCTGGGCTGCACACAAAGCCTCTTTAGCGCCCCAACGTTGTGCACATGTATGAAGTCACGTAGCCACTCAACAGCCTCAAGGATTGTGCACCCCAACTGCAGAAAATGACCAAAACAGTCCAAATCCTAATGTCCTTCAGTACTTGGGACTATAACAGGGAGGTCTGTCTGATTAGTGCAGTGGTTCCCAAACTTATTCTGCTGGGATCTTCTTTGGTACGTAAGAAAATATGCAAAAATATTCAAAAATACTGCCGTCATATCCTGATCACATGACTTCCCACCCGTCCCGCAAAATCCCGACAGAAAGACAAATCCCGTCCCGCTCCCCATGTAATTTTTTTATTTAATCTCTGGCTTACCAACAGTGAAACTGACTCCCGTACCGTCACCCTCTAATTCCATCTTTGTCCTGCGACCCCTCTGCAACGGCTGTGCGCCCCCTCTAGGGTTCGCGCACCCCACTTTGGGAACCACTGGATTAGCGGCTGGAGGTCAGTGTCTAGAAATCATCATCTTGTCTACTTCTTTTGTTTTTTTACCCCGAACAAGAAGTCGATTAAAACTCTAGACCTGATGCTAACGGCTAGCATAGCAACACTGCTTATACATATAGATAAAATTAAACAGATTTCTGCTAATGTTATGATAAAAGTGAGTGTAGTAAACCTGTAGCTGGTAAATAATGACTGAGGATTAATCAAACTAAACACCGTCTCTTCTAATCTTAGCTTTACTGATGAATAATATCTCCTATAACTCCAATTATTAAATATTAAAACAGAGAAAAGTAAAAAAAAATATATAAAAGTGTGATCACCACCAAACATCGAGAAGCCCTGAAACAGTAAAAATAGGATTTCTTATCACATCTTCCTGTGTGTCATGAATTATTACCATCTACTTTAAAGCCCCTTCACACAAAACAGGTGGCGAATTCAATCTAACAAAAAGACCTTTCTCAATTGTCTCCTTTTCGCCGTTAATGGAGTTTAACGTTTCAGAGACCCGTAATTAATTTTAAAAAATAAAAACGGTAATCATTGCTGATGAAAATAATTATTAGCTGCTGCCGTACACTTATCTCCTGTGGAGCGGCTCTGACTCCAATATCAGAGTGGACACAATAGTTCCTCATAGAAATAAGGGCTGCGGGGTGGGTCCTAATGACAAACATCACACATTCATCGTAATCTCTTCCCTCGATGCACAAATAAAGAATAATTGCCGATACATCACGGATGAAATGAGCGGGGCGGCTAAAGCCGATACAATCTGGTCTTTTCATTACCCCGCGTATTGACGGACGCATTTTTGACACCGTGATTCACCGCACAATCGTCCTTTGAGTCACTGTGTCGTAGACAATGGGCGCTGATACGCACACAGGAGCTCGGACAGTCGTAATCAGATTCAGATTGTTCCTGTGACAAAGTGAATTTAGAGCTTTTGACGACTTGCACACACTTAAAGGATAACTTTTATGGAGTGCTGGAGGAAAAGAAATGAAGGCTCTGCGATTCATCATCAGGCATTCACTTTATAAAGTTACTCTGCTTTATTGTTTACATCTGTGACGTCCCGGGAAGCTGTTTTTTTTTTTGCAGATTTCAGTCAGAAACAGCAGCTGAACTTAAAACAAAAAGAACTCCGATGCACCAAATGGAAAGTAAGACGTCCCCTTTTACCTTTTGCGTTTTATCAGATCCCTCCTTGTCTCCTTGTCCCTTCGCAGCGACTTGCTCCTTAACAGCTGGTACCTCCTCGTCGTCGCTGTCCAGGATCTGGCGGCTGCGTTTGGCCACCTTCTTGATGGGCGAATCCGGTTCCTGGACGCCGTTCTGCACCTTGAGAGGACTCTTGGCAGGTCTGGAGACAGGGGGAGTTAAGACGTCACGAGAGCAAAAATTAACAAAGAAACGAGCCTAAATGGAGTCGCGCCACGAGGTGTCATAACAGGTGCCAAAAAGAGGACAAAGCTATAAAAAAAAAAAAAGAGGAAAACCTATAAACTCACAGCCTGGGCCATAAACTAAAAGATAAAAGATCATAACATAACCGGAGTCGATTAAAGTTCGTCTATAAAAGATTATACAGTCTTATCATCAAAGCAGCGCAGAGATGAGAAACAGAATTTCTCATCCCTCTCACAGAGCCCTTTGATTTTAATAGCGGGACACGGAAAAAGAAAGGAAGTCTCACTGAGCAGCGATTCAAAGATAATTGCACATGGTTCACAGCTCAAAAAAGTGGGTTTGAAAATGTGCTGATGCGCCGACTCTGTCTCTCATCCTGCACGAGCAGTTTGTGTTTCTGTCAGTGGTTGATTTCTGCAGATCTCCATCCACAACAGAGGCTGACAGCTGACAGCTGCAATGAACAATCTTACTTTTTCACAGGTTCATTTGTAGTTTTCTTCTGAGCGTCCTTGCTCTTGGGCTGAAAGAAGGATCTGATGGAGGAGGACAAACATTTATGAGCCTTATTACACTTATAACCTGCGTAATAAAGTGCAACACATCAGTTTAAGGCGGTATTTTTTTTGCATAACAACAGTTTATCCTTGTGTAACATCATGCTAGCAAGCTAACGCCAAAGCAGAGTGGTGGTTAAGCTAGCTTAGCAGCAATATAGCTGGTTTTAACAGTGTTGTAGGTTGACATGATAATACAGATATTCATAAAACATGTGTTTATCATACAAGAACAAATTACATTTAAGGTTTAAGCTCGGTCTGTCAGGATAAATATTTATATGACAGGAGTTTCGGAGCAAATGCTGTCCCATCAAAACAGACGTTGAAGACTAGTTTAAGCTTAAGCTAGCTTAAAAGCACTACTTTTATCACTAAAACTAAGCCACGTTAGACATTATAGCCGCACTTTAACGCACTTAAACCCGTTAAACACACATTTATAACACGTCTAACTCGTGGGGGGCGAAGCTGCACAAACACAAACACCGTCAAACCGAATGCTAACGTCTGGCAACTTCCGCCAGTTGGTTGACTCACGCGATGCTCCGCTGCATGTTGTCTTCAAACTCCTTCCTTTATTCGACGATTAATTAAGACTATTAGTTAAATTATAGCACGGGGCCGACATACACAGACACTGAAACTCCCGCGCTGACAGAAAGGCTCACTTGGAATATTCGGCGCCAAAAATCTCGAAGATGCAAACGCGAAGAGGAGTTGCTGGTAACCTATTTCCTTTTTTTTGGCCATTTATCAAATCAGCGTGCACGCATGCACACTCGTTGACATGCTTTGTCTTGCTCAGTTTATCCAGGTCAAGTAGGTAGACAATAAAAACTAAAGAGCAGAAATTGTAAACATGTTATCCTTGAAAAAAATATGAAATCTTTAAAAAACTATAAATATATTTAGCTAATATTAGAAAAATAACAAAATAATAACGCAGTGGGAATCAATGATGGCGTGCTTTATTTAAAACACAATAAAAACGCAACATGAAACATATTATTTGATTTGAAATTGATCATTTGTTGCGGTAAAAGTGCGATCAGAGTGACACCTCTTCATCTTCTTACTCATCTTGGTAGACTCTCCCTTTATTAGGGAAGTGGGTGTCGCGTCGCAACATCAAAGGCGCGATTGCCCCCCGCCGCCTGGGAGTGGTAACTGCAGGCAGAGTTTCCTGGTCCTGATGCTGATGCACAGGCGACGTGAAGCCTCCTCCCATGAAAATTTCCCAGCGTCTGTTTGCATGCAGCATTTATGCAGCGCCCTTATTATTGTTCATGGATCCAGAAGAAAGGGAGGGGGGTGGCAAAAAACAAACAGCTGAATAATGCAAGCTGAGTGCACTGCTTTATTTACCCAAACACAAGAGCCGTGTTGTTAATTGTTTACAAGTGCAATTCCCCCCACCGTGGCATCAAGAGCCGACAGGAGGCGGCTATCAATATTTCTGTTCAAATAAAAAGAAAAAACAACACAGGCCAACTCATTAAATACAAAGTGTGTGTATTTTGAACGACGAGCAGCGAATAATAAACCTACTAAACACAAAAAAAACCAAAGTGTTTTTGAGATTTCAAGAGGAAAATCAGTCCATCTGTTGTATTTTGTCCCATGTCTTCACTCCCTCCCCCTGATCTGCGCCGCTTTCTTCCCCTCTCCGTGAATTTCAGCCTGCTTCCCTGCACCAAACAGGCTTCGACCGGCGTTCAGGTCCCACGCAGCGGGGCCCTTGTGCAGCCAGCCGTTGGCGCCGCTCAGCCCCGAGTCCCTGGGCTCCCTGAGGCTGACCCCGGGGTGACGCGCAGGGGCGGAGATGAAGGAGGGGAAGGGGCCGTGGAGGGCGCGGGGAGTAGGCAGCGGTTTAGGGAGGCAACACGGGAGAAGGAAGGGGTGAGGAAGAGGCTGGACGGCTGCAGATGTGTAGAGAATAAATACATATTTATTCAGGAATATTGCCGGAATATTTTCATTTTCAAGTCATTCAGAACTAAATAATAACCTTTAAATTAAAACGTTAGTGTCTAAATAAACATGTAAAGCAACATTATTGTATTACAGGCAACATTTAATATTCTTTACTCTCTTTCCCAGGCTGGACTCCATCTTTTGCATCACAGTCACCCTGTTTCAACTTCAAACGCATTCAACTGTAAAAAGCTGCAACGCCGTCAAAATGCAGTTTCCTTGTAACGTGATCTAAAAGGAGCTTGTGAGTCTTGTGTCTTGCGATGAGTGAATGTGAGCAAGGAAAGTTTTCTCTTTTATTTTAACAGCAAGTCAGAGAAACACCATCGTTGGTTAATTGGTATTTTTGTATCATGAAGCACAGCATCCCACTCCTCCGCTAATGCCCAGAAACTACTGAGATCGTATTAATCCGCAGGTAAAAATAGTCCCCAACATATGTAGCTCATGTCTGAGAAGCATCAGTTAAATGCTACAGTGACTTGTTGTTCTAGGATTTAGCTTTAAAAATGTGAGTGAAACTGAGGCAGGTGGCGAGTGACACCAAACAGAAAGCTAGCAACCTGAGACGACATCCAGACGTCACTCAAACTGGTCACACTCTTAATTATCCATCAAATGTAAGAGTTAAAGTGAATTAAACTGTGACGTCTTGAACTGACATTTTAACATGGAGGTCTATGAGGATTGACTCACTTTCGAGAGTTAGCATCTAGTGGCCACTTGTGGAACTGCGCCTTCTGCACTTTTTCGGCTTTAGCATTTGACGCTTGATGAAATAAAAATCATTTGATGCATGTAACTTTTATGGATTAATCTTGACCTTTTTTTCCATTGAATACACTTTTTATTGCTTTTATTGCAAAATAAAACCACATGTCATGAGTTTTTGAAAGTGTACCGCGCCAAAGGAGTAGAAATTCATTTTTTGTTTAGAGTTTAGAGAAGTAAACAGTGGCGGTTGCTGGTCTGAATCCCAAGACTGACACAAACAACCAGTGAAATCTTCTCATGACTGCAGTGCATACAGCAAGGCAGCTTTTTTTGCTAAAAAGATTTTCCTTCAGTGCTAGCTGGAAATTTTCCCGTCGGTGATGCATTCACTGTCACAATATAAACACAGCAGCTGTAAACAGGCATGAATTCTTACCTCTGTCCATAACCGACCCCGCTCGTCCACACAGAGGAAGGCCACCCTCGGCGGGGAGGAGAGGGAAGGGAAGAGCGCCGCTCTGGACCAGCTGAACGGGTGGAGGATGAGGTGGAGGGATGGTGGAGAGGGAACGGTTCAGATCAGTTCGGTCCGAGGGCACGAAACATGGAGAACAACTTTAGATTCATTTGACTCGAAAGCAGAAATATATCATGAAGACATGAATGAAGCTAACAGCTAAAAGGTGTTCCTGATGCACAAAAATAAGTAAATAATAATAAAGACAATCACATGACACACACACACACACAAAAAAGAGCTTAATTCCAAACCGGGATTTGCTTTTCTAAATATTTTATCACATAATTAAACAAAGTCTTTGTGAAGGAGATTCAGCTTCTCTTGCGTTGGAAGATCAGTGGCTGGTTTTACATTAAATGATAAAGTTTAATTCAAATTCATATTAAATACTGCATAATGTAGTTAAGGAAATTATTTTCTCCCAATGTGTTGTGGAATTAAACTCTTCTTAAAGGACCACACTTGTGTCCTTTAAAGCTGAAGAAGTGAGGACGTGATGATGACCTGATGGCCGGGCGTGGATGACGGTGGAGGTGGTGGTGGTGGTGGTGGTGGTGGTGGATATCCCGGATAATTGACCAGGATGAGTTTGCTGAAGTTGAACTTGTAGGTGAACCGCTTGCCTTTGGTCTTGTGCAGGATGCGTTTGTTGTAGTAGTATCTGGAAGTAAAATGCTTTCTGTGTCATGTTCTCATGGTGTGGTGTGTTTCTGTTCCCCAGACGTCGCGTCCGTGGGCCTTTTTAGATTTTAAAATTTAATTTGACAGCATGAGTTTGCGAGTGGGGGTGGTGGGGATTATTCAAAGCCTGAGGGAGAAGCTGCACAGAGACGGAGTTAAAGTCCTGCTAAGCATATGGAAGATGTTCATGGGTGGATTAATGGGAGTGGATTTATGCGTCTAACCAGGTTCACCTTCGCGTTACCTGAGCGCCCGGCTGAGCTTGTCGTAGTTCATGTGCGGCTTGCCCTTCCTCTCCCCCCACAGCCTGGCCAGCCTCTCGGGGTCCCTGATGACAAACTCGCCCCACTCCCCTCCCCAGCCGATGGCCCCGCCCTCGCCGCGGCCCAGCAGCTCCAGCAGGAAGTGCCACAGCTGGACCTGCCTGGAGCCGGGCGACCAGGCCGGCTTGTAGGCCCAGTCGGGAAACAACACGGCTGGACGAGAAAGAGGAAAACTACTTGAATTTATTTGTTAGATCCTGACAGAAGGAGGTTAATTAATAATTTAAGTTGTGCAGCAAACATGGTGCAAGTGAGCAAATGTGGAGGTTATCCTAAAAACCGTATAACAGTCAAAACAATGTGCGACACACAGTGGTTAAAGGAAGTACGTGCTCTTATAGATGACAGGAAATGAAAGAAACTACAACTTTGTGGCCATATTAAAAAGCAAGGAGCTCTTCTTCTGTGGTTTTTGTGCCTGTTTTGGTCAGATTCGTCTCAGAATGACCAGACACCATCGCGTTCAGTGGCTAAATGTGAAAATAGCATCAACCATCTTAGCTAACTCTCAAGAAGCTACTTCTTCAGACGATCGGCCTTAAGCCGTTCTTTTGTACATGCGGCTAAATATTGTTTCAAATCAAGCGATGTCGTGGACACAGTGATTTTCCCACTTTTAGTTCTGTTTTATTCACTCATCTCAAGATGCTTTACGGAGGCTTGAAACCCACAGAGAAAGCACTAAGGCGACGGTGGCAAGGAAAGACTCTTGAAACCTTCGGCAGAACCTTGAGCTCATGCTATGAGGGCGCTCATCGGCTTGAGGCCGGCCAGGAAGAGACAAAAAACGTTGAGAGAGAATGAAGAGCAGGTGTCGAGCAGAGCCTTAAGCTCGTAATAGGACCAGCCCATCTGCTTGAGGCCGGCCAAGGAGAGACCAATGACAGAACGATGCGTTAAAAATACAAATTTTAATTTTACTTAGCGGGCGTGCTACAGTGTGCTAATAAAAATGTCAACAGGAGACGCTGAAAATGTTTGAGGTTAGCAAAGTGGCACGGTGTCGCTGTAGGCATGAGAGAACCTTGAGCTCATGCTATGAGGGCGCTCATCGGCTTGAGGCCGGCCAGGTAGAGACAAAAAACGTTGAGAGAGAGTGAAGAGCAGCAGGTCAGAAACAATCCAAGGCGCTACAAAATGCCAAACCTAGAGCCTAAAACCACCATAGCTAAGGTGTCAGGCAGAGCCTTAAGCTTGTAATAGGACTGGCCCACCTGCTTGAGGCCGGCCAAGGAGAGACCAATGACAGAACGATGCGTTAAAAATACAAATTTTAATTTAACTTAGCGGGCGTGCTACAGTGTGCTAATAAAAATGTGAACAGGAGACGCTGAAAACGTTTGAGGTTAGCAGGGTGGCACAGTGTCAGGACCACGGATCAGAAACATGGAGCTCTGCAGATCAGAAACATGCAGCTCCAGGTCAGAGACACTCAGAGAAAGGTGGAAAAAGAGGGATATAGTCAACATATTTAACCAAAATGCTGCAATTAGGTGCAGTTAAGTAGGAATAGCGGCTCCAGACTCACAGATCAGAAACATGCCGCTCCTCAGATCAGCTGCACGTTGAGCTTTTTGCTAGATTTTAGTAGCAAACTCAAAAGTAGACAGATATAACGACGTGCTCCACTTCTCATTATATCAGCTCTTGCGCTCGTACGTGCGAAATGCGACTCCTTTCCTTCTTTATTTGTCCTTTAAATGTTTGCACGGCAATTTCTTCAGCAACTCGCGGCTGTTTACGCGTGGGATTCTGCTAAATTGCTGTTTGGAAACACTGCAGAGGGCAGAGGTGGTGGTGCGAGCGTTTCATCCCGATCAGTCTGAAGCCTCGTTGTCCCGCGCGACGAGCGAGAAACTAATCACTCAGGCCATTATGAGATTTCCAGGCTTCTTTGAGGCCGGCTCGTTTCTGCTGAGTGGGCTACGCGAGCTTATTTGCAGCGAAAGGCGGCCTTTATGTAAAATCTGCCTTTAGAGGAAAGAGTGGAGTTTAAAAAAAGAACCACAAACATGAGATTGTGGGTTAATACAAGGAATTAAAGACAAGAGATAAGATTTACTAACCTCCTGAGCAATCTTAGTTTAATTTCAACTTATATAAAACCAAAATTAAGACAATTAAACCACGTTATTTGCTGCAGATTGACCAAAGGGACACATTCTTAAGAGTTTTCTCTATTTTTATAAAGCTGCCGCTCCTCCCTGCACAGAATAGATGCATAACAATAATAATAACAACTCTTACATAAAATAAATGTGCACGCTCTCCCACACACATGCAAATAACTGAGATGAACGCACTCACAAACAGAGACACACACAGAGAGAGAGAGAGTCTTACTTCTGCTCCAGTAAGATGATGAAAGGTGTCCGACAGAAGAGCTGCAGCTGCACTGCATCTGCCACGAGAATGCAAACACGTGAGACTATTCCTCGGCATCATCATCATCCAAGAAATAAAAAAAACAACATAATAGTAATAAAGACAACGAGCTGCTTAGAAGGAATATTTATCGTCTTTCATGCACCGTTCAATTAGCCGTCACAGCAGATGTGATTGATTGCAGCAACATCTGGTCTCGGCGTCACTTGTGAAATGAAACCATCTTCGAGCGGAAATATAACCGTGAATAAATAGTTTTTATTTCCAGCTCAGAATCTGTTTGAAATTTAACTTAATCAAGCTTTTATAGGCGCTTAGAGACTTTTTATGTTTATGAGCTTTCCCTAATTTCATCCCACAATCTTCACAGACACGGTGACCTTCGGAGGCGATTCGCAGAGACGCCCACCGTCTTTCCCCGGAAGCCTGAAAACTCATCTCTTGAAGGGGAACTTCACATAACTCCTTTCCCCCTCGCACCGCCCTCCTCTCCCAGAAGCGGCAATATCCCCTTATCTTGGAGCGACAAACAACAGCAACGACCAAGCTTTTAGTTTATGTCCCCCTTTTTCCCGCACTCTCGCACGTGATCGCTGCAGGGTCATGGGGACGTTTGCCGGGAAGCGTGCAGAGCGGAGGCAGCGATACCTTTTTAGGCAAAAAGAAGCCTCTAAATAGTTTTAAAACACAAACTATGTGAAAATCAAGCTTAAAAACGACTGAAAACAGACTTTTGCTCGGGAATTTTCCTTTATGTTGCTCGTTTTTTGGTGGTAAAGTGCTAATTATCACTAAGCTAAGTGCCTCAAAATGTAAACCTGACTCCTCCATCAAGCACAGACACAGAGCAGAGAGGTATATATATATATATATATATATATATATATATTTCTTTTTTTAAGTGGTCAAATTTCAGGTCTAATTTAACAATCCAGTTATGTGCAATCATCTTGTTTGCAAAGAGCAGGCTAATGGCAGGCTCCTGCATGAGTGTAATAATAATTCATTTGGTCTCGTTACCTTGATTGGAGCAGGCGCGGGGCAACCCTTCGTCGGATGAGTGACAACGACCGGTTTGGTCTGAAGTCTGAAAGGACTGAAGGATGGATGGGCCGAATCTTAAACCCTCCAGCTCATCTCGCTCCCCCCTAAACCACACACACTCACCCTCCCCTCACCTCCCGTTCCCCCACCCCTCTTCCCTCTCTCTTTTACTCCCTCCTTCCCCCCATCCCAGAATTAGGAGAAGAAGGTCGTACCTAAAACGCCACACGCACTGATTTTGAGTAAAGAAAACCCAACTCCCGGAACCTGATTTATTGGAAGTGAAACAACGAATTAGCCGGAAATCAAATGAAACTAATGTCAATTATGTGCAAAGTGTTCAAAAGCAGAGCAGATGGCGGTTTTAATTCGCCGCCACACACGGCAGCATCCGCAAATTCCTTGTTTTACAGTCCAAAATGAAAAATTATCCTCTCTCCTAAGTACCTAATTGTCAAATTTGAAGCTTTAAAAAATCACTTAATTTGAGCTGAACTCTTACGTCAGAGCCTAGATTCTGTCATTAAATCATTAAATGGGCTTAAATGTGAACGTTCTCTGCTTCACGAGCCTCGGTATCGTGTGCAGTAACTGATTTATAGCTTATTCATGACTTGTTTACGTGCCCTTTATTCCCAGATGTGCAATATGTCAGTGTGATCTATTTTATATGCGTGCTTATTTAGTGTTTACGTCTTTTTATCTTCTTAAATTATCTTAAATTGTCTTGAATTTCCCCACAGTGCGATAAACTGTAAACTGTTGAAAATATGCATCATTTATTTGTCAATAATTAAATTCAGTTTCTGCCATTTTCTTAAGGTAATACATTGATTAAGTGAGACTCAAAGTCTGGGTCAACAGTAAAATAAGCTTAGACGACCACCGCGACTAGTGAGAGTGTTTAGGGTCAGAGCTTAAAAGAAAAGGAAAATAAGCCGGGAAGAAAGAGGCGCCTCTCCTCCACGTCAGGACCAGAGCGCATCACAACGAGCCGAGAGGAGGAGGGACGGTGGGGGAGATAATGACTGAGCCGAGCGAAGGTGACTGGAGGTTTTACTCCTGGCTGAATCAAATAGGTGATGAACTCAATACCAGAGCCGCACTTTACTCCTTCTGCAGCTGCTTTTCACACGACAGGAGTGACTTTGGCCAAGGTCGACAGGCTGTTCAATACTCTGCAGGCTGCAAGGGTGGAGGCGGCGGTGGTGACATGTTTGGCTCAGACTAATGTCCTGCCAGTGATCCCTCAGGTGCACGTCTCACTTTGGTGGAAACTGAGGGTGAATTTCTACAACCTGCAACACTGGAAAAACATTATAAAACAAATGGCATGTGACTCAAAATGTGATTACATACTGATCTAGTTCTATTCTACAATAAAATAACACAGACATGAAGTAAATAATAGTGAGGTGGGACATAATCTGTCCCAAAGGATAACCAGGAAACTTGTAAGGACAGGATGTATATATTTTACTTGATTTTTCAAGAAATAATTAAAGTACAAGCAAAAAGAACACTGAATTTTGGTACAGAAACAGACTATTTAATTTTTTTCTATCGATAAATAAAGTTAAGTCAACATTAAGAGGAGCTGTTTTACATTTATACTGGCATTAGCAGCTGGCTAGCTTAATTTAGCAAAAAGACTGAAAACGTTTGGAATTAGCTAGCTAGGAGGCTAGGACCTACATTTATCAAATGTAAATACACTTTATTATTGCATCTTGGCTTTTGTGTGTGACTTCCTAGTGCTTTTCCAGTTTGTTTTGTAGCATCAGCACCGTAAAAATCAATAGAACCACGCTAGTTGTTGCTTTATTTTGATAAGCTAATTATGCTAACGCTAACCGTCAGCAGTTGGCTAGCTTAGCTTTGCACTAATATTGAAACAAGTTGAAAGTAGCTAGTTGAGTGATTCAAGTATGTTTTATATAAAAATATATATATATATATATATATATATATATATATATATATATATATATAAAAATAGTTTTTCAGGAGGTAATACACTAGATTAGGTCAGTCTGACTGTCAGACTGTTAGCTCTCACTTCCTGATGTCTTGACAGTTTGTTGCCTGGCAACAACACATTGAAAAATGAATAAAGCTACCGCAACCTATGCTAACACAAACTAACCGGCAGTAGCTGCCTAGCCTGGCTTAGCACACATACTGGAACCAGGAGAAAACAGCTAGCTAAGATAACAAATATATCAATGTTACATTAATCTAATCTATTTAAAAACAAACACAGCGTGAAAATGGTTGAAAAAAGGATTAACTTGACCGGTGGCGGTGTCATGCTCGCTGTACCTTCACGCTAATAAGCTAGTTTTGCTAACAAGCAAGAAAACTGTTTATTTCTTTAAAAACACAAAACTATTCCTTTAATATATCAGAGCTTCTGCTTGTATCTCAGTAACACACAGGTGGAGACAACAAAATCTATGTTTTGCAGAGTAGTGTCAGTGAGAATTGGGGAACTGTGTTACGTCTTAATCCCACTCTACTTAACACAGACAAAGTATTGCACTGCTGTGTTTGTAGACAGATTAGCTGTGATTTAGTTTCCGCTGCTGCAGAAAAGAGACATGAAGAAAGGCTCGCATCAGCAATCCACTTAAGGCTTTGGATGAACCTGCATCCCTATACAGTGCCCCCCCCCAACACACCAATACACACACACACCAGCACACGCACACAAACACACATTTATCGTCCCTCAGATGTGATAGCTGACACCGGAGGCTTTTAATTCCAGTGTAAATACAAATACTCTCCCAGACACCTATCAATTATGCATGCCACTAATTGAGTTGAATGTTGTGCTTTTAGCAGCCTGGGGACCCTGGGTCACATGCAAAAGGCCTGAAACCAAACACACACACACAGATAATTGCACTTGTATATGTGTGTCCATTCCTTACTGATATTACACATTCCCTAACCTCCAGCTTTAACCTCAAAAAGCCAAAGCGGTGATTTAGTACGTCTGTGCCCATTACTACACATTAGGAATACTTTATATTATTGATGATGATGATTCTGCATACCGTGCTTGCTGCAGTGTTTCCAGCCTATCGGCAGCCACGGTTATGTAAACATACTTTGCTTCAGTTGTGCAGACGGTCACGGTAATTTTCACATACGCTAATTTGGATCAGTTATAATAATGTCAACGTGTTTTATAAGGCTGTTATATAAAAACATACAGCAAGCTTTGAAAAATAGTGAGCTCATATGGCACACTACAGTGAACTCTATGGGATTAGCCTAAACCTAAACCTTACCTTAAATCTGTTGTGTTTGCTGACATCCGGTAGTTTAACTATTTTGTTTAGCATTGCAGATGTGATGTACATCTGTAGTACACTCTGCTACTCGACACTGGAGCAAATGGTTGTGGTTAAAAATGTAGTTTAAGAAATAAAAAGTGAAGTGAAACCACGTAGCAAAATTTGTAGCTGAACCGGTTGCAGTACCAAGAATTGCCACTTGAGGGTGGCTTTAAAAGCAAGTTATTACCACTAGACCTCCAAGTTAAAATGTCCAACGTAAAGCAGAAATAAATATGTTTACAGCCTGCTACAGCTAATTTTTCTGTTCATGACAACTGTCTCTTACTGATTTAAATTATATTAAAGGGATAAGTCATGAATTATTAAAGAAGGCAGGTGCGTTGAGTGAGAGAGCAGTCTTCACTGGGGTCACTTAGCAGCCTCAGCTACACTTATGATCCTTCCCTTTCACAATTTCTAGTCTACAAGCCAACGCTTTAATCACAAAATATTAATTCTTACATAATCAAAACCTCCATCTTTTTCACCATAAAGGGGAATTACCATTTTTCACCACACTGGACATTATTTCTGGCATAAAATATGACCGTTTACTTACCCATATAACTTTTGTGTCATTTGGAGTCGTTAGGATGACATTTAGATCCGTGTATATCCCTACAGTGGGAGTGAATGGGGCACCGAAACGCAGATAACAGGTAACTCCAGACTAGCCCTAGTGTAGCATAAAAAAATATTATTTAAATGAACGAGTTTCACGGCAGATAATGTGGTATTTAGAGGCTGCGTTTCGGTGCCCCAGTCACTCCCACTATATGGATATATGCAGATATAAATATCCCTCTGATAAGGGTTGTTGGCTTGGTTGGGTTTGCACACCCACCATCCACCCCAACCACCTCTTGCTTACACTGTCACCGTTCATGAGAGTAGTGAGAAAGGAAAGAGTCTTTGTTTGGTGTTGTTATATATATTTATTAGTATCATTTATATTATTTATTAGTAGTATAGACATGTTCTACTGAATGAATGAATGGAACACTTGGTTGGCAGTGCTTTTCTTACCCAGAATCCTTTGCAAATCTTTATTTAAGCTAATAAAAAGCGCAGCAACTTTGTTCAGAGACAAGTTTAGACGTCTGACTAAAGTCTGGAATATAATTAAATGTTTGAGAAACTGA
Organism: Planiliza haematocheilus; assembly: GCA_005024645.1. Taxonomy (NCBI): domain Eukaryota; kingdom Metazoa; phylum Chordata; class Actinopteri; order Mugiliformes; family Mugilidae; genus Planiliza; species Planiliza haematocheilus. The sequence continues at coordinate 421,192 of SRSE01001205.1, forward strand.
TATCATAGGCGTGGAGAAAGTTTAAGCTCTGAAATACGTCATTTTGTTTTTGTTCCCGAGAGAAAGAGAGAGAGAGAGAGCACGAGACCCAGAGGCGTTTAGCTGATCTCACTTTGTCCAAAGTTCGAAAAGGAAGTCCGCCCACCATCACCTCTAAGACTCGCTAATTAACACAAACACACATGAAATTAAATTTAAAAGAAAAAAAAAGAAGAAGAAGACAGTTTTGGTTACTGTTCCTAAGCAACCGACCAGTCAGGTGCACCGGGTTCCGTAGACTTGTCAGCGACGTTGCCGGGCAACCAGGAGTTTTCTTCTGCAGACTGATAAACTGTGAAGAAACGATTGCTCCTCAAACCAAATGTCTTTTTAACCTTTCTGCACGGTGTGACTTGTTAATTAGTGAACTTCAGATGTAACGGCAGGTTGACTTTAAACTACGGAGGACGCGGATCTGTCATGTCCTCGCACTGCAGGCTACATATGTGGTCATGCTAACTCACCTGATGACATTTCTTACTTATATCTATGTTTCTGTGTATTGTAGTGTGCTGTTTTATGGTATGAATTGGGTTGTCAACTGCTGCTGCAAATCAAATTTCCCAAATTGGGACAATAAAGACGGGCGTGGTTTGCCGGAGAATAAGCAGCTCCCAACAGAGAGACTCCAGACCAACTTTAAATGCAACACAACTCTTCGCTGAGGATATTTAACTTGACGCGCAGCCCACGGTGCATCTTTGCAGTTAGATTCTTGACCGTCCTTACACACAACTTCTCCACGCAATATCTTAAAGCCCGGCAAGACGAATGACGGCATGTTCACGAAATCTTATGAATCTGGTGAGTATTAACTGCGTCGCAAGCTAACTTTAATGAGAACATCCTCCCTGCGGAAAAACACTGAAACTCAAATCGGTCCTTGCAAAGACAGAAGAACAAACGGACACAAAGGCACGATAATAAAATAAAAATAAATACAAAAAAAAAAAACCACAGCTGCCACTGTATATTTGTACACACTCTCGAACACACATACAACAAAACGTTGGGCCTCGACGTGAGTATAAAAGCTGACAGTTTGGAAATTGAGTCTTCGGACTGATGGAGCCATCCGAGGGCAGCATCCAGAACCAGATGACAGGGAACGGGCTGATAAACAAACGGGCTGGATGTCGAGGCGAGCGGCGGCGTTGTCGGGGGAGTATTACTGTAAAAGATGTATAATACATAAACACCGAATGGTACAGAGAAAGCCCTCGACTCCGCTTTGCGTACTCTCGCCAGTGTTTCTGCACCAGATATTGGCCCGGTCTATCAACCAACTGAAGCTGAGCAGAGAGAGAGGAAAGAGAAAGAAAACACATATATATAATGAAGGACTTCTCCTCTGCCTGGGTGTAATAAGACTTCACATTCCCCGAGGGGCAATTTAGGTAGCGGCTCACAAAAACGGGCCCTGAGACGGGAATTTTCTTTCCACCGCCAGAGATTGTCGTCCTCTCTTACTTTTTTATTTCTTCTTTACTTGAGCGACATTATCTCCTCTGTGCGTTTGTGTGTGTGTGTGTGGACGGAGGATGAGGAGGATGAGGAGGATGGGGTTAAGTCAGGATTTTATCCCCGCTCTAAAAGGACTGTTTGTTTTTACAGCTGACGACCCCGGAGTTTAATCTGGTGCTTAGCCGCCCGCTCAATCTCTCCTCCTCCTTCTCCTCCTCATCCTCCTTCATCTCCCTGCATCCTCTCATCCTCTCTGCGGCTCTCCTTCCCCTCTTTCCTCACTCATTCAATCGTATCATCCCGCTCCCAAGAAGAACTGCAGCCTCTCCGTCCTCCTCCCTCCGTCCTCCACCCCCTTGTCATCTCCTTATTTCTCCCCCCCCTTTTCTTCGCGGCGCCAGCAGCGATTGTTCGCCATTCACATTTAACCGGCTCCATCGGGTTCCGTGTTATGCGTAAAATTAAGCGGCATTACATCATGCAGCAGAGCGGCCGCATGCGGGGCCTGATGGTTTGAGGCCCGTTAAAATAATGCAATGCAAAGTTTCCACCCTGAGCTTGTCTGTGTGTGTGTGTGTGTGTGTGTGTGTGTGAGACAGGAGGACAATAGTGAGAGTGTATGTTAAACAGGATGATGGTATTGCAGCAGATGAGGGTCATGCTGCGAGTCTTAAGGGTCAAATCCTGTTAGAAGTAAGAGGGATCAAGGCTTTAGCTTTTTTCTTCTTTTTTTTTTTTACTACTGCTGCAATATTCACTGACAGTGTGCAAGAGGAGCTCTGAGAGTGTAAGTGTGTGTGTGGACGAGGCCAAAACTGCTCGGTGTGATTTGGTCGAGTTGAGTTCCACATAGTAAAATAAAGCACAGGTAAGCAGCGCGGTGAATAATCAGCAAATACAGACTGAGAGGCAAAGTTTCCTCCTTTGTTTCGTCCTTTAAAATCACTTCATGGGGCTCGGTGTGACAGCAGAGTGTTTACTTTCACCATCAGCGTGACTCTGCTTTTCTTTAAGCCTCTGGGAGCGTTACATGTCCTCAGTTAGCACTCAGCACGTTTGAAGTTTGGAGACATAGATATAGATATTTACTGTACTGGGTGTGATTTGTGTCGGTTTTTATTTTTCTCAGCTCTCAGACAGAAGTAAATTAATGTTGAAACTCAGTGCAATGCTATGTTGCAGCCACAACATTATGACCACTGACAGGAGAAGTAAATCACATCGACCATTTTGTGACAATTAAATGTTCTGCTGGGAAATTTTTGGACCTTTGACATTAGTAGCAACCACCTAGACCAGACCAGGCACCCCCACCCCATAGCAATGACACTTGCAGCAGGATTCAGCCACAGAAACGCTTTAGGAACAACTAAAAAAATAAAAACATGAAGAACATCTCAAGGTGTTGACCTGGCCTCCAAATTCACTAGATCCCAAACTCATCAAGTATCTGTTGAATGATCCAAAGAGGAGGCCCCTCCCCTCAACCCACAATAAACTGAAACTCACTGCACTATTAACTCTAAAGCCATAACATTATGACCACTTACAGATGGAAGGAGTAACACTGGCACCTGTCTGTGGACTGGATGTGCAGCATTACATTCTAGACACAGACTTGTACATTGGGGAAACCAAACAACCCATCCATAAACGCATGTACCAGCACAGGAGAGGCAGCTCATCAGGAAACGATTCAGCGCTCCACCTACACCTGAAGGACACAGGGTTAGGGTTAGGGTTTTATCTTTTGAAGATAACAACGTCCAAATCTTAGCCAGAGAAGACAGATGGTTTGAAAGAGGAGTAAAGGAAGCCATCTATGTCAGACTGGAAAAACCTTCAGGAGGTGGACTGAGATTTAATCTGCCATCTGTTTACAATACAGTTTTATCTTCTGTCCCCAAGAAGTTTAAAACTCATTCACAGCTGGACACTGGAGACTCTGACGGACAAGAGTCGTTAGAGAACCATTCATAGGGAAGAGGACAGGGACCTCTCTACAACAGGTAAGTACCCAGTTGTTAATGGACGTTAACTGCACCAAGTTTTTTTCAGGAGGAGTTCCTATTTAAACCTCAGACTTCCCGCCAGTCCCCTAGAACTGAAGAAGCTACTCAGATGATGAGTGGTGAAACGTCTTCTCCAAAATCTACAAGTCCAGTTGCCTTTATTGAAAATTTTTTGGATTCTGGATTCAAGATTTCTTTACTGTCAAGTTTTTCAATACGTTCAAAACATACAGAAAAATCAAAAAAATGTTTCTCTCTCTTTCTCACATAATAATAAAAACCTAACTAGACCTAAAGTGGGTGAAGTTGGCAGTGAAACACTTGCTATGTAAACATTCTGTATAAATATAGATGTTCAGCATCCTGACAGCCTGATGGACGAAACAATTAGGCTGCGAGTCGATATTTCCAGGAGAAGAATCTGAGTGACTTTGACTCAGACTGTGAGGATGACTGAGTCAGAGCATGTCCAAAACTGCAACTCAACCTACCGATCAAAAGTGGACCGGGGGACAGGGTGAAGGCTGACCCGTGTGGCTCGGTCCTAACAGAGCTACTGAGTTTGTTTTGTTATGGGTCTCTGTATGAAAGTAACATCCACATGAAGGCCAGGAACCATAATAATGAGACCTTCACCAGTTTGTGGTTTTAATGTTGTGGCTGATCTGTTTATATTCCTCCACAGTTCAGCATGACACATGTTATCTTTGGGGAACTATAACCTAAAGTGAAGCACTAGATCGAATGTTCAGACCTTTGCTTTAAGTGCAACGCAGATTAGCTACCGTGCATTTAAATACTTGTTGACTAATTGACGTCATTTGTTGTCTGATAAATATGTGGAATAGATAGTAGCCTACACTTTTAGTTTGATTCATTTGCATTTCAAACCCAGAGATGATTGCGCTGTCTAATTTAATCTTTTTGCGGATGATTCCTTGCTATTTATTGATATTACTGTTTTTTTCTTCCTCCAACTTGTATTTAGAACAGACTTTGGCATAAACGCATTAATTTCATCCTGTATTATTAGGCTGCGTCCTCTCTTCCCACTGAATTCTGGCCTAAAAATCACAAATTGCATCCAAAATGAAGGCGGCTCTGATAAATGTGCATGATGCTAAAAGCCATTAGCATTCAAATGCAGAAATTATCGTACTGCTGCGTTTTAAATGGGTCGTGTCACACTGGAAAAAAACAAAAGGATGAATTTAAAACAAGCAATATTTTCTAATAACTGGAATTTGTCAAATAAAGCTGCGGTGCGGGGAACACTGTTTGTAATAATAAAGAAACTAGAGTACATACACTGGCTGCTGCACAAGCCAAACTGAGAGCGGTGGTGGTCGTCATAATCCAGCAGAGGAACAAATAAGGAGACAGTGATTTACACCATCTGAGATTTCCTCTCTCCTTCCTGCCTTATCCCATTTTATGAGTCCCACATCAGCCGAATTGTCACCGAAGCGCCTCACGGGGGAAAACTGTCAAGACGGCAAAGACAGAACAAAAGTGGAGAGTGGAGACGGGAGCAATCCCTGCAGAGGTAAAGCAGTATAATTTCATGAATGAAAAATTAAGTCAATAAAATTAGAATAAATCGCCCCCGAAGCACTTTGAGTAGGAGTGTGTTCTCATGCGAGATTCGTGTGTATGTTTGTCGTGTTACAGAACGAGAGCGAACGTCCTCTTACTTAAAACCAGAAGGTTATAGGACCATTGTCTTTTTTTTTTTTTTTGCCCCTTTACCCTCCACTTTCTGGTCTCTTTCAGCCTCCCTGGTTCGCGCAGCCCTCCTGGGAGCTGTGGTTTCTGAAAGGTTTCTCAATGTCCTTAATCCCTCCATCTCTTTGTGTCCAGGCAAAAAATATATCCGCATGAAACTCAAGAGGCCGACAGGGGCCAAGTGGTGTGAGAAAACGATGAGCCTCTTTTCCAGCATTTTTGTAGGAGTAAGAAAAAAAGATCTGAGTCCGCACGGTTCAACACGGTTTGATTTAAAACTGGTAATTATCCAAAATAAGTGAGAGGGTGACAAGCTTTAATTGTAGGTTTCTGTCACAAACATTGTCTGAAATCAACAACTACACCTGGGGTCTGTGCAAAAGTATGTACCTGTACATGGCAGGGTATGTGGAAATTGTGGGGTGGCTTAATTAGTTTGGATCATTTTATGAATAGTAAAGTACAGCGTACGCACAGTTTTACATTACTCCCAATGCTTTTGTGCAACAGAAACAATAGCAACAATAAGCAAAGATGGAGAGAGGGTGAGAGTTTAATTGATGCTAATGATGCTTTAATTGGTATATTTACAGCATCTTCAAATTTAAGCTAAAAGTTTGTTTAAACAGTTGAAATAGTTAGCCTGAAAGTCACAGATAAACAGCTGAAATCCTCTAGTTAAGCTAACTAGCGGTTCGTTAGTTTGGGATAGATTAGGATAATGTTAGCTAAGAACATGGCTGAAATGTTAGCGTAGATGAAAAGTGTAAACTGTAATGGTAGCTGAAATTGTTAAGCGAAGCTAAAAGTAATACGTCCAAATAGCTAGCTAGTGGTTAGCTAAGGTAGAGTGTAAGAACAGCTGAAACTATCAAGCTAAAGGAGATATATCAACGCTAACAGCTGCGGAACAGCATAAAGTCTTAAAATTAATGTCTAAAACAAGTAAAGGCTTAATTTCTTTGCTAAGAAAATGTTAGTTAAAAAGAGCTAGCTGAAAGGAGCTGAAACGGTTTTGCTAAGAAACGTGATGGATAAGTTCAAATAGTTTGCTAAGAGTGAGGAATTGTTTTAAGAAACATTAGCTAAATATATATATGACTGAATTGGTTCATTATGATAAAGTAAACTGTTAAGCTAAGCTACATGATGGCTAAATGAGTGAATGCTGATCTGGTTAGCTAAAAGTACAGTAACAAGTCTATAGCCTATGAGGCCACATGAATAAAGGAGTAATGGAGAAGTTAAAACGTGGAAACTAAAAATAAAAAATAAATGTCTGAAATTGTTAGCAAAAACAAACTATATATCTAAAAAATAATAAAAACATGGCTAGCTTAATGTAGCTAAACAGGAAGCTAAAAGCAGCAGATAAACGCTAACGAAGTCAGCTAGGAGTAACAAATTGTTTGCCAAGTTGTATAAACAACTTGTTTAAAGGATTGTGTAAGTTTAATAGTTTAATATGAAAGCACAACAGAAATAATTATACGAAATTAATAACAAAACAGTAGTGTAAGGGGTTAACGGTTGAAATAGTTAGCAAAGTGATAAAACTGTTAAAGAGGTAGAAGTAAATGGCAGCATTGTGTTCATCTAACACGGCTGTGAAGTTAAGAACCACCATTTATTTTATTTTTTTTTTAACCAGAAAATAAATGGAAATAAGTTAAATGGTCTTTATAAAGTTTAACAGAGAAAAAGAAATGAATACAAACAACTCAGGTCACTTGTTTCGTACATCATCATGTCTTTATTTGAGTGTAAACAAACTCTGAAAAGAGCAATCAGCCAGGTTCTCGATTATTGGCGTTAAACATGATTCAGTTCTTTGCAGTCATGGATAAAACATGATCACTCCACTGCAAAAAGGCTCCCCTTAAACAAGTCACGTCATCTTGAATCACTGTCCTATAATCTCATTTCTTCTACTTTTGTTTTGTTTTTGTTTTTCCCTCCTAACACAGTCTTAAAAACAAGTGCACTGACCATAACTTGAAACTGGCAGACTGTTGTAGTGAAAGGACTAAGGAATAAAGAAATGCCCTTGGAGCGATACAATGAAATAAGCTCATAACGGAGTTCTTCCACAATAAATAAGATTGTAAGACGATAAAAGACTGAATTGTTCAGGTGACCCTATTTTGCAGTGTGTTTAATAAATAACATGACACATCCACATGAACCGTCCGCGACCTCGGTTCTAGCCAGCTTAACTTCATCTCATCCTACTTGGTGTATGCGTTGTGTGTCTCACTACTGTATAAGGTGCTGGTTGTGTGTGTGTGTGTGTGTGTTTTGTGTCGTCGCTCGGGAATGTGATTCAGTCGTCAAGTTTTTGTCGTTTTGCGTTTTAAGGTTCGGACACCACCTGGCGTCCGGAGGCGTATTAGGTTAGTTAGTTAATCGACAGGCGGAGAGCTGCAAAAATAACCCTCTTGAAAACAACAAATAAAACGTCGACCACAGCAGTAGTGTTAAGCTCAGAGTGCAAAATAATTGGTTTTAGTCACTTCCATTGTACACGAACAACAAATATATTTACAAAAAAATAAAACAGAAAACAAAAAATTAACGCTACCACATTCAGAACCACCACAGACAGTTAGTTATGGGACTCAGTGTGAATGTGTGTTTATAGCTTCGACGTATCTCCCACTGGCCTTAAGCTTCATCCTTAATTCGACAGTCGCATATTGTGTTGACGGCGTAGCCTGACGTGCATCTCCCCAGAAAAGCAACTCGTAACCGTACCGTCTGTGATTGGTTTCAAATGCTTTGTTCACGTGTCTCAGCGGTCGGAGAATAACTGCTGATCTGCATTTATTAGATTCGACTCGAAACACGAGACGCTCAGTAAACTCAACGCAGCAGACCAGTTTTGGTGAAATAACCACAAACACACCAGTGCAAAGGTATAAATGCTCATGATGGCGTAACCAACGGCAGCGTAGGCTCCGCTTGCACCGTAAACCAAGCTTTAAGGTGAAAACGCCACCTGAAAGCAACCAGATCTGTAACCCGTGGCGTTAACCTGACCTTAGTCTCAAGCAATGGTGACCAACAACTGGAAAACCATATCGTGATTGGTTTAAAATGCACTGTTGACGTGTCTCAGCGGTCGGACAGACGGAGAGTAACTGCTGATCTGCATTTATTAGCTTCGAGTCGAAACACGAGGCGCTCGGTTCTGCTCGTTCGTGAAATAAACTCAACGCACATCAGTGCAAAGGTATAAATGCTCATGACGGCGTAACTCCCAGCGACGTAAGCTCCGTTTGAACCAGTCGCAGGAGTATGAACCAAGCTTTAAGGTGAAAACTGCACCTGAAACCGAGCAGATCTACGCCTTGTGCCTTAACGTGTTGAGTTTATTTGTGCACATCAAGCAACAATTGGAGCCAATTAACGTTGAACAACGCTGCAATGTAGAAAAGCAACTACGTGACTGGTTTCAAATGCGCAGTCGGACGACCGCAAACACGAGACGCTCAGTTCCGCTTGTATGTGAAGTAAACTCAACGCAGCTGACCAGTCGCCACCTTCTGTTTTAGTGGAATTACTACAAACACATGAGTACAAAGGTATAAATGCTCATGACGGCGTAAGACCCAGCGACATAGGCTCCGTTTGGACCAGTCGCAGGAGCATAAACCAAGCTTTAAGGTGAAAACTGCACCTGAAACCAACCAGATCTACGCTCTAACCTGTGGCGTTAACCTGAGCTTAACGTGTTGAGTTTATTTGTGCACATCAAGCAACAATTGGAGCCAATTAACGTTGAGCAACTACATGTCGTGGCGCACAAATCTGCACTGTCTGTAATTGGTCTCAAATGCGCAGTCGGATGTCGCCACCTACAGACACATGGGTGGAAAGGTATAAATGCTTATGACGGCGTAACCCCCAGCGACGTAGGCTCCGTTTGGACCAGTCGCAGGAGTATAAACCAAGCTTTAAGGTGAAAACTGCACCTGAAACCAACCAGATCTACGCAAGTGCCTCAACCTGACCTGAATCTGTTGAGAACAATGGTGACTAATAACTGGAGCTACTTTACCACTAAGAGACGTGAACTAGCGACCAATCACAGTATCTGGATGTATTTCGGGGCAGGTGCACGTCCTGCTACGCCATAAATCCGGCGCAGAAGCATAAATTTAGCTCGGCAAAGATCAACCCCAGCCTCCATCTTCAACGACGACGTACGTTCGCCATCAACGGTCCTAAAGGTCAACCAAGAAGGCCCAACTGTTCAGATGCAAAACAGCCAGAGCTTCTACCAGCAGAAGAGGAATAACATTTCAAGTTTCATTCAAGTCATCTCTCATTCCCCTTCGCCCGAGACAGATGTAGAGCATTTTGTTAGTCTGAAAACATACAGCCGACAACAAAAAAGCGAACCCAAACCACCCGAGATCCAGAGGCAGACGTCGGTGTACCCGTTTTTGTTTCGTTTCATATTCTGTCGCGTCTTTCAGAGCAAAAAAAAAGAAAAAAAAAAAAGCTCCACGGGCATCCCACACAAGACGTGAGCCTTGGAAGTGTTTTGCCAAGCGGCGCTGTTAACGACACGTCCGCTGGAGACGTGTGACAGAAGCGGGCGTTTAAATATAACGAGGACGTCGTTAATAAAAAAAAAAGATAAAAAGTGTGGTTACGCGTTTATCAGACCGCGACAAAACATCCAGCTTTTCATGTAAAGCGGTTTGGCGTCTTCCTCCGTCTGAGACAAGGACAGCCGAGCCGGAGAAAATCTGTTTGCAGGTGCATCTTTGAAGACGGAGGCAGGGACGACGCCTTTGACTAACCGGTTTTTGAGCTGCTGCGACTCTGAGAGAGCACTCGGGATTGTTGTTGTGCGACAGTGTGTGTATTCGTGTGGCTTTGTGTTTGTTCGTGTGTTGGATATTTTTTTTTTATATATTAAGGCTTTCAAGCTGCTTTGGATTAAAGTCAGTCTCGGGGGATAATTCAGCATAAACACCGACTTCAGAAACATCACAGCCTACCTGCGCTCCTGACTGAAATTTCCTCAGACGCAATTTCAACACCTACTTGATCTTTTGATTCGCAAGGAGGAGGCCGCTGTCCCTCCAGCCACGTCTTCTGCTGGCATCGATTGGTTAGCTTCATCTGACTTCTTTTTTTTATTGTTTTGCCTCGTTTGTTTGTTTCTCGCTTTAAAAGTTAAATGCTGAAATGATGCTCACGTCAAATAAGGTAAGAGGGGGAGTCCTCAGAAAACATGACGGGGGACAGTATTCACATGTAAGCTTCTGAGCCCTCGTCTTAAGAGGGCGACAGATGCGCCACAGACTGAAGCTGAAATTTATCAACAGCACCGGGAGGAAAGAAGAAGAGGAGGAGGAGGAGGAGAGTTAAAAATGTTAAAATGAACCCCACACTGGCCACGAGATTAGAATAGATAAACAGTACATTAGGCTATACGCGTCATCATAATCACCGATAGATATAGAGCAGTCGCAGCCACCACCATCCAGTTTTTTTTTAGAAACACATTTAACTAAAAGGAACGGGACAAAAGGAGGAGGAGGAGGAGGAGGAAGAGGAAGAGGAGGACGTTTTTTTCCTTCTGGAGCTGGATTTAAATAAATATTGCGTTTTTTTTTTTCCTCTTTTCTTTAAAGCCATCTTTCCTCCTGACTGTTGGGTTGTTAGAAGTGAGAGAGTGAGGCGTCGCCCACCTCCCTCCCTTCCCTCCCCCCGCCAAACCCCCCTCCCTCTTTATGTGTAGTTCTGGAGGGGCTGGCTGACCCTCATGCAGGCCCAGTAGAAGGCCCGAGCCAGCGTGACGAGGACCAGGAGCAGCAGCACGGCCCACGAGGCGTAGATCCCCTGGTAGGTCTGAGCCTTCACCCACGTCCCGGCCTGAGGAGAGACGACGCAGCACAGGAGGGTTTAGGGAAAGGGACACGGTGAGCACGTTCTGAGCGAGCGGGCCGTGGTGATTGTAATGAGGCAGCTGACGTCCAATCAGGACTAAACGGAAGGAAGCAGCTCCAGACATGATTATGGTTTGAAAAATGTCTCATCTTGCACATTTGCTTTAATCTGCAACGAAGTTCAGCCAAGAACAGAGAGATTTCCTTTTGATGACACACCGATCAGCCGTAATATTAAGACCACTTGCAGGCGTAACATGGAGACGTGAATCGCACTCGATAATCTTGTTATCAGAGTCGGATCCTGACATTGACTCGTGCCCTGTTTAGAAATCTCCTTGTGTTTTCGAGAAACTCTCCGAGAGAGCGCCGTCGTTGAATTTAAAATGTACAAAGACGGAAGGAGAGCTGCACAAAAGCGAAGCAGACGTGTCAACTAGAGGTAAAATATAGTAGAAATAACACAAATCTCTGGAACCGGTGACAATATTGGTTTTAGTTTGAAGTAAAATTGTTTGGGAATTGAAATATCTCTAAAAATGCTTTGATATTGAATTAAATTCAAAGTTGGTGTTAGAAGCAGGAGAAATGGGCAAATGGAAGGATCTGAGCGACTGGTAAGGACCAAACTGAGATGACGGGTCTGCAGTGATCAAAAGTGGTCCGGTAAATAGATCAAGTCTCAATGACGGCCATCATGCATGCTACTTTAACACGTACCACTTATCTAAGCATTGCTGCAGACCATTAAGACCCTTTTAGTTTACTCTTTTAGCAGGATAGCGCTCCCTGCTGCAAATCAAACAGTCCAGGACAGGAATGAGTCGAGGAACACAACACCAACCAGTTCAAGGTGTTGACTTGTCCTGCAAAAGTCCCCACAGATCTCAATGCAATCGAGCGTCTGTGGGAAGTTCTGGACAAACAAAAAGTCCTGATCTGTGGTGGAGTCAAAGGATCTGCTGCACAGACACCACAGCGCCACCTTTAGAGGGCTCGTGGAAAAAGCAGAAGTTGCCGGTTTGATCCTAATATTACGGCTGATCGATGTCACAGAGGCCGAGGTGATGATGCAAACTCATAAGGATGATTTGATGTTTCAAACAGCAACACAGACGAGACACTTCCTGATTAGCACCTGCACCGCTCAGACCAAGTGAATACATTTATTTTTTTTCTTACATGGAAGAGTGCACATTTGATATTTAAGAGTGACTGAGGGATGAGAGAGAGTATACCCCCCCACCATCAAGTATTAAACACACAGCTGCTCAGAAGAAAATTATTTAATGAAGATGGCAAAAGTGACTTTGAGAGAACCCCTCGGGATTTTCTGAGAATATGAATTCAGAGTCAAACACTAGAGAGAAGGCATTTGTATAAATACGCTCTTCTCTTTTCTCCTGCCTCGACTCATCAGGTTCTTCTGCGTGTTTCACATAAACACGACCAAACTCGAGCTTTCTTCTTCTCTTGTAAACGATGTCAAGGATTCAAGCTGCTCCCGGGCGTCTAAACAGTTTAACTCCCCTCGTCCGGGATGTTAAGGCTCGTTTATGGCGATGAATCCCAACCACCGTTCGTTTAATAAGTCTCTGCTTTTTCTTAAAACTAGTTTTTTTTTTATTATTCATATTTAAACGCCGTCTGGAGGAGCTCTTTGATCCGACTTGGGTCCTTGATGTTGAAAGGTTGCTGATGCAACGCACACCTCTGAAGATTAAACTGTCAAAACGCCGTGCGCTCGTTGCGCCGCTCATATAATTAAAAGAGCAAATTTAATAAAACACAAGGAGATGCCATGTTGTGACATTTATTGCAAGCGCACCGGCAGCATTACGCCGCGCGCTTTCAGTTCGGCGTGTTTAATGTCTGCACGACTGCTCTTCATGCTGCCAGGCACGTATGCCGGCGCCTTGCATGATTCGGTGTTCATCTTGCACCCTCTGCTGTTCAGGAAGCAGAAACTATAGATCTCTCTCTGTGCATTATTTTTTACTTCAGACTGTCAAAACAAAAAAAATATGAGAGCAACAATGGGGAATGCAGAAGGCGCTGTGAGGCTCGGCAGACTGTATGCATGTCAAGTTGAGAGGAATAAGAAGAAAGAGAAGGTCAAAACTCTGCAGACGTGCTCCTTCTGTTTTATTCTGGGCCCGTGTTGCAGCCTGAACGCAGCTTACAGTTAAAGCAGGCTGTTAGCGGGTATCTCACTGACAAATGGAGGCCTGTCACAGAGTGTCTGCAGAGCTGCCCCCGAGGTGCACAGCCTCCATGTTAAACAAGTGACAACAGAGGCAGAGATTCTTATCGCGCCGCTTCTCCCTGCTGGCTTTGGTTTGGTGTGAAAATGGAAGGTTTTCAAAATAAAATGTACACAGATCGATGTCTGACAAGTGGCTAATTATATATATTTTTTTCTACTACGGTCACGTCTGGACTCACCATCAGCCCGGCGGTAGAAACGCTGAATAGCAAGCAGAGTAGAAAACACCACAAGCTCCGCCTCCTGGGATACCGCTGACCAATGGAGGAGCTGCAGACGAAAGGAGAGAAGAAACTGATTTAATTTGAATATGTTAACCGCTTTCTAGCTTTAATAAACTTCTAGCATCCGCTTCTTACAAACGGAACTCGTTGTGATCATAACGTGGGACGTCCTGTGCAAAGACATGCTCGTTAGGTTAATTGGTGATTCTAAATTGGTCGTAGGTGTGAGTGTGAATGGTTGTCTGTCTCTCTGCGTTAGCCCTGTGATAGACTGGAGACCAGGGTGTAGCCCCGCCTCTTGCCCGATGACAGCTGGGATAGGCTCCAGCCCGGACCGTGACCCGTCACAGGACAACCGGTTACAAAAGATGAATGAATGAATGTTTTTTAGGGAGTGACAATGTTTCTCCTTGTTTGTTTGTCTCATGATTAGCATTTTTTTTTTTTTTTTTAGCGTCACAGTGTGAGAGCACGTTTGGGAGTTTGCGATGAGACTGATATACACTCTCCTGCCAGGAATAAACGGCCAGTGGGCGCAGCGGTACGGTCTCCCTGCTCGGTCATAATTAACACAGTAACAAGCGGGAAACTTAACGTCGGAGACGCAAAGACGAAATGAAAGGACGGAGGCTGCTGGAGCTCACTTGTGAAGACGGTAAACGCGACACCATTTGAAGGCTGGAGCGTCTAAAAGGAATCCAGCCGTCATTAAATTATTTATTCACATCTGTGCTTTTTCCTGCTGACAGCTAAACCCGTGATGGGTTTGTTTATTAGGGCTTTGCAACGGTGGCACATCTGCAGAAGTGTCCAAGTGTCTAGATTCTGTCCAGTTCCTGGGGCTATTTTGGATTTAACAAACAAAACAAAGCTGCTCGTGAGGGATGCACCGTTAAAAAACCAACACACGGGCGGCAACTCTTTTCAGCACATTGTGACGTTGAATGCCCAAGAAGAAGAGACAGCGCTCTTAAGCTATTACGAGATGCCAAACTATGAATCTTTGGTGTCTTTCCTGTAAATCATATTCTCAGCAAGGCACTGTCAGACTCTCTTGCACTGCAAAAACTTACATTATTGAACAGTTTCTTGTTTTTGTAGTTGTGTTGAGTTTTACCTCATCCTGGTCAATATCTATCTGTTTAAAGTGTGCAGTAAACTTTGACGGCGTGCATTCAGCGCTGGCCGCCACTCATTGTTCCTCAAATAGTTTTCCTGCCAATACGACGACGTGAACGCCTGATGATTCTCTTCACTTGCTGCAGGTCTCATGAACTTTGCTCACCACATTAAGAAGCTTACAGAGCCAGAGACGGAGGAATGTGGTTTGTAGAAAAGCTCAAAGAATATCCATCACATGTGGAACAAAAAGGCTTTAACAGGTTTGATTCACAGAAAAAAAGCACGGTGCGTGTCCTTTCTGTGAGAAAGCCTGGTGAAGCCTAAATCCCCTCCGCTCACCGTTTGTCAGGTTGTCTCCTGAGCAAAAGCTCCTAAATGGCTAAATGCCAAAGGATATAAAAGGCGAACATAAAAGTACAGTGGGAGCACGGGTGTGATGGACGATTTGCTTATAGCTACTTACACTTTCCTGCAGTGTGGGCACCTGGCCAGCGTCCGGTCCGTGAACTCTGTCCACTGAAATGACAGAAGATGCCGGATTCAGTTGGAGACGGGGAAAAAAACAGGCAGCAGAGGTTATACAAGTGTTAAATCCACTAATCCTTTCTGATGTGTTTTTGCTTCCGCTTGCACCTCGTCCCTGGGTTCATAATCAACATAAATCTGTCTTGTTCATTGCTCACGACAAAAAATACAGATTTGAGGAATTAAAATGCACCAGGTAAAAAAAATAAGTCCTTGACTGCTTGTTGATAAAATGTGTTAATGGAAGTAAATAGTTTTGATCCGTTGATTGGAAAAATAAGAGGAAGTTATGGAGGGGACTGTTCTAACCACTTCTTAATACACCGATCAGGCATAACATTATGACCACCTTCCTAATATCGTGTAGGTCTCCCTTGTGCCTCCAAAACGGTTCATCAGAGAATGGACATGGGTCTTCTGATGGTGTCCTGTGATGTTGTTAGTGGGGGTGTGGCCTTTGAGGGAAGGGGCCTCAGTGGATCATCCCACAGATACTTGATCAGTTTGGGATCTAGTGAATTTGGAGGCCAGGTCAACACCTTGAGATGTTCTTCATGTTTTTTTTGAGTTGTTCCTGAAGCGTTTTTGCGTCCGCGTTCATCAATGACTGCGTTTACGTGGTCTTTAGTATCCCGTTTTTGATTGGGTTTTTGAAGTATCCCGTTTTTGTGTTTGTCCATGTAAACACCATATCCTGAATTCAGAAACCGGGTTATGCCTATTTCCCTGATTTCAAGAAACCCGGCTTTGCTACCTGGAGTACTCCGATAGAAGTCGGGATACTGGAGCATGTATACACGTTATCCCGATCTCTGGCGGCTGCCCACTGTCTGCGCAGGCGCGAGTGACGCCAAGTGACGCACTAGAAATACAAACAACATGGCGGCAACGAGAACTTCTCACTTTTGGAGCGATGTAGAGACAGAATTTTCCCTTAAAGTAATAAAAGAACTACCCATAACCACATGTCTAGATGGCAGAAAACACCGGAAAAGCTACGTGACTCTGGTTTTCCACCGCGCAATCTGTTGTAAAGTAAACAAAAGACGTAAAAGACGTAACACACGCATGCGCAGATAGGATGCAGTGATCGGAAAACGGGTTACTGGTATTTATCATGTATACGAGGATATGAATAACCGGGTTTCTCTGTGTTCCATGTAAACACCATATCATGGATATGCTCAAAGCCGGGATAAGCCTCAAAATCGGGATACTAAAGACCGTGTCTGAGACTATGGGGTGGGGGTGTCTGGTCTGGTCTAGGTGGGTGCTACATGTCTAAGTAACATCCACATGAATGAATGACTGAATGCAGGTCCAGAAGTTTCTCAGCAGAACATTGGATTATCACAAGATGGTCAATGTTATTCACATCTCCTGTTAGTGGTTTTAATGTTGTGGCTGATCGGTGTAATAGATCCAATTCGGCACTACAAGGAGGAAGAGTGCTTCACTTTTATATTTCAAGTAGAAGTGACGAACTTGAAGATGAACTGAAATACGCCTGCTCATACGATTTTAGAAATTTCGTTCTGATTCTTGTGCCGAGAGCTGCACAAAAATAAAAATCTCTCACAGAGCAGACACTCTCTCCTTAATGCTAGGGTGTGATACATCTGCTCGGCGGGCTTTGCAGAACACATTGTGCATGCCCCACACTCGTCAAGTTGTGAGAGAAAACACTGAAAAGGGGAAGAAACATTATCAGCAGCCGCGCGATAAAAGATTCACTGCAACGCCACCCAGGGCACAGATCTGTATCACACAGCCTGACAGGGAAAGGTCCGGCCGAATGCTAAACACACCGCTCCATCCGTCTCGCCTCCTTTTTTTTTACGCCTCCCTTCTTCTCTTCCTCTGACTAACGCCGACCATATATCCAAACCATCTTTACCTGTCCTGCACATCGTTAAAAGAGGAGCAAGAATTTTCTTTTGACTTCACCCTTCGCAGTAAATAGCCGTAATACATCAGCAGCAGAGTTGATGGGGCTTATTGATCTGCGCCGATAACTCAACATTTGCTCGGCCTGGCGCTCACGCGTTTTGGCTTTTCAATAATTCACCCCCACAACAGAACATTTCACAACTGCGGGGTCTACAGAAACAAAATGCTTCAGGTGGAGGAGATAAAAGCATCACTCGAAAAAGCCAAAAACAGCCAAAGCAGTTTTATTATTCCCCTCTCCTGTACGGTAATACATAGCCTCTTAAAAACATTTCACTAGTTCTTGGCTCTCTACAGTGAACATATATATCAGTATTTTTCACGTTTACGCCGCTCAAAGAGACAAAGAGAGGTGCGGACCTGTAGCAGAGACTCAATATACGCTGGTTGTACTTTATACTCACCGTCAAAGGCGCTGATAAATATTTTAAAGCTGCTACTATACATTTAAAAAAAAGGTGAAGTCCTATTTAAAGAGGAATTTTTAACTGTTTTCTACAACCTGGACATTATTTCTGGCATAAAATTCAATTCTTTACTCACCCATATAACTTTGGTGTCATGTGGAGTTGTTCGGACGATATTTATATCCAGTGGAGCATCGCGTATATCCATATAGTGGGAGTGAATGGGGCACCGAAACGCAGCCTCTAAATAGACATTATCTGCCACGAAACTCATTCATTTCACAATATTTTGTTATCATACGCTAGTGCTATTCTCCGCTGAGTCCGGAGTTCGACTGACCTATAGACCATGGATGATGTCGCCTCCTCTGAGCGATGTACGCACATAATGCGTTATTTCTAGGCTGCATTTCGGTGCCCCATTCACTCCCATTATATGGATATATAGATCTAAATATCACCCGAAGGACTACAAATGACACAAAAGTTATATGGGTGAGTATTTTATGCCACAAATAAGGTCCAGGTTGTAAAAATCAGTACTTCCCCTTTAAGGCAGTATATTGTGAGAAGAAAACAGAAATAGGAGACAACTTTATCGGACTGTGTCTCCACGATAAATATTAATTTGATGTGCGCATAAAAACGGTAAAAGCAGCTAATGCATGCAGAGATCTGATGATTAATTTAACTTTAGGTGTGAGGAAATGTACTTTGACTTGTCTACTTATGATCAGATCATGACAGTACTGCTCACAAATAAGTCATTAACAAATAGACATAACTGAGCTAGAAAGCCAAGTACAAGGTGGCAAAGACATCCAGGAAGACAATATGACAAAATATTTGAGCAATGAAACAAAGCTGAATTCTTGACAGCGTAGTCAAGGATGTGCAGAAGCAGGTATGACTCAACAGGAGTGATGTATTGTGCCGCAGTGTGACCACACATGTCAGCGTCACCTTCACCTGTCGTGCCGCTGCTATTAAACGACTAAATCCTCACAGAGACAGTCGTGTATTTTAAATCTCGCCGGTCATCTTTTGTTGATTAAACGTCTCTGACTTTCTGCTATCTGAACAGCGGTGCTTCTTGAGACCTAACCAAATCACAAATGCACATATGCACGGACCAGTTTACACGTCCACGTCGCCAGCTGTCACTTTACTACAAGCTGATACTGCCACAATGTGGTTAAAGCTCAACCTGCAGCAGGTTTTTTTTTTTCTTCCTTCTTAAATTCTCCTGTGGAAACCATGCATGTAATCTCTTCTGGTTTAGAAATAAGCCAGATAGATTAGTTTGCTCCTTTTAGTAAGAGGTTTTAAACCTTTGAATGTTATTAAAATAACATTAACAACTAAAAAAACAGGATAGAAACATCCATTTCCTCCCTTTTATTAATGAAAAGACCTCACGCTTGCTAGTACACAGGCCTCCAGTGAGCAATTCTTGTTCAATGATAAAGCCTAGAGTACAGTACAGGTGTACTACCTACTTATTCTCTCTCTACGAGTTATTTCTGGACACTTCTTTGTCCACTTCCACGTTCCCAGCCAGGAAAACCAGCATGTCAATATGCTCCGCGGTGAGCCCTCGAGCGTCCAGCACTTCTGATAATGCCTGATGTGCTGAACACTTGTTTTGAGGCTCAGCTTGAGGCTGCAAAGCACAGATACCGTCTGGCGAAAAGAGCTAGCAGGGTGGCAGAGCGGCTCTCCCACCAGGCGAGCTGCGCCTCAGAAGCACTTATTGTTTCCATTTGTTTGTTTTTTTGTTATAACAAGAAATCAATTGTGGGGTGGTCAGCATGGGGGTATGGACTGAGTTACCTCCCCCGTTAGCTTCACCTGCCTCACATCCTGGCAGCCTTTCAAGCCCGGTAGTGGACCTTTCCGAACCTTTTTTGTTTACTTTCCACTCCTACCTCCATCGCTCTACAACTCAGAGCTGCTTCCAAGGCAGAATTATTTCTTTCACCTCTTGCTCTATGGCAGCAAAAGTGTCCTTAAATCTTGCAGTGGTAAGGACGACGTCCAGCCGTCTGCTTTCTTGCGCGTTTTTATTTTGTCCTCCGTCCTTCGCTATCAGACGGGAAAATTGTTTCCATTTCGGAGGCGGCGCGAAAAATAATGTGAGGTCCTCCTCTACGCGTAATTCATCACCTGTGCAGCGGGCAAAAGACCTCTCTGATAGTTTCTAGTATTTTCCACGCCGTCCAAACCGTACATCCTCTAAAGATGTTTGTCATCTGAGATAATCTGGGAAGCCTTGGCCGAGGAGATGTGACTGTGGATCTTTGTGCTCAGACTATTTTACTACATGTGCCGTTCTTTAGGCTGGAGCCGATGCCAAACGAGGACACACATGAAATACATGTCCCAAAGAGAAGCAGGGGAGATTATGGTCTAAAATAAAAAACAACAGCCTGGATGAACATGTGTTAAAAGAAGAGATGCCCCTGTAATTGACAGTACTTGTGAGCTTACGCTTAAAAGAAAGGGGAAAGAAACGTCTTCACTGGAGTCAAAATTAAATTTCCTCGAGGACAAAAAGCTGAGCAATTTAACCGAAAGTGGATATTTTCTCCCTTTTTTAAAATAAGGTATTTCATTTTCTGCTGAGAGTTGAATCAGAAGATCTACTTTATATTAGTCTCGTATCTGAGTAAATCCTGACTTATGGTATCACATCTACACCAGAGGGATCAGCCTCCTGCAGCAGCCTGACGTGCTCCTCACCAGGAATAAAACTACACGTGATGCCGACGCCAACGGATTTGACTAATCCAAAATGCATTTCCTCGTCTCTCAGTGGTCGGACAAGCAAAGAAAATTCTCCCTCCTACATGCCATATTCTCCAGCTCCTACGTGACCGGCTCAGTTCCAGTGGTAACCAGGTAGCGCCACTACCGACACGACACTACGACACAAGTATAAATCCATACGCTGGTGTAGCCTGCTATGACATAAATAAAAGTTTTGTGTGAGACTTCAGGATGTTATTTTGTGTAGATCATCATAATCTATCAACCAAGACTGATCAAGGTTAGTTTGTGCTATCTTGGGACAGAGCCAGCCGAGGTTCGTCTACTCATTTCAAATCTTAGCTAAAATAGCTTTTGGAGCATTACTCAAATTTAAATAAAAGTTAAAGCTGCGAGAAGCGACAGGTGGGCAAAACCTGGTTGTACGACATACAGTTGCGCAACAGTACACCATGGCACGATGCATCGCCATTGAGAAAAAAAGTTGGCGGGTCTTTTGAGTCTTTAGACACGTCTGTCACTATTTTTTTTGTCCAGGGTCTTTGAAATCTTTTGCGTCTTGTCTCTGCCAGGCGTGAACTTGCTAGTAACAGCATGTCACAGTCGGTGCTAGCAAAATGTTATGAATATTGACATTATTAGCATTGAAGTTAGCTAAACTAACATCTTTAAAGGGGAACTACTGTTTTTTACAACCTGGACCTTATTTTTGGCATAAAATATAGTCATTTACTCACCCATATAACTTTTGTGTCATTTGTAGTCCTTCGGGGATAATTAGATCAGCGTATATCCATATAGTGGGAGTGAATGGGGCACCGAAATGCAGCCTAGAAACAACCCATTATCTGCCACAAAACTCATTAATTTCACCAATATTTTGTTATTATACGCTAGTGCTATTCCCTGTTGAGTCAGGAGTTACGGGTTAACATCATCTGGGGTCTGTAGATTGACCTACAGACCCTGGATGACGTCTTCTCTGAGTGCCGTGACAGTCGGCTTGTTTACCTGTAATTTGCTACTGCTAGTTTTTTACAACATGGCTAAATATTTCTCCGATTCTGAGGTTGTTGACGAACCATAGCTCAACGGGGAATAGCACTAGCATACGATAACAAAATATTGGTGAAATGAACGAGTTTCCTGACAGATAATGAGTTATTTCTAGACTGCATTTCGGTGCCCCATTCACTCCCATTATATGGATATCCGCAGATCTAAATATCTCCCAAAGGAATACAAATGACACAAAAGTTATATGGGTGAGTAAATTATTGTATTTTATGTCAGAAATACGGTCATGGTTGTAAAAAAAATGTAGTTCCCCTTTTAAGATGTTAGTTAAAGATGTTAGTTTAGCTAACTCAAATGCTAATAATGTCAATAGTTGTGACATTGTCGTAGCACCAACTATAGAGAACAGCGAATGTTACTAGCAGGTTCAAGCCTGGAATATAATCCGACATTATATCGGTGAGTAAACGATCGTATTTTATGCCAGAAATAAGGTCCATTTTGTAAAAAATCAGTAGTTCCCCTTTAAGGCAAGTAACTGAAAATGTTGAACTGATCCTTTAAATGTCAGTCTAACAATAACAGAGATAGTTTCTAGTAATTCCTGCAGGGATTTGCCATTTCATCCATTCTGATTAAATGTTATTAAAAGCAGAGAGAGCTCATACCAGGAAGGTGTTGCTGCAGTGTCCACAGGAGACACGAGCTCCAGCTGGCTGGGGTTCAGGACTGGCCGGACCAGGATGGACCGGACCCAGATTTATTATCCTCTTACTGGAAGGAGACAGACAGACAGACACAGCGAGTCAGCATTGCATTCGCCGGCACGAGATATTATTCAGTGTAAGAGCATGCTAATCACGCCTGATGTTGCGAGCGGCAGTTTTTTTTTCCTTTATGGAATCCGTCGGCAGTGAATCCTCTCATTACCTCGTACACTGCTTTCCAACAATCAGCTTCCTCAGACACCGGGAGAGGCTCAGAATCAAGGATCAGACAGCGGCGCAGGAGATACGTCTCAGTTTAGTCAGCATGTCTGGTTTGAATGCAAAACAGTGATACTAGAGGGGAAACTCCTGAGAGCAGTTCAATGCTGGGAGAGTCACCTGTGAGGATGGCGCTTCGGCAATATTTTATCGCGCAGATGTGTAAACTCTGGTTAACTGTGACTGAACAAACTTGACAAACTCTCGACTTTAAAAGTTTGCATCAGCATCTCTGACACAAACTCCAGAGCTGAGATGCACTTTAACATGAGGTTAGAGCACAAATTAGCTTTAAGAACATAATTTCTTACATAAGGCATGCAGTGATGTCTTGCCGTCAACTGCATTAACCATAAAGCATCTAAACAGGTAAATCCTTTCGCCCTGAGCCTGACTTCATGATGTGCATTTAAGGTGACAGATGAGTTATGGGCTGCAGATCCTCATGACAAAAGGTTCTAGGATGCTCAGTTCAAAATTACAGATATTTACATAGCAGCATGAATTTTAAAATTTGGAGGAAAAAAAAAACTAAAAGATGGCTAAAAATGTTTCTCTTGCATATTTTATGCCTTGGGCATAAACAAAGAATCTTATCTCTCTTGCCAATTACGCTGGGCTGCAGCAGCGTGACGTTCAGAGGAGCTGCCAGAGCTGTGCATTTTCCGTGACTGACATCAGTCTAACATAAAAAAACCCGTACTGTGAAATATGTTCTGTGGATTTTTGCTCGGCTAATTGCCTGTCAGAAGTCGGGTGAAACTTCGTAAACAGTCGTCGGTCAAGTGAATAACACCGATTGCCTCGTTATCGCCTCACCTGTCAGTGGGTGTGGGATATTAGGCTGCAAGTGGTAAACATTATGACCACAAAGTTTTTAAAACTTCATGCTCAAAGTTGAGGTTAGTAGCAAGAAATATGGACAAGTGGAACAATTTGAGGAACTCTGACAAGGGACAAATGGTGACGGCGAGACGACAGAGCATCGCCAAAACTGCAGCTCTCGTTCACGGTCTGCAGCGGTCAAGGAAGGAACAGTAGTGAACTGGCTGCAGGTTCACGGGCAGCCCAGCCATGCTAATGAACACAACGAGTGAAAGCCGGCCTGTGTGGTCTGATTTAACAGTTACTGTAGCTCAAACTGATGAAGAAAGTTGAAGCTGGTTCTGATTGAAAGGTGTCAGAATCATACTGTCTATAAATATGGACAATGCGTCGCCACTTCCTTGCATTGGCCAAACTGACGCTATTTTCCGGTGGATACGGGCGGCACCATCTTGTGACTTTGCAACTAGAGTTGGCGCAGTACGGCCCAGAGAGTGGAGCCATGCGTAGCCAGGATACCGATGACCCGACCACACTTCCTCCAGACTCACTCAAGTTTTTGTTTAATACACTACGCTGAGCTCTACCTCTACCAGTTTGAAGGAAACGTTGAATTATACACTGTATTTGTTATTAATTTTTATTTACAACTCTCATGCTTTGCGGCGCGGTTGGCATGGCAACTGGTAGTCGACATTATGTCACATCCTGATTCTATAGCGTCAAATAACTAAACTAAAATGAAACTTATCCATAAATTTGACACTTTGACGTGGATTAACATCATATCAACTACCTAACGTGACTGAAACCATTCCTGAAAAAATATATATATATTTGACATGTATTTTAGCGTTTTAGTTTGGACCAAGTCCCATCTACTAACATGGAAGAGGTGATGACATATACTGCAGCCAGCCACCAGGGGGAGCTCTACTTGCTTTGGCTTCACTTTTGAGGAGCAGTTCTGTGGTTCATCTTTATATACAGTCTATGTTCAGAAGACACAGTGGATCACGGATTGTTTTATGGTGCTGTATAGTTGCAGACCAGCTAGGGTGTCCATGCTGACCCTTGTGTGCATCAGAACTGGACCAGAATGGAAGAAAGTTGTCTGGTTTGATGATGATGGTGATGGTACATATCAACATACAGTATAACATCCACATAAATGTCAGGACTCATGTTTTCTAGGAGAAGTTTAACTGTGACGGGATCATCTGTGTTATCCACTTCTCTGGCTGAGGGTTTTAATGTTGTGGCACATGCTATATGGTGACTTTTAACGTAACTTATCAGACACTTCTTTGAAAGCCACTTGCATGTTCAGACTCTGATTATAATATGAATTAATTTGTATAACATGGGCATTAGCTCGTCTGCAGGAATGTAGCGCATAATTAAAAGCAGCAGCAAGATGCAGACTGAATATCTCGACGTAATCCTCTAACCCTGCACAAGATATGGGCCAAATTAACAGATAATACACACAGAGTGTATCACCCACACATAATGCTGATGAAACGTTGAAGTGAGACTCGTGATGCGGCTGTCCTAATGAGGCTGCTACTTCCTTTTCCGGCTCGCTGAGCACTGCATGTAAACCGTGCTGGGAGCATAGCCTTAATTGAGGGCGCCGCTGTTCCCACTGCACCTTGTTTCCTCTGCTCCACTTCTTTCTCCTCAGAAAGGCGCGGCGCTATCTCGGTGTGCACACACACACACACACACACACATTACATCCACAGGCACAAATAATTACTCACCAATATGGTCGGGGACAGGCGATCCTCTGAGAAGTGACTTTGCAGATGAGCAGACAGTTGCAGGGGCAGCGAACGTACTTCTTCCCCGCCGGCGCATTCTTAATGGGCTGCAAGGGGGAGACGGGAACACACAGGGGGGAGGAGATAAGGAGACAGCAGAACAAACGGATTGGAATAGGGATAGATAACAAGCCAATTATTCTTGATGGACGAGAATTAACCAATACCACATGAGGGAGTGAGGTGTTCCAGGAGATACGGGAAGTGACTGGAAAAGAAATCAAGCTGACTTAACTGGTGGCGATTTATCTTGTGTGGAGGTAGTTTGAGCTGAAACTTAAAGCTTCGTGCATATAAACAAGATGTCAGAGGTTCACACACACAACTGAGACACACAGAATTTAACTCATCTGGCAATCAAGACGAAGCTCTGACACGCCCTCAACGCTACGCCCTTGCCAATACTTCAGTGATTGGTGCTAATTTTGCAAATAAAATGAATTTCTGCAAATCAGAAACAAAGCATCGGCGGCGTGTGTTTTTCTGGCGTTTGTTGGCGTATGTACCGACGTTCTGTGTGCGAACAACACGTTCAGTTTGTTCAATCATCCAGGCTACAAGCAGAAAGCAATTACATACACAGGATGAGAAGGGCTCTGCTGCTGCCAGCCATCTCTGTCAGGTGCACATTCTGCCAAATACGCACTCAGCAAACTACTTAGTTAGATTAATTAGACTGAAGTTGTATTGGGGAACAGCTGAAATCGGGCCGAGACCACCCTCTCTAACTCTAGCTCAGCTCGGTTCATTTGTTCCAGAACAGGGAGTGATTGCTGTGTTCAGACCAGAACAAAACGAACCGAGCTGAGGGATAACGGCTCCTGGTTGTGGACGACACAACAACAGGGCAATACCTTAACTTTCTTGTCTATTTTTAGTATTTTTGGTGTCAATTTGGAAAACATCTGCTTTAAATCCTGGTTCATATCTTGAGACGTTGCTTTGGTACATCCACATAATCTTCATTCACGGTGCCATCCATTTTCTTAGGTGCACCAGCGCCTCCTGCAGCAAAGCAACTTCGTAACATGATGCTGCCACCCCCATGCTTCATAGTTGGGTCCTTTAGGCCAATTTCTTTCTTAAAGTTGAATTATGCTTCTCCGACGGCGTACGGCATGGTCACGCAGACGGATTGACGCAGAGGTGAATCCTTTCTAAGTTCTCCGTCGGCTGGTGAACGTTGCAAAGCAATTCATCGCCAGAACTATAGGGAAGTCTCCCTCCACGAATTGTGTGCCATTTGGCCATCTTTGTAATCTTTGGTTGTGCAAGTGCTCGTACTTCCTGACTTCCTCTGCGACACCTTCCTCGATGTTGTCCATTTTGTGGTTCGTTCTTTAACGAGCAGCAGGCTCTGCGTCGTTGCGCATCGACGGATACGGACGAGCATGAACCAAGCTTTAGTTCTTGGCTGATTTCCTCAGATTTTTCCCCAAGATGCCAAACAAAAAAAGTCTTTAAAAGCATTCACAGATGTAGCTGTTTAAAGGAACTGAGTGTACGTAAACTTTGGACCCACTGGAATATTGAATTATAGATGATATAATCAGTCTGTTAAATGTTTTTTAAAAATAAATGTTGGAAAACAACTTATGCATAAATTAGATGTGTGATTTGCCAAAGCTATGGCTTAATAACATGAAATCTAAACTTCTATCGTCAACAGTGAAGCTTTTAATATCAGCAAAGATATCCAAAAAAGAAAAATAAACACTATACAGATCATGGTTGTTTTACAGATCTGGTCTTCTACGTGTCCAATCAGCCAATTATATTCTTAAAAACTGAATCCTGTAAGTTGTATTTATCTAACAACCAGGTTTGTGCACCGTGTGTGTAGCCTTCTTTGCATCTTTCCATCATCCGAGTTCAACTTTCACGTAAACACCCCTGTATGAATGAATCACAAGCATTGGCCTGGTATGAAGAGAACATCCTGTGTGTCCGCCTTGCTGATGGCTCTCTCCAGTGCATCATTAAACTCTGACTAACCAGATCAGATGGAGTTGCTGCGTGTTTCCGGTAACATTATAAATTTCTCAAACAACGCATGTGGGAGTGGAGTTTATGTCTGCACTAAAAGAGACGGCGTTATCGCTGTAATGTTATAATAATCAGTGTTTGTTTAAAGAATAGACTGTGCACTGCAGGTTGTGTTACTGTTTTACACTGATTTAGTGTTGCATTTGTTCAGCTCATTTTAAAATGGAAATTAACAGGATTATTAATAAATAATTGAATTCTTTGATAGTAAATAAGTCACCTACGCCTCTGACATCTTAACACACAAACAGCTGTGTCACTGCCGCTAAGCGACTCCCATTCATGTAGAGATCTGTGGCAGTCAAGCAACTTCTAATATTGTTTACATGCAATTACTTTTACTCCCCGCTATCTTACCCCTGCTGTCAATTAACGGCAGGCTGGGTAAAATGATTATGTCACGGCTAACGCTAATAAAGACAATGTAAACAGAACGTTTTTACTCAAAACAAATAACCGAAGATACGAGAGTAAAGCTGGGCTCAGACGACAGGCAATTAAGGGGAGAGACCTCGCAGATATTCTTCTCTAATCTTAAATGCAACACACACTACAGGATATTATTAAGATTACTGTGTCAGATCAGGGAACATTGTATTCAACACCCGACACGACCTCATGGGGAAGCGGATGTAAACCAAACAGACTGTGGAGCAACAACTTGCTGGTTTGCAAACTGCCGATTGAAGAAGAGGAAGAAGGCGAAGAAAAAGAGGAAGTTGCAGTAACTTTGTGATACAAACAGAAAGGCCTAAGACGGCTAAATATGTGTGACTCTAACGTCCTATTATCACAGGGGAATGTTATGTGATTTAGAAATGATTCCCTGCATTTGGGTTTCATGCGGCGCACACACACGGGGCGGATAAGCACACTCTGTGTTTTACTCTAATCTACTGATATTATCCCTGGTTATGACGTCTCTGCTATTTTCAGCTTCCACTTTACTGCACGTCAGACGTAATTTTATACTTTATACTTTAGCTGTTTTGCAGATTGGATTAATAATTGCTTAAATTACATTCAGGTCCATTAATCTGAGGTAGAGGCAGACGTATAAAGGCGCGGACACAATAAACTGACCTCAATGAAATACCGTCAGTGAGGGATGCTGTGATTTTACGTCAAGACGCCAGTGTCTGGACCAAAAGGTTGCACTTGAACACGCCACAAAGACAATAGTCAAAGTCTAGCTGGCGCATAGATAGATAGATAGATAGATAGATAGATAGATAGATAGATAGATAGATAGATAGATAGATAGATGGATAGATGTTTGTCTTTCTCTCTTCATCGTAACAGATGTGGTAGTGTGTGTTCAAAAGATGGAGAGCCACGACTAGCTGGGAAGCCAAGAGTCGGTCAATTTAGATTGAAAATATTTGTGTACTTAAACGACGAGATGAGTTAAATAAGTAAAACAAAAAGAGCTTTCTGTGCCCCCTTTCAACTGTGGTTTAGTGTACTTTCGTCTCTTCCATTTCTTGTCCCGTGCACTGGCTAAATCAGAGTGATTTCTCTTATGAATCTCTTAAAAGAAACGTAAAAAGATGCCACAAAAGTAAGAGACACAACCGTCAGCTTGGTGTGTCACGGCCCTTAGGGGCTCTTATTTCAAAATCTAGAATCTCTAAAACTAAGCCATGTAGGCAAAACTACAGGAAGTCTGTAGGGAAATGTGTTTATTATTATTATTATTTAATTTGTGTGGATGAATCCTTTACTGAAATATACTGCTTGAGTATTTGTGCGTGTAAACATGAGCAGACTGTGCACATTTTAACTCCGATTCGCCTCGCGACCTACCGTTGCTTCGTTGCAAACCCCACACTTGACCACGTGCTGGTGGATCTTGCCCTCCACTGAGATCAGGCTCTGACACACCCGGCAGGTAATAACAGGGGCACTGCCGCTCTCCGGGGAGGTGAGCGGGGAGTAGGGCGGCGGGTCCTCCCCCAGGAGCACCGACGGCTGCGAGGGGCTGGGGAACGGAGGAAAGCCTGAACAAGGACGGGAGACAAGGAAAGGGATGAATACAAAAGTAGTGAGAGCGGTGACAAATGGGGAGGATTGTTGGAGGGAACAGCGAGCTGCGCAGTGGAATGGAAAAAAAAAAGACTCAATTCCCATGACAAGGAACCGCTCGCGACAAACAGGATAATAAGATTTGGTCTCGAGTTCAACTGAAAGGAGCTTTAGTAGAAAAACACTCCAGGAATGCTGAGCAGGGTTAGTTTCAACAAGGGAAAGTCTGTGTATTTGTGACATAAAAAGTTAAATCAGACAGTAAATAGAGCATGTAGAAAACCACCCTAAACCCACACCACCTGCTCTACTTTTTTGGAATGAGTGCCTTAGTTTAAAGCAATTTGTGCGGGATAAAACAGAATTAAAAGCCCCATCTCATGCTTTTTCTATTAATGCACGGAGGCACTTCCTATCTGGACGCTCATTGGTCGCATCCCTCTCTTGCAGCATCCCTCCGCAGCCTCCACAATGGCTTTCTTGTGTGTCAATCATATCAGGTGTTTCTCGGATGCTAGCTAGCTAAGCGGCGCAGTTATCCAGTTTGCGGGTACAACATGCGCCCGTCAACTGCACAAATACATGCAACAATTCACATTTGGAGCAATACATGAAATGTAGTTCAAAGATAATAATTAAATTGAGCTGTAATCCGGAAACTTTGCGGTTTGGTTTGCCGGTGCTAGCTACATTTAGCTACCAAGCTAACAGAACGGTTGCTATGTTAGCCAATTAGCATATTCCCTCCTGCTTCCTATCGTTTATGAAAAACTGCACATTTTATCCAACTTATTTTATATAGGTTAATACTCTCCGGGTGTAAGTTATATTCTAAACAAATACAAGCAGAACAGGACGGCTATTTGTCACTGTCAGAGCTAACCTAGCATGCTAACCGGAATGCGCTGTCAGTGAGGCTTACGCTAGCTAGCTAGCTAGGCTACATGAAGCTAGAGGGGGTAGCGCCATGGATACTCACTCTCTGGCTTGTTGGTCACACTGTAGGTCGCTGCGCCGGGAGACACGCCGCCGTTACCGCTGCCGAGAGCAGCATCTCCCTGGTCTGACAGTAGCGGGGACCTCTCGCCGTCCGCCATACCGAGAGCGAGGCGTGAGGTGGAGGGGGGAAGAGCGGGAGCGAGATTGCAGACGGACACGGTGTGGTATTGTTGTGTCGGAAATGCGGGCGTCACATGATCACGCCGCCGCTGCTGCGGTAACGATGCCCGGGGGTGTGGCACACTGCACACCGGGGGATGCTCCACAGATGCACTCCCTAGAAAATACACGGGAATTATGAGACAGCAGATATGGTCTGTTTGTCAGCTGTTTATTTCAAGTTTAAGTAGAATAACTAACTATTAAAGTATTTTTTTTAGAAAAAAAATAACACAAGGCAATACTTTAAAGAGTCCAAAAACTGTAATATTGTATGCTATATTCAACACTGTCTAACACTTCTTGTCAGTAATATTTCCTTAATGAATGACAATTTACATACTATAACACTTTTATATACTAGAGTTACAAAG
Organism: Planiliza haematocheilus; assembly: GCA_005024645.1. Classification (NCBI taxonomy): domain Eukaryota; kingdom Metazoa; phylum Chordata; class Actinopteri; order Mugiliformes; family Mugilidae; genus Planiliza; species Planiliza haematocheilus. Next base: position 451,858 of record SRSE01001205.1, read on the forward strand.
TATTTTGGTATCTGTGCGCACTTATGTTTAGCTTCAGCTGTATTGAGAGGCCCTCAGCACAAAATGTGCTGCCATATTTGTGTTTCACTTCCTGTTTAGTTCCACTGACAGGTTTGCAGTTTTTACTTCCCTCTTCCAGCCGCAAGATTATTTCTGTACGTTTTAAGATATCCAAGGTGAATGAAGGGTGAAATTCAAGGTACTCCAAAAAACTGCGTGGAAGCATGTCTGAGAGAACTGTCTGGAAGCTGGTCGGTGAAAAGACACTCACTTGATCCTTCATTTGGTACACTAAGGGAAATAAATGTGTCCTGCACTAAATCTGAGCTTTGTGAAGGTTATGGTCTTCATTATTTGATTAAAATATCTGAGAGAGCTGTTGATTCAATTGCGTTTTCATTACTAGTATAACTACTGAAGTGTATTGTGTTGTTCTGATGCATGTTGCTAACATTTCTAATAACTCCATGTGTCAGCTTTAGCACATAATTAAATCCATTTCAACAGCGTCACAAACTTCACACTCCAACATGATCATACAGTCGAACTGCCACTGCAGCTCGAAGGAGAGCAGGACTGTTATAGTACCTAATGCTACCTAATGAAGTGGCAAGTGAGTGTCCTGTATATTCAGCTCTCTTCAGTATTTATTAAGATAAGATAAGATATAAAGACAGCTGTAAATAGTGACCAACAAATAACACAAAGAAAAAAGTACACAAACTTTAAAAAGTTCCTATTTGGTAACGGTTTAATAATCTGACTGCATACATATTTATATTGATTATTCCTAAACTTTGAGGATGAGGCACAGTTGGAGTCTGATTTAAAACATTTCTGTCTGGAGCGCAGTTAATTATGAAAAGAGACAACACTGCTTACATAAAGATTTGTAAAATAATCAGCGTACCATCTGCATTAAATGTATTCTACCCATTTGCACAGTCTGTTATCAATAGTTTTCATTCATAACTATTCACATACTACATTGTTTGGCCCACAGCGTGTGCAAGGTGAAAGGTAATGAGTGATATTCTTAAATCAGCAATCATGTATTTTGCTTGAGAGTCATTTAACCATCCCTTAAATTATTAAAGTCTTCTGGAACTGTTTTCCAGAAGACTCATAATGACCGCTTATCAATACAGGCTATGCTGATATCATCATCATAAAAAAGGAGGGTAATAACTGTATACTACTGTGTGTTTATGATTATCCAGTGATAAGAGAGCCAGATAAGTCAAATATTAATTAGAAATGCATATTTTAATACTCTCATAGTATCCGCTTTAACACATGAACACATGTAACATCAGCTACAACAGCAATACATATCTTTTTGTTTTCAGCCAATAAACAAGGTTTAGTGTCACTTCATATTCTCGGTTCTTCTTCTTTCCTACTGCATGCTGATAAAGTCCATCGGCCGCTTCATGAGCAGGGTCACCTCCAGTTCGTCCCTCTCGCTGAAGAACTGGGCCTTTCCCTCCTGACTGTGGACGGGATGAGGGAGATGGAGTCCCAGTTTGCTGAAGAGGTGAGGAAAGACGGGGATGAAAGAAAGAGTCAGGGATGTGTCTTGCGTATGAGAGGAAGATGTAAAGAGCTGCGCTCGCATCATGGCATGAGCTCCTGATTGAAAGGAGATGTCTGGAAAGGGGAGCTTTTGCTGCTGCCCTGTCATGAAGGGATTAAAAATGAAAGGGAACGTTTTCAAAGCAGCTTACTATTTTGGTGTCCGTAGATCGAGGAACTTTTCTTTGACATCCAGGACCACATCTGTTGCTTTCGTGTCCGGTAGTTTGATTTTCACCTACGAGAAATCACATAATATTGTGCATATTTTCATCTTTAATTCAGAAAGGAAACAAACTTCATACATTTACTTTATAATATCACTTTTGCTAAACACTAAACATTTATCTGAGGCTGTAAAAGTACTGAAATGATCTTCCTGGAGTTTGTAATCGAATAGGGGAAAAGTACAGTTTGTAATATTCTTAATGTAACTTTGATCCAGTTTTCTCAATATATATTTAATGTGTGCTCCTCATGCTGTTTGCAAATAGTTTTTTTAGTCTAAAACGACTTTGTTCTTAAAATTTATTTTCTGCAAACTCCTGATATTGTCAGGTTTTGTGTCTCTTTGTGTCCCTGATCACATTATTGTTCATTTTATTTGTGCATTTAGTGAAGTAAGTATAAAAAGCTTACCAGCATGGCTTCACAGCACATTGAGGATGGGTCCTTTCTGCTTAAGCCCAAGAACAGATCCTCAGTCCCTACACTCTGCTTCAGGATTAATTCATACCTGCAGACAGAGGTTATAAATAACACAAAAAACAGATGAATCAGCACAATGTTGAGCTCATTTAAATGTGAATCACACGAGAACTGCCGAAACAAACAGGCAGAAGTATAGCAGCACTGCATAGTTAGTTTGACAAGTATTTGTCATAAATAATTTCAAGTTATGACATGAATATCCCTGCACAGGAAAGTGTTGGTTTGGATTTTTGCTCAGATATGCACAGGGAGTTTTTAACCTCATTCTAGGGTGAAATTTCAACGAGGAACTGTCTGTTTTCCCCCAAATTTAAACCCTTTATTATCGTCCTTTTGTGCATGTTTGTTTCTTCCCTACAGTCTTACTCGGGTTGCGGCCGTGGGTCAGCCAGATCGTCGTACTGGGATCCCTCAGCCACCTCTTCCTCACTCCAGATATCTTTACTGTCCCTCTTTGTGTAGGCAGTAGACGCTAAATAAACAGACAGCACAAAATCCGTTCACGCATTTGTATTTTTACATTTCTCAAGAATTATATTGGAAAATTATACAAAGCATTACGCTCTCTATCTTGTTTGGGCGAGGGGCCAATGTGTCCTGGACCCAGCCGAGCACATGCTGTCACATTCTGTTGAAATAAAGCAATATATTGTCAGAATTACATAAAACTAAGGAGAAACTTTATTCAGTGTAGTTCAGACTGTCATTATGAAGCAACCACAAACCTATATAATCAAATGATAAGGCTTTAAGTCCAAATACAAAGGGACTACATGTCTTTCTTCTCTAAAAATGAATGTATATGACTGCATGCAAGTCTTACTTCACAGTCTCCATCCTCCTCCTTCTCCTGCTGAGTTGATAACAGGTCAGAAAGAGCCTTTAGGTTCTGGAAAGACGATGCTCCAAGACACTCCATTCAGAAAAAACTATAAATCTACTCGTTTTTTTTAATGTTTTGGAACTTCCTTCCAAATCATACCTAATACTACCGATACTACAGAAACTATATAAACAATAACTAGAAAACTATACTTCTAAACGATTGACCAAAAACTAGTCTGAATTAGCCGGGATACCGAAATTAGCAGCTTATGCTAACATCACGTTCGGACCGTTGCTGTTGACGCTTTCCGTTTCCAAGGAGACGACCAGGCTCTCAGTCTGCCATGACAACCAGTGACGTCAAACTTATGCGTCGAACATATTTATAAAAGTGAAGCAGCTTTACATTATTTATTATATGTTTTTAAACTTAAACTTTAAAAAATAACACAACGAATATGTGAAAATGATATATTTTTTTATTTAACATAGGTGTATAAATACTTTGGAGAAATAATAATGAATTAATGTCCTTGTAAACGGGAAGAAAACGTTTTATCCGTGTATAAAATATTTCAGCTAACATTTTAGGTAAGTGCCTGTTAAATAAATAATAATAATAATAATAATAGTAATATATAAAATAACCACAGTATATTCCTGCGTTTTCCGGTGAAATGAAAAGCGCTTGCCAGATTTCTGAAAGGCGGCGTCGTGAGTTATGTCCCTCTGCGGACTCCGTACTGCATGCATGGCCCAGAGGGATCATGTTGAAGGTGAGCGGTAGTGCCATGCCGGGAGCGCTGAGTTTGTTGCCGTTTACCGTCTCTGCTGCCACCGGTGACGGGGAAAAAGAGGCCACGGCCCCGTTAAACCTGGACGAGCTTTCTCTGTACACCGTTCCTCAGCAGAATACGTATCGGTACGTGGAGCCCGAAGCGGGTCAGCTGGAGGACGGTGTCGCCACCCTCCGGAAGTCAGTGGAGCCGTACACCGCTTGGTGCCAGGACGCATATGACAAAATTAAACCCCAAGTTCAAAGTGTCGTCCAGTTTGGGAGCGACGCGTACGCCTACGTGAAGAGCCCCCCGAAGGACTTCTACCCCCGGGCGGGAATCATCGGCTTCACCGGAATCGTGGGACTATTTCTGGCCAGAGGCTCCAGGTTTAAGAAGCTCGTGTACCCGGCGGGCCTGATGACCGTCAGCGCCTCCATGTACTACCCGGAGAAGGCTGCATCCATCGCAAAGTCAACCGGAGACTCCGTGTACGACACCGCCGTGCAGGGCTACGCCGTCGTGGAGAAGATGCTGAACCCGCGGAGGAAAGCTGAGAAGGAAACCGGCTCAGAAACTAAACCGTGATGACCCCAGTGTCACTCTGCAACAACTAAGCAACAACAATGCATTCATCAGCTCTCACCCGGGTACTGTAGATTGATTAATCACCCTGACAGACCCAGATCTGTGTGACTTTTTCATGCCCACTCTTTGCACTATGCTTCACATGTAACTCAGGCCGGCCATGGGGAGGGGTTTGCATCATGATTCACTTCTGCTTTTGATTTGAATGTATATTAATGTAGTCTTGCAATAAAATCAAGTTTTACTGCTTAATTCTGTGTCTTGAGTGTCAGTAACATTTGTCACGTGTAAATTAAGATGTTTGGAAATCAGCTAGACTAAAAACATTAAAGTAAAAATGAGTTCTTGAGATAAACTATTGATAATTTGAGAAAATTATTTGCTAATATTTTGATAAAGAGAGAACCAAATAGTATTAAGCATCTTAAGCAAATGTGAGCCATCTTAAGAAGCAGCTAGGGAACAGAAATTCAAAACACGCATGTGTTGTTCACTAGAGAAATTGCATTATGATAATATTATTAAGGACAGCGGCTGAAACCTGAGGGGGAATGAACACCATATGACTGTTTAACGTCTTTATTTATCTCAGTCAAAAAAAAAAAAAAGGTACAAAAATTAAATACACTTTAAAGAAATCCGCTCACAGCACCACCAGCTTCTCATTTAGAGCAATCTGCGCTTGGGTGAGGTTAGCCAGGTAGGTCACCATCAACAGGTCCTGCAACAAAAAAAACGAGAGGATTTAAAGTTAAACACAAGTAACGTGATTATGAGAACAAGAGGAGCCTGGAGAACGCTGACTGCTGGCTAAAGTAACTCTGAGGAGAACTTACATTGATGTTAGAATTGAGCATGTTCTCAAAGTCCTCGGCTGGGATGGTGGGCACTTTGTTGACCAGGTCCATCAGGAAACGGCCCACGCTGTTATCTGCCGTCACCTTGCCAGACTGAGACAAAAACAACATTTAGCATTTGTGGCCACATCACAAATGGTGTTAAAATGTATTCTTAAATAGTGTATAACCGACTGATAAAACTGTAATCTTTAAATATTACAAACAACTCTGTATTTATATGTTTCTCTAACTGATAAATACAATACATATTGACATGTTTATATGTATTTCACTACAAATCCTCAGTCTGAACTGTTCCTATTAAGTTTGTTAAAAGCTAACAATCTGTGACAAAGATTCTACTGAAGGAAATGCAGTATAAACTAGGCTTAACACTCACCAGCACATCCTCAATGTATGCAAGCACAGTGGCCAACATGTCCTGAACCCTTGCTGCAGAGCCAGCCACCTGGGACAGGTCAGAGGTCAGACCCTTGGTACGATTGGGAGACACACGAGTCCTCTGTAGAAGGTCCACTGAAACACAAGAGTTTGTGTTTTACTGTATATAGTTTACTATCTTGGATCATTTTTATTGAAATGCACGCCATTTCCTGCATCCTCTCATTGGGAGATCTCACATAATCTCAACAATACTGGCAAGACCAGAAGGCCCAACTCTGTGAGAAGCTGGATCAGTTAAATGTTTTTTTGGAACTGAAATCTCTCAGTGAGTTGATACTAGAACATTGTAAATCAGAAAAACCATTCAGGAAACCAGGGACCATCCAGTCCCTTTTCTTTTCATTTATTCTCTACACTCTTACCTCCTATCCTCTCGGTGTCATAGTAGACGTACTTGACAGTCAGCGGGGTGAACATCACACCAACAGTCTTTCCTGGCACACCCATCTGCGCACTGTGGTAGGAGACAAATGAATTCATAAAACCACTGACAACTCTCTGTAAGTGAAGACAGAAACAAAGAGTCGCTGAGAGAAACATCAGCCGACCTGACGTAGGCGCGGATGTTCATTTTGCCGCTCTGCAGGGCGCTGTCCACGGTCAGGTGGATGGGGTTGGTGGCCTCGCGGCTGTAGTACTCGTGGATGAGCACCGAGTGTTCTGTGATGTCAAAGCCGGTGGCATACCTGTGGGAAAAGACGTCAGCTTTAGCACCCACACCACCAAAAAAAAACCGATTTGAATGGCAAGTGTGATAAATTCACGCACCATCCGATGATGACCTCTGTGGGTGACACCCTCTTGTGAAGCTCATACATGTTCTTGGCGAACTCCATGTCCACAGCAACCTGAAGTAAAAGAGGAGACATTTGACAAATGGCCATATCTGTTTCTATACCTCTGCTGTATGAGATAAGTTAGGACAAAATAATCCTTTATTCATAGCACAGTGGGAAGATTTGCAGCGTTGCAGCAGCATGCAGTTCACATAAAAATAGTGCACACAAAATATTCTACAGATAAAAATCATTGTTCAGCAGTGATTTTTAAAACATTAAAGGTATCTCTAATAATAAATGAGCTGTGTTGTTTAAATAGACATCAAACTTGAGTATGTCACAATGTGGTAACAATCTAGTTTTATTTATCCCTGCTTGAGCCACAACACAATCAGACTTCAGTTATTTTTAATTTGGTATTTTCCTTTTATGCTTATAAAGTCTCACGATTATGCTTAATGCAAATGTCACACAACTTTAGTTTCAGTCTCCACTCGATCACTGTGTTAGCATCACACTGTTAATGCACCAAATTTATAGTTTTTAAACAACATACCTCATCTTCTGACTCATTGTGAGGGACAGAGAAACAGTTGGTGACCTCAATGGAGTGCTTGTCAATAGTACCTGAGGAAGAAACGTCAAAAAAAATGAGCCATGTTATTTAGAGAGCTAGCTAGCAACCTTCATGACGAGCCAACAACATTAGCTGACGTCAAAGCTAACAACGGCCGTTACTAAATGCATTTAAGTCGGATTTTGCCGAACTAAAATCACCATAAAAATAAAAATCACCAGTATTTAATGTTACATGAGAATATGAACGAACAAACAGCTGTTACAAGTGATGCTGCTGGCTGTTTTGGTGGCTAACGCTAGCCGTTGGGCTAGCTAACGGTAGATAATGCTAGCAGTTTAGCTAGCTAACCGTGGCTATTGATGTTTAGTTAGCTAACGGTAGCTAATGCTAGGCAGATGTAGGTTAGCTACTGGGTTCAACCAAGCCAGCGTGCGTTAGCATCGAAGCTACTAGCCGGCTACCCATCACCTGTTTCATGACAAATCAGTCCAACAAACGGAGCTACTAATAAGTCAAGTTTTCCTGCTTTACCCAGAAGGGTCCCAATCACACGACTCGCTCCCTCATTTCTTCGCTCGTACGAGTCGCAGATAGAGGCGAGAACGACGGGGTGAATTTTCACCACTGGCCCGTACACCGACATCTTGGAAAAGGAGGAATCGATCACCGGCTTCAGTGAACACATATACCGCCACCTAGAGGCCGGCGGCCGAAGAGTGGATTAAAATAATTAATAAGGCTAATTATATAATAAACTCACTGATAAAATTGATTGAGACGATGTATGCGTGACTTTAAGACTTTAAAAAAAGTTAATTATATATTTAAAATAACTGTGACGTGATTGAAGGAGTATAATGTAAAATCTATTTGTCTAAAAGTAAATAAAAATAACACACACACCGTTTTGCATCAGAATTACATTATTATATTTTTTTAATAACTCGAAATTCTCTGTATTATAGCGGCAGCTCTTTAAAGCATGAGGTGTTGATGTGATTTTATCATAAGTGCATCACAAAAGGCCCTTCCTCGTCGTCTGACTGAGGGGGTCTGGCAGCCAGCAGAGAGGAGGGACACGACTGTCCCCTCTGTTGTGGAAATGAGGAGCAGGCAGGGTTGATAGGGGCTGGGCTGATGACAGCATCCTCCGCCGCTCACAGGCTCCACACCTGACTCCATCAAGATGCACAGATGATGGAGCTCTCCGCGCTGCCGGGTTATCCTGTTGCCACCATTTCGCACGACCACTGCCCCGAAACACATGTTCTGCAGCCAGCCCCAATGGCTGAACCCGAATCGTTGTTTAATTCCGCAGCGAGTGGGCTGATCGCCGTGGATTTACTGTGAGTGGTCGGATCGAGGTGGTCTTTTCTTTTTTCTTTTCTTTTCTGTTTTTTTTTTTTTTTTTTTCCTGGTGAAGCGATCAGGAGTGGACTGATGCTGCTGCGTAACGGGTAAACACCAGAAATGGGTGTCATCGAGTCAATTCTACCGACCCCGGCTCCTCGTCCTTGGACCGGATTTTCCCCATGATAAAACATCCGTCCGATCCGGGTCTTACGCGTCTACAAGTTGCTTCACTGAGCAGGTAGGATTTGGTTCATTCTGCCATTAAGCCTGGTCGTTTGCTTTCTATTGGCTGACTCACAGTCACCCTTCAACAGAGGCTATTTCTGATCCATCCATCAGGCGTAGTGCGTCATCTTGATTGTCACCATCAGTCTCCTCTTGCGTCCATTCGCCCAATTGTCCAAATGGACGCACATCACCGAGGCTATACAGCCAGAGGACACCATTTTACTGTGCAAATATGCCAGGGACGTGTCTCACTGTGGCATATGAATATTTAACTCTTCTCTCATTATGTAAGACATCTCAGTGAGCCCATATTTATATATAAGCTGTGAATCCAACACATTTAAAATAGCAGTAAGTACACTTACAAAACACATGCGCACATGCATGGGCCACACACACACACACACACACACACACACATACCCCAAGGCATTGTATGAGACATGCACAACAGCAAAAGTGGCTGTAATGTGCACATGTCACGCCGTTCTCCAGGATTAAGATGTCTTTCAAAGAATCTTGTGTCTCACAAGGAGTTTAGAAACAGTAAGGCAAACCCTGAAATGTTTTTATTTTCTTCCTTGCTTTGTGTCAAATCACAAGGACAAGAAAGACAAAATAGCACGCGCGTCCAAGTATATTAAATGAAGCTCCCATCTGCTTTGAAACGATCATTCGTCAGTGAATTACTGCGACAGCGAAGCAGCTAATCCATGCAGTGGACTCGTTTTATCATTGTGCTCTTCTCCTTTATTCCAGGCTTCAGTCAAGCAAACAAATGGTCCAATCAATAGCCACTGGACAGAGTCTGCCATAGGGAGGATATCAATAACACACAAATAACGCCTCACACACAAACACACACACACACGCACACACACATATATATATTTTTAAATAAAGCCATGGCGCTGGAGAACTCTGTCTTCCCCTCCCGTCCCGACTCCCTCTCTCTCCCGGTGGAGGAGAAGGGGGAAGGGGAAGGAGCAGCGGAGGAGGCCACCAAGGCCGCGGCCTCCACAGAGGTCTTCAGCCTGTCCGAGGAGCTGGGCCACGTCGTCACCACGGAAACGACGCCTTCCCCGCCGCCGTCGGCCAAGGTCAGCAGGTCGTTCCAGGACAAGCTGGCCGAACGGGAGGCCAACGCCAACCAGCACAGGAAGAAGACCCAGGAGAAGCCGGAGAAGGAGAGGGGACGGTTCGGGTGGCGTGAGTGTCCCTTCTTGTCTTTGATGGAAGTTTTTGTTGTTGACTGAACGTATACCGACTGCGCCTCTGTCTCCTCCCCATGTACAGTATCTTGCTCTAGCAGAGGAGACTCGCTTCTCTAATTTGGACGGCGCTGCAGCGCTTCACCCCTCGGCGATTTCAACCGTCTCGCAAATATTGTTTTTCCTAAAGTTCTGCCTCCCCGTCTGAGGAGGCAGCCTAAAACCTAAAAACACAGTTAATTAAAAGAACTGCGTTGAGATGTGTTTGGTTTTTGTGTGAATACTAAAACCACCACCCTCCAAGAAAGCTGAGAACAAAGCTGCTGGACGTCTTGGAGGTGTTTCATCCAAGTAAACTGGTGGAGATCTGGGGTACTTATACTTGTAGTTGGAGGAAGCTGTTTTCTTTTTCCATTAAACGGTACCCTTATGTCCCGTCATCAGCCCAAGACTCCAGTCTCAAGGTGTGAAACGTTTTTCAGATTATCTCAGTCCTTTCCCAGTTTGACATGGACGACTCAACAACAGGAGAACCTGCACGTCAGGAGAAGATTCAGAGGTCCACCTGCATCTGAAGGACGAAGGAAACACTCCTCTGAAGACAACAACGTCCACATCTTAGCCAGAGAAGACAGATGGCTTGGTAAACCTGAGATGTAGTCTGCCATCAGTCTACAACACAGTCGGAGAAAATGTCCAGAAAATGTTTCACACCTTGAGACCGGAGCTTCTGGTTGACGATGGGGTCGTCAGAGAGCCAATCATAGGAGAAAGAAGACAGAATCAAACTGTTTCCGTCAACAGTCACGTCAGCCTACTCCCTACCAGCTTTTCACAGCTGAAGAAGACACTTGGATGAAACATCTTCAAGAAAATCCACAAGTCCAGTTGTCATAAGAAAACTTAAAGCGTCATCAGTTGGCCGAAAGAAATATTCACACGTAGCAGGAAGAAAAGGTTACTTAAGTCCAGTCTTTCATCTTTCCGTCTCTCCGTGTGTTTGATGACGTTGTCCCGTCGCACTTTCTTGTCTTTCTTTCTTTTTTCTCACCTGTCTGTTCCTATTTCAGTTTTCCCTTGACACCTCCCCGTGTTTATCCTCAAACCTTTGTTCGTCTCCCATCCTCAAACCGATGTAGCTTGAAACGGGGAAACCTTTCACAAAGTTAGAAAGCCCGCCCTCGCATTGCGTTTTCCAACTCTTCTGAAAGTGTTTCTTGGAAGTGGGGTTATGAGCTGTTTCATGCTAAGGAAGTCACAAGAATTCGGCTTTCCTACAAGCCTTGCATGTTTCTCTCTAACAGTCTTCTCCTTTGTGTCTTCGATGTCCCTTCGCCAGCCCGGGCTCGGCGTAAGAGGCAGCGCTACGTGGAGAAGAACGGTCGCTGCAACGTGCAGCACGGTAACATGCGCGAGACGTATCGCTACCTGACGGACATCTTCACCACGCTGGTGGACCTCAACTGGCGCTGCTCGCTCTTCGTCTTCGTCATGGCCTACGCTGTCACATGGCTCTTCTTCGGGGCCATCTGGTACCTCATAGCCTACTGCAGGTAAGACTCCAGACTGAGCAAGTCACAGGCATTTATTGGTCTCGATCTCTTTGACGCTGAGCCGCGGAGGAGGCCGCAAAGCTACATTGAGATACAAGTGACAGTACGTGTGACGGAAGTACTATTGTTGACTTTCTGATATTTAGAATTAGAAGAGCTGGGAAACTTCTGGACCTGGCATTCATTCATTCATTGGTGTGGATGTTCCTTAGACATGTAGCACCCATCTAGACCAGACCAGGCACCCCCACCCCATAGCAATGACAGCAGCAGCAGCCATCCCCAGCAGGATATAGGCACACACAAAAATACTTTCAAACAAACATGAAGAACATCTCAAGGTGTTGACCTGGCCTCTAAATTCACTAGATCCCAAACTGATCAAGTATCTGTGGGATGATCCACAGAGGAGGCCCCTCCCCTTAACCCATAGGACCCACCACAGGACACCCTCAGAAGCATAGACATATATACATAGACGCCTCATTGAGCGCTGTCGTCTACTGGAGTGGCGTGCCTACAGGGCGGCCATCTTGGAACAGGGCCACTCGCTCCTACAGTGCGTAACATCTATGGAGGAATGGTGTTTCTACACAATAAAAGTCATCATAAATCGCTCAGTTGAAGTCCGGCATCTTTTCTTTACAATCCTCTGTCAGGAAGCTAGTCGGCTGATAACATTAAGTAAAAATCATGCTACATGTGTGACGTTTTTAACAGATCAATACGTTTGGAAATCGGTCCAAAATTCAGCGAATAATTCTACTTTGAGATTGAGGAGTACCTCTTTCCTTCGTATGTTCGTGCACCGCTGCCTCTGCTAGCCCTGTACCAAGATGGCGGCGCTTTAGGCACGTCCCTCCACAGTCAATGCGGCGTCTATGTGTATATGTCTATGCTCAGAAGGTCCATGTCCATTCTCTGATGAGTCACAACCGTTTTGGAGTCACAAGGGAGACCTACACAATATCAGGAAGGTGGTCATAATGTTATGTCTGATCGGCGTACAAGCACAGTCTGGTAATTGATGAGTTTTAGAAGGGGCTTGCCTCTTTGTGCTAAGCTAAGCTACGCATCTAATAGCTATAGAATCACACCCAGCAGACAGCTAGTGAATCGATCCGCTCATGAAACCCTCATAATTCCCAGACGTCAGATTATTACTTTAATGAGCTCATGAGGCTTTTTAGACATTTTTGCAACCGAGGCTTTTCAGCCCAAAAAAAAAAAAAGCAGATGACAAAGCAGTATTATTATTATTATTACGCCGTATATCACGACGGCGCGCCACCCCTTCACTAGACGCGCCTGCTGGACGGATCCCCCGCTTTAATTAGCTAACGTATTCCTCTCGTAAAGCTGCGACCTTTTTATATCCATTACAGGCCGTTTTAATGCGTGCCAGAGAGCTGTCGGTGTTGCCGCAATTCCCCGGTCACCAACACAGGTCAATAAAAGTAATAGATTATATAAATTACTTAACACCACTTTCATTAATTAGCCCTCCCTCTGTGGCTGGATGTGTGTTAAATTAGGAGCATCAGCCTGCGTTGTTTGAAAGGAAGTTGTTTCTGGCGCAGGACTGAAGAAATTCCAGCAGATGTTGCGCGTGCGATGAGAAACGATGAAAGGTAGTTTTTATTTTTGTTAAGCAGGATGGAGAAAAAGTGGCAGCGTTAATCCCCCCCGGTTAAATCTGGTGAACAGGATTACGCCTATTCATTACTGGCTGAAAGGAGGTGGCACATTTAAAAGGAGAGAGATGAGCCGTCGTCTATATATTTCCGCACCTCGGGTCTAAAAATATAAATCTTCTCGCTCTCTTGTCTGTTTTTCCCTCCCGACACCCACTTTGTCACCTATACCGCCTCCTCTCTCCCCTCCCCTCTTCTCCCTCTCACATGCCCCCCCCCCCCCCCCCCCCCCCCTTTTTTCTTCCCAAGGGGTGATCTGGACCATCTGGAGGATGAGACGTGGACGCCGTGCGTCAACAATGTCAACGGTTTCATCTCGGCCTTCCTCTTCTCCATCGAGACGGAGACCACCATTGGCTACGGCCACCGCGTCATCACCGACCAGTGTCCAGTGGGCACCATGCTGCTGCTGCTACAAGCGATACTGGGATCAATGGTCAACGCCTTCATGGTGAGCGCCGGGGGAAATTAGATTTAAAAGGCACTAGAAAGACCGTTATGATGATTATGGAGAAGAAATATAGACATTATGAATTGTATGATTACTGGGAACACTGGGAGCCACAACATTATGACCACCGACAGTAGAAGTGAGTAACATTGACCATCTTGTGACAATTCAATGTTCTGCTGGGAAACTTTTGGACCGTAGACATGTAGCACCCACCTAGACCAGACCAGGCACCCCCACCCCATAGCAATGACACTCCTTGATGGCAGCAGCCATCCCCAGCAGGATGCAGCATCAAAAAGAGCATTAAATAGCATTAACCATCTCATGAGAATTCAGCGTTCTAGTGGGAAACATTTGGACCTGCCATTCATTCATTCATTGGTGTGGATGTTACTTAGACATGTAGCACCCACCTAGACCAGACCATGCACCCCCACCCCATAGCAATGACACTCCTTGATGGGAGCAGCCATCCCCAGCAGGATGCAGCCACAAAAACGCTTTAGGAACAACTCACAAAAACATGAAGAACATCTCAAGGTATTGACCTGGCCTCTAAATTCACTAGATCCTAAACTGATCAAGTATCTGTGGGATGATCCACAGAGGCCCCTCCCCTCAAAGACCCCCCCACTAACAACATTGTGTTACCAGACACCACAGGACACCCTCAGAAGGCCCATGTCCATTCTCTGATGAACTGTTTTGGAGGCACAAGGAAGACCTACACAATATTAGGAAGGTGGTCATAATGTTATGCCTGATCTGTTCAGTTAAGTTTTAACTTGAAATTCATGTCATGCAAAAGCTCATTCAAATAAATTAATATTATTGGTTTTGTTTGCGGATCTGACACAAGGAAAGAAGGTCAAAAGGAAAAAACGATTTCAGATTCTGAGCCAACGTTAAAATCAGTCTAATTACTTTCGTCAAATTAAAAAAGAAGTGTGTTTGATTAAACAGAGATTTAACCGAATTAAACTTTCTTGTGCCTTGAGAAGGGAATGAACGAAATGACACCAATTCTGTGCAGATGGTATTCCTCCTGAAAGATTTACTTTGAAAGTGCTGATGGAGTTCATTTTAGTTTTGCACACAGTAAGCAGTCTTTTGATGGGGATGAGCTCACACACACACACACACACTCTGACGTCCAGGGTGAATCATGTTTATGCATGTTCGCGAGCTGGAAACATGCCACGTTAACAACTGATGGTCATGATGTTTTAGTATGCATTAAAAATGGAGGCTAACTCGAGTGTCGCGGCCGGGTTTAAAATACTGGAGATGGCGAGCTTAGCGCTTCATGTGTTCACTGTTTGGCCCGAGGTGTTAATTGACTCCTCTCCATCCAGGTCGGCTGCATGTTCGTCAAGATCTCGCAGCCCAACAAACGAGCCGAGACGCTGGTGTTCTCCAAGCACGCCGTCATCTCCCTCAGAGACGACAAGCTCTGCCTCATGTTCAGGGTGGGCGACCTCCGGAGCTCCCACATCGTCGGGGCCAACATGAGGGCCAAGCTCATCAAGTCCAAGCAGACTCAGGAGGGTGAGACGATTCGCTCCTTACTTTTTTGCTTTACCGTTTTTCACCTGATCCCAATCCTTACTGATGTAGACGACTGTCCGTCCCTGTCTCCTCCTCCAGGTGAGTTCATCCCCCTGGACCAGACAGACATCAGCGTGGGCTTCGAGACGGGCGACGATCGCCTCTTCCTGGTCTCGCCGCTGGTGATTTCCCACGAGATCGACGTTCACTCGCCCTTCTGGGACATGTCGCAGTCCCAGCTGGAGAAGGAGGACTTTGAGATCGTGGTCATCTTAGAGGGGATGGTGGAGGCAACCGGTGAGAAAATTTGATTAATATTGTTTCAGAGGCGACAAATTGAATCTAAAGTCTGATATTTTTGTACACTGTGCAGGAAACATGAATACATTACTCCTGGAGAATAAATGTTTATTGACCTGCAGCTGCTTTTAATTTAAAATGTATGAGGCTAAGCAAACAATACCATTAGCGACATTTTCTCCTGATTTACTGCCGGAGCTTTTTGTGGTGTAAAGCGATAAAGGTGCTATAAAACATAAAAACTTAACGGCGTTACATTGTATGATGAATAATACCCCGCAATTTAATTTGACTGTAAAGTTCCACTGTCCGCGGTGCTGTAAATGCATGTTTGGCTGCGTCAACTAGAAGCGAGCATTAGCAAAATTAATCTCGTCGAAGCTTGCGGTGGCGGTGGTGGCGGCGGCGGCGGCGGCGGCGCGATGTGACACTAATGCCGTCGCTGTTTTTAACGGAAAGCGGCGCTTCTAAAACTGTCCATTAGAGAATGAAAACTCCTCTTCCAGGATGATGAGTTCAGAGCACGCAGTTTTTTATATATTTTTTTGTCTTGAAAGCTGTTTCAGGAAGCGTGCGTCGTGATTATGTGGGGTTTTATGCACTGCGCTGAGACTGTTTTTATAAGCGAGGAGCTAAAATAGAGAGTCGTCTACCCCGGAGCAAAGAACACAGCCCTTCCGTGCTCACTCACTCTTGATTAATCATCACCTACAAGTATTAAATGTGAATTTGTTGCTGATAATTGAGACTTTCTGATGTCTAAAGGGTTGTTTTTAACAAATATTAAGGATTACAGTAGGGTTAAAGGGGAACTACTGTTTTTTACAACCCGGACCTTATTTCTAGCGTAAAATACAGTCATTTTCTCACCCATATAACTTTGGTGTCATTTTCCCTCCTTCAGGAGATAGTTAGATCTTAGATTTTTCCCAGATTGTGGACGAACCATAACTGCAGCAAATTACAGCTAACTCCGAATTCGAAGGGGAATAGCACTAGCGTATCATAACAAAATATTGGTGAAATGAACGAGTTTCGCTGCAGATGATGCGTCATTTAGAGGCTGCGTCTCGGTGCCCCATTCACTCCCATTATATGGCCGTACGCTGATCTACACTGCAAAAAAACGAAATCTTACCAAGTATATTTGTCTCATTTCTAGTCAAAATATCTCATTACACTTAATATAAGATATACATCTTAATCCTGAGCCATTTTCACTAGTTCCATTGGCAGATTTCTTTGCCTATTTTCAAGCAATTTTTGCTTGTATTAAGATGTATTGTCTTAAATCGAGTCACTGTGTCTTGCTGAAATGGTACTCTTTAAGCAACTGTGTCTTATATTAAGTGTAATGAGATATTTTGACTAGAAATGAGACAAATATACTTAGATTTAGTATATAATATTTAGTATATAGTAAGATTTTGTTTTTTGCAGTGTAGATATCCATATAATGGGAGTGAATGGGGCACCGAGACGCAGCCTCTAAATGACGCATCATCTGCAGCAAAACTCGTTCATTTCACCAATATTTTGTGGTTTAGCTGTAATTTGCTACGGTTATGGTTCGTCCACAATCTGGGAAAAATATTCAGCCATGTTGCAAAAAATGTCCTAAATGATTGCAAAAGAAAATAAATGACCGTATTTTATGATAGAAATAAGGTCCAGGTTGTAAAAAAAACAGTAGTTTCCCTTTAAAGTGGCCCATTTTACTCAATGAAAATTATCCAGGTATCCAGGTAGCAGCTAATCCTGGAACTGTTTAGACGGGCTGTTTTCCTTTATCCCCTTCTCATAAACCGCTAATGTCAAATTCATTCTACGAGGATTGAGTACTCATCTGTATGTATCACAGCTGTTCATGAGGTAAAGGTGGCCTCTCTGCCTACTGCAAATATTGATTCCCTTAGTCAGAGCGCCGTGCTACAAAGAAGAAGCTGACAGACGTAACTCAAAATTCATACCGCGACATCGTGCAAATTAAACTGTGACTAAACGGGTGAATTAATTATTTCTCGCCACAAACGAGCGCTGTTTATTTCAGTTTTATTTGTCAGGCACAAGATGAACGAGTTTCCGCAGCCGCCAGTTTGATTGTTTGTTTGTTCTTGCAGGCATGACGTGCCAGGCGAGGAGCTCCTACCTCACGGAGGAGGTGATGTGGGGTCACAGGTTCAGCCCGATGATGTGCCTGGCAGAGGGCTTCTTCGACATCGACTACGGGGCCTTTCACCACACGTTTGAGGTAACGCCTCCCAAGGCTGGCGTGATGAGGACGCAAAAAAGCTGTGTCTGATCTATTTTCTGGATGATAGTAATAATTCATGGTTGTCTGCACAACTTGCCTTTCAGTATTTGTTTAAATAATTTCAATAAACATCGACACGCGAAGTTTAGATTCAGTTTTAGTGAGTGTGAAAACTTTTCTGCAAGATCTCTGAGAGAGAGGACACTGGAACAAATCTTTCTCTGTTATCCCTATTCCTGTCTCCACCTACGTGTGTAACCATCAGCTGAATTCTCGAATTCTCACACATCTCTTGAGGTTGCTGAAAGGCATGCTGGGAAATGTAGGAACTTGGACTAAGCTTCTTTACGCTACTTATTAGCGGACGTCAACAGGAAAGGAACATACAGAAACAATACAAAGCACAAAAAGTAATACAGTAAAATGTCATGAAAGTTGTTAAACGTGATTTTAACCTGAATTTACAATGATCAGATTCACATTTTAACTTTTGTATGTGAGTTTATAGGATCCATGACCATGTCCCATTGATGAAGCCGTAGTTAATAGCAGGATTAAGCATTTACAGTCAGTCTGTTGACTGCCCTTAAACATAGCGGTACTCTGAGCTATGTTCTTATGTCGCATGCTAACAATCTTTGCAGGGACAGAGCTGACATGCTGATGTTTAGGAGGTATGATCACTCCATTAGTTTAGCATGTTAGCACAAGCTAATATTTACTGAGTGGTAGTAGACAGCTGAGGCCAATGGGAATAGGATTAGTTCTGCAGATTCACTCTGGGTGAAGCCTGTCCCAGCGGGGTACACCCTTTACAGGTCGCCAATCTAAAGCAAGGCTAACGCAGAGAGACAGACAGATATTTGAGGAAAAAATTAAGTACTGGACGATGCTGACCTGTTGATAAACGTTTACCTGACTGCTGTCTGAGGACCGTTGGAAGCTAGCAAGCAGCCAGCGTAGCTAGCTATGCAGTTAGCATGTATTCTTGCCATATTTTGTGCATCAATAGTGTACACCGCTGTTTTGAGTGGTTGCCACGGCAATGGTTAGTCATCATGATGTCACATCCTGTTACTGTTGTTCCAATTAAACTAAAACCAAACTTCGCAGAACATACGTCAGCATTATATTAACTACTTAAAATGACTGAAACCATCTTTGAAATAAAAATATGTGACGTGTATTTCAGTGTTTTAGTTTGGCCCAAGTCCCGCCCACTAACATGGAGGGGGTGGAGCTTATGACCTATACTGTAGCCAGCCACCAGGGGGAGCTCTACTTGCTTTGGTTTCACCTTTGAAGAGCTGTCATGGTGGCCCCTTTTTTTTTACAGTCTATGCTCCAGACTAACTTTCTCTGACAGAAAGTCACTGTTTGAGCAAAAGCTGCCGGTAGTTTCTCACAGGCTGCTGACAGGTTGAACCATAGTGGTTTTAGCTGCAAGCTATAAGTAGAATGGATTGTCTTGAGATGTGATCCTGCAGCCTCATGAGAATCCAGCTGCCACACGAGGTGATTCATGAGTGATAGTTAAGAATCTCTTCACATATTAGTAAAAGTATTAAGCATCTGTCAACTCCTCTCACTAGGTGGACACGCCCACCTGCTCTGCACGAGAGCTCTCATTGGCCGCGGCCAGGCTGGACGCTCACCTCTACTGGTCCATCTCCAGCAGACTGGACGAGGAGCCCACCCTGACCAACCCGGCGGCCAAGCAGCCGGACGGCGGCTCGGCCAACAGCAAAGGAGGCGAGCCGACCTTCGTCGTCGGGGAGATGACCGACATCCAGGAGCAATCAGGACTGGGCGAGCTGAACGGCAGCGTCGCCACGGACCAATCCGAATCAGAGGCCTAGAACAGAGAATGTTTACAGAGACCCTCGGTATATCGCCACCACATCACAGTTACTGTCAGCAGAACCGTTTTGTTTCAAGGCAAACGATTAGTTTCATTCATGCCATATCTTCCTCTGTTACCACACGAAAGAGTTTATTTCTTGATATTTTGTCTTTTATTTGTGCGTTCGTCTTTGTTTCAGGTGTGCTGTACTCTCTCTTTGTTGCGTTAGCTCCGATCACCCTTGCCTATATCTACATTTAAATGACAATACTATGCTTTAGGTGGGGTCAGCGATGGGACAACCTGAGGCCCGAGGCCATTCGTCTCATGGGGCACGAAGATGACAAGTGTGTGGGTTGTTCACATTTAGATGCTTTACTTTCACCTGCACACTACCGCTAACTAGATTATAATTAAGAAACGTTAGAAACCTCCTTTAGATGAGATTTATTGCACGTCCATCTGGACGGGAAAGTAAAGAGTAATATTCGTTTGAAGGGAGCTTCACTCGACAAATAAAACATCATTCGGTGCTAGATAAATGTAAATTTCCGTGGACATCGCGGCTAGTTTCCTGCCCTGAACGCGAGGCACAAAGTATTATATTTATCAACGACCCTGGTATAAATGTGCTAAACTGCGTAGCTGCACTCAACACTTTGTGTCTGAAAAAAACACCTTTAATATAGAAACACGGAGGCACGAGGGTTTATGTTATCTATCTTTTGTCCATCTAGTAGAAACTAAAAGCACAACAGTGACCTGCTCAGTTCAGCCCAGACTCTTCTGCTTCTGCTGCTGTGTACATACAGTATGTGGCCATTTTTACTTGTTGTTTTTAATATTTAATATAACACATCGACTAGAATTAATAAACTACACTATATTCCTTGAGCACGTGTGTCGGCTTGTGTGTTTGTCTGAGGAGGAGCTACGTGTCTGAATGCAGCTTTAGTTTGGTTTAGCTTTAGTTAGTTTACAATAACTAGCTAAATAGCTTTGATTTCAGTCTTATAAACTAATTTAATTTCCATATTAAAGGTTAACACATACAATTTACAGCCATTTTAGAATATATGGACTGTTACACATTAAATAAGACGCCATGATATTAATCCTGCTTAAACAGGAATGCAGCTGTTAAGATAATGAAGTCATTTTTTATTTTAATGCAGGACTTTGACGCTTTTATTTTGATAATTTGATGCAGCAGCAAATAATGAAACCTAAAATTTACTTCTACCTAACTTAATAAGGTTTCTTTTCGGTATGTAGCACATTAAAGATATATGCTGAATGTTTAGATAAGTGTTTAGATCATTTATTTGAGTAAAACAAACAGAAAAATCTATTAAAAGTAAAAGTCTTGTACTGAAAATGTTACTAAAGTCAACTTAAGATGTAAGAAAACGTACATTCATAACTTGAAAATAAATATTTAACATGTTGGTAACTATTCAGTCACTATATACAGCTTTTATACACTCTTGCCGAAACATTAGGTACACAAATGCCTTTCAACACAACAGCCCTGAACAGGGGTGCAGATCCGATGTCAGGATTGTGAAGTCTGACAATACATTTGTTCATCCAACCATCTTCTATACCTACCTGCTTACTCCCTTTAAGGGTCATGGGGGTCTGCTGGAGTCTATCCCAGCAGTCATTGGGTGAGAGGCGGGGGTACACCCTGGACAGGTCGCCAGTCCACCACAGGGCTAACACAGAGAGACAGACAACCATTCACACTCACATTCACACCTACGGCCAGTTTAGAATCACCAATGAACCTAACCAGCATGTCTTTGGACGGTGGGAGGAAGCTGGAGAACCTGGAGAGAACCCACGCAGACACAGGGAGAACCTGTAAACTTCACACATGGATTCGACCGTCTTGCTGTGAGGCATCAGTGCTAACCACCTCGCCACTGTGCCGCCCTACATTTGCTCAATTTCCAATAATTTAGGTTATTTTTATTAGGGCGGACAATTCGGGAGCTGCACCCATGGCTCTGTCCTTCATGACGGTCACAATGCTCTCAAAAAGTCTTGAAATTTGATGATCCACATAGGTCCATCCCCTCAAAGGCCCCCCACTGACAACATCCACCACAGGACACCCTCAGAAGACCCATGTCCATTCTCTGATGAGTCCTGTTTTGGAGGCACAAGGGAGACCTTGAAATATGAGTATTTGCTGGCAACATTAGTCATTTATATGAGCACTAGTGTTATTGTTTTAAAGTTAATCCTGCTACACTTCTTCCTCCATTCCTCCAAATATAAAGTAATCAGTTACCTCAGAGATTTACTTTAGTGCAGAGCTCGCTGCTTACTTTTCCTTCACTCTGTATAAAGTCTTAACCACAACCTTCCGCTTTTCTTTACTTCTTTAATAAACACATTTTTTTTTGGCTCTAATTTTGTATAACCAAATGCTGATTAAAAGATAAACGACAATTCAACCGTATTCAACTTCCTACCTCCGTGTCCTGTAAAGCCTAACGGAGCGATGTGTCCCATTACGGATTCACGGCACCAGGAGAAGTCAGCACATTGGGTTACTAGGCAGAATCTTTGCTTTAAAAAAAAAAAAAAAAACAGAAGAAGAAGAAGAAGCAGCAGCAGCAGAAGAAGAAATGTCTTTCTCTGTTTTGGCTGCTAGATGGCGGTAAAGCTCCCACACATCCTCCCTGCCTCGTCCTCCTCCTCCTCCTCTAGCCCAGTCACACGGCCCTATTGGCGTGTAATGAGATGGGGTCCCCGTCTCAGCTGTCTCCAAGGCAACCGGGGCTGGGGACAGGGAGAGGGCAGAGTGTGTGCGTTGATGTGTGTTTGAACTGGACCTTCGCGACTGATAAGGAGGGGAGGGGGGTTTATGAGGACTGTCAGAGCTGATGGGAGGTTTGGGTTTGATATTTGTGTGAGAAACGGACGACGGTGACGCTCGGCAGTGACCTTCAGGTGGAAAACAACGGACGCCCTTGACATTGAAGTTGCGGAGGACAGTGACTGGTTCCCGCTTTTATTTTACCTGATAGCAACTTCAAATAAAACACACAAGTTTCAGCATCTCAATAAATGTTTCTGTAGCGTCTGTGTGTGTGTTTTCTAGGTTTTGGCTCACGATGTATAAGACGCCGTGAGCAGGATCAGACACGTTTTGTTTCAGAGGAAAAATGCAAAACAAAAAGTGCAATTTTAATAGTTTCCAGTGATTTTCTGTTTTCTGCCCCAGAGTTTGAACTTCTAATTGTGATTTTAATGAGAGGCTGTTTTGCATGATCCCCCCGCTGAGCTGAAATCAGTGTTTCTCTTGATGGAAGGAAGTCATGACAGTCTCCTTTCAGTCTAGGCGGGCGAAGACAGGCAGGAGGAAATGCATGAAAACAGCAGAAATAAAGCATTATCATTTGCTCACTGACCAGCAGCTGCTGCAAGACTTTGGCGAGATGAGCTTTTTTGGAGTTTGCAAATCTCCTCACGCAAAACTAAACACTCTTCACAGAATTAGATCTAAAGGTCTAATTAAGATAAGGGGTTTTATAGTCCTGATAAATATTAACATTCAAGCCAGGAGCAATGATTATCATTAGCATGTCTTCTGTTGTTCATTAAAGTTGCTCTAATCTAGCCTGGAAACTGGACAGGCTGTCCTTGCCCAAAAGATTTTAGGTAGAAAGTTGGTCTGAAGTCACCCCATTGAGAACTGATTATGTTCTGGCAAATATCTGTCAGGCCAATCAAATCGTTTGGGGCATCGTCTGAGCAGCATAGCTGAATAATGCCAAATAAAAATGTAGTGTTACCAAATTGAGACTTTCTACAATAATCAATACAATTGGTCAGCCACAATATTATGACCAGGAACAGGAGAAGTAAATAACGTTGACCATCTTGTGACAGTTCAGTGTTCTGCTGGGAAAATTTTGGACCTGGCATTCATTCATTCATTGGTGTGGATGCTACTTAGACATGTAGCACCCACCTAGACCAGACCAGGCACCCCCACCCCATAGCAATGACACTCCTTGATGGCAGCAGCAATCCCCTAGCAGGATGCAGCCACAAAAACGCTTCAGGAACAACAACAAAAAACCAAGAAAAACAGCACAAGGTGTTGACCTGGCCTCCAAATTCAAACTGATCAAGTATCTGTGGGATGATCCACAGAGGCCCCTCCCCTCAGAAGGCCCATGTCCATGCTCTGATGAGTCCCAACTGTTTTGGAGACACAAGGGAGACCTACACCATAATAGGAAGGTGGTCATAATGTTATGTCCAATCAGTGTGTACAGAAAACCGTGTGCTAGATGTGGAAGCTTAAGCTTAAGGGAAGCGAGGCCGACCATTTAGATGTATTTTCAAAACAAGACAACTGCATGCATTTGGAAATGTCAGATCAAACTGGTCATGAGCATTGTTTTCACATTCAGGTGCGGAGATGTCTTCACCATACTGGACTTCTGTGGTGGAGAATCATTTAAAATCCTTTACATCGGATTCACGGTTGTTTCCTTTGCAGTATGAATCACTGTAACACTCTAAGCTATACCTCGCCTCAAAAAAACTTCCTCCTGCTGTACAGCTGATTGGAAAAAAATGCAGCAACACCTCCTGTACGTGTAATGACTTCAATCTGAAGTGAGATATTCACATCCTGGTAACAGCTGCTCTCAGAATAAGGACAATTAAAGCACAGCATCCGATCGATGCACGGAATAAAACCTAAATGCCTTAGGGTGATCAAATCTCAAATAGTTACAAGGTGTAAACACAGGGTTTAGTCAAAGCTCACCTTCTGATACGAGACGAGGACTCTCCACTTACACAAATGTCCCATTTTTTAAATTTTTTTCTGTGACATATCTCTGAGGCCTTTTAGCAGTGAATTAGAGACAAAGACCTGCACCCAGTTAAAGCCAGAATGGCATGTGAAGTAGAGCAGAGCAGATATAGGAGTTAGACCACCCACCGTAGCACGCAGCAGGCTCTGAGACGCGCTATGGAAATGGCAAAGTCATTTTGCGTCTGCCAAATGACAGGATTTTGCATCACTTACAAACTGCAGAACGTTCCTAAGAAAAGCTCAACACCACATCCAGTCAGGTCTGGTTTTAGAAGAGGTTTGACACCGACAAGATCAAGCTGTGGACAGATCAGTGCGCCACAGGATTTACCTCACCTTCATATGGTCAAACCTTAAAGTGCTTACAGATAATAACACTGAGAAATGTCCATCTTTTGATTGAGATCATAACATGTGAGACACTAGAGCTAAGAGCTACTAAATAAATAGATCTTGAGGTGAGTTTGTCAGCCGCTAAACTCAAGAAGATGTTTGGAAACTGTGTACAAGTCAGGAGGCTTATACTATTATACTAAGAGGCTTACTTGTGAGTGCATTAAAATTGAGTTGTGGGAAGAGTGTCAGTTGTTTTGTCGCTAGTTTTTGAACATGAAACCATCAGTTTCTTTGTTATTTTTCCTTAAATAACTACCAAAAAGGTTAACTCATAATTCAAATGTCTCTTGTAATGGACTAATCATTGTAGGCAAACTGCCCAACTTTTTTGTGGTTGGACGTTGGGAACTGATTATGTCCCGGCAAAGATCTGTCAGGCCAGTGAAATCGTTTGGGTGGGGCTTTATGCAACGACTGACAGAAGAGTAACAGGTACGCTCTGATTGGTTGTAGGATTGTTCAATCGTGTGCAGGCGTATGAGAAAAAGAAAAGCCTTCTGTGTCTGACCTCTTGACTTTGTTTGCCAGTGTTTCTGGCCTCTCTTCCAGTGTACCAGTTTTCTAAACTAAACAGACCGTCAGAAGGATCTCTTTGACCAGTGGGCTCCAAAAAGATGCTGACAAGGATCCAACCATGGCTCGTGACACAAAAATGCAAAATCTAGGGCCACAAATGTTCTCTGTCTGCCAACCATCTGCTTGGTGTGTCATGACCCTTAGTGCCAGGGCTTTTGGGCAGTGGCCTAGAGGAGGCAGATTGATTATGCAGAGGTCATTAATTCAAGAAGGTTCTGGGTTCGATTCCATCTGGAGCTTTTCTGTTTGGAGTTTGCATGTTCTCCCTGTGTCTGCGTGGGTTCTCTGCGGGTTCTCCGGCTTCCTTCCATTAGGTTAATTGGTGATTCTATATTGGCTGTAGCTGTGTTAGCCCTGTGATAGACTGGAGACCTGTCCAAGGTGTACCCCGCCTCTTGCCCAACGACAGTTGGGATAGGCTCCAGCCTGCCGCAACCCTCCAGAGGACAAGCAGTTACAGAAAATGAATGAATGAATGAACGAAGTACCTGCTATTATGTTTAAACAACCAGAAAGAAACATAGTGTTTTTGTATTGAAAGTACAGTATGAAGTGTCCTCCAAACACATTGAGGCTGGTTTTAGTGCCAGCCAACTGGGACATGTCCGAGTGACTTGACGACCAACCATAAGCTGACCCAGGCCCAAGTGTGGCTCCCATATTTGACTGTGTATTTAAGACGTGGACCCGGATGCATCTGGCATTAAAAAAATATCTGCAGCTAGCAGCACTCAGGTTAGCGTTGAGCCAGTGTCAGCCAGGTGTTTCATTTATCACCAGTCTGACAGCAAGGTGTCCTAGAATAAGGCATGTACTGGGTCAAAGCATTTTGGCTGCTTTGGAAACCTTGAACTGCAGCGCCTCCGTTCTGAATAGCCTTTGTTTGCGTTATTGACTCAAGCAACCGAATGTGGCAATCATCGTTTCTCAGAAAATGCTTTTGTGCTTTATAATATTCCACCTAGGAGACAGATGAAGAGACAATACAAAAAATGAAACTGGGACAAAGACGAGGGAGTTTCTTGTCATTTCGTCTTCAGATCCAAATGCCTGATGGAGAGTTGGGGATTAAACAGGAACTTCAGAAGGTGTTGTCCACCTGAAACCACCAGATACATACCTGTAGATGGAGGGAACAGTTTTGATCCTGTTTACCTTTCCCAATGAATGTTACTCTAATGACTCATTAATGTCCAGAGGCTAGAGTCTTAACCCTTGTGCTACACTCTTGCATGCTCTCTATTTGGCTGTCCATTCACTTGGGGTCCCAGAGACCCCAAAGGTAGCACGAGGGTTAAGATGTGAACGGATGTGAAACCTTTCAGGGACAGACATTAAGACTGGTTGTTGTAAACTGATACCAGATTATATGTCAGTCCAAGCATCCTGTTCAGAGAGGGGTTTTCAAATTTGTCACAAACGGCTTCTTTTTACTCCTTGTTCAAGTCATCTGTCTTCTCTAGATAAAATGTTATGTCCTTTGTCCTTCAGGTGTAGATGGGATCTGATTATGCCCCGGGAAAGGTCTGCCATATAAGACAGAGGGGCAACAAGTAGTCATTCGGGTCATCTGAGCACCTTGGAGATGAATTTGCTAACAACAAAATAGCTCTGGTTGGTTTTGGGACAATCTAATTGCGTATCCTCTTTCCCATCGTCTTTCTTCTCTAGATAAAATGTTGTCCTCAAAGGAGTGTCCTTTGTCCTTCAGGTGTCTGTACATTTTTCACTTCATACAGTGTTCGATTGTTTTGTCTTTGGAGGAAAGAGCCCTAAAGGACCCTGGTCATGCAAGTTTCAGGATGTTACAGAGCTACCGATGTTCCTATAGGAACCCCACTTCCCATCAGTCTTTAGGAAACGAAGAAGCTACTTGGATGAAACGTCTTCATGAAACATTATGAGTCTAGATGCCCTTGTTTCAGCTCGTTCTTTTAGCCATACCATGACCTGGATGACTGAGAACCTCAACAATAAGGGATGAATTCAAATAGTTCCCTGAATGAGTACAAACTCAGCATTGAAAAACTGCTCACACGCAGTGACCCCCCTGAACACTTCCTCACGAGTGAGTGCGTCTCCGGGACGTGCCCGCTGTCCCGTCACTCCGCCGCCGAACGAGGGATCCCTCAGAGTGCAGCATGTCACAGTTGGCACAGGAAGGCCTGAGCCCAGCGCATTTAATTAGCCAAGCTGTTTTGGCATTGGACGGGAGGAGGGGGGACACACACAGTGACGAGTCATCAACATCACCAAGGGTGCGGCGCTGCTCGCTGCCATACTGCATGGCCAAAAACTTAGCGCATGGGCGTCACAAACTGACGGAAGAACTGGGAGATGGAGTTTTTTTTTTCTTATCGGAGCAATGCAACAAACATGAGCTGACCTTTCTCACAGAGACGCATAAGGTGTGTCAAACGTGAGATTAAGGTAGAGCGAGATACACGGGCCTCTCTGCTCCTCACATCTGTAGTTATCATTCAAGTCAATATGCAAGGCTGATAGAAGGGGGGTGGAGGGGGGGGACTGTTGCTATGAAAAAGGGAAAGTTAGGAGAAACAGTTTGGAAGAAACCATTCTGACATCCCTTTTTTTCCGTGGCTGCCTGCATGTGAGGAGCCCACCCCACCTCAGCTGTAGTGAGGAGAGCCCAGTCCAGGCAGCCAGCAACCAGCGCGTCTCTGCCTACCAATAGGCATGCTCGGCTCAGGCTCTGTGCAGTGCTCTCAGTCTCAGCAGCCGAAGCTGGGCGCAGGGGAACTGCGACGGCCGCGCCAAGCATCTTCCCAGGTATGCGTCTCTCTGTCGCTACGCCCTTTTTTTTTCCTCTAAGAAAAAAAAAAATGTTTTGCAATCTTATTGCAGCCTTTGCTTGCATGTTGTTCCCCGCTCTGCAGACACGGGTTTATTTATAGGGAGGGGTTGCTGTGTCTTTTTTCTTTTTTTTCTTTCTCATTTCCACTAGCCTCCATGGTAGCAGCAGGGCTCTTGGTAAACACTCAGTCAGCGGAGACGCATCTGCAAAAGCCTTAACCGCGCGTCAACTTGCACACGCCTCAAAATGTTCGCCCTTCGACAGCCGAGCCTCCTCCTCCTCCTCCTCCTCCTCCTCCTCCGCCGCTGCTGCTGCTGCTGCTGCTGGAGGTAGCGGTGGTGAAGGTGGTGGTGCTGAGGCGGGTGATGTGCGCTCACTCACCGCTGTACTGCGTGCATTTCTCCGGGTAAAAATTTGCAACGGGTTGGTGGTGGTGGTGGTGGCGGTGGTGGGGGGGTTATGATTTGGACAAGCGGCTCTCGCCCAAAACCTGACTGACATATTTTCAACTTAGAGCGCGTGCAGGTGCGGGGTTATTCTTGCTCTTTATTTTTATTTTTTCCTCTGGACTTGCGGCACTGCTGCCTGCCTGGCTGGCTGGCTGACTGGCTGGGTGAAACCAGGTACAGGGGGGCTGATTTGGAAAGAAAAAAAAAAAATCATTTCATAGCAGTCAATTTTATGTAGGCTGAGCCATATGACACTGCTGCAGCAGGCTGTATAGCGAGGCTATAATGGGTCATGCTGTATCCATAATGCATGTGTGTGTCTTATCTCAACTGTGATGTTTAATTGATAACTGTGTGTTATGATACAGCGGATCTATTTTGCATCATTATTCATTCATGCTCAGAGTTATCCAAGAGGGGGAGAAATGTGTTTTTAAATTTTCTTCTGAGAATCTGATGCACTTAGTTATTAACACACAGTGCAGCTGAGTGAAAAAACGCCCTGAACTTGTGCTTTGAATGAGTTTTGCATGAAGCATTTATTTATTTTTATTTTTTTATGGTGATCTTGTTTTTTTTCCTTCCTGTCACTAGGTAAGATGTAGGTACACTCCCTTAGCAGTTAGGGTGGTGCTGCTGCTGCTGCCTGCTAGTGCTGATGTGTTACAGTGGCCACTACCTGTGCATGCAGTCTTCTTCTAGGCCTGGCTGTGCACTGGTGGTGGATGTGGTGTTGGAGATGGGAGGGAAGGAGGGGGGGGGCTGCTCCTCTTCCTCACCTCAAAATGTTTTCATCAATGAAACTACATTTATTTAAAGTTAAATCTCGGCCTCTTAAGTTAAAAGTTGGCGTGCCGTGCGGGAAAGTTACCACATGTGCCCGTGCACGAAAGCAAATCATTAATAGCCGCTAACGAAGAACCTCCCGCAGGAACTTTTAACATCAGCTGACCTCATCGCTCGCCCCAAACCCCCCTACATGCTGGCACGTCGGCGAGGCGCCTGTGAAAATACGGTTTCGGTGCAATTATTAATAGTAGTTTTGTTGTTGCTATGCAGAAAGGGCTCATGTGCCACATTTCCACCGCAATCATTTGAAGCTGTGACCTTGTCAAAAAAAGAGCCGGTGTGTGTCTGGTGCTCTCTGATAAAACTCCTGCGTTTAAAGGAAGCTACTTTTCCCCACACCCCGTCCTCGCTGATCATGGCTGCTCCTGGATTTGGCTAATTCAAGAAGCACTTGAGTTGATTTTTTTTTTTCTTTTTTCCTGCTGCATTTGCCACATATTCGCTCCACTTGAAGAGCCAGGAATAGTTGGAGGACTCACACATCAGGCGCTCTGATGTCAGCATCCTGATCTTGATTTTTATTAATATTATCATTTTAGCCTCTGCTCGGGTTTGTCCGTGAAGTTACAAAAGCATTAATCGAGTGGATAATCTGTTTTCACATGTGTTGTCCTTGAGAAATGTGGTCGCACGCAGCGTGTTCTCAGAGTGGAGATTTTCTGCTGAGTTTTTTACATCTGGACGGTATTAATTATCTCCAGGCTATGGGCTGATCCGAAGCGTCGCAGTCAATCATATGGTTTAAAATACGCCGCAAACAAACGGTGGAGATGGGGCGGACGGCTCCGAACTTGCAGAGTGGGCAAAGTTATGGAGTGGGAAATGTTAAGGTCACCTTAAGGTCAAGAGAAGGAGGTGTAATTTTCTAAATCGTTTTTTCTAAAATACACGTCAGGGATTCTTCATGTACGCAAAGCTAATCAATTGATTAATAATCTGAGATCTGACTGAGGTAAACTTATTGCAACTGTGTCGTCCACTTTACTTTTTAGAGCTTTGAGCCACAGAAATGAGTCTAATAATCAACGTTTAGATGAAGGATTAAACTTTTAATAGTTTGAATTAGGGTGGCACAGTGGTGGTTAGCACTGATGCCTCACAGCAAGAAGGTTCTAGGTTTGAATCCATGGGCTGACTGGTTCCTTTCTTTGTGGAGTTTGCATGTTCTCCCTGCGTCTGTGTGGGTTCTCTTCAGGTTCTCTTTAGGTTCATTGGTGATTCTAAGCAAAGACGTCAAATATTTGCTGATCCTGTTATCTCATATGGACAGATTTCCTGCAATTTACCTTCAAAGTATATCAAAAACAAGCAACTAATCAAGAAAATAATCAGATTAATCAACTGATAATGAAAATACTTGGTAACTTTGGTAAAGTCTTATGTGTAATACAGTCATTTTTATACTGTGACATCAGTATTTACCATCTTTCAGTGAGGAAACAACAAAAGTGTGGTGCTGTTTGAACTTTAAAATCTTTTAAAAATTTAATAGTCTGGTCTTATTATAATGTTTTAATAATGGATTGCACAGAAAGTTTATTTATATTTTATAATGTGTGCTACTTTGTCTTGATAACTACCAGTGTTTCGTGCAAACTTTGGCATAATCTGTGCTACCAGATATCAGTGTGTCTGCAAATCTTTGGGGCACAGGTTACTAAGGTCGGGTACTTTTTGTCACATGACCTCAGTCCATAATTTATTTGCCCAGACACAACAATAAAGTTGGACGGTGCCATCAGTTCTAAGCCAAACTTTAAAACAGTAGAGTAGTGGTATTCGAGTCTCTTTTAATGCCTTTGATTTGTCTTTTAAACGACACCTGCATAATGGGAAACGAGCAGCGAGCCGCTGTTCAAGTCCAAACGTGATTAGCCAAAATGCTAATGCGTGCAAAGCCCTTGATCACAGCGTTACCGCTTCGTAAGCCACGCGCCGTCATCTCCAGGCAGGGCAGACCGTTATAGCCACTAATTAATACATCAGACGGGCTGGTCTGGTCTGTGCGTTCACAAGCTCACACTAAAAGTAAAATGGATAGCTGGTTATGTGATGAAGTCACGAATCAACAAAAAAGGAAAATAATCAACAACTATTATGATACTGAATTCATCGTTTAAGACATTTTCTCTTATATTCTCTGATATATGTATTTTTTTTACAGATTGCAGCAAGCTTGTGACACTTCCTCATATTTTAAAAAACTGGTGGTGTGACTATGTTCTGACATTTCACACTGAACTAATTATTAATAACTACGACAATAAGTAATAATCTGTTTTTTAGAATTGAATGGGAAGGGAATTAAGTTGCAAATAATCTAAAAATTAGTGTTGTTGCTTAGTGTTATGCACAGATTTAGTCATGGCCATGCTTTGTGCATTGGCCCGGCAAGTTTCAAGTGTTTGTTGGTCACGTTTTTGTCAGAATAAATAAGAATTATTATATTATAAGGGGAAAAAAGTGAATATAATGATTATGAATATAAAAAATGATTGGAGTAATATGAAATCTGAATAATTTGTTTTTCTTATTTTAACCTAATTTTAAGGTGTTTTTAAGATCTAAATGTAATGTTCATTTCAACTGGACATTGAAGTAGATCTTTGAGAGCAGATTTAGATGCAGGTAATGAATGAGCTGTATTTTTTAAGATATTCAGGCAACTTAACACACACACTTATATAAAGCAAAGACAGCGGGAAGTATGCACTGTGTGAAATTAGCTGCAGGGGAAATATATGATACAACTATACAGCACTTGTACAGGGAATACTTAAATGTGTCTGACTCACACTCATAATACGGTAACGACTTCATATTTTATCTTTACGTGATGTAGAAAAAACTTCACGCAGTATCTCTTAAAGTACAGACAGTTTGTACTCTCTATTAGAGCGCGTACAGCATTTAATGTGGACATTAAATGCTGTCCTGCGCTGATTAGCCATCCAAGTGCCGCTCTGAGCGTCTGGAGAACAGCGAGTGATTGTCATGCCTCGTGACGAATGTTCCACCTAGAACCTGCTCGTGTTAAATCACATTTTCCAGAGTGTTCTGACAAAGGGTTGAGACAGCATTATGTAGGCAGCGGTTTGATAGGATGAGAACCCTCGTTTGAGCAGTTCTTGCAATTAGACAATGGTTTCAGACACTTTGGAAAGATTATGAACTGTCTCCGGGAGGAACAAAGGGTGTGGCTAATAACCCACACGGATGAGTGTATAACTGGACTGTGCTGCAGAAAAAAAGGTGGGGTCTTAGTCTCTGCACCGTTAAAACTTTATTGAAGAGTTGCACGATAGCGTCAAATGTTGTTTAAGTTGCAACATCCCTCACTGAGCTTGTGCAGTTTGAGGGGGAACGCAAACATTACATGCTTTGACACAGCCTCGATTTAGATGCATGCAGAAATAATCTGTTACCTCTTCCCTCCCCTGTCATCTCCTTAGTGATGGCCTCTGCCGAGCAACCGTGCTCCAGCTTCCACCAGCAGCACTGCGCATAAGGCAACACACCCACCTTTGCCCTCGCGCCCAGAAGTGAGAGAGACACCACCATGTACAGTGTGGAGGACCTCCTCATTTCGCACGGATATAAATTGCCCAAGAGCGGCCCTCCGTCTGCCACGCCTTATGACAAGCGCCCCGCTGATTGCCAGCGTGAACTTGTGGACAACAGGGCTGGCCGGGGGACGCTGAACGGGTACGAGGCGGACCGGGGGGCGTCCATCACAGGCATCGCAGGCATCTACGGCAGCAGGCAGGCACTGGTGAAGGGCTACCCCGCCATAGACAACGAGAGCGGGGAGAGGAACCTAAGGAGAAAAGAAGTCGGCATCGGTATCCTAGGTGACGCTCAGCCCTTGGGTGATTCTCTTGCCACAGATAGCGGGTGAGTGTTTTTTTCCCTCTCTTTTGCGATCCCCCACACCCTTTACCTTCCCTTTTTCTCCCTTCTCACTGGGGCCCTCCAGTATTGCATGCAAAACTGAGTCTGCACTGCGCAGGGTTTTTTTTTTTTTTCCTCTCCCCTCCTCATCCCTTCCCCTCCTTCCAGAGCTGCAGAACACTGTGGCTGCAGCAGCACCACTGACATATCTTATGCTGGGATATGAGGAATTGTGAAAGGTGCCTTTGCACTCGTTTGAGTTGTTTACATGCCTGCACAGAGACGCGGCCTGCGTCTCGGTGGAGCCCACCCGTGCGCTGGTATCGTCTCCGCGGCCTCAGCTAGGCAGGCAGATGTAAACAGCAGCACTAGACAGTGAGAAAACTGAGGAGGACTGAACATGCCTCAAGACAGGCGCGTAATCACTCCACTGTAAACACTGGCACACTGAATCACGCCCAGCACGTGCTCTGTGATGTAAGCATGTTGCTGGGCAAGTGTGCACAGCGCGGCTCCCCTCAGCCATACAGTAGCATATGCTGCCGAGGATGATCCATTGACATTGCTGCTTAAATGAATGAATACAATGACTAACAGTGATTTAGTGCAGTGCAGACATTAGATGGAGCTCTTTAAAAAGCACTACATATAAATCATTCTTTTCTTTTTTTTTTTACTTAGTATTTTAAAAACCTATGCATTTATATTTTTAAATTTTTACACTAAATGAAAATCACTGGTCATATGAATCGGTTTTATTGCATGAATAAACAACGCTGAGAAAAAGCACAATGATTGATTGGGTTAACCATAAAGATTTGAGGGTTTAAAATCCAATAAGCATTTCAAACGTACACTCCCTCCGTCATTATAACCGACTGTCATCGGTTTGGCTTAAAAGCTGCCTGACGACAACCTGGGGACATAAATTTAACATCACATTGTTTCCTCTGCTTCACATAAAATGACCAAAATTACCCCCATGTGCACAAACAAGTGAAGCTCTATGGGTTTTTTTTCCAGATGTAAACTGGTATTATATATCATACTATATCGAAATTAATTGTTTTGTCAGAGCAACACGCATTACAGCAGTGATCTCAACCTGAGTGGTAAATATGGAACCATAACTAAAATTATCTCCAGGCAGCGTTGCTTCATCGCGCTGTAGTAGAACCACTGTTTTTTAAACCTGCCAGCAGTCATTTGTCACACAGTTGCCATTTTAGATTACTTTCATCAAGCATTTTTATAAATATAGGAATGCTTTTGATATCACTTATTCACCCTGGCAACAATCAAACAGACCTACTTCGTCTGATTTTTTCCTGTTTCCTGTCCAACAGCAGATTTATTGATTCTTTATTGTATGTACAGTATAGACTAATGTTTATCGTCGGTCATATTGGATTTCCTAAAACACTTTAATTTGTTCTTGTGATGTGATAAAACAAACAGAGGAAGAGAGTCGTTCTTTTTGTGCTGTCACATCAGATCGGGTAATGGGATATTTTTGCTTAGACGTTCTTTAAGTGCCACAGTCGCTGCCCAGATGACCAGCTTCCAAGATAAGGTCAGCACAATTTAATATGCAGATCATATTGCAGTAGCATCACAATTTCATGGTGTCTTCGAGGGACTTTGGAGCCGCTGACTCAAGCACTTCTGTCTCATATGTGCTGGCTCTCCTTGATTAAGTTGTGTTGGAAAGCCAATACTGCCGAAGCCAAAACATGTGCTTGGGACGTGTCACTTACAATGTATAGAATGATCAAATCTCAACAGGAGGGCGGTGTTTCATTATATTATCATAGAAACTGAGATAATATTAATTGTGATATATTTGTTTTTGTGAAAGCCTTATGATTGGAAATAGTTTTTGATGAATCTGAGTCTACAACTAATGGCCGTAACACTGCGAAAGTCTTATTAACATTGATTTTTTTTTGTCTTCAGGTTCTACGATGTTCCCAGTTTGACTTATTCAGAGCCACTGAGCCATGATGAGAGGGATGTTTCCTACTGGCGAAGACGGGGCCAGGATTTCAGCATCCTTCTGGACTATGCTGATGGCAGGGAGCTGAGGGCCTCTGCTGGAGCATGGAGGCCACAGGCCCTGATCTCAGCAGAGGAATACAGGGCGGAGAGGCAAGCGCAGCAGCTATGGGAGGACATTTCCTGGTTACGGGACCCAGATGCTGGCCCTGGTCAGCTGAGGGTGACTTCGGAGAGGAAGTGCCAGAGCCTTGGTACAGAGGAGTGGAGACCGGCCGTGGGCCTGGGAAGGCAACTGTCGGATGGGGATGGAGAAAGGTGGGCTCAGGAGCAGTACCGCCTAAGAACACCTGAGGGTTTTTTTCACCCTAGAACTAAAGCAAAGTCTCAGTCTCTCCCCAGAGTTTTGTCACCCGATGGAACTGACTGCAGAGAGCTCATTCCATCAAGGCCTAGCCTACCTGATAGGCAACAGCGATTAAACAGCACTGTATTCTCTGGGCCCTACAGTAGGTATATCTATGGTGGTGGCAGGGACCGGTGGGGTAGGAATGTCGGGCCAAGCAGCCATGTCGCACTTTTACCAAAGCCCAGGTTCAGTAGGCCACTAAAGCCTCCGTCGTATGAGATTCACCAGCAGACAAGGGGTAGCGCAGAAATGCTTGCTATAGACCAGGGTGCCAAACAAAAAGACAGGCCTATCTATTATCCAAGGGGTGGGGAGCTGAGACAAGACTATTTCGCACAACACTCTGCCATCACTGGAATGGAGCCTCCTGGCTACATCCCACCCCCATCTTATAAAAGAGCCCCACTCCCAAGAGCAGTTTCAATCAACCGCAATGAAATGGCAAATTTGAGATGGAGGGCAGAAGCTTTGCAGATGCCTAGCTCAGATCCTGGAAGGTGGTTTTCCAGACAGACAAGTGGCTCGTGGCTGGAGCATTATGGAGATCGTGTTGCGTCCTACCGAAAACAGGTACATTCTGGACATGAAGAACAACCAAGTCATGCCCGTCAGGTACCCACTGAAGACCCAAGAGTGAAGCAAATCTCAGGAGGGCCTAGTGGAACTTCTCTCACTGACTCAGACAAGATCCGTAACATCAACAAAGAGATTCCGCCCGCTAAGATTTTAGGACAATCTACACATGATAGTGCCTTTCCTCCCCAACAGGGGCCATCTCTCAATACTGAAACCCGCAAAACAGCTATTAATGAGAACGAAAGCAGTACTAGATGGTGCAACAGGGGAATTAAAAAAAGTGACAGTGTAGCTTCTGAACAAAACCGTAGTCAGTTTTTTCCTTCATCTATTCTGGGTAAACCACCACCACCTCCATGTAAGCCGGCTGAGCAGGGTGTCGCTGAAACTGTGGCAGAAGTAAAAAAGGTGGAACTACCTGAACCACCAGAGAAAGACAAATCCAAGAATCTAAAAAAGAGACTTAGTGAAACAATTTTTTGTTTGGTGTCCGTCCCCGTCACTCCGCAACTCACTGGGACAATCCGTGATCAGAATAATAACAATGAGAAGTCCCCAGACCCAGCGGACAGCCCTAGTGACAACAAAACTGGCCATTTAACAAACCAAAGTCTCCAAAGCACATCGTCTGCCGAAGCTGAGCTGCAAGCACTAACTGGTAGCATAGCAAGCAGCAAAACAAGCAGTAGAGCAAGCAGCAAAATGTTTAAAAGATTACCCTGTAGACCCCCTAAGATAAATCACTACAAGGAGCTGAAGCTGTCTGGATCCTGGCCTGCAAACCAGTATCGAGACCAGGAGACACAAACTAGCCCAGAGGCCCGAAAACCTACCCCTGACAACAAGGAAGCACAACAAGAGCCTGTTCCTCCTGGCACGGAAGTTACTCCTGATAGCAGCGGCGTAGTGGGCACTGCCTTCAGTTTTCCTATAAAGGGAGTGAAGAGCCTGAAACTGTCAAGCAACAGCGCCTTCTCCCTGACCTCCACCTTCTCCAACCAGCTGAACAAGAGCACAGCTCAGCAGCCAGCAGTACCACCCTCAGGAAATGTGGAGGAGACAAAACCAGCAGCAAACAGTGGGCAGGAGCCATTTGAACAGTTCCTGCTGAAACCTGCCAGCCAGCGACCATGGGATGCTGTAAAAGAGCTGGAGACCATCAAAAAAGAAGTCCAGGATCAACAACAGCAGCAGCAGCAGCAGCAGCAGCAGAGCAAACAGCCCAGTGTTGACAAGTGCATAGAGGACCTCAACGAGGCCTACAAGGACATCTTGGAGCTAGGCACTGCCAGCAATAAAGTCCCAAATGGTTCCGTCCAAATCCCTGAGCGTATCAAAATCCGATTGACATCCGAACCTCTCAACAAGCCCAGCAGCCTTAGGCGCAGTGCAGTAAGCTGGTCTGTTGACCCAGAATACAGGGAAGTGAAAAGCGCCTTCTCCAGGCCTGCCACAAAGTCGGTAACCTTCAGCAAGCAGCTTAGAGAGGAGCTCCCGGTCCCACCTCGGGAGACGGGCTTCAGAGAATACAGGGTTGTTGCTCATCTTTCGCGCAGAAGGAGCAACGATGGCAGGACAGTAAAACTAGACCTGCCAGATGAGCCCATTGAGACACCGCTTTGTGACTTTAGTCCAACAACGCACACCACAGCAGCTGAGGTCCCGTGGGCAGATAGACAACCCATGCAGGATGCCTCTACACTCACTAGTCCTCCTGATTATGAGGACATATGCCAGACTTTGCGTCAGTCTAGGGACCCAGCAGATGTCAACAAAACATCCACTGGCCATTCCAGACCAAATGACGCAGAGCTTACTCAAGATCTCAGCGTTGATTCAGAGGAGGAGTGTCCTATTTGTAAAAGAGAGCTTGAGAATCAGATGAGACAGGGTCCATTGCCTCCTCTTCATGAGGAGAACAGCTCAGACAGCTCAGCCAATCAAAATGGCAGTCCGCCACAATGCACCGCATCAGAAAGTCCAGCAGAAGATGCTAAAACAGAGGAGTCAAACGACTCAAGTGTAAATCAGTCAGGGTCTGACCTGTGTGCTGAAACAAGGGAGCAGCAGTCACTGACACAGGAAAACGAGGGTGAAAAAGCAGACAATGCTCAGGCAGAGAACTTGGACAGTATATGCACGGTTAATACTGCTGAGAGCCTACCAGCAAATGCAGCTACAGGGGATGCCTCTTCTGCATCCACAATTTTACCGAGCGATCTGGCTACAGGTCCCCAAGACACAGAGGAACAGATTGTTACTGAAAAGGTAACTAAGGACGTAAAGTCAGAAGAAAAGGAAGCCATTGCAGGAGAAACATCTGAAGGCAGTGCAGGCAAGCAAACAACTGAAGACAAAAGTGAGGGTAAAGACAACGCAGTGCTTGGTGAGAAGCAGGAGGAAGAGAAGAAGCCATTTGCTGTCCCAGAGCATAGACTCGGTCAACGGACTCATCTGGGACGAGACCACCCAGGGTTACCGGAGTTTCCGCCAGATAGACTGCCACTTTCAGTTCCCCCAAACTTAGACCGAAGACTATCTCTTAGCTTGGAAGGGGAACGGAGGAGCCGAGGCCCCTCCCACAGAATTGAAGCGCTGCAGAACAAGCTGGCTATTTCTCCGGGTCGAGTGGCAGTTGAGCGACTGGCTCGGATGAGAGACGTGGACGTTATGTATCGTATGAGGCGCCTGAGCATCAGGAGCACTGACTCTGGGGAGGGGGAGGGCGAGGCAGAGGGGGACGGCAAGGAAGAACCAGCAGAGGAGCTCCACCCTGCTCCTCAGGGAGACAAAGAGAACAATCAAGAGGTCACCCATTCACAGCAGGTCTCTGAGGAGACAGTGTTGAAGAATGAGGAGGAGACATCTCTCTTAGGTAAGATAAAATTTAGAAAACTGACTGTTCAGCTTCACAAATGGAGCCGGGGTAACGTTAAAAGTAAAAAATATGTATTTCCCTTGTGGTTCTTGGCCCACGCAGTTTTGGAAAGTAACCAAATAGAAAAGACAAGGAAAATAAAACAGATCCTTAAAATGTTCATTGCTCTCCACAGATTTATTATGCATGCCTCTGGATAGCTACAGACTAAACTAAAAGTGTAGATGAAAATTTTATTTAAATGCAGAGTGATGTGGTTGCAAACTCAAATGTTTATTCACTGTTTGGTTTTCAAACACACACAGACTTTTCAGGTATTTTTCTCAAAAAAAAAAAAGAAAAAACAGAGGATAAAATACAGTCTCATATAAATAAAGGAGCAAAATAAATCTTATAAACTGAGGAGTTTATAAGATTTTGAAGCAGTTATCATAATCATAACTCTTATAAGAGTTATAAGCAGTTATTAAAATGAAAGATTAAAGAAACTGTTGATGGTCCTCACCCCGTGGAGATGATGGAAACCAATGCATATTAGAAGAACAAAACATTTTTAGTCCTGTCTCATTGATAGTCATTTTTTTTTTTGTAAAAAATATGCATTTGTGAATTAAATGTTTTTCTCCTTCACATCCCAGAACCCCACGATCCCAGCGGAGGGAAGACAGTGTAGAAAGACTGCGTCCGTCATCTCCATCTGAGGTTTTTAGCTCCAACACTGTGACCTGGCTGCCTACTAGAATGCCTTCATCTCATCTTGACACTGAAATGGCCTTCTTGTCCGACAAGAGCATTGTGTACACCCTCACCTTCGGCGCTGCGTTGACTACTAAGAGTGCTGTTCCACTGCCAAAGGGAGGTGCCCCTTTAACTTACGGGGCAACTTCCACCCTGAAATCCTTCCCCAAGCCTTCCTAAACTGACTTAACACTACCCCATCTGTCCTCCACGCCCAGGCCCATTCTCTTATAGGGTTTCTACTAGTTAGTCTTCTTGTAGCGGCTTGTCCTTTCTATCCTATCCTCCCTATGCTTTTCTCATTGGCAGACATTATGCAATTCTGTCGTGCATACTAGAACTTCTCAAACGTCCATAGCGAAAAAACATCTTTTTCGCATTCTGAACGACTCTGTTTGTTTACGGGCGAGCTGTTAAGGATATGAATGTAAGTGTTTATGTTTATAGCTAATGTAGACGTAGAAGGGTTTATTGTTCTGTTGCGTTTAAAACTACACCAAAACAAACTATCTGATTGTGGTGAGGCGACAGCTGTTTCAGAACTGGACATCACTGTCTTTGGCTAAAGAACTGTTTTTGATTTTCAGACGAGATAAAAATAAGCCTTTCTTTCTTTTCTATTTCTTTTTTTATTTTAATGACATTGTGCTCTCTTCTCATTGCTTTTGTACACACTGCAACCATAACCCGTTAACACTCTTCAGTGAAGAGTGACTCTATACCACATGATATGATAGAGCAGCGAACTATTATAAGATGCGTTGGTTCTACGCTGGAGAGTGATAGTTGCCTTTTTCTTTTTCTTTTTTAACCAGATGCGTAATTCCTGGTTGGATCGGGTGAAGTCTCCGATTAGTCTCCTGTATAGCTCCCATTTCCAGGTAATTTCAGGAAGCAATAAAGGCACAGATTGAGAGTTTAAGTGGTGGTTGGCAACTTTGATAAACACTAAGGATGGATATTGGGGTATAGAACAAAAAATAAATAAATAAAAAAAGATTTGTAGAGCAATATTGTTGTACAAACAGCTCAGTGGTGTAGTGGAGCTACCTGTAGGAACCATTGTCTTAATGTGAACATGTCATTCAGATCATATTACAGGGAAATGGTATCGTGTCAGGGTATATGGGCGCTTAACAGTGTGGGTGGGTGCTTTACGTCATATATATATATATATATACATAGATATATATATATCTATATCTATATATATGTGTGTGTGTTCATACATCTGTACCGCAAAGAGACGACATTTCACGGAATATTTATTTTTGTTATCATCGAATTGTTAATCAGTTTGCATAATGTACAAAATAAAAGTATATTTTAAATATTTTAAGAGAAATTTTGTATTTAACCATGAAATTTTATTTCTCCACAAGTTATATCAAGCTGAAAGTATCATATATGTGTGCATAGTATCATATTGAGAGTATACATAAATTTTCTAGTGCTTTAAAATCTAACAGAAGGATATAAGAGGGGATGGGCCTGTGGTGTGCCTTGATCACACGATTGGGTTTTTCGGTGAGCGATAGGGTCCATCACTGCAAGATTTGACACGGTGGAAACTTTTTGATTGTGCCATGATTTCCTATTTGATAGTGCTTCTTCATACACTAGCAAGAGTCAATGTTGGACGCTCCTTGTGATTTTCGACACATCAATCCATCCCAGCTGTATTTCCTATGTTGTGTCTTATTTTCGTCTTTGTATGTCCTCGAATTCTGGTCATGTATCGTTCTGTTGTTGGTTCCTCAAGACATGTTTAGAAATAAAATTGAGAATTCTTTTCTTTTTCCCTTCCTTTCTGCCACCCGTCTTTTTTCAGCCTCTTCTTCTTAACTCCAGTCTCTCTGTCTCTGTCCCTTTCATCCCCTGGTGTGTTCATTTTGTGTAAATTGTTCTGCTGTCAATAACACTAATTGCACTAAAGGATTCAATGCAGTGTGCTATATTAGGCTCAAAATCACATATCTGCAAAAACACATCAGAAAACAATACAGATGTTTTGAATGCATTTAAGATTATGATTCAGATTATAATTGTTTTTTGATCTTCTTGTGGATTTTGCAGCTATGTGTTTTTCTTTGAACGGCATTGTTGCATTGGTATAGAAAACAGATCTGTAGGGATTCATCGCTGTTAATCATTCCTCAAGTATTACGTAAATGTTATGTAGCATTTTACAGTTGTAGCATTTATCAACACAGAAACTTGTCGTGGTATTTCAAACATTTCTTGTACATTTGGGAGAATCATGTCGCCTTATTATGTGTTTGTTGCGTTACAGTACTCCAGGAAATGCCAAATATTAACGTACTAAGCACTGTTTCATACCTTAGGTTTTTACGACTTAACCGTTCTGCCATCCCTCTGGCTGGAGAGGCGCAGTAGCATTGTGGATAGTTTCTGCTCTTCGTGTTGTTTATCTGTAGGAACATTGAATCAAAACTGTGACCTTCAAAAAATACAAAAAGCATAATTATTAAAAGTGCAGGATGAGATTCAGTGTTTTCAAGACGAGCCCATGGTCAGCATCACAGGGAGGACAAGCTGGCACGCCCCATAAATACTAACACATCTAATTTTCAATTCATTTCAAAGACTGACTCGAGTCTTGTGTGTAAACTGCCCCTGACCACATTTAAAAAGCTATTTCAGTACATACTCAGCCGCCCCCGCCCCTAATAATTGGCATGTCAGGTACACTTGAACATAGTGTCATTTGACCTTTTGTACTGCAGGTTATGTGCAACGTGAAGTAATTATGCACACTTGTAATATTTTCTATTTTCATATGAGATTTAAGTGCTTTTTGTACTCACTGACATCTTTTTTTTCTTCCTTGCATGAAATGCAAGAGAGAGGAAGAAAAAAAATGTTTTTCATAAAGTATATTTGCATTTGGTACTCCAATAGTAAAACCAGTGGGCAAAACATTCTGTTTCATAATTTAATTTACAAAACTATGCCAAGTATTTAAAAGCTATTTTTAGAGTAAATCAGAAGAGAACTCATTCATTTTTTTTTCCTTTGAGACATGCCTTTATCTTTGTATCTATAAATATGAGCATAATCCATAGTCATATGATTGTGCTACTGTTGTATGATACTGCAGTCTGATTCATAAATAAACTCTCTGCATGAAAAGTGTGTTTGTCATTCACTGGCTGTTTTGTGTGGTTTTGCATATCCACGGGGGAAATTTAATTGCTGTGCGTTTTTTTGTGCAATATTTTTTTAGGAACGCATTACTTCCTCTGTCCTCCGCTCTTCAGCCAACACTCAAAGTGAAGATATTTAATTTTCAAAGACGTCCCTTCTTTGAGGAATGTTAAGTGCGTGTCCACAACTTTTGTGTGCGTGTTTGTTTTCACACATTTGCACTTGTGTACTGGCAATTTCAGCCCAATTACCCTGCCAGGCTGTCACACCGAGCTCCACTCGCTGGATCAAAGCGTTGGCGAAGACAATACTTGAGCTGAACCTTGTAAAAACCTCCCAGAATCCTCAATGAGGCCTGGAGGGCATCCATCCTCTTCAAAACTGTTCTGCGTGCCGTTTTATTTCTAAGTCAGATTACTACTTACTCTTAGGTACGGTAAGTTGTCCTTTCACAAGGTAGCACTTCTGGTAGTGCTAGTGAA
This sequence comes from Planiliza haematocheilus, assembly GCA_005024645.1. Taxonomy (NCBI): domain Eukaryota; kingdom Metazoa; phylum Chordata; class Actinopteri; order Mugiliformes; family Mugilidae; genus Planiliza; species Planiliza haematocheilus. The sequence continues at coordinate 495,505 of SRSE01001205.1, forward strand.
CATAAACCAATCAGCTGTAACCTGCTTTATATTCTGTAGCTCACCCTTTCGCCTCCAAAACAACCCTGACCTGTCGAGGCATGGACTCTTCTATCTCTGAAGGTGTGCCGTGGTATCTGGCTCCAAGACGTTTGCAGAAGATCCTTTAAGGTGACACCTCCATGGATGGGACTTCTTTGTCCAGCACATCCCACAGATGCTCGACTGGATTGAGATGTGAGGAATGCGGAGGCTGAGTCAACACCTTGAACTCATTGTTGCGTTCCTGAAACCATTCCTGGACCATTTTTTGCTTTGTGTCAGGCTGCATTATCCCACTGAGAGAGCCCACTGTTGTCAGAGAACAGCATTTCCATAAACACGTTTGCATTGGTACTAATTTGTATGACAAATATCTGTGCATGATCACACCAGAGCTAATTCTGTATTAGCCCCCGCTTCATTTAGATAGATAGATAGATAGATAGATAGATAGATAGATAGATAGATAGATAGATAGATAGATAGATAGACAACTTTATTGATCCTTTTGGGAGGTTCCCGCAGGGAAATTGACATCTCCATCGCATACAGCACTGTCAGACATACATGTACACGAACTCTAGTCCCAAAAACCAAGACACCCAGAAAAGAATAATATAGATAGATACTTTATATATGTATAAACTTGATATATGCATGGTCATTTAACCGATTTAGTAACATGTAAACACCCCCTGCTCACATAAAAGTCAATTATCAATAATTAGAAAGTTAGCATTGAAAGAATAATTGCCAGGTTGATTATTATTATTATATTATTCTATATTTCTTTTAGCTAGCCAAAACCACTGTTTTAGCCCTGAATGTCAGTTAGCTGCAGTTGGCTGTAAAGGCAATTTAAAAATAGCTATTAATTAGCCTATTGTTTAATGCTGCTATAATTAAATGCCTATGTGGATAAATAAGTATTCTTTCAGCCTATTTACACATTTTAAAATATTAAATTGATATTTTCCCATGTTTTCCTCACTGCCACGCCAACTCTTAGCTAAAGTAGCCTAACGAGCTAACTAGCAAACAGTTTCCACACAGAAATAAAAATGATAGACTTTCTTGAAGAAGATTTCGACAAATCTTGTACGTAGAGTCTTAACTTCCTTGCTAACTACAGATCCCAATGTGACGTTTTAATAAGCGATGTCACTTAGCAGGCTAACTGAAAGTAAGCTAAACTGGATAAGCTAGTTGTCCTTTATGCTAACCTTCAAAATGGCCGCCGTTCATAACCGTTGATGTTGTTGTCCGTCAGGTAAATGAAAATAATATAAAACTATTTAGAACTTATTACATACTCCTGCTTCAGTTAATTACAGAATCACCACATAAATAATGTTTAGTATCAGTTGGATCATTTTCTACACATACATAATATGCTGCTACTGTTATTAACCATAGTCATTAACTGCTGTTTAGACTGTAATTCTAACGAAGTAGTAGCGATAGCTGTAGCAGTTGTAGTAGTACTTTTTTAGTAGTAATAATTTACATGTTATATATTATTTAGGACGGAAAATTGTCAGTTAAGTAAAAGAGTACGCCTACATACTAAATGAACCTGATAATAATAGATTATTATAATCACAATTGCACACCTTTCAAATAAATAGCTCAAAATATGGTCAGACTTTCATTTAAACCACAATTAAGTCAAAAATACAAACATTATAATTCTCCACACTAAATACAAGCGTTCACAGTTAAATCAGACAAAGTGTGTGAAGCTAATTGTATTAACAAAAGTTCAGTCAGAAAACCTGGAGTCTGGTCAATTAAAACACATTTCACGTGTGGCTTACAGCTATTTTTACTTAAAGAAAAGAAGAAGATCAAGTATTGTTTACTGTCTTCAGTTAAATGGAGACTACACACTACTGTAGTTACTTTCTGTAGGATTAACTTTACTGAGAAAATGTTTCATAAGCTGGTAAAACTAAGGTTGAAGATGCTTTTGGGGAAGAACAAGGAGAACATTTATCAAGATATCTTGCAGGACGACGCCAGGATGGCTGCCACCTGAGGACAATAGAGGACAATGGAGGACAATGACAGCACACCTAGAAGAAAATCTATTACATAATTACCTCAGACATAGATAATCTGACTTTTGGACTGGACTGGCCCAGACCTTTACTCAATCAAATTACCTCAAGAGATGCGTTTGCCAAGACGATGACTGAGCAGAGGCACATCTGAAACACTTGGCTGAGGTTACAAAAAGATCAGTAATTCAATCCAAGTGTTAAAGAAAGACACAAACTAGTATAATTATTAGTGCGTTACTGGCTTAAACAAATATTCATCCAAACTTAAAACTTAGATGAAGATCAGATTGTATTTTATGAGAAGGAAATGCCAAAGGGATCACAGACTGTTGACCCCGTATAGTAATCAATTTTTCAGAGTGGATATGTGGCGCTCTCAGACTAAAACAGTCGTCCCCTTGTTCTCCATCCATCTCCAGCTGTCATTCCATCACAGCTGCCTTTGTCTCGGAGTCAGTCCTCGCTAAGTAAACTGTGTATCTGTCATTACGGTACACCTGTCATGGTTGATCGCCTCTGCCGCTGAGGGAATAAGTAGCTCCATTAATGCTACGGTGACAGTTGTCCTCCAGCTCATCCACTCTTCAGCCAGACTGCATTCATAACTGTACCACGCCCTGAAAGTGTTGACTAAGATACAGGAAGTGTAAAATCTATTTCAGCGTATGCACTCTGAAAACAGTTTTGTTCTCAGTCTTTATTACAGGAAGTGGAAATGTTAAAATACATCAGGTACATTAGCTTATTTTTGTCTTTTAATCAATATTATACTTTGTATTAACATTAGTTGTGCAGGCCTGTCCTCCTATTGCTCTGTGACACCACAAGATGGAGACAAACACCAGTCGAACACAAATGGGACCCAATTACTTAAACTGACCTACTCCTTTTTCACCAAGGGACCTGTTATGTTAAAGCTTAAATCACCTTGATATGCTGACATAAATGGAAGTCTGAAGCGACACCTCAGCCTATAAATAGCTTGTATTAGTACTGCTTACAATGCCCTTGCAGTTATCCTTCCATCTTCCATTTCTCGGTAGAACTATGTCTTTAACTTAAACGTTGCGTGGGTTTGTTGGGAGCTTTGCAAGTCGAGGGTGTAAGTGCAAGTCTAAATGCAACTTCAATGTTCTCTCTTCCCATATGAGTGAATACATGTGCATTTGTGTTTATGTAGGTGGACAACTCAACATGAACATGGGAGAAGAGATCCTTGTGCATCACACAGCTCTAGTAAGTGCATTATGGTCAATCAATTAAATGAGAGTAGAGCTACTGCACATACAGGCTTCTCCTTAATTTCAGATTTGATGACGCGCAAGTCAATTGTGGCCTTTAAAATCCTCAAAATGGGGTATAAAGTGTAAGGATAATTCCTGAAATAGGTGACTAAAGCCAAAACCAAGGTTGGTCTCTGCACTGTGTGACCCCAGTGTTGTGGTGCAGAAGCCCCTGCAGAGCCTGGCTCCCTCCCTGCTGCTGGATTGTAGTTTTAACAGCTGATTCGATCCCCCTGCGCTGGAAGCCCGTCGCTTCCTGGCTATTTATGGCAGATGCCCCTCTATCGAGGCCGCTCTCTTCAGCCCATACATGGTTGCTGCGGGATGAGGTTACCACACCGATTTTGGCCCCGCACTCCTCAAACCATTTGGAAGCCTTTCTTGCAGTCACTCTAAACTCTTGTCAGTCCAGGATCTCAAACCTAGTTTACAAGGATGGATGAACCACTGTCTTAATTTCTTTGGAACAGTCTGAAGAACCGATCACTGTAGGAGATTATTCTAGCAGCCCTTCAGCGCACTTTTTCTCATCGCTGTTTTTACCTCAGTCCTTGTCTCTCTCCTTCACCCCTCTCCTGCATACCCCACTCCTTCTCGGTCCCTCTCCCTTCTTCTCTTTCTTCGCTTGGCTGTTCCCGGACTGATTTATTTGGCCCAGCGCAGCAGAGCTGGAGGGAAAGCACCAGGCTATATTTGTCGGCTGCTGAGGTTGGACCTGCTTCGTGGCAGATGACTTAGGATCCTCCGCTTGGGTTTACCTGCTCACACCTGCACCTCCAGCCTCCTCAGCATCAGCGTCGCTCTGAAGAAGGAACTAGGAGATTGTTTTGGGTTCACGCCTCCACGTTAGGATAAATGGATTTCACCTGTTAAGCATTTGTGGAGCGCATAAGTGTAAGTATGATTTTTAATCTCTTATTTGTGGATTTAATCTCATGCATTCTGTGAAATGTGTGGGGTTAACATGCAATCTGGTCAACAGGTGAAATTACTTTTGTGTTATTTGGTGTATATAAGTCCACGAGATAACAAGATTTAGTAAACTTGGCATTGTGTGAAGTCATTTAACTGCACAGACCTCGCAATTTGATAGTTTTGTGCTTTTTTTTGCAAAACAATTTTCACAAAAACTACCAGAAACCACGCCATTTGCCGAGTGCATCGTGTGTACCAAAGTTATACAGTATTATTTAAGCGATATTTGGCTTGTGTCAAGTTTAAACGTCTACCCCCTCGGGGACTCAACGTCCCGATCGAGTCTCCCTCTTGTTGCCTTGCGGTCAAGTCTCGAGTAACCGCAGGAGTATCGGCATTCCAAGCTCCAGATTGCGGCTGTTTGGTGGTACTGTATGCTTGTGCAGCTGATCAGACGGGCATGTGTCGGGCTGGTGTGTTGTTCCAAGATTGGCCAGACGTCATTTAGCCACAGTTTTGTTTTTGTTCTGAGTGTGTGGGATAGAGAGAGAGAGAGAGGGAGAGAGAGAGATGGTCGCCTGGTTCTCTGCACCTGCTGCACGCGTCAAAACGAACAGACAGGTTTACTGGCTGGCTTGCATGCTTGACTCGCAGCCACTGGACTTTGTGCATCTCCTTATGAAAATACAGACCGACAGGAGCGCTTTAGATGTCTGTGAATGTTGTTTTAATTCACAAATATGTCGCTTTTAATTGACTTTGTTGACCAGGAAATGGCCTCAGAACAGAAAGCTTTCATTACAAAGTAGCTTCAGACATGTTTCACCCTTAGCAACTATATATTGACATGTCTCAGTCTTTATGGTAGTATCACGAGTACCAGCTGATGAGTCTGGAGTACAAAGTTTGACATTCGCACTCCAAACACTTGGCTCCCTCCTTCTTGTTTGTGTTATGTATGTGACCTGTTGGTCATGCAACATTATCCCATAATATGGCACACAGCGCTGCGTCTGACGATGCTCTCTGTCTAATGTTACTGTCAGCACTTTGTAAGTCAGAAAACATGGACCCGTCCGCTGGATTCCACTGGCCTGCTGGTATTATTAGGTTAAATTAGCTAGTTCTTTACTCAGCGACGTTCATAGATACTTATGTGTGATAGATAATGAAAACTATTAGATTTCGGTCGTGTTTTTGCCTGCTTTTATGCAAACAGGCTCGCAGCAGTGTACAAAAGTAGACTCAACTCAACTGAACACAACTGAAATGACAGCTTCCTCTTGAAAACTACCAGATTATAAGCACCAGAAATCTAACACTCTCAAAGGCAAGGGTTTTGTTTAGATTTTAGTATGCAAGGAATTGTAAGGTCATCTTAAATTGGTCTATTTATACGGGCCTAGAGGACGGTATTGGTAAGAAATGTGATATATATATATAGATAGAAAGTGATTGACAGAGTGGTTGAAGAACAGGACACCGCCAACATTAGTCTGATCATCTAATTGTAGGCGAGTACTGAGTTGTTTACAGACTCTAGTCATGTCAGTTTCAAGTGGGCACCGTCTGCAGATGTTCCTGATAAAAAACCAAACACCTAGAAGGGCTAAAGTAGTGGATGAGTGGTGAAACAAGTCCAGTTGTGCTCGCTTTAGCTTTTATTTTCAGATAAATATGTCCCGGTTGGCTGAGGGCCTGTTCAGACCTTGCATTAACATTCGTCCTAGGCAATCCGATCGCGAGTGACCAGCTTTAGGTGTGTTCTGTGCGCAAATACACCAACATTTTAATAGCAGCTGTCTCTATATGGATCTTTTTCAGAACCACGAACAACACTGTGGCATAAAGGTCATTATTTGGAGACCTGCACAAAACTCAGTTAGTTAAAAGCTTACGCTGCTTTTTTTCATTTCAGGCGATCATTTCTAACAGCGGCTGCGTGTTTTGTTTTCTGAATGAATGAAGCAAATACGGCACAAGAGCACCCTTGTTCAGCAGGTGGTCTTGATTGTGTGTTCACACTGCCAAAGGAATGCGGACAAACGCGACCTAGGCCACGTCCAAATGTGGTCTGAGATCGGGTCTCTCAGATGCGATCTCAGTGTGATCAGATTCCCCTGGACAGGTGTTAATGCAAGGTCTGAACGGAGCCTTAGAAGCTCACATTTACATGGCGGTATTATAGTTGTGTGTTTGAATGCATCAGAGGGTTCAGGTCCGCACCTTAACATGGTCTATAATCGGAGTCATGGCGTTGTCTTCCCCCTGATCTCTGTGTTTTTTTGTCTGGAGGTACAAAAGCTGCAGAATTTATTTTGCAGTCGGCTCACACATCACTAACTACCAAACAGATGACTTTTGTCTGCCCATTTCTGCAAACTACCTCCAATGCTTGAAGATGTTCTTGCACGTTGTTCCTTTAAGAAAGGACAGCCAAATCAAATTCCTGGCATGAAATCATCCTCTTCCTGCTTCTTCCTTTTCTATCACTCTGTCTCTCCTTCCTTGTCCTCCCTCTCGCCCCTGGTCTGTCTTGAGAGCTGTCGAACTCGAGTGTCTCTCCTCCTCAGCTCCGGCCTCTGTGCTCATCGATATCCATATAAGAGCAGAGCGGGCAGATTTCTGCGCTGGACGTCAGGCCGAGTTGATGCTAGGCAGCAGAAAGGAACGCAGATCTGGATCTAAAGGGGGGATGCCAGAGTAAATGTTTGAAGGAAGGAGGGAGGAAGAAGGTCCCAGCTTCTCATTTGACCTGTGTGTCCGTGTGTGTGTGTGTGTGTGGATCATGTACTTCCTCAGCACATGTGTGCATAAGTTAAGCTAAACAGAGAAAATGTATCCTAATAAAGGCAGGTCTGTCCTGGAGCTGCTACTTAGATGATAATACAAACCACTTTGCTTCACTTTTCTCTTTTTGGAAATCGTGCAGTTTGTTTATCCACGTGGAATGAAACAAGATGGAAAACAAGCATGATAAAAGCGCCGTCTGCGAGGAAGGCAAAAGGTTTCTGTGTGAATGCATTTAACCAAAGTGGCATTGTCAAGGATTTCAGTTTGGGTTTCTTTCATTTGGAAACGTCGAGACATCGATGCAGGTGTGACGTGGTCAGTCGGTTGAACTACCCTCTGAAAGAAAGGTAACAGCTGAGCAGCAGAAACACGTCCCTAACTGCGTCCTGCTTATGCTTATGCACGGGAATGCTGTCGCAGACACACAGTTTGTTTATTATCCTCTTCTCCAGAGAGTCTTTGGTAAATTCTTCTCTGCAGAACAGCAGATGACGACCGACTCCTAGGCACAGAACACCGGCCAAAAATCAGATAAAGCCCTCAGTAATAATCCACTAATAAATACTGACGGTGCTGTCTCGTTATAGGCTCAAGGAAAGCCGCAGACCTTTTCTTTTTGTGATGCTTGTCCAGAATTCCTGGACTTTTCACGTGATTTTCAGGCTTTTACTTGGAGACGAAGTCAAACACTGTGCAGTCTGTGTTTACATCATGATGTCCTGTTGCAGCCCTAGATGTAACAGACGTTTATTCACTTAAAAATCTTAAAGATTGTCACTTTAACAGGTAAACTGGTAGATTTAAACTATAACAACACAATCAGTCTTTGCGTTTACTTTCACTTGCAGTACTTAACCTTTAAATCTTTTATTTTGAAGGGCACTTGTAACTCTAGACCTGTTTTTTTATGCAACTTGTTTACAGAAACAATCTATCGTCAGACTATCACACTTCACGTTCTGACTGTAATTAGTCAAATAACCGAGGGTTATGTGAAGTGATACGAGCTCGCACTATTTCTAATTTAAGCCTCCTGTTCTGGCTTAAAAGCCCGTCTTTAGGTCGGGAGGCTAAAACTGAAGCATGTGCTCAACTGGGCTCCCTCATAAAGACACGGCGACACGAAGCATTAAGCTCAGTAAAGCTGAGCTCGTTTGAAAACGGACCGAAAACAAAGGCTCCAAACTTAGCTGAAACTCCGCTGAGCTTCCCCAGCTCCTGATTGATTTACAGAGACACGCTTTGATGCTGGCTCACACAGAGGGGCTATGTGAAGACACTTGGCCTTTAGTGTTTACACGGTGACCTGGGTGTTGAGTTTTATTGAAGTGTTGTTGACCGGATCGTACGTCCCGTGCTGCGAGGCGAAATTGTCGAGTGAAGTTTCTCAATTTGTCTTCAACCCGACAGACCAAGTGGCCTCAAGACTGGGTTATAGACATTTTAGTTATGATTTAAGATTAGATACTAAAGGATATATCCAATATTTCTATATGAACATGCAAAAAACTCAAGATAATCAATGTTACGTGCATTAAAATAACTAATTTGTTGTTATGAAAAGAAAAAAAGCTCAGCAACAGGTGGGAAAATTGAACATTTTGCACGTGAGATACAAAAGTCCCCTTTAACTTGGATGATGCAGGAGTTCTGCAAATCACGTCTTGTGATCTGGTCGTAACACAACTTCCCGTGTTGTCATCAACTCCCCCATCTTAATTTAGTTACTTGGAAGACTATAAGTATTATGTCTTGCACCAGTGTGGTTTACTTCTAAGAAAAGCCGCATGAATGACGTGCGGCCTGTTTTGAAATTATACATTTGTATGCAGCTTGGGAGGCGGAGAGCGAGATAGTGAGAAGGCGAAAGGTGCAACGATCGAGAAAAAGAGGGAACTAGTGAAACACAAAGAATGCAAGAAAGAGGGGAGACGAGGAAGAAGGGTGTGAAGAACCGAAGGGAGTTGATAGGAATGAGTAGGAGGGGTGAGAGGTGAGCCGGATGGCACGGTTGACAAATCCAGGGAGTGAGAGGAGGAGGAGGAAAGAAAACAAAGCAGAGGAGACGGTCCCCCTCCTGGTAAACACTGGCCCGCTGGCTGACAGGATGACCACTCTCCGAGGCAGCCACTCACAACACATGTTGCCTTATTAGGGGCGTCTACAGGGAGCAGAGGCAGAGCGGGGAAGGTGGCGGTGGGGGTAGTTTGTGTGTGAAAGGGTGAGAAAAAGCATTGCACGGAGGGAGGCGAGGGAGTGCGCAAGTGGAGAAGACGGAGTCCAGAAGCGCGTGGCGAGAGTAGAGGTCGCTGTTAAGATGATATGGTATTCTCTGTCTTCGCAGGAAACAATGAAAACGACGTCTGCACGTAATTGGATAACCCTTGAACTAATCCGAGGCGCTTGGTAGCGCTCACATGGCGTGTTCTGTCCATCGCCACATAAAGCTCGCCCAAATATTTGATTGTCAGAATCAGTTCCCAGCAGACTGACTCCAAACTGTCCGCCATAAATAAATCATGGGCAGGGGAAGTTCAGACTAGGAGCTGCTATCCTTTTGTGTCAGCCTTGACAAAGAAAAGATCATTTATCGTATTAGACAAATGCAATTGTGACTAGAAGCTTCTTTTCTGCAGATCGTCTGTGTACTGCTGCAGATTTCATTCATTCATTCATTCATTCATTCTCTGTAACTTCCTGTCCTGTGAATGGTTGCTGGGGGGCTGGAGCCTATCCCAGCTGTCATTGGGCAAGAGACGGGGTACACCCCGGACAAGTCTCCAGTCTATCACAGGGCTAACACAGAGAGACATTTAGGCCTCATCCACACGTACCAAAACGATCTTTTCCTCCTCCGTTTTCCCTGGCATCGTTTCAAGAATATCTGCGTCCACATGGATCCGTCTCAACACGAGTCAAAACGATACTTCATATTCCAGGCCTATAGGCGGAGCTGTTTCAGAAATTCACCAAAAACTGAGAGGAAGAGGTGGAGCATGCACATAAAGCTTGAGCGCTGTTTACAAATCGGCTTTAGAAGAAACCAAACTCAAGGAGAAATGATATTTAGCTCTAGTAACCATAATAGGCTCAATATCTTCTCCAGCAGGAACACGAGCATGTAGTCCACCATTGTTGTTGATGTTGTTAGGAGATGGTGGCGATGACTCGCTGCTCACCGTCCACACAAAATCGCAAGAGCTGCGTTTTCGAATTTTTCCACCCTTGGACCAGGTTTCAGAAAAGTGCATTTTAGGGCAATGCAGGATTCGTGTGGACAATCGAACAAAACGATGCAAAACATCTGCGATTACACCAAAAAGCGTCTCCGTGTGGACGGCCCCTTACACTCACACCTACAGCCAATTCAGAATCACCAATGAACCTAACCAGCATGTCTTTGGACGGTGTGAGAAAGCTGGAGAACCTGGAGAGAACCCACACAGACACAGGAAGAACATGATGGAATCAAACCCAGAACCTTCTTGCTGTGAGGCATCAGTGCTAACCACCACAATGTTTTAACATTATGAGTGAAATATAATCTATAACCATTTTGAAACATCTAATTTTCTTGACATCTTCTTGGCTAAAGAACTGCTTCTGGGTTGTGAGGTGGTGTGAGTGCATGAATGCACATCTGGCTGCTGGACCCAATTTTAAATGTGAAAGGACAAGGTTTCCAGCTTCTTCTCAAAGCATATGTCTGGATGTATTATTTCACCAAGTGGTCAGCTGTAGCACTGTTTAAGGTTAAGGTTGTGCCTGCGTGGGTACTGGTATCTTCACTGTCTTCTTCGCTCGTCTCGCTCTAACTCATAACGATGATGTGATGGTTTACACAAGTGCTGTTTGCCCTTTATTAGACGAGTCTGTCTGCACTCGCTCTGTGTGATTGTGTCTGCATTTCAAAGTTTGAGCCAACTCGTGGCAGAGAGTGTGGCAGCTGTGCGTATTCTTTTTTTACCTTTAAAGCATTTTCGTTTTCAGGACACAAGATTGCGCGAGGTTAAAGGAAGCCGTATTGTAAAACCCTTGTATGGACAGAGACACCATGAGCCTTCCGCCAAAAAGTTTCACACCTTGAGTCTGGTGTTTCTGGACGTTAAGGGGACACTAACAGTTGTAACTCATCAGAGAATGGACATGGGCCTTCTGAGGATGTCCTGTGGCGTCTGGGAACACAATGTTGTTAGTGGGGGGCCTTTGAGATCATCCTACAGATACTTGATCAGTTTGGGATCTAGTGAATTTGGAGGCCAGGTCTTGTGCTGTTCCTCCCGTGTCAGGCTGCATCCTGCTGCCATCAGGGAGTGTCATTGCTAAGGGGTGGGGGTGCCTGGTCTGGTCTAGGTGGGTGCTACATGTCTAAGTAACATCCACACCAGTGGATGAATGCCAGGTCCAAAAGTTTCCCAGAAGAACATCGACTTGTCACAAGATGTTATTGACTTCTCCTGTCGGTGGTTTTAATGTTGTGGTTGATCGGTGTATGTTCCAAATAAAAACCTAAATACCTCACCAGTCTCTCAAGGTAGTAATGTGGCCCAAAACATTTACTTTATATTGTGATTTTAAGAGGAAAAAATTTGTAAAAATACTACAGAATACTACTAATACTGTCACTGTTACTGTAGTATTTCACACTGACAGAGATAGCATTAAGGCAGAGCTGCCTGTCAAGGCCTTACAACCACAGTCAGTCGTATTTTATGATCTGTTTGACTCCAGCTGCATTTAAAAAAAAAGAGTAACGACGATCCCACAAGCAAACCGCCTGACAGGTTGATAATAATATTCATGTAATATTTATTTTATGGAGGTGTCATCCCACCCGGACTTGTTTGCAGAAGCGTGTCTGATGTATGCATGCGCTAAGCCACCCGTCTGACTCCCCGTAGCCCCTGGACCCAGTACCACCCCCTGCAGTCCTGCTGGCACCGTCCTCCAATCCTGTTCCAGGGTTTTTTATCATCAAGGCTAATTTCTGCCTGTAATCTGATTAGGGCTCTGAGCTGCTTTAGCGCCCTGCTGTGCTGTCTCTCTCTCTCAGCTCTCTTGCATGCACGCACACACACACACATACACACCAACACACACATACACACACACTGTACAAGTGCCAGTCTGTGTAGGCTGCAGCTTGCTTTGTGGACGTCTCTCTGCTCTTGCCGTGTCCATGCATGTGTGTTGGTGCGGTTGTGTCGCCACCTCCATCGTCGCCCGTCTCCTAGCCCTCACTTCCACCGCCGTCCACCACCACCACCACCGCCTTGACCAGAGGGGCCGTCTAGCTGCAGGGCATCTTTCTGTCCTCCTCCCTAAATATGTTTCGCAACCCATGGATTTCTAGTTACCATGTGAACCATGTGCAGCCCTGTGGCCAAGGTAAGGCCTGTGGAAGAGGAGAGGATTGATTTGGATTCAGGGTGACTCTCAAAACTCACTTGAACTCATTTGAAATTAAATTTAGCTCCGAAAATTAGCAAAAAGATGTAGTCTGACAGTGATTCAATGGGGGAGGGAGAACTTAAGTTGTTGATTTTGCTTCTGTTTGCTCTGTTGGATTGAAAGAAATGAAGTGTGTGAGTCACCCCCGTCTAATCCTTTTTTTGGATCTTAAGAACCGTTACAGATAGTTTTGAATGTGTTTCTGGTGTTGTTATTTAACTAGAGTCATTACTGCCTAATATCAGACAGGTGGGTGCTGCTATGTGGCATACATATGTCCACTCTTCATGAAATACCCTTCACAAACATCCACTGGATCATGCTGAACACAGATTGTGTGTGAAAGAGAAGGCCCAGTTCACTCTGGGAGTCTATTTTGCACCTCTGAATATTTTTAGAAAATCCCTCTCCTCACCACGCTCACTTTGCGACTGTCAGCAGCCTAAGCTGCTCTCTGGCTCTGCCAGTCTTGAAGCTCGGGCCGCTTGTTGTGTTGACAACCTGCTGCAGGCGTATCCAAGGAAAGCCGACTGGCATCAGTGCAAGGGGCTTTCCACCAGAGGAAGTTACAGACGGATGAATAAATGGACAGATATGTACACATACACCTCCGCAAGAATCCTGTGGGCTGTGGAAATGTTCAGCTTTTGTGGATGTGATAGGATTACACTAAAGGTTACTGCACTTGTCGATAGCATGTGGAAATAGATCCATTTCTTAATCCAGGATCAATGGTGAAGGAATATCCTGGAGAGTTGTGTTTATGCCGAAACGTTTATAAAAGGAAGATGTCCGACAAACATGTGCGCCGCTCTGAGGTCAAAACATGTCCTTTTATTGAAGTCGCTTGAGCTGCTGGGGCTTTTTCTATTACCACATCTTCCTGCCGTGCTGCAGTGTTGCCACACAGCCGATGGAGGCCAAAATAAGTCAGGTGTTCTGCAGGCGTCTGGAGCAGAAACACGATCTGTCTCCTATACTGGGATACAACTTTACAACAGGGCTGCTGTTGCTGTGACATGAGAGTGAGAGGGTCAACTATCAGCTGGGAACTGGATGTGAACTTTATGAAGATCTTTTTTTTTTTTTTGACATGTGACTCAGAGTGAGGTTTGAAATTTACTGTGAGAACCAAACAGAACATTGTTGGTGTTTACTATGAGAAAAGAGCGGAAGGTTCTTTGCAATAACTATTTAGTATGATAGTATTTTTTACCTGAATCAGACAGAAGCAGTTTTTCATACAATATGAAAATACAATGTTCTGCTGGGAAACCTTTGGTCCTGACCTATGTGTCTCCACTTCCTCCCACTGGTCAAACTGGGGCTAGAATCACAGGGATACAGGCACCGCCATCTTGCCACATTGGTGCCAAAGTCTGTGCAGTACTGTCTAGGCCTCGTCCACACGTACCAAAACGATCTTTTCCCCCTCCTCCGTTTTCCCTGTCATCGTTTCAAGAATATCTGCGTCCACACGGATCCGTCTCAACACGACTCAAAACGCTACTTCATACTCCAGGCCTATAGGTGGCGCTGTTTCAGTTTCAGAAATTCACCAAAAACGGAGAGGAAGAGGCGGAGCATGCGCATAAAGCTTGAGCGCTGTTTACAAATCGGCTTTAGAAGAAACCAAACTCAAGGAGAAATGATATTTAGCCCTAGTAACCATAATAGGCTCAATATCTTCTCCAGCAGGAACACGAGCATGTAGTCCACCATTGTTGTTGATGTTGTTAGGAGACGTCTCGCGGGGGCTGCTCGAGGGGTGTGGCCATGACATCATCGAAACGCTCGTATGCATTTTCGTATGCACATGAAAACTCAAGAGCTGGGTTTGCGAGTTTTTTCTCCCTGGGACCAGGTTTTAAAAAAGTGCGTTTTAAGGCAATGCGTTTACAGGATTCATGTGGACGATTGGCCAAAACGATGCAAAACATCTGCGTTTAAATCAAAAAGCGTCTCCGTGTGGACGGGGCCTTGAGTGTGGAGCCATGTTATCAATGACCCGTGTTTTGTTAATACTGCGTTCTGCTCTACCTCTATCAGTTACAAAGAAATGTTGGATTATTATGTTTTAAGACTTTGTCAGCTTTTCCCCCTTACATTAATTCACCTACAATCTCATAAAACAAATGGTCGGTTGGTTTACAGCAACAACTACTTATTTTGTAGGTTACAAACAGACAAGCGCTTATTTTGATGTCCTACTCTCAATACAAATCATGAAAAGTATTATGCAGGGGGATTCAGGACCACTACAGTAGCAACTGTCAATCACAACTGTCTATTATGATGTCGCATCCTGTTGTTGTAGTGTCAAAGACGTACATCAGCATCATATTAACTACATAAAATGACAAAGGAGAAGGTGGCATATGACCTATACTGCAGCCAGACACCAGGGGAGCTCTCCTGATTTTGGTTTCACTTTTGAGGCGCTGTCATGGTGTCAAACATTGCTGCTCACCGTATCATAAAATCTATCCAAGGTCCTGACACAGTCTACAAACTCCCCAGATCTTAAACTGATTGAGTGTCTGATCCACAGAGGCCTCTACTTTCAGTCCATAAGACTCAAAGGCTCCCACTACAACAATGTCCTGGTCCAGGACACCACAGGACACCCACAGAAGGCCCATGTCCGGTTCCCCGTTTCTGTATTATTATCTGAATCTTGTTTTTCTTCTCAGGATTTGGATCTAAACCTCCCACCAAACTCTGCAACTCAATCTCATTGCCAACAGAAGCCTTAAGGTGAGTAAGGAAACAAAAAGGGTCTTTATTATGTTTTCGTAGACGTCGACAAAAAGTCCAAATCTCACTCGACGCCAAGTGGAGCTACAGAAATGACATGTGGCATTTACATTCCTCTCATTCTGCTTTGTCATCACAATATGCATAAGTAAGCATATAGATTTACTGGAGTGCTTTAGCTTATGCTTAGTAAAGGGCTTAAAGCTGGAGATGCCTGGAACAGATTATGCTGCTAAGGGACTTTTTCATTCACACGGTATTAGAGCCGTAATACCTCCTCCTGTGTACAATTCCTGCATTAGTTTACTGTCTTTCCTCCAGGGTGGCTTTAGCGTTAGGGCATTAGAGTCAGTTTCCACTTGGATGAGAGTCAGGATTTCGTGACCTAGTTCTTAAGTTGGATCTCAATAGAAGTGACACCAGCTGAGCTTCACCTTTACCTGTCATCATCTCTTTAAGACAAGTCAATTAATTCAGAGCTGTGGTGAAGGCTTGGACAGGAATCAGCTCCTTGTGCTTCTTTAATCGCTGAGTGGACGGAAGATGCTCTAAAGAACAAGTCACGCATCGAACAAATCTGAATTTTAGTAACGAAGACTATGCCTTGATTGATGCAAGACGTTTATTGTTTGACGAGATCTGAGAGACACAGATAAGAATCTTTGAGGGTGTCAAACAGAAAGGACCAGAGGTTCTTGTTCCTCACATTTGGTCGCTAGAAGGTGTGTGACTTTGTTTTCTGCTTCAGTTTTCAGAGTGACTTCTCCTTGAATAACAAGACCGCCTTGGTCAAAAGTGTTTCCGATACAGATGCCAAACTTCTGGTCGTCCTTCCCAAAGGTGTGCACCGTTTCATATCCCTCAAACAATACAAAGTAAAACAAAAACTTGTTTAACTTTTGCAATTTTGACTAGAAAAAGATTAAGTTTCGTTTTGTGCTTTTAGTTTCAGAGTTGAAGAAAGTCTTTGAGAGAGCCGTCACAAAAGATTTAGGAATGAACAGGTATTTTTACTTTCTTTAAATACTTTCAGAGTCACCCTCGGTTTAGACTCCTGCTAACCTTTTACCGTCTGCCTTTTGTTTCTGTTAGAAAGGAGAGGATAGCCCGGCGCTTGGAGGGGATCGAAGGTGACACGCCACCGGCCCTGGTGCCCGGCGGCTTGGTGGCTAACAGGATGCTGGAGGAGGATCCGCCTCGGTACACCCGCGCCTCAGACCCCTGTGAGCCCTGTGTGATGGGTAAGCATGACTTGATGCACTGCAAAGATATACAGTGCTGGACTAGGGATGTCCTGATCAATACCGATCTTTTAATACTGAGTATCAGTCAATCAGAGTCCCGATATGGTTTTAAATACCTCCAGAAAACCTGTGTTCTCTTTTGGTTCTTCTTTGACTTTCGGCAGCCTTGACTGATTGGATTGGCCCGATACCAATCTCCTGGTATCAGTCAGGACATCCCTAATTGACATTACTGAACATTTTGAGCATCCCTTGTTCATGTAGTTGCATGTTGTTGAGCTTTTGAATGTCTCCCAAGTAGGGATGTGCGATAATCCATCGTTTACGATATATCGTCAAAAACATTGCCCACGGTAAGAATATGTCATCCCACGATAAAAACGATAAATTTCCATTGATGACGTCTATATGTGCGCGACACACTCGCAGCCCAACACGTGTGGAATATTGGCAAATTGACAATGGAGGAAGGTGGAGCAGATACACAGGGGAACGAAGAGCTCGTTCCTAAACGAGGCTCCACCTCCATTATCTGGTTTGGTTTTAACCCCTTAATGCCTGAATTGATTTTTCAGTTATATAAAGAAATAAAATATTTGTATTTTTGTTACCACTCCAGCCGGTCCTACCAGAAACTAGTGCTTGCAAAAGGTTCCTAGGAATTTTTTTAATGTGCACAAACCGACATTGGAGTATTACATGTGTTATTTCAGCTGAAGACTGAACGGAAACAGTACGTCGCAAATACGCGACACTAGGCATGAAGGGGTTAAAAAGTCTGACACGGAGCAGCAAATTACAACATGCAAGGTTTGCAAACTAATAGTCAATAAAAAGGACAGTAACAGCACTAATTTGTTCCACCACCTCAAACACAAGCACAAACCAGAATATGAAGAAAGACAGAAAATGAGCAAGGATGCAGAAGCAGCGTCGACTTCATCCAAAGAGTCCGGGAAAAAAAACAACAACTCAGATAAAACTTGATGCATTATAGTCAAAAGGTTTAGGCTGAATTGGTGTTTATTTATTGTCATTTTTATCGTTACCGTAATAAATACCAGAAATGTTTTAGTCCATATCGCCCATCCCTACTTCCAAGTCACAATTGCTGCTCGTGCTGTGTGGCATGAATGTGGCATGCCTTGGTTGTCAATTAATGTTGCTGATAAACAGATTCTACTATTTTCTACAGTGAGGCGCTACAGTCGAGACGAGCTGGAGGCACCCCAGAAGCAGGTGTCATCTCCAGCCAAAGGTGGCGTTGGCAGCGGCCGCCCGGACCCAGTTCTGATGTATGTCGACCCAGCAACACTATCCACCTCCTCAACACCCACATCTGGTCCCACGGAAAACACCAGCCTGAGCTCTAAGGCTGAACGCATCGCCCGCTACAAAGCTGAGCGCCGCCGCCAGCTGTCGGAGCGTTACGGCATCCTCCTGGATCAGGAGGCAGACATCGATTACACACCTCGCTACCGCTCCAGACGCGATCCGGACGCCTCCGACAGACAGCCCGCCGGCAGGCGAGACAGAGACAGACCGGAGGTTGAGGCGCAAGGACGGGACCCCAGGGGGCCTTACCGCTCCGGAGTGGGCAAGGTTTACATGAGGACTCAACCAGAACCTGAACCCGTTACCACATCAAGCCCCGCCCACTCAACACAAGCCCCACCCTCTGCTCAGGAAAGACCAAGTAGATTCTCAGAGCGGGAAAAAGCGATGAACATGGAGAACTACCGTCGTGGGGCTCAAGAACGCCTAGTCACTTCTAGAAGCAGAACCCAAGAGCTGCATCCATCCCAGCCCCAACACCAAGACGCCGCCCCTCAGGAGCCAAGCTCAGCCTCCACCAGGGACTACAGTATCGCGGCGGTGCCCAGCTCGCCTCGCACCGCCCGCCGGGCCTCCCTGCCCTCCACTCGCTATGGCATCTCACCTGGGGATTTATTCATTGAGCAGCAGGCCCAGAGCATCCTGAACAGACAGGGGTAAGTAAACCTTGTTACAGAATTAACAAAACTTTTTCACAGAACAACAAACATTAACAAGAAGAAAATCTTAATTAAAATCAAGACGTAAGCCTTTGACAAAAGAATAAGTGGAGAATGGTAGTAATTACTTCCAGAATATATACATTTGAACATTAATTCTCATAAAAGTAAACAAAGATTGAATTATTGACGCCGCAGTAGAAACCGGAAAGTTCTTTTTCGTCATTTTGCTCTTTGGAAATGTTGTGACTTTATACACACTTTTTTCTTGCTGGTATACCGTACATAAGAAGTAGTTATTTTCAATATTTTTGACAGTAGTTTTACTGTATGCACCAGGCAGTACTTCCACAGTACTTCACCAGAAAAGTCTGATTTTGTGTCTAATGTACTTTTCAGCTAGTCCCGGTGAATTTAAACCATTCAAGTTTCTTCCCTCTTTGAAATTAGTTTAAATTTAAAATTTTTACAAAATATTTCAATTTTTTTTTTTACATTATTTGTTAATGTAATACTTGTGGATGAAATATACATTAATTACTTTCCACAACTCATGAATCTATGCAGTTTGGACTGTCCACAGGCTACTGAGCTAGCTAGGTAGCTAGCTAGCTAGCCTGCTTCTATTGCTGTGCCAGTGCTGGGAACTTTCTAGACTCTGGGTCGAGCTGCGTCACGCTTGCCCTGCTCTGGTTTCACATAGAAAGGTGCTTTGGAAAGCTCATCGTGTAAAAGGCTGCAGGGCGAGAGGGAACACTTGAGGGTTGGCTTTAGGAGCGTATATAATTTCCCTGCTTGCCCCAAGAGGTCGATCTGATTAAACAGCAGCTTGGCGCATAGCCTCTGAAGATGTTAAGTAAAGGAAGGAACCTATTTTAAATCTCATCTGAAAATAAATAATAAAAAATAAATAATCAAATAAAGAAATTATCCCTCAGGGTTTAACATTGTCATCATCCTGTAGCCTGGCCGCCCTGTCAAAGAGCGACTGGTCTCTCAACACAGACTCAGAGAGTGACACAATCTCCGGCTGGCCTTCAAGGTACTGTCCACTCAGGGTGCCGTTAGTGTGAAGACCCTCCACGCTGGCTGTCCACCGGGTACATGTGTTTTTACATTTATTTTTTACTACATTTACTTTTAGAAATGTAGAAAAAAGTCTATAAATGCCTTAAAGCGTTTAAGTCCTTAAAAAGACAGCATTTTGATTATTTTAAAAGCTGCGGACTCTTTAGCAAAAGGAATTTTTAGAAACATGCTCCCGGTGGACAAGCACTTTAACTTTATAACCATTTATCATTTCATTCAATAATGATTCCCTTTATTAGCTGGTTAACTGGTGTTTCCCACTTAACAGTTGTTTGGTATTTTAACAGTTTCTCTCTTTCATTCCTAACGTAGTCACATAATTTAACATTTACCAAACATTAAAACTAATTTTCATTAGTTTTTTTCCTGTAACTAGTGAAATTACTGCAGTAAAATCTTAACAACAAAGTACAAAGTCAGTTATTTGATACGTAATCTCTAAAAACCTTCTTCTTATTACTGCTCGTATGTCACATATGTCTCTAAACACACCCACAGCTCTTGTAAAAACCAGCACAGGAGCTTCCCCTGCAACTACACTTCTTGTTAAAAGTTGTGCGGCTGCGTGTGTCCTGGGTTTCATGAGCAGTTGAGTGGTGTTAGTGAAGCGGAGTTGATGGGGTGTCAACATTAGTCAGCTCCAGACCCTGACCCAGTCAGACGCAGACCCACCGACTCAGCACTTGTCAGCCGGGCTCCACTCTCACCCACCCACTCCCTCCCCTGTGAAATTATATCTCGTACCGGGTCAGTGACAGCAATGTTGTTGTTGCGTAAGACGTTTGTTTTCCCCCATAAGAGCCCCCATTTTTGCTCCAAGAAGTCCAGAGGGAAACATTTTAGCAGAGATTTTGTCCGAAGTGTGTCGCCGTTAAACTTTTAAAGTTTACATGTATTCCTGGAGCGGACAGTGGCCCAGATAAGTGACATAGCTGGCTGGCTGATAGGATGAGAGCTGACGTCAAGCCTTTGAGCTGAATGAACAGGTGAAATTCAGGCCAGCGATAACTTAGTCCAAGTGTTAATCAGACACAATTCTATCTGTCATTTCTGATGCTCCATTTTGACAGACAGGGAACTTTCTGAGGGCTGTTTTTTAAATATAACGTCTCAAAAAACAAGCTAATTTAAATCCCCATGTATGATCTGACTCCCCTCCTGTCCTTATCATCTGCTTATGATTATTAGTATTAGTGTACACTCGTGAAGCTCGAGCACTGTTTGAGTTTTTCATGCCAGCTCAGATAAAGCAGAAGCCCGTAAATTAGATCTGGCTTAGTGCACTACAATGAGATTAGTGCAACCTTTGGCTACCAGGGGTCACAAGGTGGCAGACGAAAATAGTTTACTTACTCCCTTTTTTTGGCTTGGAGACATCAGAGAGAGAGAGAGTGCGACTCAAATTTAAAGCCAGGACATGCTGCTGCTTGACCTTTTTCCTCGTACTAGTGCGGGATTTGCGAGCTGAAGCCGGTCCCGTGATAGTCTCGTGTTATAAATCTTTCTGCAGTATATGCTTCGTAATGTGTGGTTGGTTGGATTTAGTGGGATTTAAATGAAATTTAAAGTAAAGGATAGTACTTAGAATAGATTAGAGCTGTATGCGTCAGGGTTCAGGGTTTCACTTAGGGATGTCCCGATCAGGGGTCGCGTTAAACGAATATTTTCATCATTGACCGTTTTTTTTTTTAAATGTGACAGAAAAATCTGAAGGCCATCCGTCATTTTGACAGATTGCAGTTCACATCCCTGACCACTTGGTGGCGAGTGACCTTATTAATTGTCTCTCATCGCAGTTTACATTCAAAACATTGCGGAACTTTTGTCGGTGCACAATTTCCTGGTACACCGATTATACTGATGTACACGTCAGAGCTCGACTAACCATATGTGTACGTCTAGTATATACAGTCAGTGGTCTATGTCTATGTAGCTAACGGCTACCAAAATGGAATTAGCGTACCACCAGAGCTGTTTACGCTAGCAGTCCTGTTCCGAGTACGGACAAGACGTATCAGCAGCCGAAACTTTTGTTGCTGTTGTTTTTGTTACCATTTAAAGTCAATACTGTTCTGAAAAAGTACTTAAATTTAATTAAACTTTAATGAAAATTAAATGCTATTGAATATGTATTTATTATCAATTTAAAAAATATAAAGTGACGCGTAAAAATAAGAGATTATGACTGTTGTGTTCTCCTAGATCACGTGTGCACCATGCCGCTGTAGCAAGTACAGTAAATAGGGTCTGGCAAAGCTAATGTAGTGTAAAGAGTCTCCAGGAAAAACTTTTCTTCTTTTAAACGCATCGTTCAGTGCTTGTTGTTGTTGTTTCGGTGTCGCCTCTACCAGAGTGAACTTATTCTGTTTTTGTTTTCTTTTTGGTGGAGAATCAGAATCAGTGTTATGCATCCACATTAGGGATGTGAGATAGTTCACCGTTTACGATATATCGTCAAAAACATTCCCCACGCTAAGAATATGTCATCCCACGATAAAAACGATAAATTCCCGTTGATGACGTATATATTCCAACATGTGTGGAATATTGACAAATTGATAACGGCAGGAGGTGAGGAGCTCGTTCCTAGACGAAGCCCCACCAACATTATCTTCAACTGGTTTGGTTTTAAAAGTAAAAAGCACTTTACAACACGCAAGGTTTGCAAACAAATGACAGTAACGCCACTAAAACACAGCTCAAACCAGAATATGAAAAAAATATGCAAGAAGCAGCATCAACTTCATCCAAAACCTCCGGTAAAAAAACAAAACTAAAAAAAAAAAACCTTGCCTATGCAGTACAGTCAAAAGGATTAGGCTGAATTGATGTTTATTTATCGTAATTTTTATCGTCACCGTGATAAATAGCAGAAATTATCGGGATCATTTTTTTAGTCCATATCGCCCATCATTAATCCACATTGCATCATTTTCCTGAGTAAAGTACTTCTACGCAGCAGACATGTTTAGTCACGTGATTTGGTACTTTGACGCTAACCAGCCGCCATTAAAGGAGAACAGAAAGAGGACATTTTGACACTACCGGCATGGCGGCTTTGGTTTGTGGCTGACCTGAAATAAATGACGAAGAGATCAGGCTTGGTTGATGCCTTTTTACCGATCATTTAAAAAATGTCTGGATCAGGACATCCCTAGTTTGGATATACGATACAAAGTTTGGGTGATTTGTGAGTGGAGCACTACTGTAAATAGTATAACTTTGTGTATCATGGATAAAAGTGTGATCTATGTACTTTAGATGACTTTTTACAGGGTCATAATTCTTGAACTGGAAACTCAGTGTCCCTTATGCATTCCTTTCCTAAAGAATCCGAGTAAGGGAACGATTGCCCAGCGATGAAACTGTCCAGAGGCCCCCTGACTGGAGTCCAGACAGGCACCAGGCTAACAGACACCGTACTCAGGGTACCGCTGCTCAGTATACACCACAGCACTCAGACCCCACCCAACAAAGGACTGTCCCGCAGCCTCAGCCCAGCCCAGGCCACCAACCTGCTCACGGGCAAACACCCTATGCTCCCTCCAGCTCTGAGTACCAACACTCCGGTCCTGCTGTGGACTCGCAGCCCTATTTGGCCATGACGGCAAAACCTGCCGGACCTCCTGAAGCGCTACCGCGAAGAAGAG
Organism: Planiliza haematocheilus; assembly: GCA_005024645.1. Taxonomy (NCBI): domain Eukaryota; kingdom Metazoa; phylum Chordata; class Actinopteri; order Mugiliformes; family Mugilidae; genus Planiliza; species Planiliza haematocheilus. Next base: position 518,765 of record SRSE01001205.1, read on the forward strand.
TGAGCACCGACCAAATCTATGCCGCCCAGAGGGAGGCAAGATTAGAGGCAAGGCAGGCCCTGAAGGAAGAGGCCCATACAGAGGGCCTGCTGAAGAGCAGGAAAGCTGTGTTGCCCTCAGAGATTCGCAGAAGGGAAAAGAGCGTGGATGACCCTCAAAGGGGCCGGTATGAAGACATGGACTGGCAGACTAGCAGCCCAGAACAGAGGAGGGCGAGTCGAGGCGAGGAAGATTGGGATCGGGAGAGACCAAGGGAGAGGGGGAGGGACAGAAATGCTGAGAGAGTCAGAGAAAGGGCGAGAGAGCAGATCTCCAGCCATGAGAGCCCAGAAGAGAAAGTATTTAGATCCATGCAGCCTTCTGCACGCCAGCAGCCTAGGCAGCATCAACCATCAGAGCCTATGTATCATCAAGAGCAACAAATTCAGCATCAAGAGCACGAACCCAGAAAGAGACAGCCCGCCGCTCAAGTTCAACAGCCAGATCCTCAAAGGCAGCACCAGTACGAACACTCGAGACAGGAGAGTCAAAGACAGCAGCAGTCTCAAAGACAGCATGAGTACACGTTGCAACGGCAGGAGCTTGCAAGTCAGCAGCAAGACTCCCAAAGAAAACATCAGCACCCCCAGCTAGATGAAGGGTTTCAGCCTCAGAGGCAGCAGCAGCAGCAGCAGCAACAGCATCAGGACCCACTGGCTCAACAGAGGTCTGACTCAGCCGTCTACCTCCGGAAAGGCCCCTCTCTGCTCCAGGGCAAACACAGAAACACGGAGGTGAGCGGAGGGCCGAAACACAAGATCCGAACCCGCTCCATGTCAGACATAGGTATAAGCCAGCACTCAGCCATGTATCGCATGGAGAGAGCAGCTGCCGGCAGAGAGGCGGCATCCAGGGCCGCCCTTCCTCCAGGGATGGCTAACGGCGGGGAGATGGGAACCCTGGACACAAGGGTGTCAGTAGCACAGCTCCGACACTCTTATCTGGAGAATGCCAACCGGAAACCTGAGTTGTAGGTCCACTGGCATGGTCTCTGTGTTGCACCGCTAAATAATCGTCTAACAGTGCATTAAAAAGCTGCGTTGGGCCAAGAAACCAAGCTGATGTGTGTCATGATATGTGTCACGGTGCAGTGTTTATTGCAGTGTTTGCAAATTTAGCTTAATTTACTCGCACAAGTTAACATCATTTTTTTTTTGCAAGTTATGATTAGGCAGTTGTCTGCTGCTGCATGTTTACATTAATTAGGGGCTCTTCAAAGTTTGTCTGTGCTCAGCTTGTGCCTTAATATCAGTGTTTGAGCAACAACATCGAACACAACCATCATTAATACCATTTCACTTCTCCTCTTCGTTGTCCTCGTCAATCTTTCCAAACTGATCCGCCGCCCCAAAAGCGAGACTACTAAAGTAGATCTCTCAGCTATGGAGGTAGATCCAGCAAGCAACGGCGATCGGGACCGGGGCGCTCGGAGGCCTCGGCGCTACTTCACCCCGGGGGACAGTCGCATGTCGGAGAGGTTTAGGACCCAGCCCATCACCTCTGCAGAGCGTCTAGAGTCTGATAGGTACAGACGAGTTGGATGTCAGAGCACGGTCCTATGTTGGGGTTCACATCATGATCGCATGTAGACAATTAAAAAAACATGCTTGATGTGTGTTGATGTTCTCTGCAGGTCCCGTCTAAGCCCGTCACAGCTACAGGATGCTGAGGGTAAGTACAGCCTGCTGCAAACTGTATGTGCACGGTTTTCAACATTTGTCCAGAGTATAAATAGAGCTGATGACATGGAACACGATTCTCTATTTTTCAATCCTTAGATACGGAAAAAATGGACGAGAGAGCTAAGATGAGTGTGGCTGCCAAGAGGTCTCTCTTCAGGGTAAACATCACAACACATGATTAATATAGTGAACATATTGGTTCAGATTTATGGATACATTTGTCTGATTTCAGGTGCTTAAACCCTGAACTTAGGGCTGGGCGATATGGCTGAAAAATGTATCATGATATAAGTGTTTTATATCAGTCGATAACGATAATTATTGATTGATTTTTTTAACCTAGAGAAATCTGTATAAAGTATGTAGTGAGGGGTTTTGCAACCTTACAAAACATACTACCAGACTTAACCAGCAAACAAGACGCAGAGAAATTAAACTTAACCGACTCATAACCGCTGCTCGTGGATCCCTGATTAACCGAGTCAGCAGCCACTCGGTAGGCAGAGAAACGAAACTTAACCGACTCTTACACGACTAATCAAGAGAGACAAGAGACAAAATGCTCACTCACCACCAAGTTAGCAGACAACATCAGTCTGACTATTGTCTGACTTAAAAATAACCAAAATATTACCAAACTGGTGACGTGATCTTCCCTTTTTATCTACAATTTCCATGCCATTCTTTTTGTTGTTGTTGTTGTCTTAGCTGGGCCGTGATAGGTCGAGAGGCCAAAGCTCTTCCTCTGCCTACATCTCTCAGAATAACTTGCAGTTCTGGCTCGGGGTTTTCTTCAAGTGAAATTATCTTATTATTCTATCGAACGTATTTTCTATTGGTATCGACCACGTGTCTATCGTGATATATAACGTTATCGTTTTATCGCCCAGCCCTACCGGAAATAGGTATTTTTTTTAAATTGTTGTCTTGACTTATTGTTCCAGGAGCTGGAAAGAACATCAGAGGGAACTGTCCCCAAACCACGCTCGCGAAACGCTGCCGTAGAACGACGTCTGAGAAAAGTTCATGACCGCTCGCACACCCAACCCGTCACCAACAAGGAGGTGGTCAACGCCTCAAGGTATTTCTTGGTTTTGCTCATTTAGCTGAGTTTTCCTCCTCTCCTATCTTTCCCACGCCCTCGGACACTTCTGTCCACACTGCATTTTCCATATGTCACTTTTGTTTTCCTTCTGTTTTCACCTTTTCTCCGCTTCAAAGTGATCCTGCCACATCGTCACAACCTGTCAGCGTCCATATGAATGTCAATCGCGCCCCCAGCCCACCGGTGGCGAGCACAAGTGTGATGATCATCAGGTTGGCTGGCCGCTTTCCTACATGTGCACGTTCTTAAATTACACTATGTGGCCTTGCTTCATGTGTTTTGCATGCATGAAAACTTAAAGGTAGTGATCTGAAACATTAGACTGACCTCAGTTTGATAAGGAGAGATCGAGAATGAACATTTGTTGAGAAAATATCAGCACAAACGGTGTTATAGAGCTAAAACTCAGATGGTGACGGTAGGTAGGGACAGACGTCTAGACGCTGGGGATGGTGGAGAAGGAGGTAAAGCTTGCAGGTGGCTGAAAGAGACCTCTGATAAAGGCTGGATGACTATGGAAAGGTGGAGAAGGGACAGGTGTATGATTAACTGGGAGACGGCAGGCATTTTGACAGCGTGGGAAAATGGAAAACAAGAGGGAATCGAGTGAGAGAAGGACAGATCGTGAGGAGGACTTCCTTATTGAACTTTTGCCTAAGCTTCATTAAGATGTGCACCAGTTCATTTACTTTTAAATCCTCTGGCAATTACTCTTCGTTACTAAAGAATCAAACAATTAAAAGATTCAGAATTAATCTTTATGTTTTAATGTGTAGCAGGGAGTTAGGAACCAAATGCAGACACACACACCAGGAATTAAAAGTGTTTGTAATAATAAAGACTAACGGCAAACGTGACAAAACGCAGACTTTCCACTCGTGCGACTATTTTTTGAATCGGCCTCAATCACGTGTCGTGCTTCGTGCAGTATATGTGGGGTAAAGAGGAGAAATTAACACCTCATGACGACCTCCCGATCACAAATCGTGTCCTCGCAAGAAAATCAAACTTGTCTGAAATCCTGGTCGCTCCTCGTGAAGGTATTCGCACAGTAGAAGCAGCGCCACGAGCCGATTTGCCTCAACCTCTCGCACAGAGCATGCGCGATCGCTGAAGTTACGTCAAAACAACTTGGATGTGCGTCTCCCACTTTCAAGTTCCTCTTCTTCTTCTACTTCTTTTTGCCGTCTCTGTTCCGGATACAAAAGTCCAACGTGTGGCATGTGGACGTACAGTGTGAGCAGTCAAGTCGCATCAGAGCATCACTCCGTATTGTCAACTTTTGTACTCAACGATCTAGTCGTGCAGTTTGAGATGGAGCTGAGTCAAAGCCTTAGTCCAAACTAAAAACTATGGCTATATATACAGGCAGACTAACAAGGCACAGGTGAGACCACCGAGGGAGAACAGATGAGGAGAAACCAGTCATGTAATCAAATGAGGGAAAATACAGACAGGAAGTAGAACGAGACACAAAACACAGAGGAAGGAACTTTCAAAATAAAATCAGGAAACGCGTTAAAAAGCCAAATACCCTGACATCTCAGGCTTCACATTAATTGTTCTCTGTAGTTTAATGAGCCAACAGAAACTTTGTCCCACGTCCACTTGTCCTCCTCTGTGAATTGAACAGCGAGCAGATCTCCGTCTCCCTCTCCTGGCTGCAGCGCCCACATGCTCATCCAGCTCGCTCTCCCTTACGTTATTTCTGCCACCCCCGTGTGTTCTGCTTCTTAGCGGCTTGCACCTTATACGGGAAGGAAGCCGCTGTTTACACAATAAGTCATTGAGAACTTTCCATGTCCAGTTTCCAAGCGTTCCCTCTTGCAGGGTTTCTCACATGCAAGTCACGAATGGCGGTGAAGAAATAGGTGCCGTATCTTAAGGAAAGGTCAGAGGTTGAGCCACTTAAAGCCCCCACTGCGCGTCTGAGTTCACGTGTCTCGCAGGTTGTTTACGAGGACCCGGGTTTAAATCAGCACACTGCTGCGAGATCGCCACAGCTATCTGACATATGTGATCTACTTATGTCCCTGTAATCTTACACAGTTGTCACATTTTTTTACCCCTGAGGTATTTGCATGCATGTTCATTTAACATTTACGATAAATAAAATCTTTATAAATCTCATATTTTAACTCTTAAATGCAAACAATATCAGGTTTCTGCCCCTGTAGACTCCTATAGTGGCTTTTTATCCACCACTTCAGCAAATAAAAAATGTCCCAGCCTTACAGATTTATTTTCTTCCCTCAGCTCTGCAGTCCCAGGCCAGGAGACCCAGGAGCAGCAGAAACCAGCCCAAGCCCCCAGCGCTGGGAAAGAGCCAGGCGGCACGGAGCCCCTCTCGGACGAGCCCGACCTTTCCTCCCTCAGTTTGTCTGAGAAGATGGCGCTGTTCAACCGCCTCGCCCAGCCCGCGGGCAAACCCGAGGGGACGCGAGGGGACACCCGTCAGCGCAGAGCCAACGCCCGCTTTCAGACTCAGCCCATCACCCAGGAAGAGGTGCAGCAGGTAGCGTGTCATTATCTTAATTACTTTCTCTAATTTAGTGACCCGCACCCCTTCACATTACTATAATACTATAATATCTCAGTGGCAAAAGTAAAAATGGCAGCAGATATTTCCTCCTCATACCTAAATTACATCTTTAATCCCTTCAGACTAAAATTATAAAGGTCCACTAACTCACTCCTGATGAGACTTCACAATTTAGAGACTGTAATTTCATTATATTACCCTCATTTATTATCTAAGCTATAATTTCACCCACTCACAAACCGTCCACTGTTAATCACAGCGTTAATTTTAATGAGTTTAACTGCAGTCTCTTGGTCTGAGACACATTTGCTCTCTTTTTGTACTGATCTTCACGGCATCCATCCTAAACCTCCACACAGCATAAACAAAGACGGGAAAGACTTAAAGGGAGTTAGGATGGATCTTTTTCTAATAGGGTAGGAGCATGACAGGACAGATGTGGAGATCAGGGGTCGTGTTAACTGAATATTTTCCATCATTGACCGTGTTTTTGTTTTTTTCTAAATGTGACGGAAAATCTGAAGGCCATCCGTCATTTTGACAGATTGCAATTCACACCCTGACCACTTGGCGGCGAGTGACCTTATTAATTGGCAGTTTGCATTCCAAACATCGCAGAACTTTTGTCGGTGAACGATTTCCCGGTACACCGATTACACTGATGCACACATCAGAGCTCGGCTAATCCATAGACATATATACATAGACGCCTCACTGAGCGCTGCCGTCTACTGGAGCGGCGTGTCTGCTGATAACATTAAGTAGAATTTGTATTTGGTTAGTAAAACCATATTTTTATCAAAGCTACATGTGTGACATTTTTAACAGATCAATACGTTTGGAAATCGGTCCAAAACTCAACTAATAATTCTACTTTGAGATTGAGGAGTACCTCTTTCCTTCGTAGGTTCATGCACCGCTGCCTCTGCTAGCCCTGTACCAAGATGGCGGCGCTTTAGGCACGTCCCTCCACAGTCGATGCAGCGTCTATAACTAAAATGTAATTAGCGTACCACTGTAGCACTTCAACACTACGGTACCGCCTAAGAGCTGTTTATGCTAGCAGTCCCGAGTTGTTGTTGTTTTTAAAATGCTATTGAATATGTATTTATTATCAATTTACAAAAAATTTAAAGTGACGGGTAAAACTAGATTATGACGCGATTTTTATGACCCTGTCAGTCAAAATGACAGACAACAAAAAAGTCTAGCGCAACCTCTGGTGGAGATGGTATCTAGATTTCCTTAAGAGACCTTCAGCTGCAGATAATTCACTTCCAGGTCACTAACGCTCACGACAGACAGCGAGTGTTTCATTGCACACTATTTCTCTCTGGTGCTTTGTGGATGGATGACTCTTACATACCACACAATGAAAAGAAAGGTCAAAGAGCATACAGCATGCTAAATCTCAAGTCATTTAGGTTATTTTCTTTTCCATTCATACAACACTGGACTCATTTCAATCTGTTGCGTGCCTTAGTTTTTATATTTATATTTACTGACTTCTTCTTTTTTGTTATCTGAGATGTTAATATGTCTAGTTTTAGAGTTTAACCTGTTGCACCGTCTCTCTCTCTGTCTGTGCTGCACATATGGCAGAACTGACAATAAATCACTTTGACTTTGACCTCGAAAGGGAAAAAAAAATATTCCCTGAAATTAAAGCAGGCAGTCACAGTCAATAACTGGTGTCCACACAGGAAGCTGAGTCGGCAGTAACCTCTGCGGCGGTGTGTAACGGTGACTTAGAAGCCAATCAGGGAGAACATGTAAGACACCGGAGCTGTGTTTGCATCAGACCGCCTTCGATTGATCTGACTGTTCCCGCTAGCGGCCGGTGTTTGTGCACTGATATGGTAGTAGTGGCTTTTAACGCTGAGCTTAGTGGCGGTCGGGAATAAATGTGTATTTTATATCGTTTGCTTTTTATCGGTAGCTGCTTCTGTGACGTGCTTGTCCGCTGCATTGTAAGCATGGGATATCTGACTCGTTAGTTTATTCAAACCGAGTAAACTAACATACTTATCTGGGGAATGTGGATGCATCGTCTCTGGGGATGTGTATTGACTCTGCACAGAGCCAAATGACGGTCAATAACAGACGTGGAACTGCAACAGAAATCTGTTTGTGGTAGTTTGTTGTGGACTTTGAGCATCTTGCAGATAACTGCATATTCAAAACTAAATTACCGAACTATACCGGAGCAGCTGGAGGGAGGGATGAGCCACGTTTAGCCTAATATCAACTTAAAATTTATCTAGCATTATTCGTCCTTCTGCATCAAATTTGATCTTTGCAGCTAAATGAAGTGGGAAATCTGTTTTGAAAGCATATCTAAGGTGTTTTGTGCACCATCTAGCTTGAGTTTAGCTCATATTATTAGCTTTAGGGGCTAACCCAGTGGTTCCCAAAGTAGGGGGGTCGCAGAGCCATTGCAGGGGAGGGGCGCAAGGCCCGGGTCGAATTAGAGGGTCACAATTTTACGGGACCCGCGGTACGGGAGTCAATTTCACTGTTGGTAACATGATAGGGACGGGATCGAGCAAATAATCAACGGGACGATTAAATTAAAAAAACGCTGCAATGCAGTGAGTGCACCCAACTTTAAACAACAACATCAGAATCAGCTTTATTGCCAAGCATGTTTGTACATACAGGGTATTTGTTTTGGTCACCGATGGATATCGGCGCCATTTTTGGGAAATTGGGGTCAGGAAAGGGGAAAGGAACAAGAGGAGAGAGGAGGAGAAAAAAGCAGTTCCCAAGCTACGCTCCTTTGGGAGGGACCACGATAAAACCTCAGCAACATAAGCACATATGAGCACACTTTACAACACAATAAGTCAAAAACAACTTGCACCGGGGAGGAGGAAAAGGGAGCGGGACGGGATTTAAGAGTCTTTCTCTCAGGATTTTGCAGGACGGTATTTTTTTGTGCGTGATCGGGATGGGAGCGATGAGATGGTTTTTGACGCAAATGCAAACCTGTTACACTGAGCATATTACACAGTAAAGTTTACTCAATTACAATGTGTGAAAAAACTACAGGGGGGGAGATTTTCTTATGTTCCAGAGGGGGTCCCAGCAGAAAAACTTTGGGAACCACTGGACTAACCATAACACTAGTGAGTGTCTTTTGTTCCATTCATTTAAACAAACGCTACTAAAAGTTGCATCCAGCTGTGGTTTCGTGAGCCAACTCCTGTTTTCTGTGTTTCATCAATCCTCTCTCCCATCCTTCTTTATTCTTCGCTTCATCATCCACATACATAAGTTCCCTGCGTCATTCATCTTTAATCTTTCCTTCCCCTCACCAATCCATCTGCTTCTTTCCTTCCACTTTCCCCCTACTTCATTCATCCGTCCTCCCTCCATATCAGTCCGTCCATCTCTCCTGTTCTGTCCTTTTCCCTCTGTCCACACTTTCTAACATGACCCCTGCTGTCCTTGCAGCTGAAGAACGGAGGCGAGATCAAACTGGAGCCCCTGTCGGCCTCCTTGGTTCGATCCGTGGCCGCCGTCACCTCCAGGGCGTCCGTCACCGCGGCGCCAGGCAGCGGCGGCAGCACGGGGGATGGCGATGGTCTCCAGGCGGGCAAGTCCACCGCCGTCCCCTACGTCCCTGCCCAACAACAGGCTCCCAGCGGTGCAAACATCCACCAGGAGAGGGCGCTGAGGTACTTCTCCATGACCCAGAGCAGGGACCCAGGCCAGCAGGAGAACGAGCTCAACTCCTCCTCTCGCTTCCCCGAGAGCCGAGAGAGAGTAGGGGCCCCTCCTGCTCCCGCATCCTCCACTGGTCACAGGCAGCAACAAGGGGAGGGGGTGGAGGAAAGCTGGAGGGAGCGGCAGGAGGACGAGGTTGGAGGGAGACAGCAGGGAGGAGCCAGGGAAGACGTCCAAGGCGGCAGCATTAAGGGTAAGCTGCACTCAGACGACAGGCAGCAGCAGCAGCAGCATCCCCAGCCTCAGCACGCTGCGGAGCCTTCTTTGTGGCGGGGCGAGTCAGAGCCTCTGCCCAGCTGGAGAGCCGCAGACTCCCAGGAGAGCAGGGAGAGAGTAGACGGAGGCGGCAGAGGAGGAGGAGGAGGAGGAAGAGGAAGAGGAAGCCACCTGAGGGAGGCTGCAGCCGCTCACGGTTCCTCCACACAGGAGCAGGAGAGAAGCAGTGGCCGGAGCCAGGCAGTCATCTCAGGTAGGAAGCTTCTCTGGTGACTTAGACAAAGCAAGAGATGTTGGAGAATCAGGTGAAAGAAGAAGATTAAGGAGGAGGAAATAAAATAAATGCAATGGACAAAAGAAAAGAGAGAAAGGAAGTGACAAAAAAAAAAAGAAGAAATGTCTAGGGAAGGGGCTGCTCTCATTATCCTCACCGTCTTGTGCAGCATGCTCCCACGCATGATTGCTTTCTGCCGGCTGCACACACACACTTGTCCCAGCTGGGGGTATTTGATTTGGCTGATACAGAGAAGAGAGAGAGAGAGAGAGAGAGAGGCGTCTGAGGCAGCATCTAATTAGCATATTTTTCCATGAATTTACCTCGTGGCTCTCTTTGTCTGGAAAGAGGAAGCCCTTTCCTGACACACTGTTTGTCAGCTAACAAACACCAATGATTTGCAGATCGAAGTGTGTCGGTGTGTGTGTGTGTGTGCGCTCACTGTCACGGCCTATAAAGAGGCTGTGGTGTCTGTGCACCACATTACTTATTGCCTGTGGGTTAGCTGCAGCTCACACTACAGTAAATAATGGGCCTGACCTGTTTTTGTGTGTTAACGCCGAGCGTGTCCAGGGGTGGTCTTTTCCCAACGCATGCACACAAACAGAGCGCGGCCAGATGAAAGCTTTCAGCGAGAGAGTGCACGACGATTGTCCGGCACTTAAATGAAGCAGGTAGAGGACGGCGAGGACACAATGGACGCCTTGTCTTGTTTAGTTCTGCATGGGTAAATCCTGTCTAAAGTCTTTTATGTGATCGCATCATGAGGCCTGAGAACTTGTACTGCTTCCCTCAGGACGTATCATTACTTGCAATAACATCCTTGAATAAAAAAAAAAGTCTTAAGCCTCAAAGGTGGTCCACTTCAGTGACAAAATATCGTCTTTACAGTGGATTTAATACATATGACATGGCATTATTGATATTTAAGCTTTTGCAAGTGTGCATGCAAATGATTTAGGGATGAATACTGGTTACACAGAGGAGAATACGGCCATCTACTATATTATGTTTCTATATTGTGGTATCCAGGCTTACTTTTCACTAGGGATGGACGATATGGAATAATTATCCTGATATTTTCTGGTATTTATCGTGGTAAAAACGATAAAAATTACGATAAATAAACACCAATTCAGCCTAATCTTTTTGACTATAATGCATCAAGTTTTATCTGAGTTGTTTTGTTCCCGGACTCTTTGGATGAAGTCGACGCTGCTTCTGCATCTTTGCTCATTTTATGTCTTTCTTCATATTCTGGTTTGTGCTTGTGTTTGAGGTGGTGGAACAAATTAGTGCTGTTACTGTCCTTTTTATTCACTATTTGTTTGCAAACCTTGCATGTTGTAATTTGCTGCTCCACGTCAGACTTTTTAACCCCTTCATGCCTAGTGTCGCTAATTCACGACGTACTGTTTCCGTTCAGACTGCATCTGAAATAACGCATGTAATACTCCAATGTCGGTTTGTGCACATTCAAAATATTCCTAGGAACCTTTTGTAAGCACTAGTTTCTCGTAGCACCGGCCGGAGTGGTAAGCAAAAATACAAATATTTAATTACTTTATACAAAGAAAAATCAATTCAGGCGTTAAGGGGTTAAAACCAAACCAGATAATGGAGGTGGAAGTTTAGGGAATAGCCTGGGTTGCTGTCGCTGGCGGGTGCATCTTCGCCTGTGGGTTGACTTTTGGTAGCAGTTGAGGTCTCTCTTGAAGGGCAGTCTATCCTTTTTAGTAATTTATGCATTTTTGGCGGTTAGCCGGGTGATCTAGTTTACCTCAGACTGATGACTTGACAGCTCAAATGACAGAAACTTATCAGAAGTGTTGACGACATAATTTAAAGACCCAATCAAGAACGAGGTTTGCTTGTTTCTGGGGTTAAATGACTGATATTTGCACCTGCCCACCAATCACAGACATTTCAGGGAATCACTGTCTTTTGACCTAGAACCAGCTACATTAGCAGCAAACTGATACGTAGCTTTAAAGCTAGTTGTCCTACAATCTTTTTTTGATTTTTCATTTAGGTGGAGAATCAGAAAATTAGAAAACAACCCGTTATCCGTTTTTTCAGTTTCATAATGTAATCAGGTTCAGAGTTCCCCCTACGTCACTTTGCGTACCCCAGATTGGGAATCACTGCCCTAAAGTGTTGCATGTATCGTGCTACTGTAAGCGAAACATTAACAGTAATTAGGAATTTTTTCAACATCCGACTCTAGTATTTCAAATTTAGCTTCCCTGAATCACTCTCGTCTAACAAAAGGTCTCTTTACGCTCACATTACCGCCCACACGCCGCTTTAAAAACTAGACTGGCATCTCTTTGACTCTCCTGTTAGTAGGACGTGCTGATTTACACATTCAAGGTTAACCTCAGCAGAACTTCTCAGCGTTACATGTCTTTTTTTTTTTAGTTCTGCTGACCTAATTGTAAATATATATTTGTGTTATTTGTGTCCTTTCAGATTTGCCGGATCATTCTGCATCACTGAGGCCGCTGGTAGCTAAAGTATCATCCAGGACAGCGTCTCACGTTTCGAGCAGCGTGCAGCAGCAGCAAACAGTCAGCCAGCCTCCTCAGACTCTTCCCAAACCTCCGTCATACATCCAGGCCCAGCCGTACTCTCAGCCTCCGCCTACCTACCCCAAGCCTTTCGCTCAGTCGCCGCAGACCCAGCCCAAACCTCAAGGTTTCGTCCAGGCTCTCCCCAAGCCCTTCCCGCAGACAGCACCGCAGCCTCAGCCCAAGCCCCAGCAGCCTCCGCAGACGCCCCCCAAACCTCAGTCCTTCCCCCACGCCCTGGTCAAGTCCCACTCCCTGCCCCTGGACCCCAGCGAGGACTTCAGCCGGCACAGCGTCGACTCTGGAGATCTGCTTTCCCCCACTGACTCCGGGGACCAACTCTCTGACGGCATGTCCTCCAAACAGATGTCCATCAGGGAGAGGTGAGGCAAACTGCTAGAAAAGGTCTCGGTTTCATTCACAAATCCAGGATCCAGTCTGAGCTTGGCACTTTTGCAAGGTGAAAAGTGAGATCACACACTGACACAGATTTGTGCTGACTGAGTCAATGAATCTGCCACGTTTGACAGAATCAGACAGGAAGTCGCTGCTTGTTCTTTCGCCGCAGCATATAGGTTTATTCATATCTCTGAAGGAGAGATTCACTTTTAGCATCACCGCTTTTCTCCTCACCAGGTTCCTCCTAATGCCCTCCTTTCTGCCCTGTCCACTCTAGAGCAGCTGCCGAGATGATGACATACTTTCCGTTAGCCATCCTTTATCAGCGCTCTTCGTGCAGCCTGCAGAGGCCTCTTTTTAACAGAGGGGAAGAAATCTATGACCTGGTTTTTCATCCTTGAACAGTTTTTTTTTCCCTGTGACCTTGTTGGAAATAATGGAAACGCTTATATATGTCAGGAGTTTCTGTTCCTCATAAGCTACTACTGCAAGGCATCGTCTTTTAAATCTCAGATGTTCCCTATTTTCTTGCCTTTTATTAATGTTTTTAATCTAGCTCTGTGGTTCCTGGTTGTTAAAGGTTGAAAACAGAGTCTCTTGTCTTATGTCAGAGTGGCACTGCTGAAGAAGAGCGGCGAGGAGGATTGGAGGAACAGGATCAACAAGAAGCAGGAAGCGGTTCAAGTGGCATCCACGGAGGAGCAGACTCAGGTGTGGACGGAGACGGAGCAGACCTCCCAGAAGAAGGTCAGTCTTCACTTACAACCATAGACATATATACATAGACGCCTCATTGAGCGCTGTCGTCTACTGGAGCGGCGTGCCTACAGGGCGGCCATCTTGGAACAGGGCCACTCGCTCCTACAGTGCATTACATCTATGGAGGAATGGTGTTTCTACACAATAAAGTCATCATAAATCACTCAGTTGAAGTTTCTTTACAATCTTCTGTCAGAAGCTAGTCTGCTGATAACATTAAGTAGAATTTGTATTTGGGCAGTAAAACCATATTTTTATCAAAGCTACATGTGTGACGTTTTTAACAGATCAATACGTTTGGAAATCGAATAAAAAACTCAGCGAATAATTCTACTTTGAGATTGAGGAGTATCTCTTTCCTTCGTAGGTTCATGCACCGCTGCCTCTGCTAGCCCTGTACCAAGATGGCGGCGCTTTAGGCACGTCCCTCCACAGTCGATGTGGCGTCTATGTCTATACGTCTATGCTTATAATAGTCATCTTCTAACAAACGATTAGTTTATGATGTACTCTTGTTCCTGTATTACTTTTACTTAGGAAGGTCTACCACTTTGCTTCACTTTGTTTCAGATTTGTAAATCATAACGTCCATCTACTTCTTTTTACCCGGTATACTTTCATTTACAGTGACATCTATAGGTAAAATTAAATCTTCTTTGCCTCGTTCCCTCTCATGTAAACACAGTTGACTGATTATATTCTCGTCACAGCCACAGACTGAGGCCCCATCCACACGGAGACGCTTTTTGGTTTAAACGCAGATGTTTTGCATCGTTTTAGTCGATCGTCCAAACGAATCCTTTTCTGAAACCTGGTCCCAGGGTGAAAAAATTTGCAAATGTAGCTCTTTGAATTTTTGTGTGGACGGGGAAAACGCCACCATGGCCACACCCCTGTAGCAGCCTTCCACCTCTTATATCCCGTCAGACGTCTCCTAACAACATCAACAACAATGGTGGACTACATGCTCGTGTTCCTGCTGGAGAAGATATTGAGCCTATTATGGTTACTAGGGCTAAATATCATTTCTCCTTGAGTTTGGTTTCTTCTAAAGCCGATTTGTAAACAGCGCTCAAGCTTTATGCGCATGTTCCGCCTCTTCCTCTCTGAAACTGAAACAGCGCCACCTATAGGCCTGGAGTATGAAGTAGTGTTTTGAGTCATGCTGAGACGGATCCGTGTGGACGCAGATATTCTTTGGTACGTGTGGACGAGGCCTTAATGAACTAGCTGTGTTCCTGTCTTTAGTGGTGGCTTGTCGTTCGGCTCTTTTGACTTTTCTGCAGCTATTTTGGTTTCGACAGAAGAGCGAGGGCTCGAGAATACAAATCAAACGGATTAAAACGCCCTGAAGATGTTGCTAGCTTGCACTGAAGGTGGATGTTGCTGTAACGTTTTCTGATGTTTCCAGCGGCCGTCTGCTCTACAGCTCTAGATGTCGTTCAGAAACATAACTCAGCTAGATTTTACACTTAAACAGAATAAACTTCCTACCCTTCATGTTTTACCACGCCAGCACCCCGCCCCAGCTCTTTTAGTTAAGCGCTGCTTTCATTTCATCATTTCATTCCCTTTAGCCTGTGTGTTGTTTGAGCTCAGTGGCGCTCTGCTTGTAGAATTAAGAATCGGGTGTGCTGGGAATAAATTCTCCTCTTTTATGAACTCGAGAAAGCCTCAAGCTCAGTTTTACTAAAGAGATAATAACTTTAAAAGCTAATTTGACAGGAAGAATGTCTTAAATGTATTTATATGCATCTGTGCTGCAGCTAGAATTTAATTTATAAGCTCAAAGAGCCTTTGATTTCAGGATTTAGGACTCAGCCACTTTAAAGGACCTCTTTCCTGCAGCTCATCTACTTCACATTAGTATTCTGCGGGGTGAAGCTGCCTGCTTAAACCCTGGATGGTAATCCTCCAGGCTGCTTCACCCCTAAACCCATTAGCAACAATGGCCGCCACCAAACCCACCCCCGCTCCCTCCCCACCCCTCTGACCGAGTACTTCCCCTGTGTTTAACCCCTCAGGAGGAGAGGGTGGTCGTTCAAGACTATTCCGCTGTGTCTGTGTCTGAACAGCTGTGGGTAAGACCCGATGGCGGCCGCACGCCGGCTCTAAACCAATCAGCTTCGTGTGACGCCCGTGTCGTCCAATCACAGCGTGGTTTGGATGTTGTGTGAGGCTGTTTGTGTCGCTCCCCCTGAATCTGTTAGTTATATGAGTCATTTCTAGTTAAAATGCTCAAGAACCATAAAAATGCTGCATGTGACGCTTGATTAGAGGCTGAATTTGTCCTGTTTAAAGGGAGTCACATCTCTAAAAGTAAAGATTTTCTCTAGTACTTTAGTATTAGTATTACTTTTACTCACTGCGCTTCAAGCTTAAAGCTCGGTTTAAGCTGTGTGTTTCTAATATGAGGCTTTCTGTGTCTGTCACAACTTACAAATCACCAGGATCAAATCACGTCGCTGCTTCCTCACTAACAGTAACAAATGTTCTCCTTCAATAACAGATTAGTGTTGTTTACAGATTAGCTGCCCTCCCAGTTTCTGGCCTTCTCTCCTTCAGATCCATCCCTTCTTGGCCCCGTTCAGACCTGGTATCAATATGCGTCCTGTGTGATCCGACCACAAGCAGGCGGCTCACCTCGAAACGCCACTTGTGATCAGATCTCAGTTTTGCAATCGGCGTGCAAATAAATGCACTCAAAACAGCGGATCACGATTTATTGCTGTTTCAGAACCAATAACGCTGGGATATGAAATAAACCGTGGAACGTAATGAACCAATAACATATTTATTTATCGACCTCTGCACCTGATGCATGCTGATACCATTTTTTCTGAGGGAATTACACGTGATCTACGCATATTCATTCGTTTTAGTTGTCAGGTTATCATTGTTTACCTTCATTTCATATCAGCTGCAGGGACAAACACCAGACAACACTTTAGGGAGTTTTTCTTTTTCTGGAGATTTTACAAAATATTTTTATTCTGAATGAATAAAGCAAAACTCAAGTAGGCAGAGTATCACTGTAGCCAGGACTAGGGATGTGCGATATTTCATCGTTTACGATATATCGTCAAAAACATTCCCCACGGTAAGAATATGTCACGAGAGGTAACCCGATAAATTCCCATTGATGACGTATATATGTATGCGACACACTCGCAGCCCAACACGTGTGGAATATTGACAAATTGACAACGGTGGAAGGTGGAGCAGAGTCTGAACGGAAACAGTGCGTCGTGAATTCGCGACACTAGACATGAAGGGGTTAAAAAGTCTGACGTGGAGCAGCAAATTACAACATGTAAGGTTTGCAAACAAATAGTGCATTAAAGGACAGTAACAGCACTAATTTGTTCCACCACCTCAAACACAAGCACAAACCAGAATATGAAGAAAGACAGAAAATGAGCAAGGATGCAGAAGCAGCGTCGACTTCATCCAAAGAGTCCGGGAAAAAAACAACTCAGATAAAACTTGATGCATTATAGTCAAAAAGATTAGGCTGAATTGGTGTTTATTTATCGACATTTTTATCGTTACCGTGATAAATATCAGAAATTATCAGGATAAATTGTTTAGTCCATATCGTCCATCCCTAGCCAGGACACATTTTGTCTTCACACCGCTAAAAGACTGTGGTCTCAGATCTCTCTGGGCGCGTGTTCATACCAGGTCCAGACACTTCCCTTGTCTTCCTTCGTCTCCCACGTGCGTTGTCTCTCCTCCCACTTCCTCCTTTTCTTTTTCCTTCACTTTTCTATCCACCTCTACATCCTCAGGAACCTGTCTTCTCTTCCACCTATTCTCCTCCTATCTCCCTCGGTCAAAAGTGTCAGTACATTGACCATCATAGCCAGGTAAGGACGTGCACCTGGCGCGCTCGAATGGGCTGCATGTACTTTTTTGCTTGGTTTGCAGCCGTGAGCCGTGTGAAGGATGCTTTTATTTGGTTACGACAACTCAGGAAAGAATTCAGTGTGCAGCCGTCACTTCTACTGAGGAGTAAAGTAGTCTGTGCAGTCACAGTCCTAGCATGCTTGAATGCATCTAATCTCTTTATATCTGCTTGGTTTGATACTGTCACTACATGAATAATTGCTCCTGAGGGAACAAAGTGGTGACATGAAGCTACAGTGAAGCTGTGTGAGACAGGGTGTACAGTATATGATGTGTCTGGAAGCTTGTTTTGACGTGTTAGCAGTAAGCCTGACAAATTAAAGCTGTCAGTTAGCCTCACCCTGCAGATGCCGTTGCCGTGCATGCAGGACTTGGAGCCTTGACTTTACAACCTTGCACCTTGTTTGATGATTTTTGCTCGGTTTTGTCACGTCCGTGCAGAAGATGGGAGAGGACATCGATGCGCAGATGACCATTGAGGAGAGGAAGCAGATGATCTCGACCCGTGAGGAGGCCTGGAAGACGAAGGGCAGAGGAGCAGCCAATGACTCGACCCAGTACACGGTGGCTGCACGCATGGTCAAGAAAGGTCAGAGCACAAGCTGACGTTTAAATAAATAAATAAATCAGAAAGTAAGGCTGCAGCAGAGAATTAATTAAATTAAAGGTGTCTCCACAGAAAGCCTCATAAACAGCTAAACGCCCTCTTCTTCACCTCCACTGAGTGATAGAGGTTTCAGGTTATCGTAAAAATTGACACCTTTCTGAAAGTGGCACTAGTCTGAGAGCTGAAATGTAGCACAAACATATCCTTGTTGTCTTTTTTTTACCTTTTCTTTTTGGTAATTTGGGTTTTGTTTGTGGTTGATGATGCAGAAACAAATCTCACTGAGCAGAAATGATCATAAAAAGCAGCTGCTGAAAATTCATCTTCTGCCCGATGCTTCTCTCAACAAGAACAAAGCTATCTGCATTTACTGTATAAATAAACTGAGTAACCACCAGAGTACTTCCAGGTTTAAATTAGAGTTGCACGATACCCACAGTATACACGGTACCCCGCGGTAAATCATAACGGTTCCTACTATACTAGAAATTCTACAGGATGGCACTACCATGGTTTACTATACTACTGTGGTTTACTATACTACCGTGGTTTACTATACTACTGGTGCCAGTTTCCGCTACATAACGGCCGCCTCTACTCTCCTCTTAGCTTCTCAACTCATGCTACTCCCTTGTAAACAAACCCACATGGCAACTACTGCAACCGAACTACACAGCTGCTGAATGATTGGTTGTTTGCCGCGGGTTTTGGGTTGTTTCCGCACGCTAGGTTAGCTGATCGGCTGGTTGTGTGTTTCTGCCGGCAAGAACGAACTCCATGAAGACAGCTCCTCTTCGATAGAAATTCGCTTCAAACCAAACAACAAGCTAAAGTTCTGTCTCGCCCAGACGAGCGCACGGCTTAGAGTCACAAACACGAGACAACACAATCACCACGGCAGAAGCACCGGGCCCGAGCGGCGAGTCTGCGGCGTCAGTGGCACCACTAATTTTTCTCAACATTATAAGTAATTAATAAGTATTTATACCATGTAAAAATACATTGCAGTTCATAAAAATAATAATGATAAAAAAAGGCTGCAGTATCGCAATAATACCCAGAACCGTGATACTTTGTCTGGTATAGTATCGTGGTTACTCGTTTTGGTATCGTGACAACTCTAGTTTAAATACCATTTACTGACCAAGCACACAGATTCAGAGAGCCCTCCTCCACTCACCACAGACTGACCTCACTGGGCGTTTCACTTGTCCACTCCCATTTTAATAAGAGATTTAGAAACTATAATGTGTTAACTATGACAGCCCTGTTTAAATATCATACAAATACTGATTATGAGCTGGTGCAGACAGTTTATCTCTGCAGTGTTAGATGTTTCTGTCTTAATCTCTCGTGAATTATTTCTCTCCACAGGCCTGGCAGCCTCCTCCTCAGTTATCAGCCCCATCCTGTCACCAGTCTCCACCAAACTCAAGAGCGGCACGCCTGCTGTCAACAAACCACAAGAGGGTGAGACAGATTTACGAGGCCTGTGTCACCACTGCAGCCTCAGCGAAAGAATGCCAGTTAGAGGATTTAGAGATGCTTAGACAAGGCGCAGCCAAATGATGTTTGTTTTAGGTTGGTTAAGATCATTTAATCTTAAATTTCATCTCCAGAAATTGAGGCCAGGCCCGACATGGAATCAGATAAGAAACTAGACAAGTTGGAGAGCTTCTTGGGACGCCTGAATAGCAAAGGTGAGTGCTAGTTCTGACTTGTAGCACTAGCATTAACCCCCTCCATCCTTGAGGTCACCTGTGCTTGCTGAGAGCTGCTATAAAAAGCCAACCAACTCAATTTCTGATGATTGCAAGCAAAAGTATGGATGTTTGTTGATTCGGCTGTGCGTCCCTTTTTTTATTCAGTGGCAGGTTTGCAGGAAACCACCATAACGGTGACTGAGAAGGCAGTGAAGGAAGTGATGAAGCTGGATGACGAGATCTTCTCCAAGTTCTACAAACGCGTGGCTGAATTTCCACGCATGCCCACCAGGATCGAGATCAGCGAGGACTTTGACAGCATCTTCGGTTCTCAGGGTCCCAAGTAAGAAAATACCAAAACCTGAAAATCCATCGTCTGGATCACTGTCCCCCCCGGCGCTCCTGTTTAACATCAGACACCTGTCTTCTCCCTGTCCAGGCTGACTTCGGCCATGGTGAAGCACAAGCGGTCCGTCCGTCCGTCCAGGAACGTCCAGTCCTCCAGGAACCCTCTGAAGATGCTGGCCGCCAGGGAGGACATCAGACACGAGTACACGGAGCAGAGGCTGAACATCGGCCTGCTGGAGAGCAAGAGGATGAAGGCGGAGAAGACCGAGTGTAAGGATAGCGCCCACATCCACCTTTTTTATTTAGCAAACAGCACAAATTAACATTCATTCCTTGCAGCAGTGTTTCCAACATTGATTTTAACATTTAATGGAGCGGTTATTTTTATCATGTGCGTCCTCTTTCTCGTTCCAGTGACTAAGAGCTCCGAGTACTCTGAGGTGGCTATGGCCGGTCTGGCCAGCAAGGAGAACTTCAGCAACGTCAGCCTGCGCAGCGTCAACATCTCCGAGCAGATGTCCAACAACAGCGCCGTGCCTTACAAGAAACTCATGCTCCTGCAGATCAAAGGTAAGAGCTGGAGCTGATTTCACCTGCCTCACGTCTGTAGAGCCTTCGTCGTTGCCACTTCCTTTACTTCAAGGATTTAAACTCATCATGGGTTCATTTAACCAGAATCTGTTTATGATTAAATTTCGGTTTCTTTGGGCGAAAACTACACAGGAAAACAAAAGACTAAGCATGATATTTAAAGGAGTAGTTCTATATTTAGGGGGGCTGTTTCTGGATTTGGAGCTGTTGCCAGGCAACCAGTATGGGATTCAGAGAAATAGTCTGACCCATAACTGCCCAGAAAAAAAAAAAAAAGGAAATATGCTGAGTTTATTTTAATGGGTTTAATCAAAACTATAAATGGATTAGTGAATTTTTCAGGTGCTGGTGGGTTGACTTTACACAGAGCCAGCTATAGACATATATTAATACATAGACGCCTCATTGAGCGCTGTCGTCTACTGGAGCGGCATGCCTACAGGGCGGCCATCTTGGAACAGGGCCACTGGCTCCTACAGTGCATTACATCTATGGAGGAATGGTGTTTCTACACAATAAAAGTCATCATAAATCGCTCAGTTGAAGTCTGGCATCTTTTCTTTACAATCCTCTGTCAGAAGCTAGTCTGCTGATAACATTAAGTAGAATTTGTATTTGGGTAGTAAAACCATATTTTTATCAAAGCTACATGTGTGACGTTTTTAACAGATCAATACGTTTGGAAATCGGTCCAAAATTCAGCCAATAATTCTACTTTGAGATTGAGGAGTACCTCTTTCCTTCGTAGGTTCATGCACCAGTATTAATTACAATGTGTGAAATAAAAAACATTTTTTTTTTGTAGTAAAGAACGAAATGTTTAGTTTTACACATGAGATTCTGAATGGATTTCGCAGGTCGTCGCCACGTTCAGACCAGATTAGTGGAGCCCAGGGCGTCTTCTCTGAACAGCGGCGACTGCTTCCTGTTGGTCACTCCAGAGCACTGCTTTGTCTGGATAGGAGAGTTCTCAAACGTCATAGAGAAGGCTAAGGCAAGTATCTTCAGTGGATCTAACATCTCCTGCTACGATACTGGCGTCTGAACAACGATGATTCATTGATGACACGGCCATCGTGCAGCCATCTGTGCTCCTCGTCAAACACATGCTTTCAGCCTCTTCCTCCCCCCCACAGGAGCTCCGTCTAGACGCTTTCTAATAGACATTTGTTATTTCTACTCCGCCTCCTTCTTCTGTGCTGTTTATTCATCTTAGCACGCACAGCTCAGCAACTGTCAATCAAGTCTCTTCCCAGTAACGTAGCTTTGCCTTCAGAGTCAGTTTCTAAATTTATCTCAGATCTAATTAAAGTCTGACGGGAAGGCTTCGTTTCCTCCCTTTAGGCCACTGATTTGGCCACATTCATCCAGACGAATAAGGACATGGGCTGCAGGGCGGAGCAGGTGCAGACTATCCAAGAGGGGGTCAACCCTCAGGGTCCGGATGTGCAGCAGTTCTGGACGATCCTAGGTGGACACATGGCGTACCAACGTAAGAGCGTTTTCTGGATGATTCTGATCCATGACACGACGTTTGCTTTCATAAATGGTTTATTTACGATATCTCTACGTCTCTTTGTGCCGTAGCGGCGGGTCCGCCAGAGGAGGACGAGCAGTTTGAGAATGCCATCGTGGAAACCAACTGTATCTTCAGGCTGCTGGATGATAAACTGGTTCCTGATGATGAGGAGTGGGGGAAGGTCCCTCGCTGCTCCCTGCTGGAGTCCAAGGAGGTGAATGTGACTTTATGTCTCTCTGCAAAAGCCTCTTCACCTCCTTTGCTTAATAACATTCATATATGATCATAAAACATGTGTGCTCTCATAGATTTAATTAGGGATGCTCGATATTGGCTTTTCTGCCGATATCCGATATTCTGATGTCCAACTCTTAATTTCCGATACCGATATATATTCAGTCTTTTTACACCAAAATTGTTAGGTAACAACATAACATATCACCTATTATGGAATTAACACATTATACCTAATTTTATTGCGACGTCACACTGGATGCAAACATAAATGTCATCAAGCACGCGCCTGTTAACGTCCCATGCTGCGTTCATGCAGACTCGGAAATGCTGAAGCCTACAGAACAAGCATCGGTTATAAAAACCCTATACCGATAATTCCAGATATTACATTTTTAACTCGATCTCGGCCGATAATATCGGGAGGGCCGATATCATCAGACATCCTTAGTTTTAATCAATTTTAGCTTCTGGTTACATGCGAGGAAGTCTCATTGTTTCTCATTTCTCATTTAAGTTCAGAATATAAAAAGATTTTAGCTTATTTTTTTTTATTTTTGGAGGGTCCTTTCTGTCAAAGCTGGTCTTAATTTGTTGCTTAGCAACAGCAGGTGCCACGATGAGCACCTCCTACGTCCATCTGTGCACTGGTGCTGCAGAAAAAAGGGAAATGGGTGCAGGACACTGGGGCTAAGATCAAGAAGAACGCTGCAGTTACACTTGTTTTAAATATATATAAACTATGTGTCTGAAAGGGGTAGCGGGGGCCAGGAGTTCAGACCCAAACGCAGCACTCAAGGAGGCAGGAGTAGACCGAAAAAAGGGTTTTTAATTAACAAAAGACACTGCTGAGGTGGCAGGAAATCTAAAAACCAAACAAAAATCAAAAACACTATGAAACTATGACACTACAACACAAACAAAAACTATAGCAAGATACATAAAACACTATGACAACGAAACAAGCAGTACGACGCGACAGGGAGAAAGGGGAAGGCAGGGCTATATATACACGAGGAGTAAAGGGGTGACGAGACACAGGTGAGGCAAATCAAGAAACCAAGGTGAAACCAATGAGATAATCAAAAGAAAACAGACAAGGAGTAACAAAACAGGAAGTTCAGAACTTAACAAAATAAAACAGGAAGCAGAAAACCTAAACCATGACTATGGAAAAAACAAGACTTAACAAAATACAATAAAACAGAAAATCCAAGAAACTAAACCATGACTGAAAACCAAGAATGGAAGACATGACAAAACCATGACACTATGTAGTATCCTGGAGGCCAGGGCCCGTATTCATAAAGACTCTTAGCGCTAATAGTTGCTCCTAGTGGACAAATTCTTAGAATCATGAGAAAATGTCTGAAAGAAGAGTCAGAAGAGATATTCGCCAACCGCTGAATGACAATCAAGCTTGTTACAATCGCAGTATGAAAGTCATCACAACACTGAGGTATTTAGCAACAGAACAAAACACAAAACATGTTTTTGTGCCGTGTGCGCTGCAGGTGCTGGTGTTTGACTTTGGCAGCGAGGTGTACGTGTGGCACGGTAAAGAGGTGACTCTGGCCCAGAGGAAGGTGGCCTTCCAGCTCGCCAAACACCTGTGGAACGGGACGTTTGACTACACCTGCTGTGACATCAACCCTCTGGACCCTGGAGGCTGCAACACACTCATACCACGGTGAGGTCACTGTACTGTATGCTGCATTCAATCCCTCGCAGCCTTAACCTAACCAGAGAATCTATTTTATATAATATTTTTAAAGCTCTTTGATTTATCAGAGAGTTTTTCTTGCGTGTCCTGCTGCAGGAAGGGACAGGGACGTCCCGACTGGGCGATATTCGGCCGGCTGACGGAGCACAACGAGACGATCTTGTTCAAGGAGAAGTTCGTGGACTGGGCCGAAGCAAAGTCGCCAACAACAAAGGAAGGAGGCGAGCTTGTACCGGAGCTGAAGGTACAAATCCAGCTCTCAGTGAAACGAGAATAATCCGACAGGTTACACACGCAGAGAGGCTTCATATGTCTGGTATATCTCCCCATCTGTTTATACGCTGAGCTGCCACAGTTCATGTTGCCAGGAACAATTAGTCAAACACTGGGACCAAAACAAGACTTAGAGAGCATACGCCTTTAGATGAAGCGGTGAGTGTGCCTGCTTTCCTTTTATTATAAATCCTCCTTCGTGATCTTTCCCCCAGGAGGCTCCGGGGCGAGAGTGCCGGCCTTACGACGCCACCCTAATGCTGCCTGTCCTCCAGTCGTCCATTTCCACCATCCTGGACGGGGTGAACGTCGGACGCGGCCACGGCCCCGTGGAGTCAGAAGACCACATGAGGACTCAGGAGATCACCACGGCGTCCGTGGACGTTTGGCACATCCTGGAGTTCGACTACAGCCGCCTGCCGCGCCAGAGCATCGGACAGTTCCACGAGGGGGACGCCTACGTGGTCAAGTGGAAGTACATGGTCAACACTTCAGGTTAGTTGGTCCGTGTAGTTGTTGGTGTTTTAGATTTTAAAATAAAGAGTTTATTTGATTGAAAAAGCAAAAACTAAATATGCTGAAGTGGATTTTTACTTTTGACAACAGAAAGAAGTCGGTATTAGATTCATAGAAAACCAGAAGTTTTTGTAGATGTTTGAAGAACAATATTCAGATGTCAGTTTAGACCAGTGGTTCCCAAAGTGGGGGGTGCGCCCCCTAGGGGAGTCACAGAGCCACTGCAGGGGGGGGGCGCAGGGCGTGGATCGAATTAGAGGGTGACAATTTTTCAGGACGCCCGCGAGTCACGGTATTCCTGCGGGTATCCCGCGTCATTTTCACTGTTGATAGGGACGAGATAGAGCAAATAATCAGCGGGACCGGGACGGAGGACGGAGCCAGAGATTAAATTAAAAAAATGACGCTGCAATGAAGTGAGTGTGTCCAACTTTAGACAACGACGTAGGGAGTGGGACGGGATTTGGGAGTCTTTTCTCTCAGGATTTTGCGGGACAGGATTACTTTGATTGGGATATGATGGGGGTATTTTTGTGGGATGGGATGGGAGCGATGAGATGGACAGGTTTTTGACGGACTCCCATGCAAACGCAAACCTGTTACACATTTGTTCAAAAAGGCTGATGTTTGTATTAATTACAGTGTGTGAAATAAACTACAACGGAGTCTGAATTATAGTTTTTTGGGGGGAGAGGGGTCGTGAAGATGTGTCTACGATGGTTACTACAACCTGCTAGGCCTTCTGCCACCAAGCTATTTAAATCCAAAGCACTAAACCAGCTAGCTTTGTCCAGACGAGCTCACAACAAAGCAGTCGAATACAAACAGAAGTTGCTTTAAACTGTAATTTAATAAGATTAAACAAGTTACACAATCAACAAAGAAACATGATGGGTCGGTCAAACCGTAGGACCTCAAATATAATAAAGAACTAAACAGATAAATAGTAGATGACGTGAGAGAGAGCGCTATGGTTCCCTGTTTATTGGATCTTTCTGATGACAGATGAAGCAGTAAGTTGTGTGTTTCTCTGTGTGTCCCAGTCGGTCGGAGGCAGAACCCCGAGGCGAGGAGCAGCGGACCGGGGAAGGAGAAATGCTGCTACTTCTTCTGGCAGGGCCGACACTCCACCGTCAGCGAGAAGGGAACGTCAGCGCTGATGACGGTGGAGCTGGACGAGGAGAGAGGAGCACAGGTACACGACACCAGGCTCAGTGACGGAGGCAGCAGTTTTTGATATTTTTTAGCCCAGAGAAAGATATCCGTCTGACTTGTGCTGTGCGTTTCAGGTCCAGGTGCAGCAAGGGAAGGAGCCGCCGTGTTTCCTGCAGTGCTTCAACGGAGGGATGATCGTCCACGCTGGAAAGAGGGAGGAGGAGGAGGAGAACACTCAGAGTAAACATTTTAAGTTTGGAAGCAGAAATAACTTTTATCTTTGGCACTAAAATATTCAAGCAGAGATTCATGAAACACAAAACGTTAAATATTCTTAGATCTTTGCATTTTTTTTCTTTTATTCCAACAAGAAAACATTAGATTCTTCTAAATTTTAATCATCTTTTGATTAAATCTGTTCCTCTTTCTGGTAAAAACATTCATTAATATAAAGTTAAAAGAACATAAACTATCACTGGTGTCGTTACGCTTCTTATTAACTTTGTTAGAACAGACTCCTTCCTATCTGTGACCCTGTTCACCTGCCGCCCTGTATCCAGGTGAGTGGCGTCTCTACTGCGTGCGGGGCGAGGTGCCGGTGGAGGGCCACCTGCTGGAGGTGGCGTGCCACTGCAGCAGCCTGCGCTCCAGAGCCTCCATGATCCTGCTCAACATCAACAAGGCCATCATCTACCTGTGGCACGGCTGCAAGACGCAGCTGCACACCCGCAGCGTCGGAAACACGGCCACACTCAAGATCAAGGAGCAGTGAGTTGTTAGTGAGTTTGGTTGCGTCTGTGGTTTGCACTCGGATCGGATTAACTTCCCCTCTTGACGCTTTCAGGTGTCCTCTGGAAGCAGGTCTCCACAGCAGCAGCAAAGTGACCATCCATGAGTGTGATGAGGGAATGGAGCCTCCGGGTTTCTGGGAAGCTCTGGGGAGAAAAGATAGGAAGGCTTATGACTGCATGCTTCAAGGTACGGGAAACACTTTCTTCTTTAAAGCCCCGCACACACACACACACACACACAGCAGTTTGACATGGAGCTGAGTCAAAGGATTTAACATGACTCTTCGTGGTTCTGAAACAGCAGCAGAGATAAAAAATGAAGTGATTAAGTCATTTAAATGTCGGCTAATCTTGGAAGAGTGACGCTCAGCATCTTTTCATCAGATCCAGGCAAATTCAACTTCACCCCGCGGCTCTTCCAGCTGAGCAGCACGTCTGGAGACTTCGTGGCGACCGAGTTCTTCCACCCGTCCAGAGCTCCAGACCTGGTCAGCTCGCTGCCTTTCCTGCAAGAAGACCTGTACAACGCCCCACAGCCTGGTGAGGCCCGGACACAGACACTTGAACTAGACACTAGAAATCTAACTTAAATATATGACAGAGGACGAGAAGAAGGAAGGAATATGTCCACACCTGAGGTTATACGTTGTTCTCTCTCCTCCATCACAGCTCTGTTCCTGGTGGATAACTTCCATGAAGTGTACCTGTGGCAGGGCTGGTGGCCTCAGGACAGCGAGAGCACCGGCTCGGCTCGGATCCGCTGGGACGCGGACAGGAAGTGTGCGATGGAGACCGTCCTGCAGTACTGCAAAGGTGAGGACAACTGCGAGACAAGACAGATGCTACCTAGAGAGCGTTTGTAAAAATATACGTGACAGGAAGTTTAGAAACGTCAGAGTAACGGAAGTTTTACGCTAAGAAGAACGACTCCATCGGCCTCGGTCCATATATACACTGATCAGCCACAACATTATGACCACTGACAGGAGAAGTAAACAAGATTGACCATCTTCTGACAATTCAGTGTTCTGCTGGGAAACTTCTAGACCTGGCATTCATTCATTCATTCATGTGGATGTTACTTAGACATGTAGCACCCACCTAGACCAGACCAGAAACCCCAGCCACATTTTAAATGAATACTCTTAACGTTTGTTGTTTGTTTTTCTCCCGCAGAGAAGAACGAGAAGAAGCCTCAGAAGTCGTACCTGATCCACGCCGGCCTGGAGCCGCTCACCTTCACCAACATGTTCCCCAGCTGGGAGCACAGAGAGGACGTGGCTGAGATCACAGAGAGGGTCAGCAACACACTTTTTAATTACACATAAACACACTGACAGTACTGAAACCCTGCGTGCTGTGTGGTCTGCCGTGGCTGCAGGAGGCCGAGGTGTGTAACCAGATCATCCTGGTGGAGGACGTGCTGGCCCGCCTCTGTCAGAACACCTTCCCTCTGGCTCAGATGCAGGCTCGGCCGCTCCCAGAGGGAGTCGACCCGCTCCGCCTGGAGATGTACCTGTCCGATCAGGACTTTGAGGTCAGCCCACAGACTCAACCTTTCACTCTAAAGTTTTGTTTGTAACACGCTCTCTCTCTCTCTCAGACGAACAAACTGGAAAAGGTCATTTTATTTTTAAGTTGATTCCAGCCATCCCCAGTCATAAATCTCACCCTAACTTCATCTAACTCTCACTTTTCAGACCAAGTTGTAGGTGGATTCAGGTAAGAAGAGCCGCTCGTGTGATTCACCAGCACTGGAGACCTGTCCTTTCTCTCGAGCACTGTGTGTGTTTTTCCTCTTTAAACGGACATGAATAAGCACCCTCGCCTCTCTCTCTCTCTCTCTCTCTCTCTCTCTCTGGAGTGGAGTGCTGGTCGAGGAGGAGAGGCTGCGCTCGGCTGCACAATCACGTCGGAAAATATCATCCTGATAGAACGTCACAGCGTTAGACGGACCTTTATATCAGCCGCAGTGATGACAAATAGAAGACGACACGTGATCTAAATTTAGATGCTGCTACAGTAGGAAGAAACGTGAGCAGAGGAATGAACGCTTGAGTTAAACAACCCAGTATCAGAACCCAAAGTATATATATATATGACTTTTTGATGACTTTATTTTGGTCTCTTCTTTATATTTTGGAAAATATACAAAGAATTTTTGCATATTTACTAATATTTTATAGACAGACTTATGATTGATCATGATTTTCACCTCTAGAGGTTCTTATCTTGTCCTCTTTCTTGGCAGAAATCGTCCGTCAGACTTAAACTTAAGAGCTTTAATCCGTTTTCTCAACTTACTCCTGAGTAATTGTGCAGCTGCAGCTCGTCTCTTCGACCGCACCACGCTCTCCTGCATCACCTCTCTGCTCTTTCCTCTCAGTGAAAAAAAAAAATAAACGCACTTCAGTGATTCACCGTCGGCCGCAGTTCACGCTGCAGCCTGACTCACCGTCTGTCTGTCTGTCTGTAGAGCACGAACTGGAGGCATGAAATCTGAACACAGTTGGTTCTGGTCCTCAGTCACAGCTAGAAATGATGATACAGTATCCTGATCCCAACCAGTGCAAAGCCTTGTATTGACATTTAAGCAGCACAAAGACATGATCTACACTCTCCAAGCACTTTATTAGAAACACCTACACGACTGTTTATCACGGCGGACAAGGGTGCAGCGGTTAAAACCCTGCAGATACACATTCAAGATGTTCTCCTGAGACCTAGAACCTAGACCAGCTACAAATTATCTCCGCTGGGAACTGATTATTCTGCTGCAAATATCTGTCCGACCAATCAAATCATATGGGCAGGGCTTCATGTGGTGATGGACAGAAGACTAACAGTAGTTGATCACATCATCTGAGGGCTGCGATTTATTTTCAGCAAAGTGGTGGCCGTCAGAAACGTTTAGACTCACAAGATAACTTTAAATGAACAGATATTATTACAGAGAAGCGTACGTCACATAATTTATTGACTATCCAAATGTGTGCAGAGGGATTTTTGACTCTTAATCTGTATCTGTTGAAATGCGACCTTTAAAGAAAATGGCGTCTAACCAGATGGCCAGTATTAGCATGGAGCTCAGTGAATGTATGCTCACTTTATTTAACATGTTTTCTGATGGAAAAAGTCAAAAAGATTCATTTAATCAGCGATTCACAGAGAGTTTAATTACAGATTCTCTCTAAGGCCTCGTCCACACGTACCAAAACTATCTTTTAGTTTCAAGAATATCTGCGTCCACACGGATCCGTCTCAACACGACTCAAAACGCTACTTCATACTCCAGGCCTATAGGTGGCGCTGTTTCAGTTTCAGAAATTCACCAAAAACGGAGAGGAAGAGGCGGAGCATGTGCATAAAGCTTGAGCGCTGTTTACAAATCGGCTTTAGATGAAACCAAACTCAAGGAAAAATGATATTTAGCCCTAGTAACTATAATAGGATTATAGGATTCGTGTGGACGATCGGCCAAAACGATGCAAAACATCTGCGTTTAAACCAAAAAGCGTCTCCATGTGGACGGAAGTGAAGAGAAGCTCCTTGGGCTACCTCCCATAAACACACATAGCTTTTATACAGATAATCTTAGCATGTGGTTTCTATGGTAATTTAGTTGTGTCATCCTTACTTAAGTCTATGTGTAACTAGTCTAAAGTGGAAGGTAAGGTGAACATAGATCACAATCAGTTGTGTTTTTCTTTGATTTTTGTTCATAAAATTAAAGTAATTAGGTCCTTTTACAGTCAGTATTTTATACAGTGCATCCGAAAGTAAAATATTCTGGTGCCTTTTCATCTAGAAACAGTCAAAGAGAGAAAATAAGAGAAGAAGAAATGCAGATTTATATGAAAACATTTGCGTTTCTGTCTCTTTTCTGTGCAGAAAGCTTTGGACATGAAGAGAGAGGAATACGAACGTCTGCCAGGGTGGAAGCAAGTGAACTTAAAGAAAGCCAAAGGACTGTTTTGAGAAAGTTTTTTATTTTTTAAAAAAAACACGTGAGGGCGCGCCCAAGCGGCCAAAGAGTGGACAAGCCGAGAGACGGAGACACAGGGAATAAAGTGAGAGGAACCTGATTTGGTTTGCGACGTATCTGAATCTGAAGAAAACCCGAAGGATGAAGACTGGAGATGCACTCGCCTCGCTTATAGGTTTTTTTATTTTTACCGTCTCAACTTTGTCATTAATTAACTAAATGAAACGCGGGCAGTTTAACGGCGACAGGTGTAGGTTTGGTTTCATACGTGGTGTTTGTGTGAAATCTCCCTCCTCCCCCCAAAAAAACAAAAACTGTTCCAAGATCATGGACTCGTTTGTTGTCAGGGTGCCATGCTGTGGTTGTGTGCGACTGTATATAATGTCTGTGTGTTTAAATGTGTAAAAGTTTGTGTGTGCGCGTTTGTAACTATGTAAAAACAACAAAAAAACAACAACAACAACCCCGTCGTGTCAGATGTTGTGAGGAAAGTCGTCGTCGTCGTCGTCTTCTTCCGCCTGGATGCCGTCGGGCCTCGCTCCGAGCGCCCGAGACGAGAGAGATGTAATTTTAAAAGGTGTGACAGAAAGCAGCTTGGTGAATCTGAATGTATAGTGCCTTGCTTTTTGTGTACAGTTTATATACAGAAATTCTAGTCTGCATTTTTAAAAGACTTTCTTTGTGATATAGTGAATTAAATCACAATAATGCTCAACTCAGACAACGAGTCACTTGGTGTCTTTTGGTGGGATAAGGTGGGAGCTGTTAGTCACTGATGAGATCTTTAAGAAAGTGTGAAATCATTGTCAGGTGGGGGGTCCCAAATGCAGGACAAAGGAGGAACCAAAAGTGCTGCTGACATGGCAGGTTATCCAAAAGAAAAAAAGGTCTGATCTTGACATGAAACTATAGCATGGACAAACACAAACAACACACGCAAACAGTATGACATGACAAGGAATAAAGGGGAAGGCAGGGCTATATATACACAGAGGTGACGAGACACAAGTGACACAAATCAGGGCAACACAAGGAGAAACTAATGATCTCATCAAGAAGTAACACAAAAAACAGGAAATGAAGAACTTCACCAAAATAAAACAGGAAATAGAAGAGAAACTAAACACATCATGACACAAAACATGACAATCATCTTACATTTAATGTCCTGTTAAACTGATCAGGCATAACATTATGACCTTCCTAATATTGTGTAGATAGATAGATAGATAGATAGATAGATAGATAGATAGATAGATAGATAGATAGATAGATAGATAGATAGATAGATAGATAGATAGATGTTGTTAGTGGGGGACAGGCCTTTTTTTTGGGGGGGGGGGTACTTTCCCCGGTCATAATGTTGTGGCTGATCGTGCGTAGATTCAAGGTTCATTCTACTCAACGTTGAACTTGAAAGAAACTCCAAACAGTTTACTGTGAATGCACGGTTGTCTTCAAAGCTAAATAATGATCTTAATTTACAAAAACATAAAAGTCTGAAATTAAAAAAAATGCTCAACTACACAAAGGTACATTTGAAATATCAAATAAAGCTCAGTTAAAACCAGGAAAGACCCCAATAAATGTATGTAGAATAACTCAAGGCAGTGCCAACCCGTTACCTGCCAAAAGCTGAACATCACAGGATAAAAATAATCTAAACATCATAGGCCATAGCGGGTAGAGACGATGAACTGAACTGCATTATGTTGAAAAGTGTTCCTTATAGTTTGTCGTCACCAAACATGACGGGCAAAATATTAACGATTAATTAGAGAGATTAGAGATTAATGTTCATTGGTTTGGTGTCCACATACTTTTGGCCAGGTGGGCGCTTGTCGTTACTGAAAGTGGCCACTAGATGGAGATGTTTGTGGAGGTTCTCAGTCGTCAAGAGCAACTAACTGGACTTTTAGAGTCTGTGGTTGTTAACAGACACCAGTCATGTGAGTTTATGATGAGAAACAGACACAGATGTTCAGATTTAAACCCCAACTCTGCATTAGACTTTTACATCTGGATGAAACGTCTTGAAGAAAGTCCAGTTGCACTTGTTTCAGATTATAGACCCTGACCTACTATGACACATTCATAAAAGAGCTTCAGTAAAATCCATCACAGACTTTATCTAAACTAGCTTTTATGATGCCTTGGTGTCTCCCTTCCAACTCTGCACATCCAAAACTAATCCCTAACCATCAAGGAGGGAGCCAACATTAGAGCGGTCCCGTGACTATGGTCCACTTTTGAGGAACATTTATCCTGGTAGTCATCATCACCATAAACACTGCTGTTAAATCTGTTAAGTCAGCCTCCAAACACCACCTCCCTGCCACCTGACCACACTCAGGAATAGGTTAGAACCATGCAAAGGCTTTATCATCCTCAAATGAACAAAGAACCTGTAAATAAAACAGTGATCTGTGTATATTATGTAAAAAACACAAAAAAGTAGAGCTCGTCAGAATGGTTGGCGTGTTAAGTATATGTAGGCCCCAGCTGAGTCAGGTGCTCTTGCCAGTTTCTTGCCCAGGTGAGAGTAATGAGGCACTGGATGCACTGGAAACCTAGGTCCATGCCAGGAATGATTTCCAGCTACACTTTAAAAGTGTACCATATTTGAATTTAAGCACAAAACACTACTCCTGCGCCGAGCATGAGTGTAATCCCAAAGTAAATAAGTCAATGTTGTGCCAAGAGCGTAAATGCACACAACTGTCTCAGTTTGGAGACACTCCTCAGACGGATCCTGCAGCTACAACACTCCTGGAACCAAGAAACAGAAAAGCTCCTCTTAAGGATTTGAATTCATTGTTGGTGAGTGTCATTAATGAACACTTAGAGAAATGGATGCATGTAAACTATGACTTTTTTCGTGCTCAGTTTTGGCGCAGTGGGCTGTGAAATGAGGTTGACGTTCAGACCGACTCTTTCATTGGTGTTGAGTGTGTTGTTACAAATGATCTAATGTGTTTTAATTTTCTTTTTTTTGATTAATCTATCCACTATGAGTCAATTTGGTCTTTACCGTTTGATCAACCAATCTTGTGTATTTCAGAAGACATGTCCTCCCAGGTCAGACTGAGGCTGCTGCCGAGCGCCAGGTGTCTGTTCGATGAGCCCGTTCAGGTGAAGGTGGCCGGCCTGAGGTCGAGGCAGGTGGTCACCATGAGGGCCAGGTCCACCGACGACAAGGGAGTGCTGTTCAGCTCCTCTGCCACCTACAGGGCTGACGGGAGTGGGGAGATTGACCTGGACTGGGACCCCTCGCTCAGCGGGAGCTACGTTGGGGTGGAACCCATGGGTCTGTTGTGGTCGATGAGGGCGGACGCCTTGCACAAAATGTTGACCAAGACAAATGCGCTCAACCCTTATGTGGTGAAGTTCTCGGTGCATGAAGAGGAGGGAAGGATGCTGGCTGAGGAGACTAATGAGAGGCTTCTGATGGCAGACGGGGTCAGCAGGGTCCCTGTCAAACAAGGGAATATCAGAGGAGTCCTGTTTACTCCCCCAGGTTCTGTATAGTGTTCACTTTCTGTCTTCATTTTAGATTATCATCACAAAGTTGTATTAATACATAAAAAACTGTACTTAAGACTATTAACCAACAAGACACAAAGAGGATACAGTTGGAGGTTAAACATTTACCATATTGAAAAGTTGTGGCCAATCCTAACCGGTGTTACTGTTTGGTAAGAAGCTCCAGTCATCAGAGCAAACCATAGCAATTAAAGGGAACACTTTGCCTTAGAGCTATTTTAATTTCAACACGAAAAACCAGTTAATGATTCACTCCAAACCATCTGATTCTGACAGTCAACCACAAAGTTTTTCAGACATACAACTACTACTGATCCTTGAAGCGTCACCTTAGTTTGAGTGTCCTAGGGACCGTAGGGGCTATGCTGTCCAGGCTTTTCACCCCTGGTAGGGTCTCCTAAGGCAGATTGGTCCTAGGTGATGAGCCAGGCCTATTGTCCGTGCTCTGGGAGTATAGGGTGGATGGCTCCTTGCTAAGGGCCATTTAGTCCCTGCACCAAAGGAGTGTGAGTTTGATGCTGGTAGATGGTATTAAGTCAGACTTGTTCCCGGTGTAGGCTGGACTCCGCCAGGGCAGCCCTTTGTCACCGGTTCTGTTCATAACTTTAATGGACAGAATTTCTAGGCGCAGCTTTGGGGAAGGTGTTGGGTTCGGCTATTGAAGGATCTCACATCTACTTGTTGAGGATGATCTGGTCCTGGGATGAGGACCATGGCCTCAGACTTGTAGGTGCTCCAAGGCCATGGTCCTCAGTCAAGACCTCTGAATCTTCTTCATGGAGCGGGAAATTGTCAGGTGGATCAGAGCAGCTTCTGCATCATAGTAAAGAGAGAGCTAAGCTGAAAGGCCTGTCTCCCCCAGAAGGAGACCTTGGCACCAACCCAGGACATGATGGAGGGATTATATCTCTCGCCTGGCCTGGGAACGCCTGGGGATTCCTCCAGAGGAGAGGATGGAAGTGGATGAGGAGAGGACTTGAGTTCCCTGTTCACCTACAACTAACATTTATTCTGTTGTTTGTGTTCCAGGTGAGGGTCCATTTCCTGCTGTGTTGGATCTGAGCACCTTTAAGTGTGAGAAAAGAGCCTCTCTGTTGGCCAGCAGAGGCTTCGTGGTTCTCAGTGTAACTGTGTTCAACGACAAGCCTGGTACGGTCAAAGGGATTCATCTGGATCCATTTGAAGAAGCAATGGAGTTTTTACAACAACAACCTAAGGTGAGGTGACAGACAGCAGGATTGAGCTACAGTGGTTAGCAGACGCCTCCAGGGCTGATAAATTAAGTTGATGAGAAATACATTTTATTTGTCCAAAACAAGGCAGTAATCAACATAAACAAGCTTGAGAGATGAACAAACCCTTGTCAATTCCCAGGATGTTCACCGTATGTTTTTATTCCACAGGTGGGCAGTAGAGGAGTCGGCGTCCTGTCACGTTCAAAAGGAGCGGATGTTGCACTTTCACTCTCCACCTTTGTGCCAGGTGTAGGAGCGGTAGTGTGGATCAATGGCTGCAACGCCAACGTGGCTTTTCCTCTGTACTACAAGAAACGGCAGATCCTCCCACCATTACTGTGGGACATCAGCAAGATAATTCCCACTGAGTCTGGGGCTGTCATTCCCAAACATGCTCCTCACGACCCACTTGCAGAGGAGAACAAGGACACCCTGATCCCCATTGAACGAGCTGAGGGGCGTTTCCTCTTCGTGGCCGGAGAGGATGACCTCAACTGGGACAGCAAGGCCTACATGGACGAGATGGTGGAGAGACTGAAGCGTCACGGGAAGAAGAACTTTGAGAGTGTGTCTTACCCCGGAGCAGGACACATCTTAGAGCCGCCTTATGGGCCCTATTGCCCTTCCAGCCTTCACATGTTCTTAGGCAAACCAGTATTGTGGGGGGGTGAACTGAGGTCCCACGCTGCAGCTGAAGTCCACATGTGGAAAAAGACCCAGGAGTTCTTCAGAACTCATCTGAGCTGTGATGCTACACAGACAAAAGCCAAGTTATAGAAGCAAAGAGGATGATGATAATAACAAGATCATGACATCTTAGGCTTAGTTAAATCGTAACCTTTATAAACAGATATCTGATCATGAATTAGCAGACAAGAAACATGACTATGGCGTTGGAAGCCTTCTGGCAGTATTTAGTAATCACACTCTGAGTGGGTTCTAATTGCATGCAGGTAAACCGGAAAAATAAACAAAGTGGATGTAAATGGTTAACTGAGAGTACACTGTCTGGTCTCGATGCAAACTTCATTCCTGCATCACAAGTTGATAGTTGGACTGTAAAAAAAATATGGTGTGCACATGGAACAGGAAGTCTTGGTTCAGATATCTAACTGGCTGCACCAAATAGTTTGGGCTCTAGGGGTAAAAAAGCAAAAAAGTTACTCTCTTAGAGTATCTTTTGCTGTATTTAGCAACCATAAACCTCCTTCAGTGCATCAAGGCTGTACAGTTCGTCAACAATACTCCACGACGCCTTCTGTTTTCCGTTATAGATAACAGAAGAACCAGAGAAGCCTTGAAACATTCACCGTTGCCCCTGGAAGCTGCTGTCATGAGACGACGTGTACCCTTTGTTTTCAATTAAAAAGAACACTTTGTCTAACAGTGAATGGTTGTCTGTCTTTCTGCGTTAGCCCTGCGATAGACTGGAGACCTGTCCAGGGTGTATCCTCCCATGAACGAGCAAACTTTGTCTTACTTTTTCATAGCTTTATGTGACTTTTTTTTCAAAAATTGCCAAAGTTCCTCCATTATTATCCTCATCCTCTGCTCTCTTACGACTGGAACAACTGCTTTGCTTTTCTTCTGTGCTCTTACACTGAAGTTCCACTTCACTTAGCTGTAGTCAAAAATATTCGTTGTTCAAAATGTTAAAAATTAAACCGTAAAACCACTTAATGCTCGGAGCTAAAGTTGTCTTTAGATTCAAACCGTCTGTCTGTGATTCATAATTTAACTTATACAACACGAAGCAGTACCTGACAGACTTTTATTGTGAAACACCAACCTGTAGCTTCCTGTCAAACTAACCGGAAGCGACCGAACGACCCTGACTTCAGATCTAGTATATACAGTCAATGCTTCAGATGATCGTAAAAGTGGGTATATTCGTATCGTCTTCACATTACAGAGACTTTTAATCAACACGTCATAGAGGGTCATTAGATTAAGATGTGATTTCCTCCACGAACCGTAGATGAGGGCAGGTGTTCGGGGCTACGTAAAAGGCTTTAACCTGTGGAAATACTTAGGTTTGTGTCACGAAATACTCAAACTTGCATTAGTATGTATGTCTACCAGCCTATGTGCTCTAAAATATCACATCACTGAAGCGTCAAACTAAAGATTTTAGTTGTTTCAACTACTATATGTTTCAATAACTATTATTTACAACTACGGTGAGCTGCAGCTAAGCCCCGCCCACATGCTGTATGTTTGTTATGCTTAGTTCAAAGAAAGCTGGGAATTTCGTAAACTTATCCATGTCCAGTGAAACTTTTCAACATTTCAGGCAAACTGTAAGATTTCGTGAGCTTGTTTTAAACTTACGCAAAGGTTCTGATGTACTGGGTGAGTTTAGAAAACAGCTCTATAAAAAATATTTTGTATTTTCTTATATACACACACACTGTTTTCCGCTCTAGTGTTAGTTATTTGGCGTCTTACTGGTGCCTAAAATGCAACAGTGAGCAGGTAATCGTTTATAAAATAAAATTGAAAACAAATATAGATAGATAAATGTAAACTAATGAATAAAAACGTAAAAGTATATAGAAGTATAAATGTATAATAGGTAAACTTAAAACATACAAATATATGTATGTTATAAGGTATATATAGAATGATAAAAATGAGAACATAGGGTAATGTTATGTAAATGTATTTAAAGTTTATATGTGTAAATATACAATATATACACAATGTGAGGGTATAAAATGTAGTGAACAGGAGATATATGTTTATAAGTGAGAGTCCGTAAGAAATGAGACAAAAAGACCAGACTGAATTTGTGTAACACTATGATGTCAACACTTTAAACTTTAACCGTGCATTGTAATGTACACCGATAAGCCACAACATTATGACCACTGACAGGAGAAGTAAATAACATTTAAACCATCTTGTAACAATTCAGTGTTCTGCTGGGAAACGTTTGGACCTGGCATTCATTGGTGTGGATGTTACTTAGACAAATAAATAAATACAACATGAAGAACAGCACAAGGTGTTGACCTGGCCTCCAAATTCACTAGATCCCAAACTGATCAAGTATCTGTGGGATGATCCACTGAGACCCCTCCCCTCAAAGGCCCAATAACAACATTCTGTTACCAGACACCCACAGAAGGTCCATGTCTATTGTCTGATGAGTCACAACTGTTTTGGAGCCGCCAGGGAGACCTACACAATATTAGAAAAGTGGTCATAATGTTATGCTTGAGCTATGTATGAATGAGGCACCACTTCTCATCATATCTTTATTATTTTTACCAGCAAGTGGAACACAGACACACCAAGAGTGTGACCTTGTGACAAGTCTCGAATAAATGATAACAGAAGAACCAGAGAAGCCTTGAAACATTCACCCCTGGAAGCTTCGTTCATGAGACAACGTGTTCCCTTTGTTTGTTCAATTAAAAAGAACACTTTGTCTTACAGCTAAGTTAACGTTTCACCTCAAACTGTCTGATTCTGGTCCTCATCTACAGAGGACACCAATCTTATTACCTTAATCGGGCCAGTGGAGTCGGTTTTATGTGACTTACACATGTTTTGTTCACTTTTGTGCAGGGCAAAGTCTAATCTTGTAAAGAAAGGACTTCTAGTTTTGAGAGATGTCCTCCCAGGTCAGACTGAGGCTGCTGCCGAGCGCCAGGTGCCTGTTTGACGAGCCCGTTCAGGTGAAGGTGGCCGGCCTGAGGTCGAGGCAGGTGGTCATCATGAGGGCCAGGTCCACCGACGACAAGGGAGTGCTGTTCAGCTCCTCTGCCACCTACAGGGCCGACGGGAGCGGGGAGCTTGACCTGGACCGGGACCCCTCGCTCAGCGGGAGCTACGTTGGGGTGGAACCCATGGGTCTGCTGTGGTCGATGAGGGCGGACGCCTTGCACAAAAGGCTGCAGAAGACAAATGCGCTAAACCCTTATGTGGTGAAGTTCTCAGTGCATGAAGAGGAGGGAAGGATGCTGGCTGAGGAGACTAATGAGAGGCTTCTGATGGCAGACGGGGTCAGCAGGGTCCCTGTCAAACAAGGGAATATCAGAGGAGTCCTGTTTACTCCCCCAGGTTCGTCTTTTCTTTAAAAAAAATCTGTCAATAACATATTATGATTGCGTTGGAAGTAAGTAGGTCTTATTAAGGTCTATAAAGAGAGTACAGTAGTAGACTCAACACACAACCTTGTGTGGGAGCCTAGCTTGACAGACGGAGGGCTCTTTGTGAGGAAGTCCATATCCAAGCTGCAGTGGTGAGGGTCATTTGTTTTTTAACATATAACTATAACAGCGATGTGATTTGTTCCAGGAAGAGGTCCATTCCCCGCCGTGCTGGATCTGTACACGTTCGGC
Organism: Planiliza haematocheilus; assembly: GCA_005024645.1. NCBI lineage: Eukaryota > Metazoa > Chordata > Actinopteri > Mugiliformes > Mugilidae > Planiliza > Planiliza haematocheilus. Next base: position 558,561 of record SRSE01001205.1, read on the forward strand.
GGAGGTCTGTCGGAGAAGAGGGCGTCTCTGCTGGCCAGCCGAGGGTTTCTGGTCCTCACCGTGGCTCTGTATGGCCACGATGACCTGCCAAGGAACATCAGAGAGGTCCACCTGGACTACTTTCAAGAAGCAATAGAGTATTTAAGAAAACAGGATAAGGTAAGTTGATTACGTTTACCTTTAAAGCCTTTCATGTTCATCTACAGTCAAGAGAAATCTGATTTAGTTTCTTTTTAATTTGCGTCTTCTCCCTCAGGTGGGCAGTAAAGGAGTTGGAGTAATATCACTTTCAAAAAGTGGAGATCTTGCTCTTTCAGTAGCCACCTACCTGCCAGGTGTTGAAGCCACGGTGTGGATCAATGGCTGTAACGCCAACGTAGCTCTGCCCCTCTTCTTCAAGAAAAGACTCATTCACCCTCCGTTAAAGTTTGACAAGAGCAAACTGATTCCCACTGAATCAGGGGCCGTCATTTCCAAACATACTGTCCATGATCCCCTGGCGGAGGAGAACAAGGACACCCTGATTCCCATTGAACGAGCTAAAGGCAGTTTCCTCTTCGTGGCTGGAGAGGACGACCTCAACTGGGACAGCAAGGCCTATGTGGACGAGATGGTGGAGAGACTGAAGCGTCATGAGAAGAAGAACTTTGAGAGTGTGTCTTATCCAGGAGCGGGACACTACTTAGAGCCGCCTTATGGGCCCTACTGCCCCTCCAGCTTCCACGGGGTCATAGGCATGCCAGTATTGTGGGGGGGTGAACCGAGAACTCACGCTGCAGCTGAAGTCCACCTGTGGAAAAAGATCCAGGAGTTCTTCAGAACTCACCTGAGCTGCGACGCTACACAGACAAAAGCCAAGTTATAGGTTTAGATAGCATGACAGGCAAGACAACTACAGCTATTACTAGATCTGGGTGAATTGCCAGCATCTAGTGGCCATGTATGGAACTGCAGGCATGAGAATAATGTAGTGTTCTGCACTGATTGGGTGACTTGCCGTTCTTTAAACCACCAAGTTAAGTCTTCCAAGTGTCCTTTGTCTCTTCTTAGAATATAAATGAGTGTAGCCTTGGGATGAATCATTTTCTTCATTGCGGCAGTCTGGGTAAGCATCCAGTAGAGCATGGAGACATTTATTAGTTTACTTTTTGTTTTTAAACAGGATACCATAACTCAAAAACGTGACGTGTTTAATTTAACTCCTGAAACCGAACATCCTGACATGTTAAAAGTTGTTTGCCGATTATCAAAACAGTTGCAGATTATTAATTCTGCCTAATGTAGTGATGTATTGGTATGTTACTTTAATGGTAATGTTGCCACTGTTGTCTTTGAAATTGAGGTTCAAGCGTGACTTGAAGTATTCCTTGACTGAAGTCAGTCACCTCTAAAGCCACAAGATGGCGATGTAAGCCTCTAAGTAAAACCTGCTTAGTGCTGCCTACTGAAGAGAAGCTACCTCCAAAATAAAAGTATTTTTTTACTAGCTGCCTCAACTGAGCAAGACTGCATTTATTTTCAAGGCACAAATATAAAATGTGAATAAATAACTCTCCTAAAAGTAACAGCGAGTTTGTTGTGTTTCTTGGAAAGGATGGGGGTGCTGTTGAAATGTTGAAAGGCTTTTATTGTGAAGAAGGTACCACTTCCGTTTCAGCGGACCGTTAGAAACAACTACAGGCCAGGTGAATTAACCACATTAAAACATCAAAATCATCAGGTGTACGCTGATATAATATAAAGTTAGAGGAATATTAGAGTTAAGGGTTTAACACCATGAGTCGCGAATGGTTAGGATTTACCAAATTGGTGCAGCTGGAGATTTAATGAAGGATTTAACATCAGTTACGGTTACAAACGACCGTTAGTGGTCAGTTTTAAGGGTCGCTCACTTCCGGGTATTCGACACGTCAAAGGAGTGATGACATATTAAATATTGACACATTTAAATCAAACACCTTGCCCTAATAGCTTCAGTTTTGCAAATATTGTTTTATGTAAATCAAGCTAACGTCATTGCTAAAAACGTTGAGCTATAAATATAGCATTAAGCTAGCTGCTTGGGTTAACTATTTTTCTATAAAACGATATTGCCTTTCCCTTATCACCTTAATAACTGATTCCCCGGTCCCTGTTTGACTTATTGATTAAAAACAATATTTATTAAGTAGTTAAGTAGGGCTGCATTAACTTTTCAGTGAAGGCTAATGGCGCTGTTATAGAACAGCTTTTATAGGAAAAGAAAGAAAACACCTGCTGCTGCAAACTCATTGTTCAAAGACCATTTCTGTAAAGTTATGTAAAGTTAAACCTTTTGAAATGCAGTTTAAATGTTTATCACCTCAATCTGAACAGTCTGGCCCACATCAGATTGAGAGGAGTGGTACACCTTTGATAGTCCATGCAAAAGTAAAATATTGACTCCTAATTATCGTGTAAACACTTGACCTGAGTGTTTTTCTTTCTAGTTGGAATAAATCCATTTCTTTCTGAGCATGTTTGCTTCACGTGGGGTGGTGAACATCACGTGATGCGTTTCTAGGAGGGCCAAAAACATAGAGGGACTCTGTTAAGTACAACACAGAGTCATATGCAGAAGTTCTAAGATGACACTGAAACTGTGGGGTGTATCAGGGATGGACATGAGCAGGAGTAGTAAGAATCTGGTGAACAACTTACTCTCATGGTGCGAAGTGAACCACCTTAAGATCAATGCAGCTAAAATCAAGGAGATGGTAGTGGATTTCTGGACATCCAGGCCTACAGCTGCAGCCTGTAACCATCAACGGGGAGTGTGTAGAGGTGGTTAACCTATAAGTACCTGGGTCCTACAAGTATCACAAACTGGACCGGTCGGCTCACATAGACTCAGTACACAAAAATAATACACCAAAAAGGTCAGAACCATCTCTGTTCCCTCAGGAGGCTAATGTCGTTTAATGTCTGCCGGAAGCTGCTGGACATGTTCTACCAGACTATTATTCCCAGTGTCCTCTTCGACACTGTGGTGTCCTGGGGAGGCAGCACCAAAAAGAAGATGGACACCTTGCGGCTGGACACCTCGCGGCTGGACAAGCATATTCAAGGAACTTGAACAAACTCCAGTCCATCATGAACAAAGTCCACCACCCTCTACACGACACCATAGTCCGGCAGAGAAGCTCATATCATTCCGTATTTGTGTTTTTATGGGATGAAGCTACTGGACACTGACTTAAAAGTGTAGTCAAAGAAATACCATCAATTTTGCTTGGGCAAACATTTAATTTCAGTTTTAACTTAGTTGGAAATCGTGTTGTGAAATCGTAAACTAGGTTTCCGCACTATAAGTTCATGAGTGGAAGCAATATTAAAACAAAAAGTCGTACACTGAGCACCAAAGGCAGATATTTTAACTCACCACTTCCATATAGAGCTATTCTAGGTTCTTGTTTCAGCATTTCTTTGAGACTTTCCGCTGCTCACCTCAAAGCAGCATTGGCAAAAACAGAACTGAAAAGGAAATGAGAGGCAGGGAAATCAACGTGACATATTGGGAACTACCTCTGCGCGATTGTTCTCGCTCACTCACTCTTGAGACGAGAGATAACACGTTATTGTTCTTACCTGGTGCGCTACAGCTCACGGAGTTCAGACAGATAGCGCAACCAGCCTTGATCTGCCTCCTTGATTTATTAAGCAGCGTTGTTGAAAAGCTCTCTCTCTCTCTCTGTCTCTCTCTCTCCCTTTGCCTGTGCCGTTCTTTGTGTTTCTGTATGTGACTGCTCCCTTTCTGTCATCTCAGCTCAGCGGAGCTCACATCAGCCTCTGGCTTTTGAAAAGCGGGGAATTATTTGTTCTGCGAACGACTGTAACCTGCACTAAGACGCGAAGATGAGTCAGGAGCTTGAGGCTGGGGTTGTGTTTGAGCTCAGTGATCCTCGGTAAGAGTGGATTTATATTTGTGTGTTATTGAGTGAGAGCCTAGCAACAAAGCCTGTGTACATATATTAGTGTCTAGTGTGGCGGCTTCTAGGCCTCAAGAGCATTGATTAGTAAGGATGCAAATTTAGGACTTGCGTACTTGGACTCTGGATTATGGGAGGACACGGGACGGTCCTTTTGGAATTGGAACAGCAGCGTACATGAAAAAAACTACAAAATACACTCTGGGATATCGGGCTTTAACGAGTCGACACCACTGACTGACCACTTCCTCCTATTGGCCGCACTGATGACAGTATCCCAGGAATACGGGCGGCCGCACTTTGTGAGATTAGGGCCAGAGTCTAAAACTTCCCAGAAAAATGGACGCTTGAATATACATCAGAATTAAATTAACTACCTAACACGACAGAAACTATCCTTGAAAGATATTTATTTGACATGTTGTGTTTTAGTTTGGCCCAAGTCCCATCCACTAACATGGAGGGGGTGGAGCTTAAGACCTATACTGCAGCCAGCCACCAGGGGGAGCTCTACTTGCTTTGGCTTCACTTTTAAGAAGCTGTCGTGGCGTCCAGTTTTCTTACAGTGACTTCCTGGGTTAATAAAAGGGATGGGGCAAGAATAGACCCTAGGACTATGAATTGGAACAATGCCTTTAAGCGAGTGATGACATTTCACAAGCCGACAAGAAGTACAGACAAAAACGCTTATTTATTAATGCAGCATGTTTAATTATAACGTACTAGACGTTTGGAAATTTTTAAGCACATCTGCAGCCTTTTCCAGTGAACCTCTCCAGCTTTGCCTAAAATAATACACCTGCTCCATGAATCACACCCCTCCGACAGGCGCAGCGCCAACGGAAACAAAGAAACTACACCTCCACGCAGGAGTTTGGCGTTGCTTTTCCAAACAAAGAAAAAACAAAACAAAACGGTAGTCTGCATCTGACAGGCCATCCGTCGCGACACGGTGATTGTGGCTGCAGGCTCCTTGTGTACACCAGCTACAGCTGATGTATTTTTAATGAGTAGTAATGACCAGAGAGCAGGAAGTGTTGCTAAAAGGGAAACCAAATCAAACGTCCTGATAGTGCAGCGTGGTTTGGAAAGCGATACGGTCCTGTTGTAGCAATCTGAAACCCCATTTGAACTGTATAATCAAGCAGCACAGGTTTTATCATATTGTGATTAAGATCTACTCGGGTTTTAGTTACTATCTAGGTTCGTTTTACTCTTAACAATTAAATAAAACTGTCCCCACGCCACACATGATGCTAGCCATTGGAAAAGTTTTAAAATAATCAAATATTTAAAAGAGCAACAGTTATGTGGAAGCTAAAGCCCACCTTTGCTTTAGCTTCCAGTTCCACAGGCAGGTCCCTGTGTCTGAAATCTCCAGGTGCTCTTTTCTTTCTTCATCACTTTATCTACCAAGTGGTTATCCAGGAGACTTGATTTGAGCTGTGTTGTACTGGTGAGAATTACCATGCCATCATGTCACCTCCGTGTATTATTAGGCTTGTTTACGCGTCGTCTTCACTGTGTAATTAGCTCAGCAGGCTAATGACAAGGAACCACAATCTCTGCTCCCATCTGGTGCAGATATATTTATTTATGCGATTTATTGCATTATGTGTTTGCAACAAAAGCTGGGAGACATATGCTGGTGTGAAAAAAAAACTGCTTTAAATGTAGGCTTGAAAGCCAAGGTTATTTTATACTACAGTTACTACAGTTTTGCACAACAATGCATCAAAAGTCCGACTCCTTTTCTCCATAATTTCAAGCTGCTTTAAAGAAAGCCTTTGGCTTCCACCATCTGTTGTCTTGATTACAGACTGTGCACAGATCCGACAGAAAGTAGTGGTTATTTTAGTCCAACCGTGGGCCATAATTAGATTTAATACAAACCTTTTTACACTTCATAATGTGTTGATTGCGCTCGAAAATATCATTTGCAGTTGTTGATTCAAGTTTTTTTTTGCCTCCTCTGAGAACAGAGCGACCGCTTAAAATGTCAATAAGCCTCCAAATTCATTTTTGATGTTAAAACTGATGAAAAGTAGTCTGTTGAATTTATAAAAAGAGATAAAAATGTGCATTAAAATGTTTCGTCCATCTCTTCGTAACTGAGAGTTGGTCATTGGTGGACGTTCCAGTGCCCAAATGCAAATGGATGGAGCTGTAACTTGTTGCCGTCACTGCTCTCTTTTTGATGCGAACATGCTGCCAACGATGCCATTGCTCCATCTGTTTTCAACCTACGCTCTGGCACTTTCAATATTTCCTTGGGGTAAATGTTTAGAGGAACTCTGCGTCATATTTCAGTCAACCATATTAGTCGCTTCCACTGGTTGTTGCCTCAGTCCCGTCATAATCTGGACTCAGTTGTATTGTAGTGTATTGTATGTATTTGCAGTTGTGGCGTTAGCTCCCAAATAGGTTGAACTGGTGTTAACATTTGGTTTTATTAAAATGCAGCTGGGAGAAATTGTGACTTTAAGCCATTTGCAACGACTTTGTTCAATTTCTTCTCAGAAAACAGGTGAAATTCTCCAGATTGCTCGTCATCATTGATAATGTGACATAAACAGCAATGTAAGCTAAATGACAAACAATGTAAATACTCCATTATTGCTCAATGTAAATGCTTTACATCAACATTTCAGTTCTTCCAGGGAAACTTTCTTTTGGTTTGTGTAAAAATCAGGTCTGTAGACAAGTATAAATCAATTTCACCTAAGTTGCTAAAACACCCGGTTTAAAAAGAAATGTGATAACAAGCAAAACGTCGTCAGTAAGAAAATAAACCTGCTCATAAGAGGTGCAGGTCACACTGAGCAGCTTTTCAGTTACATAAGTGAACGCCTCTGAATCTCCCTTGTTTCTTTCTACGTCCAAAACAAGCAGAGTACAGTAGCCCACAACCTCCATTTAATTCACTTAACAAGGACACGGGGAAGTGCGATTGCAGAAACATTTATTGAAATCCCCCTGCAGTCAAGCCGCCCGCGTGTGTCCTGGCAGCGCTTCCTCTGGCCTCCGCCAAGATGCGGACGACAAACCGTGCGAGCCAGGTTCTGATGATAAAAGGCTTCCGCGTTTCTGGTAAAAGCACAAGATTTGCATGTTCTTCCCACGGGCTGGACTGATCCCAGTGAGACCGGCAAAAGTTCGCCGAGGACTTCCTGTCAGGGTTTCCAAGTGCCAGAGCTGCACGGAAGAGTGTATGTTTACAAGTTTTTGAGCCATGTGTGCTTGTGTTTTGAAGATTTATGACGGATCTGTCTGGAGAAGTGTGATCATATTCCTTAAAAGCATTTTCAATTAAGCTCTCAGGACCTTGCATTTACTGTAGGTGTTAAAACTTGGTGTACTCTGGTAGATACTTTACACAGCCTCACGGTGGAGCTGTAGTTAAATGTAACGTCAGAGGTGTAGCCGGTGCAGTTTTAAGAATATGAAATATTTTGCTGGATTGGAAAGATTTTGCTAAATAACTCAAGAGATGTCCCAAACTGAGGAGATATTCATAAAAGAGAAATTTAAATCAATCACAGATCCTGTTATCTACACTTAAATAGTGAATAAATATATAAATAATTTGCCTAATGATATCATTTATCTACTCACAAGAGAAATCAAGGGAGAAATCATCATCTTCAAGCACTGTCTCCCGCATTAATAAGCCGCCTCATTAGAAGCAGAGGGAGGGGAACCTGCAGGAACTGGCTGCAGCCTGCTTCATATCCTCTGAGGCTGCCTGCAAGGAACCAATGGCCGACGATCGCTTTCATCAGCCAATCATAGAGGAACACCTGCAGCTCACCAGACACCATCACACCACAACAGGTCAATAAGAAGAAACAGAACGAGGCATGAGCGCCATAGACGATAGTCAGAGGACGAGGAGATTCAGACTACGCCAGTCACCATTGGATTTTTAGAAACAAAACAATGACAAAATATCTGCAGTAATCCGCATAAGCCTTGTACCAAGAATGAAGTGTTTTCTTGCCTAACTTTGTACTTAATTGCACTCTTCATGATGTTACTGGGCTGTTGATGTGTTGTGTAATTGCTCTTTAAAGAGAAATTTTTTTACAACCTGCACCTTATTTCTGGCATAAAATAAGATATAATCTGTAGTCCTCCAGGAGATATTTAGATCTGCGTATATCCGTATAATGGGAGTGAATGGGGCACCGGAACGCAGCCTCTAAATAACGCATTATCTGCCACGAAACTCCGTTAGTGTGGTGGCTCCTGTCATCACTATCTTGGCAGCAACTTTCTCCATCTAACTCAAAAATAGGCAAAGAGGTGGAACACAGCTAGCAACCTGTGACAGCACACACCTTTAATCCTTGTGGAGTTGTCATGGATTAAGACACTAACTATAGCGACTTTTATTACTTTAAATTGGACATTTTCACATAGAAGAAGATTGACTCAGTTTGTGTTATTTCGGGCATAAAATATGATATAATTTTGGTGTAATCTGTAGTCCTCCAGGAGATATTTATATCTGTGTTTATCCATATAATAGGAGTGAATGGGGCACCGGAACGCAGCCTCTAAATAACACATTATCTGCTGCGAAATTTGTTCATTTCACCAATATTTTGTTATCGTACTATTCTGATTCTGTGGTTGTGGACGAACCATAGCAGTAGAAAATTATGGGGAATAGCACTAGCGTACGATAACAACATATTGGTGAAATGAACGAGTTTCGTGGGCAGATACTGCGTTAGTTAGAGGCTGCGATTCGGTGCCCCATTCACTCCCACTACAAATGCGGAAACTGATTTATTCTATTGGCAGTTTGTCTGGAACTGCAACTTCGTGAATGCTCTGGCAAACATCTATCGGGCAAATCAAAACAGTGACATTACTCTGATTGGTTGTAGGACTATCCAGTTGCGTGCAGAGGTATTTCTTTCTCCTGTTTTTTTATCTCCTCAGTCTCCTCTGCTTGACATTGATGTCCTTCTCTGTGTAATCTCTTTTTTTATGCACCACCATCGTCGGGTCAAAAACAGAATTTGTCCAGTGCTTCAGCTTATGTCAGAGCTGAGCCATTCCCGTCAGCCTCAGCTGCACTTTGTGCTCCGTGCTAATTACCTAAATGAACATGGTAACGTTACACCTGGCTGCATGACATTAGCATTAGCTCAAAGCAGTAAACTGTGTCTCAGTCCAGAATGACAGAGTCGCTGAGGGTTGCTAGGTTTGGGTGTCAAGCTGAGGAGAACCCAGATGCAGAGTCGGACTCGGGGAGGGGGGAAAGCGTTATTGAGCTGGTTTGGTAGCGGTGAATGGGCAGGCACTTGATTGGCTGAAGAATGGAAGAGTTGACGAGACGCTGACTGGCAGTCCGGTTGACTGCAAGCCGGGCACGGACCCAAAAGAGAACTTGATCAGACCCCAGGTTGAATGCAAAAGAGCTAGAACAAGATCATGTGCCTGAAGTGTTTGTTACCTCAGGAGGAGACGTAACGATCAGGCAAAGACGTCCGGAGGAACTGAGTACTGCAGAGATGATGCAGCCTGACATAGTCTGGTAACACAATGCTTGAATTCCATTATGGGATGTGTTTCAGCTGATACAGAGGGGGAATAAAAGCAAGAGGTCTGGGCCATCTTTCAGGCCGGGGATGATGAGCAGAGGTGTGCCACAGGTTGATAAGGATTTACTGTCTCGCCCATGCGGACAAAGCTCCAAAGACATCCACGAGGAGAGAGAGGAAGTATGCACCGAGCCCCAGTTCATGTGGCACAGGAGCCAATTTGCATTTGCGTACAAACCTGACGCGTCATGTAGCTTGATATTCAGACTGAATAGTCATTATCCAGTGATTCAGAACTCTTTCTTTCTCCCTGTCGGTAATGGTTTGTTCCGTCATACACTCTCTCTCTGAATCAGAGATGAAAGAGGGAGTCATTATGGTTGGTTTGTGCCAAAAGAAAAGAATTTGGACAAATATAAGAATAAATGGAAGAGAAGCAAACACGGAAAAATTGAAACGTTAGAGGAGAGACGATTGCGGATGACGTACCGTGTATTTGAATGAAAATAGCCGCATTGTTGATGTCTGCAGGTTTGGACTGACCTTTTATGTTGTCGTCCTTTTATTTCTTGTCTTATTATCGCAAATTGTGACTTTGGATGGAATAAAGTGCACCCTGATCTGCATAAGCAGCATGGGCTCTGAGAAAGAGACTAAACAGATTAAGGTAGAGGTGTGTGTGTGTGTGTAAAAGATAGAGGAACCTCAAATGAGACGCTGGCCTCATTTTAAGAGCTTGTGACAGCGAGGAGACGAGAGTTGAAAAGGAAGAGGGAGCGGAGCGGTTATATAATGAACTGAATGAGAATAAAGGAAAGATGGAGGAGAAGGTGTCATGAGGGAAAACCCTTCATTATATAACGTGATCATGAGGGGAGACGATGACAGTTTGAGGAGGTATTTGCACGTCACTTGTGGGATTTTGTGTTCTTGAACAAATGGTGACGGATAAAACCTCCAAGCGCTGCACGGCACTTGAGGAGAAAGTACTCCTCCCGCGGTGTCTGTCGCGTCCTTGAGCAAGGCCAGCTAGTCTCTCACCTGGAGGAGAAAGATGGATGTTGGCTCCAAGGAGCTTAAAGTGAGTTTAGTTGAGTCTTGTCAGCTACTAGTGCTTGAGGGCTGAAATTAATTAACTAGAAACCATCTTAATTAGCTAAAAAACCTCAGGTACCAGCTTCTCAAATGTGAATATTTACTAGTTTTTCAGGTTTCTATGATACTAGACTCATAATTTTCTGTCTTTTTGATACTGATGAAGACTGTATACGTGGAAGATTAGTGTGGTGGCTCCTGTCATCACTATCCCTGTCAAGAGTTTGAATGCAGCTAGCAACCTGTGACAGCACACACCTTTAATCCCTTTTTTAAACTTCTATACTTATAATTGGACATTTTCACATGGTGGTCTAAGAAGATTGACTCAGTTTGTGACCCAGCCTTAAGTGACCATTTGGGGGAAAGAGGTTTATTTCAGTTTTGTCAGAAAAAAAAAAAAAAAGACAGAGGAAACAGTTTTCATCTGCAAATGCATACACAGATATCCTGATGCAGGATAATACAGTATATGTGGGATTAAACGAAAGTAAATGACGTCTCTGTGTTAATGCTAATGAATTCAAATGTACCAGGCTACAACTGTTTTAAAGGGGAACTACTGTTTTTTATAACCTGGACATTATTTTTAGGATAAAATATGGTAGTTTACTAATAGTCTGGAGTTACCTGTTATCATCATCAGGGGTCTGTAGATTGACCTACTATAGTGATTCCCAATCTGGGGTACGCAAAGTGACGTAGGGGGTACGCGAAAGAGTTGATTCTGAACTAAACCTGATTACATTTTGAAACTGAAAAAAACAAAACAGATAACAGGTTGTTTTCTCATTTTCTGATTCTCCATCTAAATGAAAAATCAAAAGACTGTTTTTCATGTGAGTCAGTTATGTTAATAGCTGGATTGTAGGACAACTAGCTTTGAAGCTACGTATCAGTTTGCTGCTAATGTAGCTAGCGCTAGGTCACCTAAGTAAGAAAGACGCCGATTTCCTGAAATGTCTGTGAATGGTGGGCAGGTACAAATATCAGTTATTTTCCCAGAAACAAGCAAACCTCGTTCTTGATTGGGTCTTTAAATTATGTCGTCAACAATTCTGATACCTTTCTGTCATTTGAGCTGTCACGTCATCAGTCTGAGGTAAACTAGGTCGCCCGGCTAACCGCCAAAAATGCATAAATGGCTAAAACGGTTAGATTGCCCTTCCAAAGAGACCTCAACTGCTACCAAAGGTCAAAGATGCACACGCCAGCGACAACAACCCAGGCTATTCCTCAACTTCTACATCTAACTTTGACCAGGATGCTAGAAGCAGTGCAGATGTGGCTAGCGAAGCTGCTAGCATAGCTGCAGACAGCGATGAGGAGTCTGAAGTGCGTAAGAGTAGGAGGTACAAGGCTGGAGGTGAAATGTCCGAGGGGTACAGGCTGTGGAACATTTGGGAATCACTGACCTACTAACATCTGACCCGGCTGATGTCTTCTGACCTGGACGATGTCATCTCTGAGCGCGACTGTTGGCTTGTTTACCTGTAATTTGCTTCTGCTGTGGTTCGTCCACAACCTCAGAGCTGGAAAAATATTCAGCCATGTTGCAAAAAACTAGCAATAGCAAAGTTATGTGGGGGAGTAAACGAGAAAAAAGGCCCAGATTGTACAAAACAGTAGTTCACCTTTAAGTCAGACACTGAATAAGACACAAAGCTGTGATCATTTAATTGTGCTGTTTTCCTTTTCAGTGTCTCATATGATCTTCAGCTCTGTCAGAGACGAATCATTCACATTTGATTACAATTAGTTCAGAATTTATTTAGCTTTCAAAAGATGCTAATTATCCAAATGAAACGATGAATTATTGATGATTTATGCCTCCAGGGAATTTGTCTCAAAAAACACACATCTAATTGGGGAAAACAGTAAGTTTGCAGAGTTCCTGACCGACTCCATCGCTGGCAACACTTCCTTGGAATCAGTTTTTCATGTTTATCCAACCTCTATTTTCTGCCTTTGTTCCATTTCATTCCTGCAACCCAATTTCCCCTGTGAGATCATTAAGGTTTCATCTTGCGTTATTTCTAAAATTGAAGACACACACAGTCCTGAGCGCGGCTGATGATAGCTATTTAAATGCTTTTTTTTTTTTGTTATAATTTCAAAAATCGACAGGCATTCAGAAGATATGACTTGACAATTACGTGAAATTGCATTCCCGTCTTTGCACCGCCCGCTGCTGGAAGGCACTTTGGTTAAAGGCTGAATGTCTCTCCACGCTGCAGACACGAGTTTTGGATCCGTCTGCACAGCACAGCACGGCGGCTGCACAGTGCGTGAGCGTGCTCGAGTGTTTCCTCAGGTGTTTTGGAGAGTCGGCTTCGGTAAGTGGATCTCGCGCACAAACACTGGGGCCGCACGGGAGAGGCCAGAGAGGATGGACTTAATCTAATCACCACTAACACACAAACGCATCTACACACTCTCTGGTTACCCTGGAGCCACAGTAGATAAAGAAGATATTTATTTCGCATCGGCAGTCCACGAGACTCTTTTGCGGTCCAAGCGGTTTCATGTGTGGTTGTTGAATTCTCATCATACCGGTTTTGCCGTCTGAAACCAGCATGGCTTTTTGTACTCCAGAAACCGACTGGTTGTTGGAAATGTTGGAAGTTTGCACAGGATAAGCTTGTAAAAGTCAGGAGTAGGGGCTGTTACTGCCTCCTTAACTGCTCCCTGGTTGCCTTGCACGACCGCCCACTGCAGGGACAAATTTCTTGTATGTGCGTATACATCACAAATAAAGCTAAATTTGATTTGAAATAAGATTATACACATCAGAGTGTGTTTACAGGCTCTCAGGAGTTTTGCCGCATGTATAAAACGAGTTTTTAAAAAGCCTTTCGTGTCCCCTGAAGCTGCTGAAAGACGATAAATCGGCTAAATTAATGCCGTGTAGGGTAAAAACGGAAATTTTGAAAATCTGCAGATGTGCCGTTAAAAAGTAGTGACTTTACCAGACATTCGTAGGCTGATGCTTGAAGCTTGAAGCTACAGTATGTACACTGGCTGCAGCAAGAATCTACAGCTGTAGAGTAAGGGGGTCAAGTTGCATTGTGGGTAATGCAGGAGGTTTAGATGAGGTAGTAGCATGTGTGGAATACAAGGTCAGAGTCTGACCACTGCTCAAAGCTTCTCCAGCACATCCCAAAGATTCTCAGTGGGGTTAAGGTCTGGACTCTGTGGTGGAACAATCCATCTCATGCTCCCTGAACCACTCTTTGACAATCTGAGCCCCATGAATCCTGACATTGTCATCTTGGAATATGATCCATTGATGGAATAAGCTGCTCATTCAGTATATTCAGGTAGTCAGCTAATGAACCTAGACCTGAGCAACTGCAGCAACCCCAGATCATAGCACTGCCCCATAGCACAGGCTTGTACAGTAGACACTAGGCATGATGGCTGCATCACTTCATCTGCCTCTCTTCTTACCCTGATGCCCCCATCACTCTGGAACAGGGGAAATCTGGACTCATCAGACCACATGACCTTCTTCCATTGCTCCAGAGTCCAATCTTTATGCTCCCTAGCAAACTGAAGCCTTTATTTCCAGTTATCCTCACTGATTAGTGGTTTTCTTAAGGCTACACAGCTGTTCAGTCCCAACCCCTTGAGTTCCCTTCACATTGTACATGTGGAAATGTTCTTACTTTCACTATTAAACATAGCCCTGAGTCCTACTGTTGTTCTTGTTTGATTTGATTTCCCCAAACTTTAAGTGATCACCAACCACGATCAATCAGGATTTTCTTCTGAACACATTTCTTCCTGGAAGACGTTGGTTCTCCACTCTCCTTCCAGTTTCTAATAATGCGTTGGACAGTTCTTAACCCAGTTTTAGTAGTTTCTACAAACTCCTTAGATGTTTTCTCCAATGATTTGACCCTTCTGTGTCTTTAGACATGGTTGTTGCTCTATCTTTCTTCAACAGTGAAGAAAAACAACAGAAACAGAACCAGCTCAGTACAAATACCATTTTCACGAGTGAGCGTTTAAAACGTTCTCACCCAGCCCTTTAACAATCTCCACTTATCTCCATTTTTTCCACTTATTCTGTGATGAGAATGAGGAAAAACTACTTCTCTACTGGCCACATACACATGTGCACCGAAACACGAGCTTACGCAACATGTGGTCACACCCACGCTGCTGGCTCGCCTGGCCGTAAGATCAGCAGGAAGGCCAGTAAACACGACACTGGTATTTTTTTTTTCACCCGCCGTGTTTGTGTGTGTTTGTGAGTGTTTGTATGTCGGCGGAGAGGTCTGGAAATAATTAAGATAAGGGCGGCAGGGCAGGGTGAAGGGAGGGAAGGATGAAGGGGGAGGCTGGCAGACATGCATCTCTTGGCTATATTTAGATGTATTCAGAGGCAGGTCACCTCCTTTCAGAGGAAGGTCACCTCCTTAGTAGCTGTTAAGGTGACTTTTTATTCCTGCATACATGTGTAATTGTACCTTTTTTATACGTTTTCCAAAAAAAAGAAGTGAACCAGAGTGGAAAAGAAGTCAAACTGTGTTTGTGCTTAGAAGTGGTGCTTCCACTGTAGTATTCATAGTACACAAAGCTGAATCATTGCTGATAGTATTAGGCTAAGAAAAGAAGTAGTGAAAGCAGTTGTAGCAGGAGAAGTAGAGTTAGTAGAAGAACTAATGTTGAATTAGTAATAAAAGCTAGTTAGTAGAAAGAATGTCTGTAATATCATTGATCGTACAGGGAGTATTAGTATTTGTTGTGATAGTAGTAGTAATAGAAGTATTACTAGTAGTAGTAGTACTGTTAGCAGCAACAGCAGAAGAAGGAATGGTTGTAATATCGTTGATTGTATATGTAGTATTAGCAATAGTAGTAGTATTAGTAATAGTTCCAGTAGCAGGAGGAGTGGTTGTATGTTATTAATTGTAGTAGTTGTAGTATCCGTAGTAGTTGCAGCAGCAGTAGAAGTGTTTGTAAATTATTAATTGTAGTAGTAGTAGTATTTGCAGCAGCAGAAACAGAAGGAGTGGTTGTATATTCTTGTAGTAGTTATAATAGTAGTATAGATTAACATCAGCAGCAGAAGAAGATGGAATAGTTGTAATATTATTGATCATACAGACAGTAGTAGTAGTAGTAGTAGTAACAGCTGTAGTGTCAGTTATATACTTATAGAAATACTATAGTATAAAGAATACTAATGTACTGCAGTAGGTGTATCAGTAGTAACAGTAAAAGAACGTCAGCATCAGCAGTAGCAGTGAGAGCAGTACGAGCACGGCTCTGTTTTCTCACTTCCAATTAAAAAGCATCATATTGAACTTCGCCCCAGTTGCTGCTGCTCAGCTGTCAAAGCCCGGTGAGTCTTTTCTCCCACACGTTAAACCCTCAGTGAAGAGCTCTGAAGCTGCCTCGCTGAACATCGACACAGCCACCGTAAAAACGCTTTGTGCCGCTGCTGAGGCCTTTTATTGGAGCAAAGAATATAAAGTTTATTCGCTGACTTTCCAGCCTCTAGTCTAGTCTAGTGTTGCTACACTCCGGTGGCACCTTCTCGTCTACGCAGTTCTGCATTTTGAAGCAGTTTTGCAGGTGTTGCAAGCGTGGCAGTGCCCTCAGGTATGGCAATGCACGTCTGGTTGGAGCGCAGGATCGAGTCCGGGGAAGGCAGCACGTTGTAAAGACAGTCGACTCGAACGAAACGGAAAGAATGAGGACATGATGGAGGAACAAAGACAAGATGTGAAGGGTCATGAGATAATTCATTTTCTTACATAAAGTCTTTGAATTTGGGAGATTTAACTTTATACGCTTCATTCCTCTTGTCTGAGCAACCTGTCCCACCTGGAGACGTGTCACCCTGAAGTTTACCCCACATAGAGGCAAACACGTTCAGAAACAATGGATTTACTATGTGTTCGAGATGGGTGGTGTGAAAGTGCCCGGAAGGGAGGTGAGAGAAGGAGATTTTGGAGTTAAAAACACATGTGCGCAGCTGCTCACCTGGGAGCTGCAGGGAAACTGGGAGCGTTTCACATCAAGACGTCCGCCAATCGCCCGGGGGAATTCAGCGCAGGAAACATGAAACTCAACCCCTTCCTGTCCAGCTTTGAGAGAGAGGGTGTGTGAAAGAGAAACAGAAAGAGAGATTATATCATATCACATCACCTACCTTGATAAAAATGCTGAGTGTGAGCAAATAAATAAATGAATGTGAATTGAATTAGGAGGAAAATCTTCCTAATGTAAGGTTTTAGACAAAAAGTAGAATTACAGGCGTCCAGTAAAGATTCAAATGTTTTCACATCGGGGTTTTTAAACTAATTTCATCTAATGTTGCTCTCTAATCAAGGAACGTCCCGATCGGTATCAGGGCCAACTTAGGCGTTGGGCTTCAGCCAGGTCTGATCTTAGGTAATCATTTGTATGAGGTCTGCCATAAATCGAGACCACGTCCCCTTAGCGTCAAAAACGTCTTCCTCCTTTTCTGTTTTAATACCAGTTCGCTAGCATCAAAGCTACACCACATTAACTTTGGCAGCCTTATTTATTGGGCTTAATACAGTCGGACGGTGAACATGTGAGCCAGGAGAATACAAGTAAGATAAGAAAAGCCTAAACGACTCTCCAGGGGAGGATATTTTGTTTATTTAAGATCTGATAAGGACTCAGATCAGGGGAAAAAAACCTGACTGGGACATCCCTATGTGCCTTCTTTCTGAAAAATTCATTGCATCAATTTAAAAATACGTGATTCAGCGTTTTTACTGCCCCCTAGTGGCCAACGATCAGTTGACACAGCTTTAATGTATTTAACTCAGCAGATATTTCAGTGATGATTATAAAAGTCAGCAGTAAGGTTTTAAAGATGCTTTATTGGCTCTGGTGAAGCTGTCTCACCAGGTGTCTCACGGTACGCTCCCCAATAACTACAAGAAACAGGCAGGTCACTTTTTCCATCAGTTACATGGTTACCTCACCCTTCCTCTTGAGTCATCATATACGTTTCAAAAAGGTTTCATGCACATATAAATGTTTATAAACCCACAGCGAACCAATTAATCTCTCACGTCGAGTAAAATCCTGATCATCACCCGTTCCTTACGACCCGGGCTGCGCATGTGTGCCGGTGTGAGAGCTGCAGGTACGACACGCCTGCAGGAAAGAAAAACACCGACATGTGGCTTTAATGTGGAGCCGGCCCCGGAGCAGAGACCTCCATGCAGCCTGGAGACCTTGAAAACACACCTCAGGATGGAAAGCAGCATGGCACACACACACACACATTCCTCAAGCCAGATATCTCAAGTATGCACTGTGGTTTCACTTCAACTCTTACCTGCAAGACGCCTAGAAATGCAGCCAAAAGCATGCAGGTTCAGTAATGATTTCAATATGTACATCTGACCGGGGTTAAATCTTTCATTTGTTTTTATTTTTTTGCATACCTTTTGAGGAACTCCACTGAGAGTTAGAAAGGTGTACAAGAGAAAGCCAAAACAGAAACATGTAAATGAGGATTCATGTTTAAACTAAGGATACGACTTTTAAAATAAATGCAAAGGAATTATTTCCAACTCCTCTTTGAAGTGTTGGGTTGTTTATCTTCTAAAGGAAACTCCGGATTCATGTCAGAGACCGGTGAGGAAACCTCGTCTCTTTCCCCAGAGAGCACTTTTCTTCCCGTCAGATCAAAGCAACTGAGCTGCGAATTTAGATACGACAGGACTGAGTGGATGTCTATGAAACATACATGACAGGATTACAAGAGGAGGTCCTTGCTTTTGAGCAGAGAGAAATTTTTATGAGATCTGGGCCAGATGCAGGGCAAGCCGAGGAAAATATTAGCCCGAGCTAAATCATTTACAGTTTGTGTATTTTACTAATGTGTCCATCCCGAACAGTTTGGGCTGTTCGTGTTCTCAGAGAATACTTTTCTTAATGTAAGGACGCACGCCTCCTCCTGCATTTGTGCAGTTTCCATCAAATTCCACGTTGTACAGTGATTCAGGGCGTGCAGGCGGTTGTGAAACAGCGTGCAGAAAATGAGTCGGAAACTCAAATGAACCACAGTTTGATGAGTAGACGTTCGGTTATGAAAGCGAGTCTGAGAGACTGTTATGATTGCGGGATGCCATTAAGAAAAGGTCGCTGTGACCGCAAAGCGAGTGTGGATCGTCCTCGTATAACTTGAACAACCTACATTTAACTTTTACAGCGCGTCTTACCCCATAAATCTGTCTTCCTGTCTTGGAGAGTCTTCCAGCTGAAATTAAACTGCTGAGGATGATTTTCTGCTAGATGAATTTGATGCGCGATCAGTGGAAACATATATGCTGAGACATTCATGTGTGTGTTTGAAGTATGTTTGGAAGTATTCTTGATTTTACTGCCAAGAGAAGTTGGCTGTGGTGGAAACAAAGCTTGCAGTAATGACATCACTAATAAAATCACAGTAGAAGGTAATGCTTTGCAAGAGTGAAATCTATATTCTTGACCTGAATACGTATGCTAAGAACAGACGGCTCATGTGCTACATACTGTGTGCTGCAGATATGTATAGCCTGTATAAAAACATGCAGCAACTCAGCATCCATCAATAGCATTTAATAGCACTATTAAATGTAAATGTAGTTACTGATGCAGCCTCCTTCTCTGCAGGGTGTTTGGTGAACTTGTTGATCGACTGCAGGATCTTGACATGCTCCTCTGCTAGCGTTAGCACATGACTTTCCATGACTTTTTATGACTTTTCATGACTTTTTATGTCTTTTCATGACTCTTCTGAAACTCCTCCTGAAAAACGTGCTTGTAGCAAGCAAGTTCCTATTTAACCTCAGACTTCCCGTCCCCTAGAACTGAAGAAGCTACTCGGATGAGTGATGAAACGTCTTCTCCAAAAACTCTGCAAGTCCAGTTGCCTTTTTTGAAACTTTTTGGATAAGCCTTGACAGACAACGAAAAAGTCTAGCGCAACCTCTGAGTAATAGAGTAATAAAACGGGCTGAACCACCTGGAACTGAACGCGTTGTTCTAGCACGCACGCACCATGCTTACCTTAGCCAGGGACAGGTCACCTAAAACGGGGACTGTCCCCGGAAATCAGGGACGTCTGGTCACTCTAGTGTAGCCCCTAGTTCACGCCACAATAAACAAACCGACCTTAGGGGTAAATGTTCCCAGATTCAAAGCAACCTCTGCGTGAGAAAACTCTGAAAGATTAAAGAGGACTGAAAATGTGGAATGTATAACACAATAAAAATGATGTAGCGTGGCACATTTAAATACATAGTGGAGAATAATGAATTAATCATTTCATGCTACATTTACTTCGCAGTAGAGGCCACAGAGACCCAATTTAAATGAGACTGGTTTAGAAATTTCCTACATCAGAAACACAAACGCATGCTTTCAGATATTTTTCTGTCCTGGCTGATGCACAGTATATCTGTCCATTATTTTCACACATCATACCTAGCGCCATAAAAGCAGTAGACAGCGTTGGCGGGCCTCTACAAAATTAGATCCGGCATTGCCCGACTTCCACCGTGTCGTCTCCCCAACGCCAGGAGAGAAATTCCCACCGTGTGAGAAAGTGCAGCGTTCGTGAAGTCACCTCCGGTTTTAAACCTTAAGAGTATAACTGATCTTTTTCTCCTGCCAGGAAAGTACCGCACCAGGTGAACACAGAAATTCACATGTGTTTAAGTCATCGTCTGACCTAACATAGGTGTAAAGTTTCCCGCTGTTAGCAGCAAAAAGCACACACACACACACACACACACACACACACACACACACACACACACACGGTGAAGATTTCTGTCTGTCCAGCTGGAGACGATTAGTGTTCCTCTGGCCCACAGGAAGTCAGCCATCATTTCAGGCTGACAGGTACATGGAAGGATCTCACCGGCTCTCAGCTCTGAAATCAGCTCTGTAACTCTTTACAGCGTCCTGGCATACGCTCTTATCGTCCGCATGATCCGCTGAAGGGAAACAGATTTCTTTATGGGGACTTTTTTTTTTTTTTTAGAGAAGATGAGATGAAGTCCTGCAGAGAGACAACAGATTTTCTTAAAACCTGTATCTATCCTGCTGACAATCACCCTGTTTAACATTCATCCAGATCCCCATACGCCAGTAAAACATCTTCTTCTGCCGCCCGTTCAACGAAGCGTCTGGAAGTTAAAGCCTAACTTTTCCGAGCATCGTTCCATCGTTACGATTGATTCATCTCGCGGTGTCATAAAATACCAGACGGGACCTGCCCACAGAGGAAAACTACAGCGCTGACATTACACGCAATAGTTGTGGCGAAATAGTTGTGTGAATGCACAGTAAAGACAGACATCAGCTGTCTTTTGTCTATGAAAGATGAAGGAGGACACATCCAACACAATTCCTATCTTGTGAACCCAAACTTGCATTGACAGTCGTAGATCCCAGAGGGTAAATCTAACCGACCGTGAGCAGGTTGATGCTTGTCAGTGGACTGTCTTCACAGCTATTGGAAGTATTGTAATGAAATTTGATGCAGACGTTCGTTGTCCCCTTTGGCCTAGATTTTTCTTCCAGTCGAGCATTCAGGTCATAATTGATCCTGTGAAATATGTCAATTAAGAAACAGAGACATTCACATTCCCCTGATGATTCATTGTGTTACCATGACCTTCCAAAGGTCACGGTTTGACACGGTTTGTCTCCAGGTTGTCTTGGGGCGACCTTGACGTGTCTTCCCAGCTGCAATCCATCTCAAGGCGACCTCTGGTATTCGATCCTGGTCCACTCTGAGCACTTGTCCCAACTGTCTTAATCGGCAGGTTTTGATTTCCGACACGACGCTGGTGCACTTGGTCAACCTATGCAGCAAGTCTTTGTTTGAGATCTTCCTGAGATGTTTTACCAGTCTGTGGTGGCCAGCGTCCTCTTCTATGCTGTGGTTTGCTGGGGAGCAAGCAGCAAGAAGAGGGACGCTGTGTTGGACAGACTGGTGAGGAGGGCTGGCTCAGTGGTGGGCACAGAGAAGGACCCTGGACAAACCCTGGACAAACCCTGGACAAACTGCTGTCCTTTTTCATTCATTTTTTTCATCGGCGTTGGCGCTTGTCCTCTCACGCAAAATGTCGGCGAATTCGTCAGTCATGCAACAGTACGGTACGGTGTTGCTGCACACAGTCTGTCAATCCGTGCCTACATCATCAACATGCAATGACGCCTTATTTTATTTTATTAAATGTTGGATGTGGTATGTATAATGGTTAAAACTTAAGTCCTCTTCTGTGTGGCCCTATGAGCCTATCATGCCAAGAAAAACTGTTTTTTTGGTCTCGGCCTCGGTCTCTAGCTGAACTAGTCTTGGTCTTGATACTCTCTGGTCTCGCTCTTGGTCTTGACTTGGTCTGTCTTGGTCTTGGTCTTGGTCTTGGTCTTGTCTTAGTCTTGGTCTTGTATTGGTCTTGGTCTTGGTCTTGTCTTGGTCTTGACTTGGTCTTGTCTTGGTCTTGATGCTCTCTGGTCTCGGGTCTTAGTCTTGACTTGGTCTTGTTGGTCTTGAATTGGTCTTGTCTTAGTCTTGGTCTTGTATTGGTCTTGTATTGGTCTTGTATTGGTCTTGTCTTGGTCTTGATAGTCTCTGGTCTCGGTCTTGGTCTTGGTCTTGGTCTTGATACTCTCTGGTCTTGTATTGGTCTTGACTTGGTCTTGTCTTGGTCTTGTCTTGGTCTTGTCTTGGTCTTGTCTTGGTCTGGTCTTGGTCTTGATACTTTCTGCTCTTGGGAGTGTCTTGGTCTCACAGTCATGGCTACAAGTCTAGCCCAAAGTAAGCAGCAAAGGACATGGAGCCTCAGAAACAAATGAGGTTGAGTAGGTTGGAGCTTTTCTGCAAGGCTTTTTTTTTTTTTTACCCTAGGTGTGAACAAAGCACCTTGCACCACCCAAAGACTCTTGCACTTCTACTTCAAAGCCAGCGGGGGCTCAGACGGCCAAACCACTCACTCATATAGTATGAAGGAAATAAAGGAACAGAATGGCACGGCAACACGTTTTATGCATCTAATTATTAGGTGAGTGCACTCAAGGGAGACAGTCGCTTTGACAAGAAAATTCCTGATGTGAAAAATGTCTAATTAATATGTGCTTTGCTTGCGTTAAAAAAAAAAAGTGATTTAATGAAACGTGGACCTTATTCCCACCTCACTCTGCAAATGGAGCAATTTTACACCTGAAAACAATTTAACTTTGTGACTGAAATGTTATTATAAGTGATGGAAATCGTGCTCAGGAGCTGCTGTTTGCTCATTTCATAATCTAAAACGCAAAAGTTCTCCTAAAAGCCCTCCTTCATGTAAATGAACACATCTGCCACAACACACTGACACGTAATATTACTCCTGTGATTCAGTTGTTTTATAAAAATTCCTTTTGTCACCCCCTGCTGTCCCAGTTATGTAATTTGTAATATGTGTGTGAATGCATGGATGCTCGATAGTGCTCAAAGTGTGCGCTTGCGTTCACGTCGCCAGGTTGAAAATCTTACCAACACCTGACACCGCAGATGGCTGAATGAAACATCTGGCAGGAGCGTGCAGACATCACCACGCACCTTTCAGGAGGTCACGGCCGTCTCGTTGTGTTAATTTGCCTGTAAAAGCCGAGCAGGACGCTCTGAGGCAGAAGACAGAAGTATAGCGGAGAATTGGGCTGCTCGCTTCATTTCAGTATGCTAATAAGAAACCAGAGCGTTTGCATGAATCACCTCATTAAACGGCAAAATGTGTTTCAACCCTCGTGATCTGTCCAGTGTGTGCACCGAGACAAAGACTGCCCCCCCACCACTCTAACCCCCACCTACTTGACCATCCAGCAGAGAAAAGACGATTTTTGCTGCTGACGAGTGATGAAGAAGGCGGAGGGGTGTTTGGTTTCATACCCTGAGTGCACGAATATCGCGTTACATCTATTTTCAGGCCCCACCAGATCTTAATGTTGCACTATATTGTATCACGTATGACATCACAGAGTCCAGCTAATCGTATTTGAAGGTATCCGGTGAATCTGCATCAGCGTCTCTGTCGCGGTTTCAGCGAATATCAGCAGTGTCGAAATTATGGTTGCATTACCACGACTGGTGGTGACTGTACCATTGTCACCATTCGTGCTAACATTAATCTAACATGTATATATATATGTGAGAGAAAATAAAGCAGACACAGGGAGAACATGGATATTAAAGACCTTATCTGTCCAGCAGGTCAGAATCCACAACCTTCATTCTGTGATGTAATTCTAAAGGTGACTTCCATCCATACCTTTACTCTAGAGCAGGGGTCTTCAATGTTTTCCAGGTGAAGGACCCCCAAAATGATGGAGAGATGGAGCCGGGACCCCCTGCTTATGTATATGTGTATATAAAGACAATTAAATCCAAGGAAAAATTGAAGGGGTGAAATAAAAAAAGGCCTAATCAACCAAAACTTTCACAACCACCACCTTTTAAGGTGAATTGCAGTAGCTACATCTTAATACGCGTGGACTCCACCAGGTAACAGACGGAGGATCTGAAATGAAGCCAAACGATTGCTTCTGTACTATATCAGGGGATGCTATTAAAAGATAACAAAGTGCCTCCAGCTTGCAGTTTCCACCGTACGCCATTAAGAAATGGAAGTCAAGAGGTGAAGAAGAGCAAAGGTGAAGAGCTGGAAAAGTAAACTTTCAGAGTAAAGCGAGCGCAGGACAAAGCAGAACCTTCCTCAGGCTGCGTAGGAGTTGGTGGAGGATGGTTTATCCGAATCAGGGGGTGATGGTGTGTCAATTCATTGTGCGGCACGGACGCGCAAAAAAAACCTCATCTATAAAGTCAGCCTTTTTTTAGCCACAACCACCAAAGGTATGTTTGGGATAAAAAGATTAAAATACGAATAAAAATGTCAGGGTGACGGTCAAGAAAGTGAAAGGACGCTTGCTTCTGCAGAAATGATCCAAGGCCGACCTCAAAACCCATCTTCAAGAAACACAAGCTTAAGCTTTTAATGCTTCTAAAAGAAATCTGTGGGTGTTTTTGAAATATTTAAAAGAAAAAAAACGTAATTATTTTTACAATATGATAACAGGAAGTCGTCTGCAAAGAATGAGAGTCTGAAAACCCTAAATTAGGCCTCAAGAGAGTCCGGAAATTTACATTACAGTCAGACTCCAACATAGGTAGAGCGTAAGTAAGCCGGGTTTCCATTTTCAGACGACAACCTGAAACATTAAAATGGCTGACACAGTCCATTCAGTCACTTTCCTTTCTTAAAATCTCTCCTGGGCTCTTTTTTTAGTGGCTGTAAGGTGACAACATCCATGATTTGCCCATTTCATTAAAAATGCCAGTGTGAGACGAGCCCCTTAAAAGCCCCCGAAGTGCAATTATCTGCAAATTAAATATGCTGTCATGCTATTATCGCGGCCATTTCTTCTGCCTCCCTGCATCCTCATTCATAATTTAATCCTTTATGCACTTCCCCTGCTCGAGGTGTTTGCCGGTGCTCCCTGGTAACGTAGGCGGAGAGAAGAGAAGCTGCGTGCCTCGGCCTCGTCGCGGGTCAATCGTCAGTTAAAGTGGTGTTGTTTCCACGTGGGTCAAGGCTGGAGCCGGAGAAGAGTCTGAACCAGGAGAGAGAGGCGGAGAGAGTGGCACGAGTGTGTAGTGCATTTTAGATTTGCAGATTTGTTTTCGTGGAGAGGAAATCTTCACCTGTAATCATGCACAACATGGAGCAGCAGTTAGAGCGCATCAAGCACTGCACTTCCAGTATTTCTGGAAGATTAAAGCGCGACTCTGAATTTGAGAAGAGGCGAGCAGGTTGAATGGCAGCGCTGGATTTTATACTATCCCTTGAGGAAGGCTTTGTTGCATTATCGACGTGGAAAAAATGGACCAAACATTTCGTCACATGGATTTAAATTTGAGTGCTTCGGGCTGTACTTTTTGAGGGCAGATGCAGTTTGTACAAAAAGTAAAAAGTAGGACTACACACTTTCAAGACAGGAAAGGTGTGGGGGACATCGGGGGATGGAAGGAAGGAACAAAAGAAAAACTGTAGACATGGCAGTCAATGAAAAAACATGGTAAATATTCCAACAATTTCTTTTAAAAACAAAAATTCACTTTCATGCAACATGGGCATTTTCTGATTGTCATATTTTATATTCTGTGTCCTCCTTAGTTTAGATTTGCAGACTCGTTTTTTGTGTAGTGTAAATCTTCGCCTGTAATCATGCAGCAGTTACGAGCACATCAGACAGTAGCTTCCACCGCTTTGAATTGAACGAGACTCGGAAGATTAAAGTGCGAAGTTTGAGAGGAGTGGAGCAAGTTGAAGATGGCGTAGTCGGAAAGAAAGAGGTTTGAATATTAAATTTGGCTTTTATCACGGCGAGCTGCGTACCTGTCTGATGTGCGAGATGCGAGGCCCCTTTCAGTGACTGTCAAGTGTCAGAGTGAATTTTGAGGTTAGCGGAGAAAACACCGGCAGGCAGTTTGATCTCGACAAAGTGCAATTAGTGTCAAAACAGTGAGGAGCGGGGGGGAAGATGGCTTCTGCTGATGCGAGGGTGATGACGGGTGAGGCTGAGAGGGGGGTGTTACCTGTGCGGTGATGAGTGGCGTTCAGTGGATCGGAATAAAGCCGTTTAAGTGTGTTTGTGCGTATGTACAGGTACCTATCAAAAGCTAATGGGTAGAGGTAATGGCGATGACCTGATTGGGGCGTCCTGTTGACAGCAATCTTTTTTTTTCTCCATCTGTAGTGACAGATATCAACAGTTCTGACACAGCAGTACATTTTTCCAGATTTTGTGCTTTTTTCTTTGGCAATATATAATTTAATGTGTCATTCTTTGCCATGATAGCGGCAGATAAAAGATTCAGCCGTTCGGTAAAATGGTCAGTCCAAGAGTTTGGTCCGGATTGAAATATCTCATTCTTCTTATAGAATTTAAGTGAAATATCTCAATAATTAAACCTACTCAAAAGTTTTTAGCAGATTCATGTCTCTCTCCTGAAAAATGCATTCTAAGAAGTCTGCTAATACGCTGATGATGTTTTGCTTTACGTGAGTTGTGTGTACTCAGCACTACTACACATTCATTCTGCATCTTGAAGCTGGATTAACTTGAGATTATTAAAAGCTCATAATTTCCATGAAATTACAGTGAAACAATTATTAATTCTTGCACTGTCATTGAGTTGATTTTGGTGCTAATAAGTCAATGCTGCCTTCAAAAGAGACTAATGAGCGGCAGCTAATGGGAACACTGATGGTAGGCAACTGTTTCTGTGTAAAAGCAACCAAAGTTAAGAGTTTAACAAACTAACGGCTGATGGGTTGTTTGTGCAAACTGCAGCAGTTAGAATTAGCTTGGTAGCTAAGTCAGTCAACGGTTGTCAGCCGACTTACCCCCAAATAGTTTAGAGCTGAAGAAGCTACTTGGATGAAACGTCCTCAACTCCAGAGGTCCGATCTTTTTTTTTCTTTTAATATACCATGACCTGGAAGACTGATATGACAGAACCTGTCCTCCACAGACAAGGGTTGTTCATAATTTCTGGCGAGTGGGCAACTTTCAGTGTTTGATATAAAACAGCACTAGCCTGTCGAAGTCCATTAGCTTCACAATTACGGTACTTGCATATTGTACACTTTGAAGTACATGGAGGAGCTTTAACAACGGTCAAGTGTTAAACCCTTTGTACTTTTAAGCATATAGATAGCTCTGTCAGAATGAACTGAGTAGTAAGTCACAAGATTAATGTAAAAATAGGTTGCCCTTGCTCCAGTGATGAAGTGAAGAGACTGAAATCCCCGTCCACAGTAATTTTCTACGTCGTCCATCTCTCTGTAGCTGACAGCTGCTAGTGGATGTTCTGGGCTTTGGTTGCCTTGATTAGTCTTATTATTAGTCATATTTCCTAACCCCAATATTTTCCTAGCGAAACAAACGAACAGAAAAATATCACTAGCAAATGGACGTAGCTAGCTCTTCTTGTTGTCACGGTTCTCTATTTGAAGTGAGCCTATTATGGTTACTAGGGCTAAATATCATTTCTCCTTGAGTTTGGTTTCTTCTAAAGACGATTTGTAAACAGCGCTCAAGCTTTATGCGCATGCTCCACCTCTTCCTCTCCGTTTTTGGTGAATTTCTGAAACTGAAACGGCGCCACCTATAGGCCTGGAATATGAAGTAGTGTTTTGAGTTGTGTTGAGATGGATCCGTGTGGACGCAGATATTCTTGAAACGATGCCAGGGAAAACGGAGGAGGAAAAGATCGTTTTGGTACGTGTGGACAAGGCCTTAGATTTTAAGTTAAAAGTCATATCTCATGACTGTAGGTTTGTTAGGGTTTCTCAGCTGGACAGGGCCTCTAAATGTGTTTTGCCTTGGATCTTGGCACAAGGGATTGTAACATCTAATCCTGTGTATTAACGAATACGCTATGTACTCCCCTTAAGACTAAAAGATGATTGTTCTCCAAACTGGATTTGTAGGAGTTTAAAAATGAAACTTTTCATCCAAGTACTGTGTAATCTACATTAGATTCATGAAAAAAAGGGTTTTAAAATTACAGATGCATGATGTCCATTCATCTTGCAACAAGTATGTTTACACCACTGATGTCAGCCAGTAATTGTATTTTCTGCTAACGGCATTAATAATGTATGAATATTTTCATTCTTCCTTTGAACTCTTTCCCTCCAGTTATTAGCGAAAGCACGACAAGAGGCACGTCTGACTTTCATCTTAAATAATGTCAGCCGGGATGAGTCACGGGGACGTCTCGGCACCGACTTACCCTCTGCTCAGACGTTGCTTTCTATCCCATCGTGCACTCGGGCGCTGAGGCAGAGTGAGATCACTGCTGAGACCCGGAGGGATGAGTTCAGCATAAGATCACATTAACCTGCTGAATCCTGGGATGGAAGGGATTTAACAGCAGCAGTAAACAAGCTCACGCACAAAAATGCATCTCTGAAAGTGAACTAGTAAAGATGTCACAGCTGTTAAGAGTTATAAACCCGTAATTCCTTTGCATGGAAATCACATTGATGTGCATACATTTAGTAGGTGGTTTAATTCGATACAATTTCCACGGCCGGGTGCGAAGAATATTTCATTCTCCCACGCATACGCCCGTGAGCTTACACTCAGAAGGTAGCGCACGCATTGCCGTAGTGACTCTGCAGCAAAAGTTTACTGTAATGCTGGCAGAGGTGTCTGTTAGTGAGTTTGTGGTTATGGCACATCATGCATTTGTCGGTTTGGGTACACAATAGAAGTGGATGTCACGTAGGGAAACGCTGACAATCCTGCAGGAATAACAACAAGGCTGGAAAGACCACAGAAATGCTCGGGTGTTTTCTGGGATACAGCTGGAAAACGGAGGCCAGGTCACAAATGAAGCTCCAAGATTTGATTTTTCTCGGCTGTAAAATGATAATGTTGCCGGGTCTGAGTCCAGCTTCCTCCCACCGTCCAAAGATATGCTCGTTCAGTTCATTGGTGATTCTAAATTTGCCGTAGATGTGAGTGTAAATGGTTATCTTGCACCAAATCTCCCAGTTGAAATCAAACTAGGATTTTTCTGGTTACATTAAATGCACCCCAAACCAAAACGGCTAAAGTCTCTCAATAAAGAAAAACCTTAATTTAAATGAAATTAAATGAAACGTTCTTAAGATGTGATAATTTTTTCTTTTTTTTATTCATAGAAAAAATCTGGTAAAGAATAAGAAAGTAAATGTGAAAATATAAATATAACAACATTTAAAATACATTTATTTTCACAATTATTGGTTAATTTGTTGAAAACATATTTTAAAATTGTGTTTTTGTAAATTTATTTTTCATATATAATGTCACTTCCGTGTATGTGATACCATTTACTTCCTTGCAGATTAAAGATTAATAACAAAATATAAAATATATTATATGTATTATATATATATATGTCAGTATAGATATTTCTTACAAATAAAATGAACAAATGTTCTTTTTTTCTGTTTATTTTTACATTTTTAGACATTTTATATATTGTTATATGTTTATTTTTTATCCCATTATATTGCCTAATTCTTTTCACTTTTTGTTTTTCCTAAGGTTTGTTTCCTTTTTGCAGTTCAGTCAAATCAGTCCTTTAAAAACAAACTGTAAATGAGATTTCTTGCCTGTCCAGACAATAACATACAACATGTGACAAAGTGCACAAGAAGAAACTGTAAGGAGAAAATTTAGAGGAAGTAAAGGGTCCTAGCATAAAGTCCACTGTGATAATAAGGTCAGCAGGGTCTGCAGCAGGAGGAGGCTTTTGCTCCATATGGAGTCGGCGAGGCTTTAGTCATGTGACTTCCATGTGTCCGGAGCTGCAGTGTTGCAACAAATGAGGTCAGCCTCCAGGTATGGAGCTAGAACAGCCGGCCGTGCCTGAGGACGAGCACTGCTTCACGCACGTAGGCATGCAGGGAAAGCACTCATGATGTGTCATGCGCAAAAGAGCCGATGCTTGGTAGTGAGTCAGAAGAGCTGATTCCCAACGAATGAGTCGGCTCCACATTATTTTTTCTTCCTTTTGGTCGTTTATCTCTGCTGTTGTGAAGATGGAGACCGAACTTTATTTTTGATGGGCAAACTTTGTAGCCAATCACATGTGACGACTTCATACCGTCAAAGAAGCGGCTCAAAATTAAAGACAGTCGTGATGGCAGAGCAGAGTCTTTACTGCAAAATGGAATAGCAGGTTCCACCACAAACCTGCACAAGGATATTTATACCGTTTACTGAGTTTGGTTCTATTTTTGCTTGTGTGGATTTGATTGTTTTGTTCATTTGTTTGCACACTTAAAGTTTTATTTACATATTAAAAGTAAGTATGTGCAAAATGAGACAAAAAATGAGACAATTATTAGGCTTCTCATAAAAATAGTGAATGCATTAACGCCTTATGAACACACAAACCATATGTCATTGCTGTGCTGGGTTAAATTATTAGGCTATAAATGATCCTAAACAACGAGTCATTCAGGAGCCGAGAGATCCGACTCTTTTTCCATGGCTCCCAAAGAAGAGCCGGCTCTCTCTGCTACATATGTATTTGTTGTGTTGGGTTAAAACATTAACCCATAAATGATCCTAAACAAAGAGCCGTTCAGGAGCCGTGAATGCCGACTCTTCTTTGGGAGCCGTCGCAAAAGGGCCGGCTCACAGAAAAGAACCGAACTGCCCGTCACTAGACACCACACATCTATGCACATGACAAAACCTTACACTCCCACAGACGCACAAACACACAGTGTCTGGCCCCAGAGAAGATGAAGTGATGCAAAATGACATCAGTCGCTCCGGTTTCTGCATGTGACTCATTACTCCGGCTGCTAAAAGGGTCGCCCATTATCTCTGCAGAGAGAGTGGAGAAGACAGGCCGGCCTATCGCTGCACACATCACCTAGAGTGGAGTCTATTGATCACCAGCGTGATGCGAGGAGGCTGATGGTCACTGCACAGGAAATGAATGTTTTGCAAGGAGGGTGTTGACCTGTTTGGATCCTTGGAGCTGCCTTAATCCGGTTTGCACGATCAGAGGGCAGAAAAACACAGAAACAAGCAAGACTACAAGACACAAACCTGTTCAGAGGGTATACTAGAGTTTTTTGGGACCCTAGGCAACAGTTAAGTAAGATTACAGAGAAAATAATGGTCTAAATCTTAACCCTAACCCTCTAATAATATATAAAATGGCAGCTTCTTCACTTCTAAAAGTCTTTTGGGGAGTTGGTGTTTTTAAAAAAGACTATCTATTGGTGCCTCTCATCAGAAACTCACAGGACTTAAGTCTTTTAACGATATTTACCTGTAATATGGAGGAATTTGTTTTGATCCTGTTCCTTTTTCCCCAATTAATTATACTCTAACAAGCCATTAATGTCCAGATATCTCTTTGGGACAGATGTTCAGACTGTGTTGTAAACCGATTCGCCTAATAATTACAGTCTGCGTGACTCAAACTGTATTATTCAAGCTGTTTTACCACAAATTGCTGATGTGATTCGGCGTGACTGCAGAATACAGTAAATATAAAGGCTTTAAAATCAAAATTAGAGTTGAAATAGACTTAAAAACGCAAAATCTAATGTTTAATTGAAGCAGATTGTCTGTTAGCCTTTGTATTGTCTGTGTCAAGACGCCTTTACCTGCAAAAACTCATAAATACACTTGGAGACAACAAACTGACCCTGATTTACCTGTCTGCAGACAAAAAAAAAAACTCCTCTCAGACTTTGGCCCGTCAAACACAGCTCTTATCTCAGGTAACAGGGTGCAACCTGAGATGAAAACTTGGAAATAGAACCAGTCAATGTCCGATCAATAAAATATTTGCATGTTAGGAAACCAGATTTCAAGTCTTTGTTTTAACCGGATAAATGCATCACTTCTAACCGTGACCGGTGCTTAAAGACATTAACATGCAAGGTTTAAACGGAGGCTTGGAAACTAATTAACCTTGTCGTGGAGTTAACATCTCTCGGCTGATTGGTTCCTCTGTTGCTCGTGACGTAGTGCAGCCACACATCGTCACAGCAGAGAGCGACAGAGGTAGAGGAGGAATAATCTTCATCTCCCCTCCTGCCACATAAACTCAGCTGCCAGGTGATCTGTCGCCACGTTACTCATCCTGACACGCAATGACGTCAGCTGCCTTTTTCCTTTTCTCCGTTAAAGTGCTGGACTAGACCAAAGTGGGGATGATGCTGATTGATTTTTTTTCCTCTTCGTCTTTCAGGGGAAATTGAAGTTGCGTGTTTTTGCAGATTAGCATATCAAAGCCGGAGCTAAGCTAGCGCCGCACTAAGCTAACTGTACCACCTGACACACATTCATACAAAACATTAAAGATAAAATGAAAACAGCATCACGTTAGAGTACAAACGTCAAAAGGCACAGAGGTTGGTTTGTTACGGTTTTTAACACCGGTGCCGTTGGTGGCAGCGTTTAACTTTAGCGTTTAGCATTTAGCATTTTTAAAAGCGCTTCACAACTTTTGACCTCATGTGATGTTCTGTGATTATTCACCTTAGCAGCCACCATGACCCCTGACATCAGGAAGCTCTAATGAAACAATAAAAATACAACAATGAGATACAACTTTTAGGAACGATAAATAAAAACACATGTACACAGATGAGCCACAACATTAAAACCACTGTAGAAGTGAACATTTAAACCATCTTGTGACAATTCAATGTTCTGCTGGGAAACTTTTGGACCTGGCATTCATTCATTCATTGGTGTGGATGTTACTTAGACATGTAGCACCCACCTAGACCAGACCAGGCACCCCCACCCCATAGCAATGACACTCCTTGATGGCAGCAGCCTAACCTAGCAGGATGCAGCCACAAAAACACTTTAGGAACAAAACAAAAACATGAAGAACATCTCATGGTGTTGACCTGGCCTCCAAATTCACTAGATCCCAAACTGATCAAGTATCTGTGGGATGATCCACAGAGGCCCCTCCCCTCAAAGGCCCCCCCACTAGCAACTTTATCTAACCAGACACCACAGGACACCCTCAGAAGGCACATGTCCATTCTCTGATGAATCACAACTGTTTTGGAGGCCTACAAAATATTAGGAAGGTGGCCATAATGTTACGCCTGATCGCTTTTCTCCAGGGATGCACATGCGACCAACGTGGCAATCAAACCGCCTGTGCATGTGTCAGAAAACTAAACTGGAAGCTTGTCTTGTGCAGCTCTGTCCCACGTTTTTCTTTGTCTTCTTCCAGTCAAGCATCTATTATTTCTCCTTGTCACAAAGTCTCCATCATCCTCATCACCAAGCTGTCTGCTTTTTGTTCGTTCAAGTCCCAAGCTGCCTGCTGTCATGGAAACTAAAACTAAATAACCACTAAGTAAACCAAAATTAAACACTAAGATCATAAAAAGAAGAAATCAAGTTGTTTAGTTTCTTTTTTTCTTATATAACATCAAGTTTTAAAGACAGATATTTTTTTTTCTACATGAACAAATGCTATTTACATAGAATCTAATTTGTTTAGCTAATTGGCCGAGCTCCGACGGTGGATATTAAATATGACCTGCTGAACGCACGTTGTCGGTGCGAGCGTGTTGGATGTTTGTAGCATTTAGCTCAGAGCCCCGATCTGTCAATAGCTAATTAAGCTGTACAAGTGCAGCCTCCAGCGTCAGAGAGCTGCTACGTGCTGGCGGTCATTCAGGGCCAAATTATGAACTTGCTGGGTTTGTTTGACAAATTCACACATACATGCAAAAACAAATGCTTCAAAATAAGTCTAATGGCATCTGAGAGGCATCACCTGGCTAATCATGGCATCAACATGCATCCACTTTTGGAAACTTAAGACAGTAACTCACCAGAAAATTATCTTTATTCATGCTTTTATGTAAAATATTGGCACCGTTATGCAGAGTTTTTTTGTTTTCAGCCGTCCTCTTGTTACCACACGATTCCCTGCAAGGTACGAACAGGTCTGGGGGTTAAACTCCTTCTGTGTCCCAGTCAGAGCCACAGTTTTATAAACCCTTACCTGCCGTTTGACAAAGGAAGCTGCTGAGGTAAGGGATGAAGAGGAATTTAGCCTGAAGGTTCACCTTTGTTCACACAGTCTGTTGGCCGACTTCTGATTGAGAAGGACTAATACAAATGGATCTCCTAAAGCGAGAATAAAAAGCCCTGAAGGCCTGAGCCCAATATCCATGTCAATACCAAATTAGCATTGAATAATGGCATCTGTTTCCTCTTTCGCTCCGCAGGCAGCAGGATGGGACATCAGCGGCCTGTAGAGAGATTGTGACGAGGACTATTCCTATCCTGCCGGCGAGACATTCAATTAAAGCGGTGGTAGTGGACGGGGGTCGGTGTGGGAGCTCAGCTTTCAGACTAAAATGATGTGCGCAGGTACTGAGGTTTGAGGCTGTAACACACTCCAGCTCCATATGAGTGATTCAGCTGACAAATGATCAGTTTATAGGATTAAATGTTATGTTTTGGGGCATTTAAAAAACTAAATCAAGTATTTATTTGTTTGTTTTAGTGATAAAAGACAGATAAATCATTCAGAAAGAAACAAATCCTCCTGAAACAAGGAACTGGTAGAGGAAGACTCAAACGCGCAACCCAAGACACACAGATAGTGGACGGTCTAATTCTAAAAATCACAAAAAAACAGATCTAAGTAACTAAGCACACGTGATACAGGCTGGTACATTTCTAACACAAAGCTCAAAGAAAAGGTGGCAAAGCAGGAAGGGAGCTCAGAGGCTAAATACAAGCTGAACAAGGAGGCACAGGTGAAACCCATCAGGGCAGAGCTAACAATCAGGGACAGGAAGTAAAGACGTATGAAATGAGGGAGTAACTTTCAAAATAAAACAGGAAATGCTCCCCCAAAAACACAAGTGCAGAGGTTGATGTTACAAATCCTACACTTCCCAGAATGCAACTTGGTGGCAGGCTTGATGAAATCATCTAGCTTTCAGACAGTTCTGTTCGAGGTTTTCGAAGGGCCAAAGAACTGCAGTTCCTAAAACGTCCACTAGAGGCTGGCACCAAAAAAATAGACCTCTGTGTTAATATGCATGGTGAACAAATAATGTTGGACTCTATTGTTAATTTTCTCATTCACAACAACTGTATGGGGGTTAATTCTTGTATAACACACCTGTTTAGATGATACCAATACTTAAATTGGTGCAGCATCAGCTCAAAAAGCATTTTTCAGGCGAGATGTGGCGTCATGGAGGGCTCATCCATCTTAACATACAATCAGCGTGTTCCTCTCCTTTGTAAACTGTGTGTGTGGTGTTGATATTGTGATGATATTGTGTTTTGGAGCTTTTTTGTTATGGAGTTTGGTTTGGTTGTATATATTCAACGATCAGGCATAACATTATGACCACCTTCCTAATATTGTGTAGGTCTCTCTCGTGCCTCCTTGTGACTCATCAGAGAACGGACATGGGCCTTCTTAGGGTTTTCCATTAGTCCGTTAGTGGGACCCTGAGGGCTGAGGGGAGGGGCCTCCTCTGTGGATCATCCCACAGATACTTGATCAGTTTGGGATCTTAGGAATTTGGAGGCCGGGTCAACACCTTGTGATGTTCTTCATGAGTTTTTTTTTAGTTGTTCCTAAAGCGTTTTTGTGTCAGGCTGCATCCTGCTGCTGCCATCAAGGAGCGTCATTGCTATGGGGTGGGGGTCTGGCCTGGTCTGGCCTAGGTAGATGCTACATGTCTCAGGCTTTTTAAGCTTTTTGATATTCTAATTTATTAAAAATAACACCTGTATCTTACTGGAAAACTCAGACGTGTTGATGTAGAACGCTTCATTAAAACCTGACGTTACGATACGATGCTGCTTAACTGGAGCTGAAGGAGGCATTTAGCTACAGACTAATAATATTCAGAGCACAGTTTAGTGTGTGAAAGGAAAAAAAAAATATACTTTACTTAACATTCTGGTCAAGACTTTGACCTTTGCTTAATATTTCAGGATTAATATCTTTCGGTTTTACCTGCAGGCTGACGAGCTGATTTTTCCATTTATTTCTTTAATCATAGGTAACTGTTCTCCTGGGCCTCTATTATAATCAAATGGCTGATGATAAAAACATCCTCAGAATAATAATAATAATAAAAAGGCAACCTCTTTGTTTTATATGACATACAAGATGTTTCAGCACACTTTAAAGATTCAGAAATTTAACGAAAGCCCCCCAGACAACACTTTGAGAGGTAAGTGGCCCTCAGCAGCAGCAGTATATATCACCAATAAAGAAGTTTAGCTCCTCGTGTTTTCCTCTTGTATAAAACCTGTTTAATCCAGTTTATGTATTCACTGCTGTGTCAGGCAGCCGATCGCGGCACACCAACCGTGAAGCACCTTTTGAACAATGGATATAATCTGAAGCTTTCTGTCGCCCCGTTAAGCCTCTGCAGTCTAATTTCACCCTCCCCTCCCCTCCCCTCCCCGGCGTGTCCTCCACACCGTGTCAGGACATCCAGAGGAGGAGCCTGGTGGGGTGTTCGGCAGCAGCACCTGGTATGTCTGAACTGGAAACCTGATCATCGGCAGGTACAAGAATAGCTCAAGTGGGCCTTAAAGGCCGCTCCTCTGACCTGCCGTGAACTGTCATTGAACTTGTGTCCCAGCTGAGGACAAAACCTGGGAGCATGTTTAAATGATTGTTTACCTGCATGGAAGCTCCACACATATAAAACAAGCTGTTGTGTGATCTTGGGGAGGATATATCATAGCAAATGTATTTCACTGAGTCGCATTCAAACGCTGGGGTTACTCACTCGGCCCTGGCCCACACAGACATCTTCAATATGTCCTCCATTAGGTGTGATAACAGTAAATACACTAGTCTCTCTCATGGATAAGTTGTTTTTTTTTGTCTCCTGGTTCCACCTGCACTCCCATCAGGTGAAAACGGACACCGTGACATCCACCGCTCTTTTGAGCACAAACAAAAACAACACCTGTCCTGCAACCTCCGCCTGTCTGAAGAAAAACGTTAAAACGACTGAATAAAAAGATAAAATATATCCACGTGGACCTCGCCTCTCGCCCGATGACAGCTGGGATAGACTCCATCTGACCCCATGACCCTTAAGAGGAACAAGCAGTTACAGAAGATGAATGATTGAATGAATGTATCCGTATGTAGATATAAACAAATGTGTGATACCTCTTATAGCAGCAAACTCACCTGTAATATAACTAATAAAACAGCTTTACGTCATTTTGTTCTTGTTTGTATTCACTGTCTCCCATGCTATATAAATAAAATGTAATCAAATGGAATAGAAACCGACCGCTACATTCTACTTTTCTTGTGAATTTATCTTTTATTTTTACTGATGATATTTTAGATTGGCCTCACCGCGAGAAGGTCCCGAGTTTGAATTCTTGCCCGAGTGGTTCTTTCTTTGTGGAGTTTACATGTTCTCCCTGTGTCTGCGTGGGTTCTCTCCAGGTTCTCCAGCTTCCTCCCACCATCCAAAGACATGCTGGTTAGGTTCATTGGTGATTTAAACTGACCTGTCCCTGCCTCTCGCCCGATGACAGCTGGGATAGGCTCCATCTGACCCCGCGACCCTTAACAGGAATAAGTAGTTACAAAAGAATGAATGAATGAATGAATATTTTAGCTTAACATGATTATTTTTAAAAAATGTAAATAAAATATCATGGAGTAAATGTATTTAATGCAGTTACATTAATACAATTGATGCTAATGCTTTAATAATAATAATAATGATACAATTTTAGCTGTTATCCACCTAAAAACGTACTACTAATAATAATATACAGAATATAACATTATACACTGTTATATATAACATTATACATAACATTACAAGTATATTCACTCATTAAAATACACATTTAATGCTCTTTCCTTTAATTTTTCCATTTTATTTTATTTTATATTCATAGTTACATACATACAGCATTACTTTTAATTCAAAATCTAACTTTTTATTTCTTATTTTATTGATTTTAACACTTTTCTGCACGTTTATCCTCAGTTTAGCTCCACCCTTAACCACATTTCTACATTTCCACCTGTAGATTATCACCTCGTGGTTGTATTTTTATTTTTTAGGAGGAGGGAGGAGGAGGAGGGAGGAGGAGCGGAGTCCGTGTGGTCAGACCCGGGTAGTGCAGCTCAGCTCCCCGGGAACACTCGGCCATGTGCGGCCAGTAGGAGGGGCCGTGTGCTGAGGTGTTCGAGAAGGTGATGCCGTAAAAGCGGTGAGTGTGTCGCAAACCAGGTGTTTTTTTTTTTCTGCGGGGGGAAGGTGATGTCGTAAAGGGGATGGGAGGGGTGAGGAGGAGGGAGAGACAGGAGGAGGAGGAGGAGGAGGGAGGAGGTACCTCACGAACGGCTGCGTTTCAGACTCAGCGAGAGGATCATGGCGGATGGCCCCAGGTGTAAGCGCAGAAAACAGGCGAACCCGAAGAGGAGCAGCGGTAAGTACCAACTCCTCCGTAACCGCCGCCGGGCGAGCCGGGCGGCGCTGCCGGCGAGCTTTCCACTCGGTAAACTCCTCCTGGAGACTTTTGGGAGCGAGTTGGAGCACATTTCGGGGAGTTTTTTGGGGCGTATTAGTGCGCTCATATCCCAGTGTGGTGGTGCTGGTGGTGTACCGTTATACCTGGCTGGCTACTCTCTCTCCGCCTAGCGGTGCATGGGGGCCGCCCGGCTGTGAGTGAACCGTTATCCGTCCGTTATAATAATAACCCCGAGCAGCGCTTCATTACTTACTTGTATCCCTCCACCTTATTTTTTTTGTGTGTGTTTGTGTACTTTTCTTTGACTTTCCTCCAGCGACAGCAACACTTGGCGGCAGGTTGCGGGGCTTTCTCTTAACAACGTGGCCGCTGAGTTTGTAGTTTTACTGCATGACATTTTCAGGGCGAGGTTTGCAGCGAGGGGTTTGCTGTTTTTTTTTTTTTTTTTTTTTTTTCAAC
Source organism: Planiliza haematocheilus (assembly GCA_005024645.1). NCBI lineage: Eukaryota > Metazoa > Chordata > Actinopteri > Mugiliformes > Mugilidae > Planiliza > Planiliza haematocheilus. The sequence continues at coordinate 597,718 of SRSE01001205.1, forward strand.
CAACTTGCTGCAAACTCAGCCCCCCCCGGACGTAGCTGATCCTCACTCCGGTTCAAAAATAACCCAACTTTATGTTTGTTATGATGGCCGGATGGGTGAACCGTACTGTTGTGGTTGAATGCGTGGGATTTTTTATTTTTTTTTGCATTGGCTCTGGTCCCATTCACCGCTGCTCCGGGTTGATGGGATGTTTATTTGATGTGCACTGCATCTTAGTTAAGGTAAGAGTGGAAATAGCACCTTTTTTTTTGCGAGTTTACATTCACGCGTGCACGCATTTCCTGATCGGCTGCACCAGTTTACGTTCGCTAATCTGGTAGTTTTTTATTAATCGCCGCGGATATGTTGTTAAATGTCTCGCTAACTGCTTTTATCACGCATAAATGGCTTCTTCTCTTTGCGCATGCAAATTCGGGTTTGCGTTTTGTCCGCTAATATGAACACAAACACGTTTTTTTACCACTTTTATATTTTATTATCTAACATTTAGGCATACTTTTTGAGTTTGTTTTGGTTGCCTGCCTACTTTCTGGTATTTATATGTTGAGTAATACTGGCTTTATCCATTATGTAATTCGGTATTTGATCTCAGAATATCTGTTTAAGGGCTGGATTATTTTTGTTTTGAGATGTAGGTGGGGTGCAACAACTTTAAATTTAGCCAACCTTTTTTGGAGGTAGCCCCTCATTGGTCAGATTCTTACCTGTGCTCTCCCCCTTCTTCCCTTTGTATCAACCAATAAAAACAAGGTAAACGCATAAAGATATATTTATATATATATTTTTTTGTGTGTTATGAGTCTTCATGGGTGTGAGCCGAGGGGCTGGAAAGCACCTTTTTTTTCCTCCCTCCTTCCTCCTGTGCTGACGCCACGACGGTGACTCTGTGCGTCTGTACAGGAGCCATCATTATCATCACCATCATCATCATCATCATGTTTACCTGAACGCGGATAACGGGGCTGACAAATGGCCTAGAAATAAACCCAAATAAACACCTGCGGCTCTCTCTCTCTACCGTTGACGGAACCGGATCCGGTCGCCGTTTCCCTAAAGGCTCGGTGCGTCGTGAGGAGCCAGGAAAAACCGCTCCAAATGTCAACTTGTGCAGGTAGACGTTGCAATTTATTTGCGTGTGTGTTGGAGAGGAGGTGGGGGGTTAGTTTTCACCGTGTGATATGGATGCTCGTGTGCGTTTTATTCTCGCGGGATTTATCTAATAGGCACGTTTTTCTGACCCACTTTGTGCATGGTTTATCTCCGCTTTTTTTTTTTTTTTTTTTAATGTGCATTTGTTTTTGTGCGGGGACCTCGGTTTGCTCGAGTGCACCCCGCAGCTCCCAGACTCTGCTCTGGAGGAAACGAGCGCCGCTTATCCCTCCGTTATCTCCGCCACCGTGTGCAAGGACTGTGCGCCGTTAAAAACCTCTCTCGTCCATCTATTGTGCGGCGATTATTCCTCATACAATTTCCTGAGCAGTGTGCGGAAAAGTGGGGGTGTGTGTGAGAGAGAGAATGGCGGTCAGTACCATTACTGCAGTGAAGGCGGGGTAGCTGCTTTTTCTCCTCTGGTCAGGAGACAGCCAGGTACGCAAGGTGATGCAACACCTTTTAAAGGTGTATTTTAACCGCCTCTCGGATCCTATCTCAGCATGCGAGGCGACATTTCTCTAAAAGTAGCAGCGATTTGACCAAAATGTGGGACGTTAATTGAGCGTTTAACGTGAAAACGTGAGCATCCTGGTCCGTGTAGCGCGCAATCAAGATGGCAAAAGGTGTTGTGATTCAGTGCGCAGCGCCTTAATCTGCTGCCCGTGAAACTCAACCTGCCTCTCCTTTCATTCTCAGCCCTTATAGGTTCAGACCTACCTTGTTTTTTATTAGTTTCAATGTAAATTACTCAATGAATGAATGATTTTTTACAAAAGGTGATGTGGCAGACGTTAGCCTGTGCTAATGTACCATGACCTCCAGGTAGCCATGCGTCACCATGATGAAGCAAACACATGCTGATGCCAAAAGCTTCACGTTATATGATATTACTAACTTTTTTATAAATCAGACCTGTTAACACCGATCAGCCACAACATTAAAACCGAGGAAGTAGAAGAAAACAGGAGAAGTAAACAACATTGATCATCTTGTGTCAATTCAATGTTCTGCCGGGAAACTTTAGGACCTGGTATTTAGTCATGTGGATGTTACTCAGACACGTAGCACCCACCTAGACCAGACCAGCCCCCCTCTCCGTCCTCCCCCATAGCAATGACACTCCTTTATGGC